>OX291549.1:25129983-26329983 GCA_946406115.1 Apoda limacodes | reverse complement strand
TTTACACTTGGCTGCGAGGAGGTGCGGCCAGGTGCGCAACGGCAACCGTAAGTTTTTTAGAATCATTATATAAATTGCCGTGATTCATTTAAAAAACAAGTGAACGAATTTTTTTCCCAACAATAAATTAAAAATACTAGCGGCTAAATTTTTATAGGCAACTTAGTAGATATATATTTTTATAGTTATATATATACATAAAAATTTGGGTTTTAGCAAAAAACCGATGAGCGCATTTATCCTGCAGCCGGATCTTAGACTATTTACATAAATGTCTACTAAATATTTCTCTAGCCAAATCCACCGTTACTAATCTAAATATGTACATAATTCACCGTTACTAATCTAAATATTTACATAACTCACCGTTATACTAATCTAAATATGTACATAATCCAAAGTTACTTATCTACATATTTACATAATCTACCGTTACTAACCTACATGTGTACATAATCCATATTGATTTACAAAATGCGAAATTAATATGTAATAAAATAATATTTAAGTACATACATACGTCAAAACCTATTAACCGTTATTTACAGGATATAAGACGAATCGTTGTTTCTGACGTAGGTAATTGCGATTTACAAATATGTCAATAGCGTCTTTGATGTTGCCTGAAATTGAAAAATAAAAATGTGTAGATACCCTTTTTCTATTTAATAATAATTTAAATGAAATTCATAAGTGTAGGAATAAGTTGTGCAAAAGAACTCTGAATACGTCTACAGAACGCAAAAATTAAAAATAAGTACAAAATATAAGTAATGTGTGACATAAACGGATATTTTTATTTTCATAGCATAAACAAAGTAAAATAGAAAAATGACCTCGAGCTAGGACTTGTGAGTACTTATGACTTGCAAACAGATTTTGTCTGTGAAAGCACTTAAAGTGTAAATAAATAAATGTTGATATAATCCCTTTTACATGGCATGCTGCGGGAAATAAGAGAGTTTTTACATTGCATGGTAAGGGAAATACGAGAGTTTTTACATGGCATGGTGCGAGAAATACGAGAGTTTTTACATTGCATGGTAAGGGAAACACGAGAGTTTTTACATGGCATGGTGCGAGAAATACGAGAGTTTTTACAAAATTGTATCCCCTGGTGACTACAATAAAGCTAGACGTTGTTTTCCCTAGACGTTCATAAGTCGAGTGGGCCAGACGGTATACCAGCAGTGGTGCTTAAGCAGTGTGCTCCTGAGTTATGTCCTGTACTCACGCGTCTCTTCGCGCTTTCCTACCATACTAGGCAATTTCTGTCTTCATGGAAGACTGCGAAAATACACCCGGTGCCCAAAACGGGCGATAGATCAGATCCATCGAATTATAGGCCTATCGCTATTACCTCTCTCCTCTCCAAGGTGATGGAGCGTGTGATCAACACACAGCTTTTGAGATACCTAGAAAAACATGACCTGATCAGCGACCGTCAATATGGCTTTCGCCACGGTCGCTCCACTGGTGACCTTCTAGTGTATCTCACACACCGATGGGCACTAGCCATTGAGAGTCAGGGGGAGGCATTGGCATGTAGCCTAGACATAGCGAAGGCGTTCGATCGGGTCTGGCACCGGGGTCTTCAATCGAAGTAGCCATCTTACGGAGTGCCCGAGGGTTTGTGCAAATGGGTGGCTAGCTTTTTGTCCGGCAGACGCATACGAGCCGTAGTTGACGGTAGTTTCTCTGATAGCATGGACATTAATGCTGGTGTCCCGCAAGGCTCTGTGCCGTCTCCTACGCTGTTTCTACTGCACATCAATGATATGTTGGACATCAACAACATACATTGCTATGCAGATGACAGTACTGGAGACGCTTATTACACGGGCCGTGCAAGCATCCCTCGTTCTGTTGTGGAGGAAAAACGTAAAGAACTTGTGTCTCAAATCGAGATCGATCTCCAGCGATGTTCAGTTCCGAAATCACTTGCGAGACAAGGTAAAGCTGGCGTCCCAAAAACTTGTTGTACTCAACAGAGCGAAGCAGTACTTCACGTCGGGGCAAAGGTTGCTGCTTTACAAGTCGCAAGTCCGGCCCCATATGGAGTACTGTTGCCATCTCTGGGCGGGTGCACCCGGATACCAGCTTGGCCCTTTTGACTCGGTTCAACGACGGGCTATGAGAATTGTCGACGATCCCTAACTCACTTGCGGTATCGAGCCCCTAAGTCTGAGGAGAGACTTTGCCTTCCTGTGTGTGTTCTACCGCTTGTACAATGGGTTGTGTTCTGAGGAATTGTTCGAAATGATGCGCACGGCTACTTTCTACCATCGCACCGCTCGCCATCGGCAGGGAATTCATTTTCACACTTTAGAACCGAAATGGTCGCGTACAGTGCGGTTTCAGAGAAAATTCCTCCCGCGATCGCTTAGGTTGTGGAATGAGCTCCCTGCCAAGGTTTTCTCTAAGGACTACAGTATGGGGTTCTTCAAAAAAGAAGTTATTAGATTTCTGAAGGGTTGGCAACACGCGAGTGATGCCCTTGGTGTTGCAAGCGTCCATAGGCTACGGTGACCGCTTACCATCAGGCGGACCGTAGGCATGTTTGCCATCTTAGTGGTATAAAAAAAAAGACCACTATATTAAATATGATTTATATAATTACTGGCTTTTGCCCGCAGCTCTTTAAACGTTAAATTCAATTATCGGCGTGATATTTTTACAGCAAGTCCTCAATTATATAGCCAATAGTTCGTCCACATGAAATTTTCCGGGAAAAAGGTTATTATAAATATATATTATAAAAATGTATGTACGTATGTGACTTTTTTATATAATTTTACAATATACAACCAAAAAATAGTATGCCTGACAAAAAATATTTTTTTAAGAAACACAATTTTATCTTAGATGTATTTTTCGCATAAAAACTAAAATAGGACCCGTGCTTTAATTATTTCAGTGAGTCAATTTTCTTAAAACGTTTGTTAGAAATTCAATTCAATCCCTTTACACAATGTTGAGACGAGCTTTTGAACACAATTCTATTGACAGCGCTACTTAGAATATAAATGTATTTTGCACACAGATTTCCATAAAGCCGATTTAGTTGTTTTTGATTAGATTGTAAATACGAAGGTTTTCTATGCAATGTAGCTGTTTTATCTAGTAATGTATTTATTACTATTATAAAACTGTTGCGTCTTTATATTGAAGTTTCGATTTTTTTATTTTACGATTGTATTTTCCATCGATACAAACAACAAGATATGCCCGTTTCATACACATTAACGTGTTCACATCGAAATAAGCTAAAAGGATTCCAGATCCATTTCATTCCAAACTAGTTTCGAGAAGGACAATACAACGTAAAGTAAGTTAGAAAGAGAGCGATGCCAGTTATGAGTGTGTGCGTGTGTATGACCGGAATGCTTTACGTAGTTGTTAACTGATATGTTTACAACTGCATTCTAGCCGGGTTTCCTGCTCGAAATATTACACAAAAACGTCTACACAAAACATGTTTTCTTTGATGCCCTTGTTGTTTCCTGCTCTAGATCAAGTCTCCTGCTCAAGGTTGTTGTTTGATGTTTTTAAAAACATTAACAGTCAGAGGGCGCGTTCGTTTCGGGATGCAGAATCATATTCGTTTTCTTTGTCATCTGTCATCTGTTCGTTTTGCATTTGTGCTAAAAATATCAAAATGTTAGTATCATCTGTAACAAACTGCGTTCGTTTACGATATTTTTGTTATTTGGGTCACTTTTGCCACCGAAAAATAAAACTTTAGTCTATGTCTGGAGGTGGGGTTTTAATGTTAATCTGTCAAACTGCCTATACATATTCATCGTCTATGATAATGTGTGTTATTATCGTAGTGTGGGTACGTCAACCGATCGTTTTGCAACCGATTTTTTTTTGTTACGTTTAAATGCTAGTACACAAACAATAGATGACAATTCTTGCGTTATCAAAAGTTCGAAAACTATCAAACGCGGGAACTTTTTATCCCAAAGCGAACGCGGCCAAAATGACTTCAAATATAGAATACGTACTTTTGCAGTTTTAGAAAAAGTAGATATAGGGCTTGATTTCGTAGCTTGCAATTTCTCGCAAATTTAGCAAATTTGCTGACAATAGCAATATAGCTACTACAGGATAGCAAATAGACTTTTCAACAAAACAGTAAGAGACAGCAAGAAAGCAAATGCAATCATTAACAGCTAAAAAATCACGCTCTTAGTAGATTCGGTATCAACAAGAAGACATTTGAATATCACAGATCATATAACAACCAAACTATCATATGCCAAAAGAATGATCGTGCCCCGCCACCATCCACTGCGCGGCCGCGCCGTCTAGTTCGTTGATGGAAAAAAGTTTTTGCTTTCCACGCTCGACGGATAACATCGAAAAATTTACCCTTGGCGACAAAATGTGTTTATGCTAGGCTATATGGATTAAATTTGCAACAGCCTTTTAGAACTTCTGATGAAGCCGAACAATTTAAAAAAAATCAACAACCATCCATTCCGTAAAAGATTGCTAAGCTTTTTTGTAAGAAATAAGATACATTGCGGTTTCGCGACAATCGATGAATTTCGTACGTGATTTTAAAAACGCAATGTATATTTTATTTCTATGGATTTCAAACGAGAATTGTTAACTGTCATTTTACGGAATCAAGCCGCATATCTTAATATTTTTAAATATCAAAGTTTCGAGACAGTAAATACGGTCTGACTCGACATCTGTGTCTTCTTGATACCGAATCTACTAAATCTACTAATTCTGAAACTGAAAATGCGTCTTTTACGTTTGAAGTCAATTTGTCAGTAAATGTTTTTTAAAACATAAAACAACAGCAGGAGACAGCATGTGTACAAATAAAACATGTTTTGTGTAGATGTTTTTGTGTAATGTTTCGTAAAAGCAGGAGACGCGGCTGTACACAAAATTTCGGTCCCCGTATTCAAGTCAGTAAAAATCATATGATTCCGAGATGACTGTGACATGCATTGTCGGTTTTTTTTTACGTTTTAACCCTCTGTAGTATTGCGCAGGCTGTAGGCAACATACCGTTAGATCGCCCAGCAAACACATAAAACAGATTTTAAAACGTAATCTAGTACTGTAGCCTGTGGTTTACACTCTGAGCGAACGATCTAGCACCTAAGAAAACAACTAGAAGGCCCTATTTGTCGCAAACTGAAATTGTTTTTTCGACGGTCGGTAATTACAAAAAGTTAAGGATGTGCTGCGTTTTAAAAAAATAAAAAAAAAATTATATGTGTTGTGTCAAAAAATTGGAGTAACAAATGTTTCAACATTACTATGTAACGTTATCATTTGTTTTATTTCATTTTGTGTGCAATAAGTGATATTTTGAAATTCCTAATTTTTACTGCTTTTTTAAATCAAAAATAAAATAAAAAAAACATGTTTTTTATTTTTTTGTACTTATCTTATATTCAAAAAATTAAATAAAGCCAAGTTCTTGCTGTACAAAGAGTAATTAAAAAATGTGTCGAATAAGTTAATGGTTATGTTATGCCCTACATTGTTGATTATATCGTTATTCTACACATTTTTTAAAAAAAAGTTATCTCGGAACTAGATGATTCTTTACTAACTTGAATAAGGGGGCTGGTTGTTTAAAGCGATGGTATTTTGACTATGCGGAAATAACCAAACGGTCAGGTCCCTATAAATTGAGTAATACAGATCAATGTAAAAATAAATTAATACTTAGTTGAAAAAAAAAAACATTGTTTATTACCAATTTTGTTTAATCTATATAAGTAAAGTTGAGTGAAATACCAAAAAAATTTTTTTTAAAGAAACAACAACTTGAAAACGTCGTGTGTGAGTTGCCGTTGAACTCATACAACGATAACGCAATTTAGTGCGGGTGGAACTGCGGGCAAAAGCTAGTATACTATAAGTCGTAAATTACCAACTTTATAGTAATTCTTTCTTTTTAATTACATACATTTTTTTATTTTGCTAGGTAATTTACCCATTTGTATACATAGTTTTTTTATGTTCACACACTTAAGTATAAACAAGTAAATCTTTTGTATAAAAAACATTTGGTTTTCTACTTTGTACAACATTGTTATATGTAATTATAAGTTATTAAAATTAATTTAATTGTACATTTTTTTGAATAACACTAACTGTGGATAGCTGTATGGGTTTTACAATTGCGAGGACAAACAGTTAATTAGTTCTACTGTAACAACTGTTTAATTTGTGTTGGCGAAAGTTAAAAAGAATAAACACCATTAAATTCCAATGTACTTTTATAAGCTATTTGTTAATTATTATTTATAGTACTTTTTATAGGTTTAAATTTTAGGTTTGATTATTAAATTTTAATAGCAAACTGACATAGTTTCTACCACGCTTTTAACCGCAACTATTGCACGACATTGAATGTCCATCAGCAGTGTTGTCACAGTATTGCCACAGCATCGTGCCGCGGTATCGATGTTGCCAATATACAACGAACTTCAACAGTTGTATGTTCAAACTCGAAATATGGAATATATTTTGTGACTTTACTAAAAGAAGGGATGGCCTTATACATTTTTTTATACATTGTATTTTTCAAATGATCAGTAGTTAGTAGTATTCATTTTGACGAATTAAGGCAAATCCAACATATTTTTTTTTTCATAAAAATTTTGTTTCACCAAATATCTTCAATTAATAAAGCAAAGTTTTCACAAAATTAATTAAATTATTAAAATTAATTCAATGTATTAATTTAACTGAAACTCTCATTATTTGTATTTATTTTTATATCACTATAGTAACTAAAGTTAGTTTGTGCAAAGTTTTTGCGAGTATGAAAAATATGTGCGATATATGATGTTTACCTTTTTAAATGTTCAAAATTATAGATATTAAAAGTGACGAAGTTAATATGCGGAAAAATATGAATCACATTCACCTTAAGCCATAATATATCGAAAATAATGTGGGAAGGCCGTAGGCGTTAGGCGCTCGTAGTTTATTAATATCTCTTCAAGCGGTTGAATATTATGAACCTCAATAAAGCTTTCTGGTGACAGAGTATTGTGAAGATTAATAAAACGTAATTACTTCAGCTAGAATTTAATAATGAAAGAATAGGATTTATTTACTTACTAGCTTTTAATTGCCCGCGGTTTCAACTCTTCAAGCGGATGAATATTATGAACCTCAATATAGCTTTTCGGTCTCAGAGTATTGTGAAGATTAATAAAATGTTATTACTTCAGTTAGAATTTAACAATAAAAGAAAAGGAGTTATTAACTTACTAGCTTTTAATTGCCCGCGGTTGCACCCGCCCTAAATTCGGTTATCGGTGTTGGATTTCAACGCCAACTCCTCAATTAAAGAAAAAAAACTGACTCACAATTGATGTTTTCAAGTAGCTCATGTCCTTTCCCGGGACTCAAACTATATCTATGCCCAATTTCATCTTATAAGGTACAGCGGTTTAAGCGTGAAGAGGTAACAGACAGACAGACAGAGTAACTTTCCGATTTAGTACGAATGGTTATTAATAATCTTATTTTCTATAAAATTACATGTTTTCAATACCATCCATGACACTCAATGACCCCAATTAATACATTCAATTTTTGACGTGCAGATGGATACAGAGTACTATTACATAGTACAAGTTCCGACGTGGGACTAACGCAGCAAAAACTGCCTGAAATGTCAATGCTGTGCTTGTGCGGTTAACGAACACACCGTGCGTTATTGCTTTAACCGATTTCGTAGTGAAACTTGACCTATATAATGACCTCCGAGGAAGACTAGCCACTAAGGAATATAAAATAATTGAAGGTGATGGTGGAAGCCAAAGAATTAGTACCATAATTTGAGGTAAGGTTACCCACAGTACGGACTCATTTGTAGCAAATTCCATGGTTGCTCCAGCGTAATGCCAGAGCACATACTCAAGCACATGTTCGTTAAACAGTTTTTTTAGGACTACAAAAACTGCAGTTCGAAACCATCCATCATCATCCATACCCGCCAGACCTTGCACCAACCGACTATTACTCTTACCGCGATTTGGACTATTTTTCCGCAAAAAAAAACATTTTTTCCTAGGAAGCAATGCCTTCACACAGTTGTAAAGTCCGGGTGTAAATAGTTTTATAAGAAAGGTTTGAATGATCTTCTTATTAGAGGGCAGAAATGTAGAGACAACGAGGGTAGATACTCTGACTAAATAAATAAATATATTTCATGTTGGAAAAAAAAAATTTTAATTTTTCACTACGAAACGGAAATTTCATACTTTAATACCAAATAATTAAAATTTTGTGGCACTTACTTTACAAAGTGCTGTAACTTATTTTAATTAACTTCTCTAGACAGGGAAGTTATTATAAATAGATCCAAAAATCTAAATCGCTAAATTTGCGTTTTCTTTACGTTTTGAAACCTGGAGAATCGTTTGTCATCATTTTTAGAGTGATGCCCGTGTGTGTGTGTATGTATGTATGTTAGCTTATTTTTCCCCTCAATATCTCAAAAACCAATAGACCAATTTGTCTCGTGTCGATATCAATCGATACGCCACGTCATGACTACGATCTGAGAAGAGCGTGAGCAAAATCGGTCCAGCGGTTTGTTTTTTATCGCTAAAAACTGATTTTAATCAGAAAGACGCAATAATAATCTTCATGTACAAATTCTCAATTTTTATCCCTTTTTTCTCGCACTTTCACAAGCTATCATTAATTACATAAAATGGCATATATTTTACTTTTAACTACTTTATTTAAGTTTCCTTACCCAAAGGGAAAAACGGGTCCCTATTACTAAGAATCCGCTGTCAGTCTGTCGGTCCGTTCGTCCGTCCTTCCATCTGTCACCAGGCTGTATCTCATGATCCCTGATAGTCAGACAGTTGAAATTTTCACAGAAGATGTATTTCTGTTGCCGCTATAACAACAAATTCCTAAAAAAACAGAATAAAACAAATATTTAAAGGGGGCTCCCATACAACAAACGTAATTTTTTTGCCGTTTTATAGATAATGGTACGAAACCCATCACGCGCGAATCCTACTCGCACTTGGCCGATTTTTTTTTTCTTTATTTTCTTCCTGTTTTGATTCTAATTAATAACTCTCCAAATGAAATTATATTAAAAATTAAATGAAGTAACACTTGCTTAAGTAACGCCCAAGTTGTTGCAAGCTTCATAAACCGAGATTGTTGGCTAACATCAGGCTGCATGTATGCTTGTTTGCTACCTTAGTTATTATTACTGAAATTTCAGTACAGAGTAGTATAAACGATGGAATTTTTCGAGTTCCAAATAAAAAGCATAACTGTAAATGATTTCTATTTAGAAATGTTTGGGCTTTTTTGCCTACCCGACGTAAAAAGTAAAGTTTTATTTTCACCAACTCGCAAATAAAGTAAGATAAGGAAATTCTGAAGCAATGCGCAAAAATCTTTGAATTATTAATGTCCGAATACATTTTTTCCCAAACAAAGGAAACCGATGATTAAATGAATTTACAATTTCTATAATTTAGAAATGTTCTTTTCTTTCTTTTAAGTTGATTGTATCAATCTAATTAAACTTTTCTAATTTAATTCTGAATAAAATCAATGTAGTTTCAGTAAATAGGTACTTTTATTTTCACAGTTATCTAAACTTAAATTTCTATGTTCATTTTTAACGTGTTAGATGTGATAATGACTTTTGTTTTAGGGGGATTTTTAAAATGATTGTATAACTTATTGTAATATAAAAGGATAATGTCATGACATAAATATTTATAAGATTGGAATATATTTCTATACTAGCTAATCCCGCGAAAGTTGTTTTTATTTTTTAAAACAACTGTTGCGCCACCTATTCTGAAAGGGTTGTACTAATGCAGAAACCTGAACCCGGCGTGTGCATAACAACTTTCCAAAATTTTATTACAATCGGTTTACTCTTATTGCGCGAGTCCGACTCGCACTTGACCTATTTTTTCTTTTATGAAAACCTTACGAAAATAGCAAACATAACAAAAAAGTAAGTCTCCAATTTGGTGCAGTTGTTCGGAAGTTAGGGCATGATGAAGGGAAATGGAATTTAGTTTCATCTATGTAGATTGTTCTTAGCTCCTAAGTAATAACTTTAACTTATAATGAATACATTATAGACATCAAATTTTCAATTGCATGTATCAAATGAAAGCACGTTTTATGGTTCATAAACTGACATTGATACTGATGGCCGAAAAAATTTCTAATTTAATATGGGGGAAGGGCAGTAGAAAAAAAGTAAAATTAAAAAAGGAAATTTGTCGTGGCTGCTTATGTATAGTGCAACAAACTTTTCTGATCCGGTGGTTATAAATTAAAACTACTAGTTGCCTTAGTAACTTACAACGACACTAGCGACCAAACACACAAGATAAGAAGGCAGAAAAAAAAACACGATTTTCTGGCGTTTTATTCCTTTTTTATTTGCAAAAAATCATCAACAGTATCTAAAAGTTTGTTATCAGCAAAAAGTTTGTTTTAGTAAAAACACACATTTTAAGAACCAGGAAAATACTGTTGATCAAGCCACTGAAGCTATCGTACTCTTGCAGTCAGGATGCAGCAGTGTGACGTTGCTAAGAAACTGTAGTTGAGTTTTATTGATTTGAAGAGTGCACCAGCGGTTTCAAGGAACTGGTGGCTATAGCCGGAGGCTTAGGTCTGGCAGACGAAGCAGCACTTCGGAAAGTGATGATCGTGTTTAAAAAATCGTTTTTAGAATGCTGTTGCATCTAAAGCTCTAAACTACTAGCAGAAGAACTGTGAGCTTTTCTAAAGTTAGAAGAAGGTTGCGAGAAAAGAGGATAGTGGTTGCTAGAGCTGCTACAAACACAAAATTGAGTACACAGTATCGTAGAGTCCGCTTGCAAATGCTTACGACAGGCGACCACTTAAATTAGACTTTCAACCAATGGTGCCCCTTCAGCAATTAATGAAGAGTGTACAGAAGGCAAAGATTGGGCGGAGGGTTTTAGGGCAGAGAATGAGCCAGTATCCCACAGGAAGACATCATAAAATTTGTATGGTCCATGAGAAACGTTATCAGAGCAACATAAGGTCTTAGGTTATTTTTTTTGTATTTTATTATAGGTGTAATTTATCTCTTTTATTTGCGTCGACATTATTTGCGTTAAAAAAAAAACAAAAACATTTTATTTAATTGTTTTTGAATATCTACTTTCATCACTTTTTAAATGAAACACAACATTTCTCCCATAATTGTTCCACCACTTAAGGTTAAAAATTATTTAAAATACATTTTTCAAGAGGTGCATTCCTTTGACTTTGAGTGCAATTAATTGCTTGAATTCTATAAAGGATATTAATATAAGAGTAGAGGTAAAAAGTGTACTCGTTCAAACTATAATGTTTCTTTATTAACTACTCCAGTGTCGTAATGTTCTAATAAGGACAGCAATCTAAAAATGGAAAAATGAAAATGTCCCATTGTAAAATTGTTTTTTTTTTAACATTTGATCAGTATTGATTTGTAAATCAGCACACTGTATTACACCTAGATATAAAAAGTATTGCAAAAATTGAGTTTTAAAACTCATTCAATACAATCTTATCAGCTTATATTAGGACTGCTGCACATAATCCTCTTCCATGGCACGCCATTTCTTCCGGTTCCCTCTTCCCGCATTTAGCCATCATCGGCTACACATTTAAGGTCGTTGGTCTACTGGGCTGGTAGGCATTCCACCAGTTCAAGGTCTCTACTCAAGGACACGTATCCTCCATAGGCCTGTCGTCCCTCGACAGACGTCACCAGCCCATTGTCACTTCAGCTTGCTGATTAAGCTAGCTATGTTACTGTTTAGTTCTCCTTCGGATGTCTTCATTTTGTATTCGATCCCTCAGAGACATTCAAAGCTTAGCTCATTCCATTACGTGCAACTTGAACTTGTGGACCGGCCTCGCCGTAAGTGTCTATGTTTCAGCAGCGTGAGTCATGACAGGTAGGTCGTACAGATCAAAGATTTTGCTTTCAGACTGCGGTATAGGCAAAGTAGGACAAGCTAACTAAATGCTTATGCTTACTTCAGCCAGATCCTCGAATTGGATTTCACTAAAAGTAGTTTAAGCCCAGTTGTATTTTCTGTCGAAGGTAAAAATAATCTTGGACTCGCTCGAGTAAGGTACCGGCCTCGTATACTGGCATTTGTATGACGTGTTAGTTAAACATGACTTTTGTCTTGTTTAAATTTATGCCAAGGGCCACTCGTAGACACACATAGTGCAACATTTCACTCAGTTCTTCGAGTGACTCTAGCATAACAGCATCCGGCTGACTCTTGGATACTACAACTACGCGTCATTGCCTTAACTAATAAAATGTTCTAATAATCTTGTTTTCTCATGCAAGTGAATGTATATTCTTGTGGAAAATAAATTCTTGTGAAACCATAATAGCGATGTTGTCCTGAAGTGTGAACCTTAGCTGAGCGATACATTCGTAAATGTTATTGAAAAATGTTATTTGTGCAATTTAGGTGACGGTTTACTTATTTAACATCATTAAAACATAGTTAATAACTTAGTTGTATAAACAAAACGATTAACGTACAGTTTGGTTTCAGAGAAACTTTCTTTCGCGAACACTTTGGTTGTGGAATGAGCTCCCTGCCAAGGTTTTCTCTAAGGGCTACAGTATGGGGTTCTCCAAGAAAAAAGTTATTAGATTTTTGAAGGGCCGGCAACGCGCGAGTGATGCCCTAGGTGTTGCAAGCGTCCATAGGCTGCGGTGACCGCTCACCATTAAGTGGACCCAAAGCGGGTTTGCCACCTTGGTGTTTAAAAAAATTAAAGAACCAAAACTGTAGTAAACTTTGTTACTATAAATCAAGGAGTTGTCGAAGTAATCCCACACCAATAACAGAAATGCACGGTGGAGCTGTGGGTTAAAGCTATTGTTTGGGTGTAAATAGCAGTTTGTGAGATAGAAGTAAATATTATTATTATGTTGCTAAAAAATAAGACTGTCCTGAAAGTGAATGTCTACAATAACTATTACTAATAGAAATACCATTGTACAAAATAAACAAAAAATGTTGTTTGTTTCAGAATTATCGACGATGTAGCAATGCGTGTATCTGCACAGTCAGCTATCTTTCTTGCAGTGCTTGCCATCCTACCCTGTCGAGGTAATATTTTTTCTAGATTTATATTGTACCTGTACACAATTATACAGTTATTAGCTGCAAACGCGATTTATGATCTAATTTGTATTGCCTATGTCAAATCATATTGCACGAAGTAAATGAGTTAAGAACATTCAGTAAAAGGATGAACTAATTTTGGCAAGGATAAATTATTGTTATTCATGCATCTAACGTATCTGAAATTTTCTCACGTTTGTTTATTTTTGTGTACATAGATAATTTACTTTATACCTGTAGAATCATAAACTATCTAACTTAACCTTAGCTGAGGTTTTTAGTTCCTTGTTGTAAGAATATATTAAAATTACCAAACTTCAAATATTACCAAAATTATGTAAGAATTCATCGTCATACCTAAGAAACTTAAATTATGATTCACTGTGCGATTTAAAAACGTGCATCCTCTCGCGAAGGCTGAGGTTGTGAAATAAGCCCCGTCAATGTCTTTCGAGATTTTCTCAAGAGACTCCAGTACGGGGTTCTTCAACGGCAACGCGCAAGTTATGCCTCTGGTGTAGGCTACGTGCATCTTGTTGGTGTAAAAAAACCTTAATTTTTTATCGTTATAGTAAACAAAAATTTTGAAATCTGAAGAGCTTGTGGCCAAGTTAACTGATTATGGTTAAAGCAATATTTTAAGAAAAAAGAAAAATGACTTTAGTAACATATTTTGTTAATACAATAAAAGTCCTTAACATTTATAAGACTCATTAAATTGAAGGGCTTTAAAACATTTTAAATCATTCAGTTTTCACGTAACAGGTTTAGGTGGCTTTGTTAGTATTTATTCTTTTTTAGATACGTTGTAAATATTGTGGCTTTACGGATTAAAAATAAAAAGAGTAACTGTTATCTATTCTATGAACAAATTAGGACTTTGTACTTAATTTTATAGTAAGTTAATTAAGAAACGAAATAAAATTAGCTACTATTTTAAGCAAATACATTTTAAGTCTTAAATTAACTTACAATTGAAGGAAAGTTTATCGTTGCTACCACAATGGAGTTGAAACTTGTTTGAGAAATCTAAAACTTTCTCATTTGTTGTTTTAGGTACAAACCTCGAAACAATTTCCAAGTTCTTAAAAGAGAAAAACAACATTGAAGTAAGCAGGTCAGAACCAATTTTAAATAAAGTTTATCTTATGCTTCACTCCGAACCAGACACATATAATAAAACAAAACTTTCATCTTACTTAAATATCTCAGACTTTGAATTAACACAACATTTTGTTGAAAGCAATGACTCAAATAAGAAATCAATACAAGAAGGTTGCTGTACTGAAGCAATGAATAAAGAAGATAATAAAATAAATATTCTTAAAACAAAAGAAAATAATACAGACAGAGATCAAAGAGTAACTAAAATGCGACGAGAAGTTATAGTAGTACAATCAATGAAGAATTTTACACAACCAGCCGTAATGGAGATCTATCCTAGTGTAGCATCTGTAGCCATAGAAAGGAAGAAAAAGCCTGGTGAAATAGGATCAAGTGCACCTTTGCTTAATTATATTTTTGATACATATTCAAATACACATTCTCATAGGAATGACAGGTAAGTTAATCTTCATCTACAATTAGAAAACTTGCTCTATTTATTATATGTTACTTTTTAACTTCTAGTGTATATAAGGAATGACAAAATCTTTGGTTTGTTAGTTTATTTCCACTACGTTAAGCAATAGTTTTACCAAATGAGCTTAAAAGAAACCTAATCATTAAATTTATTGTGATTGTTTTTATTATATACTGGCTGATGGTAACAAAGTGATTAAAAGATGTCACGAATACCAACTACAAATGCTACCAAATTTAAATTCAACACAATCAAATTGTATAAGTTGCTTACCACATCAACTTAGTATCTATGATTTTTTTATAGATGTGAAGATAATTTTGTATTTATTGAAAATCTTCGTTTCATTTGAATCGCAAGACATCCACTGCTGAACGTAGGCTTTCCCCATATGTCTCCACAACGGCCGGTCCCGAGCTGCCCGCGCTCACCGGCTTCCTGCGGCTCTGACCAGGTCGTCTGTCCACTAGTAGGAGGCCGTCCCACGTTGCGTCGTTCGAGCCGTGGTCGCCACTTGAGAACCTTCCATTTCCATCGGTTATTGGTTCAATGAGTGATGTAGCCTGTTTATTGCCACTTCAGCTTGCTAACTGTTTGAGCTATATCAATTTAGTTCTTCGGTGAATTTCCTCGTTTCACACAAAGAAACAGCAAGCATAGCTCTTTCCATAGCTCGCTGAGCGAGTCTGAGCTTATTTAAGAGGCCAACAGCAGGTCATTACATTTCTGTAACATAAGTCATCACTGGCAATACACATTGATAATTGAGGTAATTTGAATGAAAAGATATTGCGTAGTTTTCTGTAATCTGCCCAGCCGAGCTGGATTCTTTTGTCAACCTGTTTCTCAAAGTTGGACCTACCTTACTGGACTACTTGCCCTTACTTTTTCATAGTCCTCGAACGCTACGCAAAGGGGCCGATTATAGTAGTTGGTATGTCAACGGGGTTTGTTTACAAATAACAAATTTACTGTCATAAATCCCACGGTTATAACCATGCCGTGTTTACCACTAAGATCGAATGAAAAGTCATTTGCAAAAATGAAAGCCAGTCTGTTCTAAGGTAGGTAGGTACATAATGAGTAAAATTTAAAAAAATAGTGATTTCTTCATTCATGCAATCTAAAGTTAGTTGTGTGATTGCTTATCTTATAAATATATTCATTAGTTTAGAAGTGCATCTCGCTGCTAACTAGTTTTTTTTTACTGATATCATTGTCTTAAAGGGTTGGCACAGGTAACAGCATCTATGCCGCATCCTCTGCTGAAGTGGAAGCGTTTGTTGGATCTACGGCATATTTGGATTGCAAAGTTGATGCCCTTCACGATAAATTGGTAATAAGTATGTTTCATTGGTTGTTAAATTAGTTTGTAAATAATGGCTTTTTGCTAGATGATTTTAAGTTTTAAGTTTAAGTCCCAAACAGAAGTTGTTAATAGAGAATGAAAACCATTATCTAGTTACGAACCCTTCTATCCTCAAAAGTAAAATGACTTTAACAAAAAACGTCTTTTTTAATATGGCACATCATTAATAAAAAAATTTTTAAGGTCTCGTGGGTAAGAAGAAAAAACGATGAAGAACCCATGGAGCTTCTTACTACTGGCACACAACAATATACGGCTGATGATAGGTACTTTTTAAAATAACTAAATCTTCAAAATGATATGGAATGTTAGGTCTATTCACTATGCACTGGTATTTCCTAAGAATATTTTAAAGTATCACAAAGTTTGGAATGCATAACTACTCTTTTTAAATGCTCAGCCAATTGAAATTTCAAATACTAAGCTACTTCTTTGTCTAGGTACTCAGCTCGCTTTATACCGCCAGACATTTGGAGGTTGGAAGTAAAGAATGTGCAGCCATCTGACGCTGCTCATTACGATTGCCAACTGTCAGCGCATCCACCTCGAACAGCCAGAGTCACACTTTCAGTACCAGGTAAGTTCTATCTTAACATTTTTATTTATTTTTGATAATATAATTCTGTTAATGTTTATTGGCAATTAAGGCAACACAACTACTCGGTCAATGCATTAGTTCTTGTTGGGCTGGAGAAGCATTTCGATAACTGTGGTGTGATGTTTGCATTTGTTTTGTATTGATTCTATTTTGCCAATGACGATTGAAGTTATAATATAGGTGTGGATTTCATTGTTCCATAAATACCAGGGTTCACCAACAATGAATCTCAGAATATTATTTTGAGCTTTTTGAAAATGCAGAATGTTTGGCTTGCTTGTGGTGGTCCGTAATGTGGTTTACGTTAGGATTTCCATTGTCCATATCTGTTTCTGGATGGAAGTATAAATTAGTAGTCTATTGGTCAGGAATAGTGTTTATTACTCAGAGCAAGTTCCTTAGTCACAATGTTTTTTTTATACCTATCATCATTAATGGAGGCGAACTAAGTTATGAGATTCTGAAATCGACGGTAACTTGAGATTAATTACTCCAATTTTGATCAATAAAATAATGAGACAATAAAATTTACGAGGACAAGTAGTTAAAGGCAATAAAAATTTTGACTTGAAAAATAAACAGGATGGTCTCCGGGTTACAAAGTATAAGCTATCCAAATATGCCCTAATGGGATATCAAATGAAAGAGCGTAATTTCGGTGATAGTAATTGGATAATATGAAATTGATCTGATGCTAAGCATAGTTTGTTCAAAATGCATTAGAAGTAAAATATTAAGTTTCTCTTAAAAATACATTACATATGCCTCTATAGGAATACATACCATGGTCAAAAAGTAACTGCAATGAGTCTTTTTATGCCAGTTAGATGACTTTTTGTCTAAAACTGAATTATTGTAATTTAACTTTAAGTGTGTAAAAATAAAAAATTAGGTGTGTAAAAATTGGAAAACCGAGACGTCTCACTTAGGGGCAAACTATCTAATATGGCGCTTTCAAGTCAAACGGTGGTCCAAATTAAATCCCTTGATACTTGACGCTGTTTGTTTGAGAAAGTGGGTCATCTCCTAATTTAACAGTTGGTTATTGTTTGTTTTGTAAGGTAAATTTTATATGGTTAGACTTAGAAGTGACTTAGCCAGGAAGGGATGTCGTTATGCTGGATTTGCAATTGACGGTTTGCTTATTGCAGTACCATCATGAAAGAAGCTTAGTTGTTTTCTTTGTAATATCAAATGTTAAAATGTTTATCTATTTAAATAATTTTATACAATTTAGGTCCAAAGACAGGGTTTTGTGGCACTTCAGCTGGACTTTTATGGCGAGAAAATTAAATTTCACCGAGCTAAAATCTATCAGTCAAGTAAAATTCCATGTCTGAGAATATTAAATGTGAAAGACTGTATTTAGGCTTAAAATATTTTTAAGAGATACATAAAAACATTTTTGTTCTAGAAGTTTCCGTGAGTATAGTAGATGGTGCAGGAGCAAAGTCGGTAGAGCAAGTGTGTGAGGTAGGCAGTACAGTGGCGTTGCGCTGCGAGGTGCGAGGACTGCGCATGGAAGGTGGACCCTCGTTGCTTTGGTACCGCAGAGACTTGTTGCTCAATGACGACACAACCAGAGGAGGAATAAGGTAAAATTATAAATTGTGATTAAAAAGTAACTGTTTTTTTTAATAAGTATGTTGTATCAAGCAGATTCATATTTTTATGGGATCCTGTACAAAAATGGAGCTGAAAAATCTTTACTAATTCGGGTAGATGAGTAGTTATTATTCTTTTACAGGCAAAATAAGTTTAGTAGTAATAAGTTAGTAAGTAAGTGTTGTATTTTTAGTGTTCGGACGGAGTTTGGCGCAAACGGTGCCAATTCTGTGTTACGCGTAGCGCGCGTCCGAGGAGATGACGCTGGCAGATATACTTGCTCCGTGGCGCGCTCTCCCCAATACTCGCCGCCACCTGCACATGTCATGTTGCATGTAATCAAGGGTTAGTTGCTGTAGTTATTTATTATATTTATATTGCTGAGCATGTCTAGAAGAGCTGGCACAGCAGCTTCTGATTAAGTCTTTCTATAGATGTATTACTATGTGTTTAAGTCATTTGCTGACGACGCTTAGTCCATGACCCGATTTTAGTATTTTTCTATATAGGAAACAAGACATAGTTTAAGCTGGGGTTCGTGGCGAAAACTGATTAGGTTTTGCCATCCGACCTATAAGATCTTCAAGGTAATGAACGACACAAATTTAGATATTATATTATAATATATTATATATATTTTTGACCCAACGGATAATTAATATCAAATGTGTAGTAATGTATTCCAACAGCGATAGAGTAATATTTAGTTACTGGATTATAAGTATGTATCGTTGTTGATCAGCCCACTCTGCATTTGAATTATATGTCCAAATAACTAACAATAAAATTGGTCGCAATGTGCAATATATTTCGTAAACATTTTAATTTTCTTTCTAAACAGATAAACCATTTAGAATTGATATGTCAACTTTATTAAACTTCTCACAACACTTCTTTTTATAGTAATTATTTTACCATCTAGGCTATTAGCCCCTAAACACACACAAACAAACCCACTATAAGAGAAAGTCAATCTATTAGCATATTTAAAAATAGACTGAAAGACCTTTCACTGCTTTAAACTCTATTTTATTTTACCTTTTTTATATTTAGTATTTTAAACATCGTACTGTTATATGTGATACTTATATGTAGGTATTTGAACTGTTGTATGTACCTATTCGTTTTATATTTAGGTCGTGTTAAGTAGGTATAGAGTAACTATTATGTATTAGGATGAGATTTTTTTTGTAAACCACTAAGGTGGCAAACAAACATACGGTCCGCATGCTTATGGTAAGCGGTCACCGTAGCCTATGGACGCTTGCAACACCAGGGGTGTCACTCGCGCGTTGTCGACCCTTCAGATATCTAAAACCTCCTTCTTGAAGATCTCCATACTGTAGTCCTTAGGGAAAACCTTGGCAGGGAGCACATTCCACAACCCAGGCCTTCGCGGGAGGAAGTTTCTCTGTAACCGCACTGTACGCGACCAATTCGGTTCTAAAGTGTGAGAATGAATTCCCTGCCGACAGCGAGCGGTGCGATGGCGGAAAGTAGCCGTGGGCATCATTTCGAACAATTCCTCAGAACACATCCTATTAGCCATACAAGCGGTAGAACACACACAGGGAGGCAAAGTTTCTCCTCAGACTTAAGGACTCGATACGGCAAGTGAGTTTGGGATTGTCGACAATTCTCAAAGATCGTCGATGATCCGAGTCAAAAGGGCCAAGCTGGTATTAGGGTGCACCCGTCTAGAGATGGCAGCAGTACTCCATATGCCCCGTTATTCTTCACTCTGTTGAGTACCTACACCAAGTTTTTTGGACGCCAGCCTCACCTTGTTTTGCAAATGATCTCGGAACTTATATTTAAGTATAAATTATTTATACATTAATTAAGAAATCTCAGCTTACGTACATATGTTACTTGCTCACTTTGTACAGCTCTCACTATCTTAGGTCAGCTGTAAGAGATCTCATCAAAAGATAAGCTGGAATGTACAAAGACATTATAATTTTTTGTATTGTATTTCTTGTAAGTGTCCTCAGTTTGTGTACATAAAATAAATAAATACCTAAATAAATAAAAAATATATTAATATGTATTGTCTTTGTTGTCAGTGACCTCAGTTTGAGTACATCAAATAAATAAATACCTAAAATAAAAATATTTTTTTCCATCCAAATCCAAATTAACCAGAAACATTTGCTTCATTACGTTAAGAAATCAGTTTCAGTCATTAGATGAAAAAACGAAATTTGAATATTTGTAAAATTATGCATATAAATTTGATACTCTTTTTACCGTCAACAGTTGTTCTGATAATAAAACCAGGACACGCGACTAAATGGGTTCGTAAAATTTCGAAATGGCTACTTGACAACTGAATCGTTTATGACATAAAATAACACAGGGCACGTGTTTGTAGGAAATATAAACTGTTACTAACTAACAGGAAAATACAATGAATTTTTTGGGCTTTTATATTAAAACTAAGTATTATCATTATTATATAAAAAAAATTAATAACTCATAATAATAAATTCACAAGCAGTTATTTGTGACGTTTGTAACGAGCGTATTTCCATGGCAAAGATGTAATGGGATTTTCACTAACCAGACTTGTGCCTCGATAGCTAAACTGGTAGAGCACTTGGAACACGGAATTTAAGGATTGTTGCAGGGTCAAGTCATGGCTCGACGATAATATTTTAACTACATCTTTGCTTTAAAAATATTAACTTAGATTTATAATATGAATACTATGTTATTATTATTATCGTTGAAGCAGCAAATTACATTCTCCAATATGTTTATGTTTTTGTCGCTTTAAATTGATGTTCATTATTTCAAAAACTAATTCAATAAGAAATTATGAAAATATGATTTTTTTTTCAGAATGAAGTGATAGAATAAAAGAAAAGAAAGTGAAACGAGGTGTTATAGGTAAACTTTATATCTTAGTTCACAAGAAATGGGAATTAGGGACATTAAAAGAAGAGTGAATGCGGGAAATCGGGTTAATAGGGTATCATATACATTTATTATTCACAAACCAACAAGATAAAGCGTTTTATAAGGTGTTCCGTAATAAAGCATGGATTCTTGTAAAATTTTACATGTTTGCTAAGAATCCAAGGCTATTTTTTTCTTCATCAGCTACAATTTTCAATGAAAATTAGGCTAAATTGTGTAAAAAAGCACATTTTGGACATATTTAATACTTACTTTTATTATGCATATAATCGTCACAGTAACGTATAAAATTTAGTGCTTCAAAATGATTGTAAAATTAGGCTTCTACAATTTCTCATCGCCAAATATGTAATATGTATAAGCATTTCATGACTCCTCATCGCTCCATGTACTATGGAGCCCAAAGTAATTTGTATGGAAAAGAACATTTTGGTAAAAGATGATAATTTCGGTAATAATAAAAGGAACTGTATCACTTTAATACATTTAGAAATATCGAGTTCTCCCATACTATCGTATTATCAGAAACGGACACATTTTTTTGGACAATAATAACATATTACAGTGGGGGCGAGAAGCGACCCGGCACTCTGATACCTCGTGTATCTTTCTGGGCGCCGACGAACTCGGGGACGTTGGCGTCGTGTGAGTGGGGAGGCCCTATTCGGGGAAGGCGTGGAGACTAATCTCGCTATCTGGACAGCGAGAATGTCATCTGGGGCCGTTAGAACGTGCCGAGGCCGCCTAACTATAGTTTTACGACCATGCCGAGGTCGGTCGGGGGGATGACACGTTGTAGATTGCACAATCAGTCGATTCGGGTGATTTTGTGTACGCTCGAAAAAGCGGACTGCCATGCCTTACCTCATAGGGTAATCTTAAAAAATACGACACAATTTCAATAGGGCATGAAACCAATTGAAACTAAGTTCACAAATATTTTTGTAATGTTTTTGAAATTTGTTGTTTGTTCTCTAATATGTGTCTAAATATAAAATTGTTTGTACAGGTGAGAGCTTAGCGGAGCTGCATCAAAGTAAGGGAACAACTACGTTCGTGATATCAACGAAAGTGATCGTCACATTAGTGATGTGGAAGTTCTGCATTTAAATCATTATTGTAAATATCATCACAATAACTGACCAATACTAAAAGCTAATTAGGTTTGTAAATTATGTATTCGGCAATGTGATTTCTTTTTAAAACTTTTTGTTACGAATTATTATTTCGTATTATAGTATTTTTTTTGCTTATTTCGGGATATTTATTTCTTATCATGATAGTTTAAAGGTGTAAGATTTTTCTTATGTTCCTACTCCAATAAATCTAGATATATCAAATTAATATATAATAATTGGCACCTATCGATGTATGTATAACATCATGGTTTTTATCACCAAATGGGATAACCAGTGGCTGAATACACACCCACATCATAATGCGGGGGACAGCCTCACCAACCACTTCGGCCCTGCGTGACAGATAGTGAGCCCATCGCCGCAACTTTGCTTCAGATGCATTGTATCTGCAGTGTTTTTTGGGGTTACGGCAGAGGGTGACAAGTCCGACCATTAAAAGGCTTTATGCTTTAGACCGAAATAGGTAGAAGCCTAAATTTTTCACTGAACATGAGTTATAATGGGGGATTATCTAATAAATAAAAAAAAGTTAAAATTTAAGGGAGGTCCCAGTACAAGAAACACATTCTCGTTGGTTTTGCTCCATCGTAAAAACAGAAAGACATACAAACTTCAAACTTGTAGTGAAAAATAGTGTGAACACTAAAGTACAACAACTAATAATAAAAACCGGCCAAGTGTGAGACGGGCCCAAGCCCCAACATTACTTTTTTAAATTACCGGTACAGCGTCATCTAGCTTATCATTAAGATAAATAGTACATTTTTAACACATTGGTTTGTTGGTAACGATATTCAAAGTTAAGCAACGTTGGGTTTGGTCAGTACTTGGATGGGTGACCACTTAGCGGCACACTTTTTTGTTTGTGTTTGTAAACTACGGAAATGGTTGTAGGTTCGGAATCCACTTGGCCGGTTCTTTTTATGTAGGTACCTACTACTAAAGTGGCAAATAAGCTAACAATATGCCTGATGGTAAGCGGTCAGTAGTAGTACGTCAGTGGTAGTCTATACGGACTCTTGCAACACTTGGAACGTCACTGCCGGTTGCCGACCCTTTTTTTAAAGGTGGTGTTCGAGGCTTGGGCCGGTAATAATGGTTTGAGATAGTTACTTCGTAAGCTCATTAGGATTTGAAGGACCTTATAAGAGATTGTGAGAAGTAGGATACGATCCCCGTCCACACAGATAAGTAGAATTCACTCACCGTTTGGCTTCCACACTCAGCTTCGATTGTTGAATACCAGTTTGACCATGCACGGCAGGGCCTTAGGAGATGCAGCTACAAAAAACCATCCACTTGTCAACAAACCACTTGAGAGTTAATTAAGAGGAAATTATACACAGCATGCATGCACAATTGAAAGCCTAGGTGGCAAAATCACAAATTTGAAGAAAAACGTCTTCCTCCTTTTGAGTTGATTTCTTCACTGGTCGTGCGCATCCATCGATGGCGGGCCGGCAACACAAAATCAGAACAGAAGGTACATACCAAAAAGTGAGTGAATTTAAATATCTACCCAACTGTAAAGGTCAAGGATCGCTCAGGTGGCTTTATATGTATATGTCTCATACGTCATACATTACCAATTTTAAAGTTTTAAGCGGTATAATAAAAGACCTGAGACAGAACACTATAATTGCCAGTTTTTGATGAACTGTAAGAAGTAAGTCAGGGTTGCTATTCGTATTAATTTCCTATATTGCTATTTTTTTTTTCTTAAATTTGCCAGACATAAATTGCAAGTGTAATAGATCGATATCAAGTATTTCTGTACTCTTTAAGCAACGTCTCATTGTAAATAATTAGTAAATTAATCATTAATGTAAATATTAGTTTATAATTATTAGAAATAAATGTTATTCTTATTTTTTACCACATATTTGTTTGATTTTTGTGTCATGACATCACACACAATGAGTGTAAGGCTTTGTACCGGAAACTAACATTGTTGTTTAGATATAATTTCTTATTTTAAGCGACAAAAAATGACCGAAATTGACTTTAAATATCTACCTTAAAAACCCTCACAATGATTTTAAATTCGCAGGTTAATAGCTTGAACCTTAACAGAAACAGTGGGGTTGAAATGGGCTTGTAATAATTCGTGTGAAGTGTTAACGTTGCGCTCTCCTCGGTAGGGTTGCTAGATCATGGGCGTTCGCACTTCGTGACTCCGACTCCAACTAAAGTTAATTTGGTCTACTCTATCTGGGTCACTATTTGACTTCAGTCTCTCTTTAGTAGTTATTCACACTTCTATTAAATTTCAACGCCCACTGTTTTATGATTTTGCAATAAAAAATAAAATACCCGTGATATACAGACCCAAACGTATGGGTAGTCGGTAGTCGCCGAGGGGTATCGATTTCACTTTACATCCTGAGTGGCGGAGGTTCGATACCGGCGTGTAGGAATGATTCTTTTTCTTAATTTATGAAGTACATTGATTATTCACACGACTGTCTTTCGGTTAAGATAAACATCGTGAGGAAACCTGCATACGTCAACAAAAAGACATATGTGAAGTCCGCAATCCGCACTGGGCCCGTGTGTGGATTATGGCTCAAATCGCCTTCGGTAGGCCGTGCCTAACAGTTGGGGCGTATGAATCTGATAAAGGATACAGACTCAGAAACGGATATACATCGCGTATTATCAGTCTCTTGTTTGACTAGATCTCTAGATCTTAAGATCCTAGAAATAATAAATTAAGGTAATTTTCAATCAATAAATCAAAAATTTCTTTTACAGCCGAGGTTGCAAATGGGAAAAAAAAAATCAAAAATTAATAAATTAAAAATTAAAAAGAAAAATTGAAAAACAACCAAAATTTATACTATAAAAATTTAAAAATTTTCTTGAAAAAAAAATAAAATTAAAAAAAAAAACTCATCTGACTGCTTGGGCACTCAAGTAGTACAGTAGGTTTACAGAACATTTGTATTTTCAGAAGCAACAAGTATCTTGTTACTTTACAATCAGTCAAATACTTTAATTAAAACCTTCAAACCATCTATTAACCTTGTTAAATTTTGATTTATTCGTATTAAAATTCAAAATTTGAAACAGTTTTCTAATCAAGAAAACGGCACCGAAGGAAAACTAACAGAACATAATTAAATTTTCAACCTCAAACCGCAGTTTTGTGGTGCTGGAAGCTAGAGTGTAGGAACTGAAGTTAAATTAGTTTTCTGCCAATGCGACAATAGACGAAAACCAATCTACTTTTATATCTAAATAGATAGGTACCATTAATTTGAAAATAGGAGATGTTAAAATGTAACAGTATTTTCTTCCAATTAACCTTTGATGATTGATGGTAAAGTATGTAATAAATTAGATAATTGGTTCGACAGCAACTACCGCACGTGCAATTGCTGGCTCCCTAATCGAAATATGTAGTTTTCCGCATCCTTTTAAAATCAATTCCACTGTCCTGTTTCAAGTCTCAAATTTGAAAAAAATAAATAAAGGACCTTGGCACACTTTAACACAAGAAAGTTACTGAATTTCTTTTAAGATATTATATATATATATATCTTATTAGATATCTAATAATATTGCTTAAAAAAAAATTCCAAACCTTCCGTGTTTTCATTTCTAATCCATAACTCCTTATCTACTTACAGCAGAAACATAATTTATCGCACAAAATGTAAAGTAACTAAACCTAACAAGTCATTGTAACAGATTTTCTATGACTTGTGTAATATAATTTTAATAAATTAATTTTATTACGTTATTCACGTTAAATGCACCAGATTTAACGCTATTACAATTATTTTTTTTTTGCTACAGAAAATTAACTTTATAGTATATAGTAGTAGCCCGGTGCACGATGGCTAGGGTTATCTGCTGCAGTAACTGTTCCTTGGCTAGACAAAACGGACGCAGGGTTTTGTGGCATTTTTCGCCTATCAATTTTTTTTGTAAACACGATATAAATTACTTTAAATTGTGTAACTAAGTACACCTTTAATAAGTAGATAATTGACTTATAGTGAGTATACCATTTAGTTCTTGGCAATATATTTATTTGATTTGGTAAACTTGATCGAATTTAATTAGGTAGTTGTAGGCCTATTATAAATCAGTGTACGTAGGTAACATAAAATTTTAATTTGTGAATTTATTCTAGGGTTTAAATAAATATTTTTGGACGTACACAAGGCAACCCTGATACCGAACTAAGCAATACAGTATGTATGTATGAATGTATGTATGAAATACTTTTTTGTAAATAAATTTACATAGGTACATATGAAACATGGATAACACCCAGACTGAAGACAAACACAAATGTGCATCACATAATAATATATGTTTGTCCGAACTGACGCGCCCCGGTCAGCAGGCTAGACATACTCACTTAGCCACGGAGCTGCACCTCGAATATCGTAAGTCCAAGAGCATTGACTTTCTATTGCCGCGCTCGTAGGCATTGTGTATCATTCAATACCTACGCACGCGGCAGTGGTAATGGACTAGAAACCGATTTCCATTTCCGTCGGTTTGTGCTGGAAGCAAATAATATGTTCACCAACTATCACGTAAGGAAATAAAATAAAAATCTTTGTCTTCGGCACGCTACGCTGCTGTTTACGACAGTATTCATTCCTATGTCGTGAAGATAATATTTTTTATAATACGATAACAACCGCCTAAGGTCAGGCTATACTAGAAGTGGGCTTAAAAAGTCTTCAGAGATGCATAATTTAATTTATGGCAGAATTATTTTATGGTGATACCAGTACTACTGTAAAATATAAGAACCAAGGCCCTACAAAAATCACACCGTTGAGCACATTCACTGCCGTAATCATAAATTACGCAACTTTTGTAATAAATTGCAAAACATTACATACACTAAATATCCATTAAAATTTAGAAAGCTAATAACTAGATGTTTAATTTTATCAATGAGAAAAGTTATATGTATGGCAGCAAAATATCACAATGCCTCGGAACAGCATCAGAGTCAAAAAGTACAAGATTTATACAATGACTTAAGGATTGCTCACTTACACGCCTTCGGGTAACACCGAAATTGTAAGCCACATTTTTGCAGTAATAATGAATATTCAGTTAATATTGGAAATGAACTTCTTAACAGTAATTTGTTTCAAAAAAAAAAACAGTCTTTTATTTAAATTATAGGTAGGTACCTAAAACTTCCTCTTAAAACACATTTGTAAAGAGAATATAGTGCACAGACAAACAGAAGCAACGAAGGACGTCGTTTTGTACTATGTAGCGGTTAATATAATAAAGTTAAGTGACACATTTAATAATAGAATGATGATTTAACTAGGTAACATGAGTTCATTTTATTTACATTGTGTTATAGTTATGCTTTAAGTTACTTATGGAGTGTGTGTTGTGTTATAGTTATTATAAAATCTAATTCGGACATGTTTACGATCTTTATTGTTCAGTTGCTTATATTTTGATCCTTTCGGTATATAAATAATTTAAGCAACAATATCACTGTCATCTAGAAACTAGATATTTTACTGATTTCAATTAGGTACCTCCAAGTTAACTTTTCTTTGTGAAAAAGTAAAAGAGTACGAATAAATTTCATGTTGCACTCTGAGGTATAAAGTAGACAGTTTTACAAAGTTAACAAAGAAAATTTACAGCATAGGTTACGAACAAGTACCTTTGTTACAAATAAACGTGGGAATCTCACTTACTTACTCGGTAATTTGATTGTTTGATTACTTAGGACCGTCGCAAACTTTTAAATGAAGCTCTTTTGTGTTAGCTAGTATTCTCCCTTTCTTCTTATGTGAGCAGTTTCCTAATTTAACCCCCCCGCCCCCTGACACAAAAACTAAACGAACTGGTGTGTTGTAAGTTTGAAGCTTCAAATTGTCTGTTTGTCAGTGACATCGAAAAACAAACGAATGAATCTATTGAAATGCGTGTTTATTTAAAAACAAGTCTATTCAAGATGTTACTTAGGGCTTCGTTTGGCAGAAAAGCATTAATGGATATGGATATCGTTATTACAGAGCAACAAACTTTTTTAAACGTCTGTTATTCTGTCTAATTCATAAATTCAAGCACTTCGTTAAAAGATACAGGAACTTTTGATTCAGAAATCGATCCAATCTCACAAGTACTGTATTGAACGCCTCGATTCCCGCACAGGAAACTATTCATGTGATAAACATTTGTGTTTATCATGACTCTGGGGAGTGTTATTATGCATAATATGTGTGTATGAAAAACCAGCGAATTGCGGGTCGTTTGGAAGCTAATAACTCGCAAAATATGACAAATTTATAAGGGTTCCGTTTGGCTATGGAACCCTACAAAATAGTTTGGGACTAGACTAGCTGCATCCAACAATACTATTGTTGTAAAAAATAATTCTAAACTTGCTTCTAACTTTCAAAGATTTGCTTGTATTAGGTACTTTTGATTTGCTAATTATTAAAAGATAGATAGTTCTATTAGAATTGGTTTATTTTGTCATATTTTTGAGAGGAGTTCACAGAATTGTGAGCCATATATCATTTTGTTCACAACATAGCACGCAAGAGTTCTCTCCGAATTTGCCGTCATGGACACGCTTCACCCGTTTCCTGAGAGATAAAATAAATTATATATAATAGAAAATGTTTGTTTTATTAGACCAAAATTATAATAATATCCTTAGTAATATAATAAATGCGAATGTATTTCTGTTCGTCCTTTACAAACAAAGGAATAATTTACAGAGGAGGTTTAATTCGCAACTTTTTATTCCGTTCAAACACAATTCCTGACTTACAGCAAAGAAGGATCATAGTTCAAGGCATCATTGTAATTTTTTAACAAGGATATACATGGTATGCCTACATATTTATTATATTAGTATGGAAATTTAATAAGGTAAAGAATTTTTAAGAATGTTCCAAAGGTTTATTGATAATTCAATAGTAATTTTTATCTTACTATCTAATTAAGTAGTTGGAAATTCAAAGGTTTATATATCTAGTTTTATTTGTTTACCTAATCATGTAGTATATCAAATAATGACAATTTTGAGTATAATCTAGATCAAATTAAGTCATAAAATAAGAATAAGGTTTTTGAAGCGTTTTTATATATTTAATACCTTTATAAAAAATAAGGAACAAACATGAAAAACCGTGAACCAATTCTGATTGTAAAAAAATATTTCGTTGAAAGTATTTATAAATTTCTATTACAATAATGTTTGTAAAATTTGTAAAACACGCTGTTTTAAAGTAAGACGGAGGGAGAGCCATTTTTTTTTTGGAAGCCTTATCTTATCTTAAATCTTAGATCTTAGTGATCAAAATTCTTCACCACTTGAAATGTATTGATATTGAAATCATTACGATGACAATAAATGATAAGTTGATCACGCAAACACTCATCAAACATTTTTTTTTTAATTTTAAATTTTCAAAAGTGATTTTGAATATTAATCTCGGCCAAAACCCTTATTAAGACGAGGCATTGAGAAAGGGGTACTTTTTCGTTTAAGAATACAGATCAACAATAAAAGCTACGGACCTGAAACTAAGCGTCATGTATTTTCAGACCTTCTTCTTGACTTTGTCAGCTCAGAATCCTGATTTGATGATTTTAGCTCGATATTGTTTTTATTCGAAATAACCTCTTCAAAATCATTAAAACGGGATTATTATTATAACGTTAAGGTAATATTCTTCAAAATTGTTTTATTATGTAGGTAACAACAATACTTAAAATTTAACAGCTGAAAATTTGAATATTCGTATCCGGTAATTTTTATTAATTTAATAGATCAATTTTTCGCCACCGTTTACGTTTTTTGGCTACTTTAAACCTTGCGTTGAAAGCAGTTAAGATGACTTTTTTACTTTACTGTACAATACTCATCAACACCTCGCCTTAACTGATATTTAGTGTTCCGTACCTCGAAAGGAAAAATTGGAACCCTTATTTGATCACTTTGTTGTCCGTCCGTCCGACTAACAAGACCCTTTTTCTCAGGAACGCGTAGGGTGGCGTATCGAGCTTAAATTTATATCAAATACTGTAGTCTACTAACTGTCCCTTGGAGCTGTGAAAAAATCAATCTTCTTTGCACACGCAATCAAAAGATACAGCCATTTATGCCGCAAATTTTCGAAACTCGCAAGGGAATCAAAACCTACAGGGTACTTTCCGGGAACTTAGAAACTTGAAATATGGTACGAAGCAACGCCTTGTAGCACAGATAAAGGAAAAATTGTGAAAACCGTAAATTTTCAGTTACATCATAGAATAAAAATATTTTTAATAACTTTACAGTTACAACCACTTTCCTCATGAACGCTTAGAGGTATTAAATTGAAATTTATATCAAATTCTCAGGTCTATAATACCTTTAAGCTGTAACAAAATCAAACTTCTATGTCAACGCAATCAAAAGAAACAATAATTTAAGCCGCATATTTTCAAACTCGCAACTACCCACTTATATACCTACAGGTTTGTTCGAAACCCTCGGTGCGCGTTTCCATCTACTTTTGACCGACTTCTTAGTTATAAGTACTTTTGTACTTTTGACTGGTTAAGATTTTTGACTGTAGGTAACATACATACATACAACAAATTCTTAATATTACACAAAAAAAAATTGTCTTTGTGAAGTTCTTATCCTACTTTTACTTCTTAAAATCAATGGTCTTAGTCAAGTTTAGTCAGGCTGACTATAAAAGTCTTCTCACAGCACTCTATCATAATATTCTAATATTTTCAGTAGTAAGTACAGCTTATTACATATCATATGTCATAAGGAAAATTGTTTGGCGTCAAGTTACAGAACATTAATATTCAGTAGGTGAACTACTAAACCTCATGTAATGTTATATGGCTGCGAGTTACCAACTTTTGAAGCACGCAGTTATTTCATTATTAAGAAAGAATAAAAAAATTAGACATTGAAAAATAATAGGAATTAATTTCATTTTTGGGAAAGACGGTCAAATATAGACAGCAAATAGAAATCGTTATGCATAAAAGAACCAACCCACTCTAAATTTGCTGAATAGGTTTACCAAGAGTTCATCAATATGTATATAAGTATATCAAAATAAATCTGGAGTTCTAGTTATTTCTAACATAATAACAAAGACATGATAAGGGTTCTATAGCTGTGTATTTTACTCGATTTGTCCAAACTTGTGGATGGGTTCTGTTTTTCAATATTGTACAACTGTATGGTATTATTTTATTTATTAATTTGTGTCGTTTGTATTGTATAGTTAAAATATACATTGTCATATTTTTCATTATAATTTATATTTAAATTATAATTAAAAATCTGAGGTAACTTCTTTCTTTTGGTAAATTTATATTACACGAGATAAGCTCTCAAGTCGTTAGTAATGTGTATACCACATAACATTCCAATGCTGTGAATAAAATGTAAAAAAAAATCAAGATTAAAAAAAAACAATTATTTTGACAAAAAAATATGTTGACAAGTTCTATATACAATTCGAATGCAAGTTTTTTTTTAAAGTTTGCTTAAAAAAAATTTTCTTCTAACTTATGTAATATACTAAACATTTTGAAGTTTCTTCTTTTAATCACATACAACACGTAAGTATATGTCAGCCATTTTCGACAAAATTCAATAATATTTTTTTAATTGTTAATGCAGCAATTTCACCTCATAAACACCCCACTGCAGGAGCAAAAACCTCACCTTAAGGGAGGAGGCTTAGCCCATAGTCCACTACTCTGGCCTAATGCAGGTTGGCGGACGTTGACAAGCTATTGGCTACTCGACTGTAGAAATTTTCAAGCCACTCATAAGGGCTCTGACTTATTAGCTAGACGAATGCTGTCATATGAAAAATAGCCAGGAGGTTTCACGTGCCCTCCAAAATATGGAGGAGCTCAGAAAAAGGGGGCCACTAGGTAGGTAATATTAATCGATGATTGCGTCAACCATAACTAACAATAAATTTATTGTAAATTTGTGACTACAGCAATTAACATATTCCGATAAATTATTGTTAATAGTCACAATTAATTAATTGTTAATTGCAATTATTTTTTTCCAACACTGTTTGCCGGTTATTGCGATATAACTTATCGAGCTGTTGATTACATTTTATGAGCACCATCTTCTGTGAACATTAAAATTCCTCCAACAATTTTTTAAACATTTTTTAGACCCTATTCAAACATTCTCATTACAATGCGGAAGTCACGTATCCGACCTTATTTTTATTCACAAAACGTATTCTGTGGTTGTTCTTACAACCCTTTTGTAATGAGAGGCTTGGATTTCTTATTACAAAATATGACTGAACCTTAATTACTACAACAAAAACATTTGCTGTATTTACTTAGAATACATTTTTTTGTTTCTTTTTTAAAACACGTAATGTTTATAGCTAAGCTTGCATAGTCCTTTCAAGTATCAAATACAGATAAAAATAAAATTTTTCTTTAAGCAATTCTGTGGCTAGGAGAAAACTAATCATGCGTCAATTTCTGTAATCTTTAGGTGTTCGAACCTTAAAAACCCCTTATGGTTTCACTTCGTTTTCAATTTGTCTGTCTATCGAGTTCTATTTTATCAGGTAAGGGTTGTTAAGGTTATCCTTGACGTATCTACATACATACAAATTTGTACTGTACCCGCCCTTTTTATATACGTAAGATCACAGCTTATTTCAATTTAATTTAATATAATAATCGTGAAATCTATCTTTTTTAACCAAAATATTGCTAACAAACACCACACTGCTGTTTCAAATGGTCGGACTAAATAATTATCAAAGCCGTCTTGGCATTTTTATTTTGTCCGACACAGAATAGAAATACTTAGTAAAGAGGAGATTAGGAAAGGCGGCACAAAAGTAACAAAAATGAGTAGCATTACGCTTTCTTTTACCTTTTCTTAACAACATCGTTCAGGTAATGCGATCTTAACGCTTTTGCCGACTTTCTTTTGTTTCTTATTTTTATTACCTTAGTTTATTTAACAGTGTTTTATTTGTATTCTGTTTACTTTATATTAATCCTGGTCATTTTACAATTTTTGATGATAATTTTCTTAAAAAAAAAACGAATGTCAAAGCACAAAAATTTAAAGTCATCTAAAATTGGCAGTTTAGTAAATTAGCTAAAATTAGTTTTGTCATACATAATATGTGTCAATTAACCGTACCATTGTGAATTTCAAATTAAAATTCCAAATGGCCTTGTCAAATTTCGTCGTGGTCGGCTTAGCACAAGGAATTAAAGATACAGACTGTTTTTCAAAATAATGTTTATAACTGTCAAGCGACATTTGTATCCTAGTAGAGAAATCGGAAATACTGCACGAATTTCTCTGTCAGGGTAGTTAGAGTTTGCAAGGCCTACGAAGTAATATTTTTTTATTCATTTTTTATTTTATCCATGAAGTGTACTGTAAGTAGTAATGGCCCCATTTACGTATTTTAGCGACTTTTTAAAGAAATAAATAATCGGCCAAGGGCGAGTCGAACTCACGCACGAAGGGTTCCGTACCATTATCTATATAAAAACGGCATGTAGATGCAGTTAGATCACAGTAAGTATGTCCATCCATTTGATAAATAAGTTATTGTTTAATAAAGTCTGTATCATCTGTCGCGTTAGATTAAACGACCGAAAAAGGTAAAGAAAAAAGCAAGCAAGGTAATCAACTAACTCTGAGTAAGACATCACACGGCATCTTAATTCATTCATAAACGAGTGAAAAGTATTTTATCATAGTAAAATGACTACAGTACTATCTAGTCAGAGTAAAAAGACATAACAGTAGGTTTTAAATTAGTAATTATTTTTTTATTTAGGTGAATAAGAACCATAAAATTTCATTACTTTTTTAATTAATAATCTTGATACTTCCTCCCATTTCAATTTAGGCTCTATATTTCCTTCCATAGTTTATATGTTTAACATTCCTACGGTAAGTAAAATTGGACGTCATATTTTTAAACGTGTTGCATCTATAATACGTTTAAACTTGTAGCTGTTTTACAGAACGTCACGTTACCTAAAGTGGATAGGCGCCTTGTGAAATGGCTAATTCAATACTCCAGCTACAGATAAATAAAAAAAGAATCCAACTGCCTGACCCACTATTGACACCAATGAACGCACAAACGTGCAACAAACTTTTCTGACCTGGTGTATGATCGCTAGTGTCGTATAAGTTAACACTATTTTAATCTGGCGACTGTAGTTTTGAGTTTTGAACACCGGATCAGAAAAAAATATTGCATTATACGACGTAACTTTTATAAATAATCTGTGGCAGAGCACAAAATATGCGCCATGCTTCAGGTAGTGAAAAAAAGAAAAAGTTATGTGTGAGCAACATTAATAACGCCTTATTTTGAAGTGAGCTCAACATTTGCTTTTTGTGAGAATATCAAAAAAGTCTTTGTGGTGCCGGAAGTTTTTGAATAGAGCTTCAATTGTTGTAAGAAAATCCGCACCTTTTGTTGCAAATGGAGACGTTTCACGAAGGAAATGGCTATTTGCATGAGAATGAAAACCTTGTGTTCCTGCGGAATTTCACTCTTTCAGTGAACGAGATTACCGAAAGAAAGAAAAAAAAGATGGATAATATTCCAGAAATAAATTTCTTATCGTTAACACCTACCGATAGCTGTAGTCGCGAATTTAAACTAGTATTATCTAAATCAAAGATAAGATTTTATATCTTAAACGTTTATTAATTGACGTACTAATTCTTAAAGTTTCTTTTTAATCCTGATCATAAAACTTAATTTTAAATACTGACAAGTTTATTTTCTAATTTTAAGATACCTAATGCGGAAATATCAAAAACTAGTTGTTTAAAAATTGATAAAAATAGAGCGTAAGTTTTTATAAATATCTCTCTGTCGCACTGACGTGTAAAAAACTTAATAGAGAATTTTTCAAGAAAAAAAATTTCAGCTATTGCAAACACTAAAAGCAGGAAAACGGCAGCCACTGGGATATTTTTCAAAAAAATTAAATGTGGCACAGAAAAAGTATAGTGCCTATGACAGAGAGCTGTTAATAATGTACTTAGTGATATAGCACTTTAGGTATATAATAGAAGGTCGATAATTTAAAGTATATACCGGCTACAAGCCATCAATAAACCCGTTAGTATAGTAAAATACCGAAAAAGAAACTCCTAGGTGAATTAGGTAACTCGTGTATATAGGCGAATTTACGAACAATCCATACTAATATTAGAAATGCGGAAGTAACTCTGTCTGTTTGTTACCTCTTCACAATTAAACCGCTGAACCGATTAGGATAAAATTTGGCACGGAGATAGTTCCATACGGCTACATAAAAACGTCAAGTGTGAGCCGATTTTTTTCTATAATTGAGGAGTTGCCGTTGGAACCCTACACCGATAACCGAATTTAAGGCGGGTGGAACCGCGGGCTTATTTGTTACGGAGATAGTTTGGGAAACGGAGAAGGACATAGGCTACTTGAAAACGTCAAGTGTAAGTCGGTTTTTTTCTTATAATTGAGAAATTTCCATTGAAATCCTACAGTGGTAACCAAATTTAGGGTAGGTGGAGCCGCGGGCAAAAGGTAGTATACAATATTTAAAAACTTGCTTAAACTTACTAACAGACGCATTAGGTAAGTAGGATTGAGACGATTACTTGTCGTTTAACAATATATTACGAGATGCGCGTTATGCAACAGAAAGACGACAAGGAGCTAGCGTAATTACAAAATTCCAATAACAAAGTGGTAAGTTAAAAAGATCTTGATACTAGGTACAGATATAGCGGTAATATGCGAAACATCTACTTCAGATGTCAAACCATACCTACTGCAGGAATTAAGAAACAAATAGAACAGACTTTTACATTTGTGTATTAGTTAGGATTAAATTACGGGTACCTTGAAAAAATAAACTATTTAAAATAATAATCAATTAAAAATATAAAAAGGTTATTAAAGGAAAAAAAGTTTTTGAAAACTTTAAGATTTCGGATCGGGCTAGTTCGACGACGAATCGAGAATCGAATGAAGTAATGTCTGCGCAAGAGCAATTTTAGTGGATATAGGGAGAAAATTACGTAAACGTCTTAAAGAACTTACAGTTGCGTATAACTTCCGACTTAATTTTTGTAGATGAGGTGTCCAAGAAAGAGTATGGTCAATAATAATACCAAGATTCTTGACTTTTTCGCTATAATATATCACCATCAAGTTGTACAGGGTATAGCTGAGAGAAATTAATTCTTGGAATTAATTTTGGACTTCCGATTATGATTACTTGTCTTTTATCCGTATTTATGGTAAGTCCATTCCGTTTACTCCATTTTGTTATGTAGTGTAGTCGGAATACATATTTTTGATGGATTTATGAAGATCAGTTACAGGTGCTTGAGTATAGATAAAGGTAGGCTTGAGATATTGCATTTATAAAAAAAACGATTTCTTTTAATTTTTTCATCGTCCATTTTCTTTCTTTTTAAGTATAAATAATTGACACCCCTTTATTTTCCTGAGTTCCATCACCATTATTTTATGTTCGAGAATATTTCAACAACATTTAGTACTTTTTATTATTTCCGTAACTTGTACATAGTACTTTAATGTGTTATCTTTTGGTGAATCAAGATTTGTTAGAATTAATATAGGATTTCGATCTTTATATTTTGTGGTGCAATACAGTTTCGTCAAACTATACTTGTTTTATTTGTTGTATAGTAGTTTAAAGTTCACTGTATATTTCAAACTCACATTTACTCAGTTTGAACTTGCTGGCACTTAGTGCTTTATTTCAATCAAGTATTTCTACAGACATTTGGCAGTTGATCGACTTTAAACAGTAAATGTGTAAATATAAAATGTAACACAAACCGCAAACATGCTTATCAACAGTAACTGTGTACCTGATCTGATTGATCGACTTTGAAAAGTACTGAGTAAATATATACGCAATAATGTTTTAGGCTTCGTCATGACCTCCAGTATATACTGTTTTCTACTAGGTGTTTCTTCAAAAAAGTTCATAAGTTTTAGAAAAGTCCCTTCTGAAAAAACAAATTTATTGCATACTAGACTTTGCCAGCGGCTCCACTTTTTTATTTTCAGGTATACTATTGGAGTTTGCTATAGCAAGCTTTAGGTGCAGCTATTGTTTGTTTAACTCTGTTATAGTTATTCCCCCTGGAACTTTTGAATTTTTCGGGATTAAAAGTAGCCTATATTCTATTCCAGGACCTAACCCTGTATATGTGTAGGCCAAGTTTCATCCCGATCCGTCCAGTGGTTGAAGCGTGATTGAGTAACAAACTTCCATCCAGACAAACAAACTTTCACATTTATAATATTAGTAAGCTATACTCTCTTAATGCGTTCATGCATTGTTTATCCTATTGCGATGAAACTTTAATGATGAGTGTTGTGTTTCGGGCACGCCTGAAAAGGTTTTATAATAGGTGCTTTTGCAATAAGTGGCGCGAGTTATTTCAAACAAATGAGTGTTACCAGGAAATAAACTGAGTAACATTTCAACAAACAATTATTAAAATCAATCAATGACTAAAAAATTAAATGTCTGAAATCATAAGGTTATAAGACCTATTATTAATAATACGTATAAAACGGCTTTTTTCAAAAAGGCTGTTAATTAGTTAATAGTTGCTTTACTTTAATAAAAACTGTTTTTTATATTATTACCTTTTTTCAATAGAAACCACTTTCTATAGTATATTACTTATTATTTTATTAATATAACACATTTATAATATAATTGCTATAGAACTTCACTTACAGGTAAGTTCGTTTAATTATTTAAATGTACTTTTTAACTTTCTTCACAATTAAATAATAAAACTTAAAGAGATAAAAGTATCAACCATCATCTCTTTTGATTTTTTACAAAAGAAAAAATGTATCTGAATACGGAAAGCTTTTATGCATTTTAGGAAGCTTAATGTTGCGAGAGAGTCCAAAGAGATTCCGTTAATGTCACCGTTAACTGAAAAATAAGATAAGTTATATTTTTAACTAAAGCGATTTTCTAAAAACTGAACAACTGGAGATTATAATTTTATATTATAAATACTTATTATCTATACTATAAAACATTAACTACTCATGAAGATGTTTATGATATGGAAAGCCAATACATATAACAATACAATAACATATACAATACAGTGGTTATTTTAAAATTATACCTTAATATTATAAAAAATTATAAAATTATTAAATTTTAAAATTATATCTTTAAAAAAGCAGTTATTGGATTTTTGAAGGGTCGGCAACGCGCCAGTGATACTTCTGGTGTTGCAAGCGTCCATAGACCACGGTGACCGCTCACCATCAGGCGGACCGTGTGCTTGTTTGCCACCTTAGTGGTATATATAAAAAAAAAATTTACTTCATCTTAGATAATACCTATGATATATAATCTAAGAAATTGATATTCACAAGAAATTGAGTGATTCTTTCAAACGATTTCATAAAATAGAGATAGTTTCTTTATATTTTAAAAGCTCCATTCCCGGCTTAAATAGGTAATGTATCCAAAAATCATTCAATGCAGTTTTACTTATTTAAAAAAATAATGGAAGAATTTTTCAAATAAATTTTGATGCAGTTTTTACTTATTTTAGAAAATAAATGAATGTTTTATTACACTAAAATTTGCTGTTATTAATATCTATAGTACATACTTTACTTGTCCTCCAACTGCGGTCTTTCTTTTCCACAAAATAAAATAAAATATAAAACAAAGTAAAATATAAGATTAACTTTACTTTGTAAACCATGAATCAATTTGTGTCCCTGTTCCATTCACAGCCAGCCAATTGCCGTTGATTAATAGCTGTCATAATTGTAATTGCATACAACGTAATATCCTGTATTCAATCCTTAATACAGAACCCGATTATATTCCACTGAGTGATTAATGAAGTGATTTAATCAGAACTCGATGACGTCATGAATTTTATGTAAATTTCCTAACATTCACAGCATTATTTTGTGTCATTCGGGGTTATTTTAATTCGCGTGTGGATCAACTTTATTTGCGATCTAATTATTTTAATTCGCGGTCGAATTATTTTAATTCGCGTGTGGATCAACTTTATTCGCGGTCTCATTATTTTTATTCGCGGTTCTATGAAATGTTCTGCGTGCAGTGTCAACAATGGTTTTTAACAACAATAGATAATTCATTATTTAGTTTGGTTCTTTCAGTTTCTTTTATCTACGTCGTCCTGAGGTTTAATTTTTTGTAAGTCTCTGTGGGTGGCAACGATTTCCGGTAATAATGAATTGTAATAACAATAAGACGTTGATTTATTTCTTAAATGCCGTGGGAGGTCCCTGCTAACAGGTTGATACATGTTTTACTACGAAGAGGCGTCATCTTTAGAAATTTTTTCAATTAAAATTATTTATTTAAGCTCTGTGACAAGCAAATACAGCTACTTACAATGCCAATATGGATTGTGATAACAATAGATAACTTATTGTTTGGTGTCCTTTATTTTGAACTTAAGCTTTAAAATTAAGACGACAGATTATTTCTTCAATGCACTTCCGAGGAGGTCTGTTAACAATTAGACACATGTTATCTATAGAAATATTTTCTATTAAAAATATTTATTTAAGCTCTTCGTCATGCAAACATTCCGATAACAGGTACTTACAATGCCAATATGAATTGAGTGATAACAATAGATGGCTTATTGTTTAGTTTTTTTTTTTCCGACGTTGATTCATATCGTGTGAGGTCTCTGTCATATCCTGTTAGAACACGCAAAGACACGTAGGCTATAACCATATATATATAAGGAACCACAGTAAAATTCACACTGCAGTCTTATTCGTGAGTTTCAAAGTTATACCTACAGTGTTTTGTGTTCATATTCCATCAAATGGAGGTAAGTTTAATTACTTAATTTTCTCGATAGTGTATGTTTTATTGTTTTTTCATAATGTATGTGTGTAATTGTTTTATTATTGTCCTGTTTGGTCAAGTGGTTAGTGCAGCTAACTGCGGAGCCAAGGGTCACGGGTTCGAATCCCACAAGGAGCAGGTGTTTTTTGTGATGATTAAACATTTGTTACCGAATCATGGATGTTGTTTATATGTAGTCTATGTACTGATATTCTATGGTTATTGTTTCTGGTTACCATAACACAAGTTTAATACTTAGCTTGGGGTCGGAACCATCTATGTGTATACGTTTATGTATATTATTTTATAACGGTATTACATAATTAGCGTCTAACCAATAGTTAAAGTACTGAGTTCCAATATTATTATTTTTTTTCTCTTATGTGCTTGTAACAGCAATTAATATGTGTTAGTATATTATTCAATCGAATCAAATAGTGAAGTTTGTTTGTTTATTGTTCTTTAACCCAGCAATAGAGATTATGAGCACTATAAGGAAATTTTATTAATACAATTTTATTAATTTCATTTTTATTAACTTATTGTTTTATAATTTTTATTGTTCCAGCCTTTATCCCCGGAAAATTATACGTTAAAAAATTATTACTTTCCTTTGGATATGAGTCAAGAAGAAACAAAAGATTGTACTATTCAAAAAAATTTGAAAAGCACAACAAAGCGGAATATCAAAAGTATTGACGCATTTTTTGAAAATCCTAAGAAAAGAAAATCTCAAGCAAAGTCTTCGTGTGTCAGTCAAGGCAATGAAAATGGAATCTCTTATATTTCTACCAATAATGACGACACAACGTCTGCAAGTCACCTATTAAAAATTGAAATATATAATATGAAAAAGATAAAACACATACCAGCTGAAGAGCATTGGAAATACGCAGACTTAAAAGTTAAATATTATACACAATCACATGACGACCAGCATTACCTAAGTACCCGGGATTCCATATATAATATTACAAAACAAATAGCAATGAACTGTGATTGTAAAAAGTTCTTCATTGTGTTAAGACTCAATTCCCCAGGGGAAGATAAATGAAAAGATAGGTTCGTTAATACAATTTATTTTTAGTTTTATATACAATCACTAATTCACAAATAAACAATTTGAAAGTCTATAATTCCATAATAAATTCAGTTTCTGAATTTATCTGTTTTGCCGTCTTTTTCCTATTTAGACGATGGTATCGTAATTTTTCCTTCGGGTCGACTGTATTGTCGAAAATATCAATTAATCGTAATATGATGTAATTTTCACCAATTTTCAGCAATCTATGCTTTTATCATTCTTTTCAGATTGAGAAATTAAAAATCAATATGGCGAAAAAACCCAATCCGCAAAATCAATATAGCAATAATCACCTATCCAAATAAATGCACTTAGGTACCTGTTGGGAGGGTTTATGGTAGAACCCACAACCTTGAGATATTTTATCGAGAAATTCAAACCTTCTCTTATTAAAACTCGTGTAGTAAGTTCCTCTTGTAATTTACATCTCCTTAGTTCCTGTTTCTCGAAGAACTTGATGCACTTCAAAAAGATTAATTCCTATTTATTTTAGGTAAAAATTGCAAATTTTGTTTTTAACATCTATCTTTCGAGAAAATCTCCAAAAGACTCCTTTTGAATAATTTTCCATCTGTCATCTTTTTAAAAATCAGATTTAAAAGACTGTTGACGTAAATGAGTATGGCATTCCATGCATGTATGGATATAGAATTTTACAATGATTTTGACATAACACGCAAAAGGGTAATTTAAAGCTAATTACACACTACATATACAAAATAAAATACTTCACTCGCTACAATATCCCCCCTTCCTCGTGAAAATTCGGTTAGACGAATTTTCCGGGCTGTTAGTTTAATAATTTAAAAGACAGAACCGGTCCCTAAAAACTTACATTACGTACGCATCTAATACACTAACCTCATCACTCATACTAACCCAACCTAACACGCTAACCTCATATACTTCCTATACATTCATCCACACACGAAGGGCATAACCGCTAAGGAACCCCATGACCGATCTGTAAGGGACTTGATGTTTATTGTTGTATCTTGGCCAAATGCCTTATTACAACTAGGACTACGATATAAGGCTTATTTAATGAGTTATCCCACCGCTCAAATTCATCGACAAGGGTTTTTTTAGGAGTTGTCAATCCGCTCCATATTTTGGACATAAGCTTATTTAATGAGTTGTCATACTGCTCAAGCTAAAACCCCGCTGTATTAAAATCCTTTAATTATGAGATAAATATTAAAGAGACTGTCTAAAATTGTAAGTTTGAAAGTAGCTAGAAAGTAAAACGAGTAAGAAATTAGATAATTAATAAAGAAAATTAGTTAAAATAAATTAAGTATTTTTATATAATAAGCTACAATAGCTTTTAGAATTAATAATGAGCCAAAGATGTCGTGCTCTTTGGTCTCCATTTAATAACGCAAAAGTCGGTTAACCGACCCAAGGAAGGAGTACTACTAAAGAAAATTACAATAAATAATGTCGCAGACATCAACAACGAAATTTGTCATTGTTATAGTAATATTGAGAAAAAATATAAAATAATGTTAAATTACGTTTCAATTACGTGTCAAATAGACAAGAAAAATGTACGATATAGAAATTACGTCTCTTGACGTGAGCATCAGTTTAAATATTTAATAAAGAATGCGTCCAATCGACTTTAATGAAAATTATTATTCGTAGTTAAATATAAATACAAATCAAAGCATCTCTTGCATGCCAATCGAAAGAAAATAAAATTATTTTTCCTCTAAAGGAAATAAAAGATAAAAAAAAGACAACAAAATATTAATAAAGGCCTAAACGTTATTTTTATAAAAACTACGGTGTCGTTAAAATGACATTTTGCATTTTGAAAAAGGTTAAAGAGAAATATAAATTAAATTAGGTCTAAATGTTATTATTATAATAACGACGGTGTCGTTCAAATGACTTTTTGAATTTTGAAGTTCGTAAAAAAAAACAACATATCGTGATTAGTAATTTAAAAAAACACATCACTAACTCTTAAGTTAGTTGCAAAACAATTAGGAAAGCATATATTAGCTTCATAAACAATAATATATAAAGCAAATGCTTTAAAAACCAATTTCTTTGGTCCATTACATAAGTAGTTAATTATAATTAAATTTCACAAAATGTGCCCTCAATTTAAGAGGTATCTTCAACATTTAAAATCTTTAATATGGTAAATACCCACATTTTTATCATTTAATATGAAATTGTACACTATATGAATATTAAACACTATTAATATTAACAATTCGTACTAATCTGACGATTAGTTAATAAATAAGGTTTTCTTACAATACAACCTTTTAATTGTTAAAAACTAGAGACGAAAGAAAAAAAAATAGTTATTAGCCAAACGAGTCCGAAAATCTCATGTAAAACATGAATGTAACGCAGATAGTTGCTTTTTTTGAATTTTGAAAAAAAAAATATAAATTATGTCTATTTATTTTTAAAAAAAAAAACTTTTTGCGTGAGGTGATCGTATACAGAACTATAAAAAATTGTATTTTTTATCCCGTTGGACGCCGCTTGTTAGGACTCAATTCCCCAGGGGAAGATAAATGAAAAGATAGGTTCGTTAATACAATTTATTTTTAGTTTTATATACAATCACTAATTCACAAATAAACAATTTGAAAGTCTATAATTCCATAATAAATTCAGTTTCTGAATTTATCTGTTTTGCCGTCTTTTTCCTATTTAGACGATGGTATCGTAATTTTTCCTTCGGGTCGACTGTATTGTCGAAAATATCAATTAATCGTAATATGATGTAATTTTCACCAATTTTCAGCAATCTATGCTTTTATCATTCTTTTCAGATTGAGAAATTAAAAATCAATATGGCGAAAAAACCCAATCCGCAAAATCAATATAGCAATAATCACCTATCCAAATAAATGCACTTAGGTACCTGTTGGGAGGGTTTATGGTAGAACCCACAACCTTGAGATATTTTATCGAGAAATTCAAACCTTCTCTTATTAAAACTCGTGTAGTAAGTTCCTCTTGTAATTTACATCTCCTTAGTTCCTGTTTCTCGAAGAACTTGATGCACTTCAAAAAGATTAATTCCTATTTATTTTAGGTAAAAATTGCAAATTTTGTTTTTAACATCCAGCTTTCGAGAAAATCTCCAAAAGACTCCTTTTGAATAATTTTCCACCTGTCATCTTTTTAAAAATCAGATTTAAAAGACTGTTGACGTAAATGAGTATGGCATTCCATGCATGTATGGATATAGAATTTTACAATGATTTTGACATAACACGCAAAAGGGTAATTTAAAGCTAATTACACACTACATATACAAAATAAAATACTTCACTCGCTACAATTGAAACTAAAGATAAGCGGGGATATTAATTTCATTCATTCATTTACAACTTCTTAACATTACTTAACAGAGAACGCCAAAGCTTAAAAACAACAATAGATTTACCCCCACGCTTCATTCAATAACAAGTAGCCATTGTCAGAGTCAGTGTATTTAAAGACGGGCAAAAGACTTCTAGTCAATATTTTCTCACCAGCAAACACCATGGATGTGTTCAAAGATCGTGAATACGACAAGGATTTGCTTAACATGTGTTTTGAAGCGGAAAGAAAATATTTGTTACTCAATAGTGGTTACTCACTTCCGATATCACAACCATACGAGGAACGTAAAATTAATATTTTGACGGTGATGGACCAGTTGGAGCAAGAAAGACTTGAAAAGGAAATGTGCATTTCATACACACAAGAAGATTTATCACCATCTTTCTATAGTCCTCAAGATTATGTTTAGCTTAAGAATGTAAAACACTGTTTATTAAATAAATAAATGTTGAATTAAAATTATCGTTTTTTATTTAATAAGTTCCCAACAAATAAAACACATAAATTCATAAATCTATAAGTTTATTTTAAAAAAATTGCTTTATAAAGTGCTCTTAAAATTAGATCATTATACAGAGTGTTATTTGAAAAAATCTTTACAAAATCCATCATAGAAATACCAATAGATCTCATAAATAGATACACTAAGCAATATTCACCACAAACTGATGTATAATAATTTTGTATCATTTTTGCATTAAAAAAATATTTTTTAGCGTTCCTTTGCATAAATATTTTATGATATCCAGTTGGTTTTCGGCCATATCAATCGAAATATTCACCGAAACCATTTTTGTCTATGTGAATAGCAATCCAATGAGATCCTGGTTTAGTGTCAGGATCTAAGTTACTTACAATATATGATGGATACGAAATGAAAACGGGCATGCGATTTGAAGCAAAAACATTGCATTCTGCTAATGGATTAATTTTTTTTAATAATTTACGTATTTCATAAGTATCCATTACACCTCTCGTAACTACAAAAGTTATTTTCAGAATGAATAAAATCATAGCTTTAGAACAATATATATGTTTTTTTAAATATTATAATCTACACTTACATCACGATTTTTATTAATTTCTATAATGTTGTCAAATTCTGCATATATAATACAATTTACTGTAGTTTTTTAAGAGTTTTCGAAGCGGACTTCCAATCTAACACTTCCATGTCTTATTAGATTCCAATGCGATTGTGAATTGGATGAAAGATCTGGGGTTAAATCAAAGGCTAATAAACAGTACACATTGGCAAATTCTTCTCTAGATATATCATTACCTTCATTCAAAAAATGAATACCAGTTCCCGAATATAAAGTGTGATATGCTGATGTAAATAAACTGCTATCAAATGAAGGTTGCAATGTTTTAGAAGGTATTTGTTGGCCATCTACATATAAGCTAAACATATTTAAATTAAAGTTTTGAAAATTATATGGGTTCATATTAAAACTTCCATTAAAGGCTGAATTATTTACAAAACTATACATCTTTTGGGAACTTGACCTAAAAAAATATTATCAAGTGTTTTTCCTTGGATTCCTGAAGGTAACGTCATAACCTTGACTTCCGCACGCGTTATAGGGTATTTGGCAGTAGTGTTGGCTAAAACTTTTTGATGAGCTAATAACACAGAAGGACTTATCCTAGCCCTTCTTATTAAAAGTGTTGCATCATTGATTTGCACTTTTAACTTTAAATCTGTACTAGATGACATTAAGTTAAATGATTCTTTGGTACGTACTAATTTAATACGTAATTCAACACCGTTTATCAAAAATTTGTCTTGATTAAATATATCACCATGTAAATGACCAATCAATTCAACTTCCTTGCTATCTTTCGTAAACTGCTGTCTCTTAGTGTAGCCTTCATTGCTTTCATCAGCAGAATCCATTTTGTTTGAGGTATCTTTATACCACAAACCACATGTAAGATGAGATTTTTTTGCAGCAGGACCATAATTTAATAAAGTTTCAATATAAGAACGATAGGCATATGTGTTGTTTGGTGGGGAAACAAGCTTTTGATTTAGATAAACATCCATTTGATTAAAAAGAGAATGTAACCAGTTATTAACTGGGGCAACACTTGTCGCTGCAGTTAATACAGTTGAATCATGATTTAAAACTCTAACTTTTAATTTGAGTAATGTATTAGATAAGTCAATATAGTCTTCTCCTGTACCAGGAACTTGAAATTCTATGGGACCTTCATCACTCAAAGATGAAATCGGTTTATAATGAATCCACTGACCATTCTCTATGCTTGTTTGTGTTGTTGGTAATGCAAATAAATCTAATTCAGACTTAGCACATTCACATGAAGTATTATGTAAGAACGACATTATTATTTGTTTAATTTAAGAAAAAATATCACAACTATTCTTGTTAAAAACTTTTTTAGTAGTTCTTCTTTTCGTTGCGTTGCAAGACATGAATTTGAAAGAATCTACAAACCTTAATTTCATAGTATAATTATTTATTTGAATGCACTTTGAAAATGATATGTATTTTTCTTTATTTTGAGGTATTATTTCTATTGCTCCGTCTACACTGTTCAGCGCATGTACTATAAAGTGACTATCATAATTACTCAAGTTATGCGAAAAAATTGGAACGAATCACGGGACTTTATAATTTGAAGAGCAAATCGAATGAGCTATTCCTCTATATAAACCCGTGTGTGTGTGTCATAATCTATAACAGACTCATTATTTAAATCTTTTTCACAAATGTAACAGGTTTTACTTTCTAATATATTTCTCTCATTCTCGACCGATAACGGTTAAGGACTTTTATGGAAACTGTTTTTTTTAGCAATTTGTTTTAAATCATCTACTAGAGACTGCATAAAAACCTTAGCACAGTCCTTTCCAGTATAGGTCCTATAAGTAGACAGACTATTATCGTACGAACATTTAATATAATAACCGAAGCTATATACTTCATGTTTTTGAATATTATTACTAAACGATTTGTTTGGGTCATTATCACAACTATGAATTGGTAATAAAAGGGCTTCAAAATCAGCATAAATAACAAATGGAATTTTCAATTTTCTATCAAATTTATCAAATGACAATATATTATTTAAAATTGGTTCACCAAACCACATCTTTTTTTTGGGAAGTGAATTAGGTAAATCGGTTTTAATGTGATTACAATCAAACCTTTGATGGTTAGTTAATTCATTTTGATTTCTAAATATTAACAAGCACCCGTCACAAATATGAACAGCTTCATTTTTTGATGAAATTTGTTTACTCACTAATCTAGATAAATTTTTAATGTAACAATAATGATAATTAGAACCGGTATTAATTAAAATTAGATTAATGTGTTTTTGTTTTCGACACTTTGTAAAATAAAGCGGTCCTACTATTTTATTTTTTTTATTATTTGCATCGTACTCTAAACCAAAGACATTAATACTTACATCATTTAAATTTTCAAATTTATTTATATCCTTCAATTTAACGGGAAATGGAATATTATTAAAATTTAATTTATTTTGGTGACTAAAATATGAACAGACTCTATCAGCGTTATTATTTACTGGATATAAGGCTGAAAGCACAGCCCATTGAAAACATTGGTGGTCATAATTTTTCACATTAATTACCGCTTTTTTGTGTTTAATATCTAATGGTAAATCTATATACGATGAACCACGTAAGGGATTAAATTTATTAACATTCATATCTATATGTTTAATTGCACGTAAGCTCCAGCCGCTATCTTTTTTTTCAAAATTGGAAATCTTATTTGTTATCTCATTAATAATCATTGAAAATATTATTTCAAAATCATCTCCACGACAATACACATAGTTAAAAGTTTGGAAATCGAAAGTATTTTTTAAGTCTTTTGTTGGTTGTATAAAATCAGCATTTAAATTAAAATTTACTTTTATGACGGTTAATTGATTAATGCAATCACTTATTAACTGAAACAAAGTTTCTTTAATACCTTGGAGAAACGAGTCAGGCGTCTCGAATTCTACCTGGGCTACAGTTTGTTTTGGGGTTATTCTATAGGTTAATATGCGTGCTCCAAATGCAGTTTCAATTAAATGAACATTTGAAAACTTTTCATGACATATTATTACATTGTTTTTATGGGAATTACTTTTTAAATGACTAGTAAAATGATTTTTGTGGATAAAAACTTTACATTGGGGGCATTCAATCTTATCAATATTTGAACTTACATCTAAAAGAAAAGTAGACGATGCAGCTGCTGATGATGTCGATGGTACTGCTTCAGGGCCACCCCTTGATGTAGTCGCTGGTGGTTCTGATGTACGAAGTCGTTTTTCCAGTACATTTTCTCCATCTAGAGCAATTTTTCTTTTTCCACCAACTTGGCTGTAAACAATAGAAAAAATAAACACAATTATTATAAAAAAATAAAACAGAAATATATAATTAGAAATTTAGAACATTATAAATAAGTCACATAAAAAAACCATCTCACGTTTATTTACTATTTTTACAAGAGGTGCAATATGCTATGACCGGTAATAATCCGTCAATTTCATCACCCCCACTGATTAAATGCGTATTACATGGCGTATAATACGGTTTAAAGTCTGGATCCTCAATCATTGATTTAGAAAGGTTGCCATTTATAAACCAAAATCTAATATAACGATGGAATCTACTTAAAATAATTGCTTTGTCGAGTAAAATTATTTCCTCACTAGTAAGCGACCACATTTTGTAAAACTAACAGTAACAATAATCTCAAACCAAAATACATTCTTTTATATGATCCACCCCTCCAATGCTATACAATAAGTTGTTACAAATAAAACAAGTTGAGACAAGACAGCTAGTAAACCCAAATACTTACAATGTCTGTTCTTGGTTGTTGCACTGGTGATTTTTTTCTTCGTGTAGACATATTTTATAGAGCAATTGATCGTATTCATCAATGAGTTTTCTTTCTTCCTGTATACAAAGTTCATACAGTTGTTGGTCGAAGTAATCGTTTTGTAAATCTGAAGCGTCCATGATGATGTTAGTTTGTATAAGAGTATTGAAAGTGAACGAGGTATCGCTTAAATATAACTTGTAGCCTAAGTACCTGTGGACGAAGGCGTGAGAAATCTATTGTTGTTTTTAAGCTTTGGCGTTCTCTGTTAAGTAATGTTAAGAAGTTGTAAATGAATGAATGAAATTAATATCCCCGCTTATCTTTAGTTTCAATGAAAAACTTTTTACAATCACAGTTCATTGCTATTTGTTTTGTAATATTATATATGGAATCCCGGGTACTTAGGTAATGCTGGTCGTCATGTTTCCAATGCTCTTCAGCTGGTATGTCCTTTATCTTTTTCATATTATATATTTCAATTTTTAATTGACTTGCAGACGTTGTGTCGTCATTATTGGTAGAAATATAAGAGATTCCATTTTCATTGCCTTGACTGACACACGAAGACTTTGCTTGAGATTTTCTTTTCTTAGGATTTTCAAAAAATGCGTCAATACTTTTGATATTCCGCTTTGTTGTGCTTTTAAAATTTTTTTGAATAGTACAATCTTTTGTTTCTTCTTGACTCATATCCAAAGGAAAGTAATAATTTTTTAACGTATAATTTTCCGGGGATAAAGGCTGGAACAATAAAAATTATAAAACAATAAGTTAATAAAAATGAAATTAATAAAATTGTATTAATAAAATTTCCTTATAGTGCTCATAATCTCTATTGCTGGGTTAAAGAACAATAAACAAACAAACTTCACTATTTGATTCGATTGAATAATATACTAACACACATTAATTGCTGTTACAAGGTTTTTGAACAGGTAGTCAAATGAGCTACTCTAACAGTTTCGCCCTATCCTGGCGGTCCGTCCTTCCGTCAATTACTTTTTGGAAAAGTATTTATATTTTTTACTAAAACATAAACAATTACAAATAAACCATAGATTTAAAGACTAATTCTAAATAGTTAATGGTTTCCAATAACAAAAACTTTGCCGTTTTATGTACATGAAAAGTTTCAAAACTAAGGTAGATACTAGACTGTATTAGTAAAGTTTTGTGTGAATCTGGCTCTACTAAAGGTATTCTACCTTGTAGAATTTAAACTTAGATAAAACCAACAGCTGTGTTATTTGATACATATTGCCAAGTTTCTCAACTTATCAGCTGCTCATATGTATTAAGGCCGAGGTTCACTGAAGGGATAGCATATATGGCAAACACGATCTTACTAAGATGAAGTTATTTTTAACTTTAATTTAATATATTTTTTTTATTCAAACTAGGTTTTACAAACACTTTTGAATTGTCAAAGTTATGAAGTACTATTTTTTGAAATCCGGTTTACAATGTTGTTGATTTCTACCGAAAAGAATCCGGCAAGAAACTCGATAGTCACTCTTATAAAAAAATCATAAGAAATAAAAATACAATCAATGTTTGAAATAAAAAAATTAAGTAGTACAATTTTATATTATTTCCATTTTAATTTGGTTTACCTATGCGTCCTGTAATTGAACATTTTCAGTCCCATGGATTTTATCATTTACATAGTCTGAAACATTGTAGTATGCTTTTTCCAAAGTTGTTGTTTGATAAAAGGTTTAAATGTACTTATTGATAGCTTTTGAATATTATTAGGAACTTTGTTATAAAATTGTATAGACATAAAAGAGTTACTAATATCGTGTATCATGCACCAACAGCTTATTTTTACTTTTAGTATTTACTTTGTGAACGTCAACTATTGATATTTCCATGTACATATAAAAGATTTTCATATATATACTGCTACGCTAAAGTTAAAATAAATAATCCCTTATATTTCGATCCTAATTAGTAAATAGCACGAATTGCCCGTTTTGTAACATAAATACTGTATTTAAGTCAGCAGCGCTACCCCTCAATAAGATACCATATGTCATTAAACTAGGGAAATAGCCTAAATATACTATATTTGCAGTCGGCCCATTGTCTTATTTCAGCAGAGCTGAGTTTTTTTTGGCTTTTTTTACCTTATTTCTAAGGTGAATTGATTTTGCAACAAGACAGGCTTTTTGAGCATTTTTTTACATATTCCCTAAATATTTGGCTATTAATATATGTTCTTTATTTATATAATTTAAATAGTTTGCCTACTTTTATAAAGCCTGGGCCTGGGGTAGCCCATTCACTAAAACTAAAGCGACTGAATATAGTGGTGACAAAACAAGCACGCAAATTGGGGCTTAAGGAGTTATTTTTTAAAATGTTTATATTACTCTAAACAAATAATGATTTGTTTAATGGAATTGCTGGTTAACATCACTCCTTCCATAACTTATTCAAATTTATCATAAATTGCACAAGGCGGCTTATATACACTCACAACAATGAGATGCTTAACTTCTATACAAGACAGCTCGACAGTTCGCTCAACTGAGAGGCTTCCAATGTCTTTACGTTCCTCAAACTTTAGCTGTTTATTAACTAAAATAAGAGCCACCATAGATTGCATTTACTCGGCTGAACGTACTTCCCACCTGGTGATTTGTAAAATTAAACATAAACCGAATGCTGCGTGGCCAGTGTTTAGTGATACATAAAATGTCAATCTTAACGCATTTATGTTTAAATTTATGAAAAATTCAATTTCTAGTTCTTTCTGAGACATTCCTTGTATATTCTGATGCACCTGGTTCAATGGAATATTATTTATAGTGTGACAAAGTTTTTCTTTGTTTCTGTTTGCGTAAAACTTAAGTAGACATAGATCGGTTAATATTATCATTGTTTATGTAAGTATTTAATAATAATTTGCCAAAGTGGCCCTTTGTTGTCTAAAAATTTAATTTAAATAATTAAATGTCAATTTATTATACTGCTCATAGAAGCAGGTTGTTTAGCCGTAGATCGTCAGAGAGGCTTGAGTATCCCTCGTAATTCCACTCAAGTCGTGGCACGCCACAACCATTTTTGTGACACATTACTCATAATAAGACGTGATAATATGTATAATAAGTGTTAAACTTTCTGCACTATCTTCACCGAAGCGTTCTGCTTGAGCACGAAGCAGCCCGTGGTATATCGCTCATGCCTGGCAATTCTGCGGCGTGCCAAAAGCCATATCGTCAGTGTGCGTCTGCCTTTCTATTAAATTGGCAATTTGGTCTCGAACCTATATAATGGAGCTACTATTACAAGATAACTAGGAATATTATTATCATACTATTATTGGTATTGTGTAATCAAATTCATTGCAATTATATGTAGTTGTAACTATAGTATTTCATAGATAAGACGTCTAAGATTGTTTTCCAATGCTAAATATGTTTTTGTGTATAATATTAGGCATATTTTAACATTTTTTCACTACAGTAATCGTATTAGAATCGAGGTAAATTAAAATATTTTGAATATTGTTTGTAACGTTTGTAAGTTTAAAGTTCAATAACAGAGAAAACGTGTCTTATTATTTTTTTTTGCTCACTCTTACTTGTAAAAAATTACAACAGTACGTCGGGCAAAACAGGTGCTAATATTGTAAATTTTAGTTTCCTCAAGGCGAAGCGGGCGTCCATAGAATGCATATGAAATAATGACGTATGAAACCAGTCTTGTGGGCACCACGCGCACTCTACATACTTTGTCTATTCTATTTAGAAAGTATAAAAGCGCCATCTGTGGTTCAAAATATGAACTACGCGCCAACTTCTTACTTCATGAATTTTCTAAATATCGCTAGATGGCATTGTTTTCTATACTTTTGTTCCTGCCATTTCAATTGTGTTTTGGTGAGTTTATTTAATTTTTTACTTTTTTATCTTTTCATTTATTTACTCGCAAATGTTATGAAAATCATTGTGTTTCTCAAGTCATTAAAGCCTTCTGCCTTAGGCCATAGGCTTCTTAATAATAAATAAATATTTTTGGACGTTACACACAGCGCCGTCTAGCTCTAAAGTAAGCAAACTTGTGTCATGGATACTAGACAACGCATACAAGTAATATATATTACTTTTTTTTTGTAAATAAATACATAAATACACCTAGACTCAAGACAAACACATATATATCACATAAATGTTTTATCCAATGCGGGAACCGAACCCTTAACATCTACCCACTTATATATTTACTAAATAATTCATCAAATTCAATTCGTTCGAGATCAAATGAGTACGTTTACGGAAGTCAATATAATCTGTAATTCTATAGACTTCCTACTCAAATGAATCTTTGCTTTCTTAACAGATCTTATTTTTTAAAGAAAGAAGAAACATATAAATTAAAGATTTAAAAAGTAATAAGAATTAAACTTGTTTCTGTCTTTCTTTTACTCAAGCTTTATTACAAAATAGACAAACTTAATTAAAGATAGTTATTAATCATATATAAAAATTAGTTATTTGTCATATAAAGTAAATTTTTCAGTTAACTTTTACGTTTTTTCTTTATTTATTTAGGTTACCACAAAGTCATATTTAAAAATACATAATAAATTAATAATTGATTAATAGTAGTAAATACAGCAAGAATACATTGTCTGAATATTTTCTAAATTAAAGTTACGTTTAACAAAAACTAGTAAAACAACTAGTGTTTACTTTTTTTATTTATAGCGATATTAAATTAGATAAATAGTTATAGTTCTGAACACTTACACCTACTCATATTACAAATGTTAAAGTTGGTATGTTTGTTTGTTGCTAAATCACGTCGCAACGGAGGATCAAATTTAGCTGATATTGGGCACAGAGATAGTTAAAGAGCGAGAGAAATACATATGCAATTTTTTATCTCGAAAAATTCAAAAGTTTTTCTTCAAGGCATGACCCCCAGCAGGGGGGGGTCATATAATAGCTAAGGCGATATAATCTTTGATGCAGAAAAAATAAAAAAACGGCCAAGTGCGTGTCATAAGTGAAGTAAGTTAGGGGAATTATAGTGAATATATACACATAGTAGAATATATAAAAATATATAAATTTCGCGGTTTAAAGTTTAGAGGGAAGGGGATATTTCAACTTCGGAAGTCAATAACTCGCAAAATATAAATCCTAGAGAAAAACAATCTACAAAACCTGAAATAATTTTAGTCCTATCCAGTAATACCCCACATTATGGGTATGCAAAAAACAAATTTCTCTCGGTTCAATGTATGTAGAGCAATTTTTTTGCGCAAAATCAGTCCCCTGAAGGGTCAAAATAGGGATGGGAAGTTTGTATGAAAATCCGTAAATTTTTAATCTAAATGCAATTTATATTTTTTTTTGGACTTTCAGTTGACAATAAAGATTAAGGTGTTTCACCGTCTTTAAAAATCATTGCTTAGAAAGCAAAACAGGTGATCGATTTTTGAATGAGAAATCCGATATTTTTGTAGATAAAAAAACTATGAACAACTAAAAGGGTTTTTTTCCTAAAGACCAGTCCCGGGAAAATGCTAGTCTTGTAGAGAACGTACCTCTCGGTTTGACTCGTAGAAAGACGATTTCCATAGGAAAACTCAAGCAAAAAAGCAAGAAAAGAGGTTCCATTGCCTCGAAAAGGAATAGTAGATACACTGGTTTATCACCCACCGAAAAATCTATTGCTATGGGGAACTCTTGTTAAAAAAGTACCCTATGTTATTTTTCGTTCCTCCAACTATCCCAATACATTAAATTCTTAATCTTATTATCAAATTTGCATTAGGGGCATGCACCCTGACATCAAAAATATAGGACTTTAAAATATAATTTTAAACCATCTTTTGCCCCGCCTAAAACGTACCTGTCGTAAAATACTATCTAAGTAGATGTCTACTTCTCATGTGGAATCTATCTACACGCCAAATTTGAGTTTTTAGGTTAATTAAATCTTTAAATTCCGTGATGAGTCAGTAATTAAATCTTTAGATTCCGTGATGAGTCAGTAATTAAATCTTTAGATTCCGTGATGAGTCAGTAATTAAATCCTTAGATTTCGTGATGAGTCAGTAAGTGGTATTTCGCTTTAATATATAAAGATTTAATTAACACCTCACATCTTTATTTTAATGTTAATTAATGTTCAAATTCTGGTTTGTATTTATTATTGGGTTAAACAAGGTATCTGATTAACGGTAATAATAATTTAAATAATCAAAACTACAGAAATTATGTAACAAATTTAAATAGGATTTAGTAAATTGCAATTCAATTTTATTTATTTAATTTTTTTAATTTATTTAATTTAAATTTAATATTAGAATTCGAGAACTTATGGCTATATAATTTGACCACTGATAGCTATCAGGCTCAAACTTTCACAGGACATGTGATATTATGGTTAAATAAAAGATTTAAAAAAGAATAATTAAGAGTTTAAAAAAATCATGTTTATCAAAGATGCTTTGTTTTTTTTCTGTAAAAATGATATTTGACACAAATTTCAAATTTTCAGAGATTGTAGTGTACCCTACAGTAAAACAACAAAAAATAACAAATAGGTTTGGTAAATTAAAATTTATGCCGCGAGCTTATTATTTAACAACATCAAAATGATTGCTACCATTATTAATTAGGAATCTTGGGTAATGCACCATAATTTAGTATGTTGTGGTACGGAGCCCTTATAGCGGGTCCAACTGGCACTAATTTTATAAATTTTAATACTTAGACATCTATTATTTATCATTTGTTATAAATTAGTTCAAAAAATTACACATATATTATCTATACTAATATTATTTAAAGAGCAAAAGTCTTTTTTTTTTGTTTGAAATGGGTAATCTCTGGAACTACCAATCCGATTTCAAAAAATATGTTTACTTTAGATAGTGTATTTATCTAGAAAAAACATAAGCTATTCAACATTAAACTAAGACCAATAGGGGCGATAAAATATTGAGAAAGGTTTAAAAATACTAGAGAAAATATCCCTTCTGAAGCATTTCGTGGCGTGGGCTGCCTATATAGTTGGAGTTCCTCGAAAATAAATTATAAAGTATTATTCGTCTTAAAAAGTTTTATAAAAAATCCGTGATAGCATATATCTATATCCTAAGTAGACTCACAATAACAATTTTTATCGCGTAATATCTAAAATTAATAATTATTTAAATTTTTATATTTAAGTATTTTAATTTTGACAAAACTTAACAACACTTCTTATTCATATTTTACAATATATAGGTTAATTTATTTACTTAACCGGTCCAGCGCGACTAAGGTGGAGAATTGAAAACCTACTTATAACATACTTTTAGTAGGTATATAATTTCATAAAAGTGGCGCAAACGAAGTTGCGCGGATCGGCTAGTCGTATAAACAAAAATAAAATATTACTTGCTTTATTCTTTTAAAATAATTTAATTCAAATTTAAAATCTTTTTATTCAAATGGGTTACTAAAAACACTTTCGAATCTTCAAGGTAATTAACTTAAACTAGCTTAACAAACAAATTACAATTCCTACTGTTTTATTGCGTGCGTCCAATAGGTCCTCTTTGTAAAATCACAAACGAAACATAATATTATACTGAATCAAATAATAAATACATATTTTTATTGAAACACTTAATAAACAAGATTTACAATGTAAATAGTTTGATTTAAAAAAACAAAATTCACGTAATATTTCAATTGCCTATTGTTTTTCAGATAAGTGATTAAGTGAATTTGTTACTACTACACTACACACATAAGTACTAATAAATACTAATATATTCACACATAATAAGTAAACTTTGGATAACTTGTTTGATTATACATGTACCTATTTAGATAAAAGCCATTGTAAAATTAAGTATGACTTTATGTATTATTGTTTTTTATGCATTCAAGCTACAACTTTTGTCTGAAAACTATTTTGTTCTGACCCCTTTGTTCAAAGCTAGACTCAAGGAAACCGAAATTTCCATGTTCAATTTAAATTTCGCCCTTAAAAGTGCCCATAAACTTTTTTCCTCAGCTCGCGGACCAAAATGACTTAAAAATTGGTGATCAGCACACAAAATAAACCCTTAAAGAAGTACTTCCAGCAATTCACAAAAAAAAATTAACTAAACTTACCAGGCGACTGGTCTAAAATACCATCTACATTTTTTGTTTCAAGTCATTTCTTGCTAGCAATAATCTTTTCTTATCTTGGCCAATCAAGTTTATTGCGAGCGCAATACCTGTTTTTGTTAAACACATTTTTCGAGATTATATGTAAGCTTTGGAGGACATTACCAATTTACTCACGACGTATTATCAACCTCTGAATGTGCCTCTGAATTACAAAAAACCTGAGGCTTGTGTTTTTTATTTCATAGTTTTTATTTTATGAAGTCTACGTATAAATTAAATAAAAACATACATATTGTCTCGTAAAGAGGCTCTTATTGCACCGCGTTTAGGTTCATAATGCAACTTATACAACAGAAGTGCTTTAGCCTTTACATAATCGCATTAGGGCGTTATGTTAATTGGTACACATTTTGTTTAAATCTCAGCAAAATAAAGGCTGTTGGTAGAAAATTTAATCCCGGGATCCCGAGGTTTCGGATGTTTTACCAGTCCCGAAGTCCTGGAATTGGAAAACTATATAAGTGGGATTTTAGTAAAAACTTGTGTTAATACATAATAATGCGCAGTGTGTTGAAGAATTTCGAATAAAACTTGTAAACCACTGTCATTACACATACGGCTTCATTATGCTCTCGCCTCCTCAACTTCGCTCACTTGTATTCATATGCATTTTTTAGTTTGATTTACGTAAAGAATGTATTATTTTCACATGTTCTTTTCCTACGGTTATACATGATAAAAGTGTTATAGTGGAATCGACTACTACCAAGCGTAGAACTGGGAAAACGTACCACTTAATTTGTAAGACTACATGGCTATTTCATTGTACAAATATTTACTAAGCTACATTCAAAAAACCGGCCAAGTTTAGTTGTGTCACAATAATTACCGCATTTTGCATTGACTTAGATTATTATTAAAATAGCTGTTAAAGCGGCTTTGTGCAAATAGCTGTTCTCTGTCTGTCTGCATTTTAAGACAATAAATTTATTCGTTTATTATGTATAAATATTAATTTATTTGTTTATAACCAACATATAACTTGTTTACAATCTATATTATCATTTGCAATTTTTTAAGGTTTCGTGACGCAGTACTTTTTCCTAACAAGCCTTTATTTTTTTATAGGAGAGAAGGAGGGTCAGCAAGTAGCATCCAATTTAGGAAGCCGCTGTTATTTTTTATCGTACTTTATCTTTACATAATTTAGCTTTAACTTCAAACAAAATTAATAGTCCCAGAGCCCAGAGCCAATCAAAACCATATAAAATGAATAGATTACATGACACGGTCGGAAATGTAACAGCTTTGAGGGCCAATTCCGATGTTATTTATTTGCTTGTGATGTCATGAATATTATTATTTAAAAATGAAATATATTATTTTTATAATAGTATCGGAAAGTAATTAGTAGGGTAGTAGTATTACTGCCTTACATTTGTTTTTCATACATAAGCACCTTAAGCTTATGTCACATAATTTTCTAGGGTAAGTTAAAGTTAAGTAGCTTTCATACATTGAGGAAAGGAATATGATATATAGTATGATATATATATGGATACATGGAGAAAATACCCTTGTATTTTCTTGTACGCACCACTTGGTATAGGATGTCGTTGGATAGGTGTTAGAAAATGCATTAAACGGTTTCTAAGTTACTTTATTTGCTTAGGTACATACTTTGCGGGTTATTATTTTCCAACAATAAAAATAAAAATCAAAAGTCAAAGAAAATTGTCTGAGATAAAACTTATTTTGCTACGTGAGACAGACATTTTTTAAAGTGATGAAAACAGGTGTTTTTGGATGTAAAAGCTATCAGTCAACTGCATTCCGAAAATAAAATGAAATACTGTGATATGTTTCGATGAAATTAGTTTAAATATTTTTAAAATGCGACGCAGGAATTTTCTAAAAACCAAATTTTTTAATTAAGTGTCATCAAAACAATCGGTTTTATACATTTCGACCATGTGACCATAGATAAATTTTTTGATCGTGGGCTATGGTACTAGAGTGGTTTCATAGAATATTTGCTCACTTTAAATGCCTAATTTTTCACTGATGCCACTTTTTTGCGAACGCTCTTATATATCTTCCTGTCCGCCAGGATCGTTTGGCATTGAGAACAATAATATTATCGGAAACTCGCAAAGTATCGGACAATCGATTGTAAGTGTAACTGTTTCCGATTAATGTTACATCCCTAGAGACTTGAGTAGCGATGAGATCTTATCCATAACATCGCGAAGTAATAATAACTTTTTGTTTGACATCGATATATGACACAAAAAAAATATTTCAGATAAACAAGTATGAAAACTAGACTTTAGTTTAAGAAGAAGCTTAAGAATTTGCAAAAATTTTATTTGTAAAATTATATTCGGAGTCTGAAAGCGAAATCGGTCAAGTGTGAGTCGGACTTATGAAGTCTTAGTACATCATTCTTACAAACATAAATATTTACTCACATTGATAATGTAGCCGTAGATCATACAAACAACAAAAAAATATACCGCTAGACCGTGTACCGATCCAATGACTGACCACGACCGATTTTGCTTAACTTATTTATCGCTTCAAATAAACAAATTTTGATGAGCCACGTTTATTTACTAGCGCCATCTAGTTTACTTTTAAATTTTTTACTTAAATTTATTGGGTCCACGAAAAAACACCGATATAAATGAACGTAAGTAAGAACATGATGTATGGAAGTAACTGTTTTTTTCAATAAACTGTATTGTTTTCACTAGATGTAATTTATAATGATAATTTCGCAAGCCCGTCTCACACTTAGACGGTTTCTATAATTTGTTGTTGTTACCATAGAGCTCACACTATAATCATTGCAAGTTTTAGGCTTGTTTGTATTTACTGTTTTAATGATAAAACAAAAACAAAGATAACGGGTTTGAGTGTATAGTGAACCTTTTTTTTTATGAAGGCACAAACGTCAACACCTAAAATTATAAAAAAATGTTGCTTGACCCACTTGCCATACCTAGTAGGATTTCAAAACCCAGCTTCAGACCTGATTTACAAGAATTATAAACAGATGTGAGCACGCAAGTTCTACAACTACTGTACTAAATTTAAAGGCAATTATAATGTGTAGTTACTGCGAAAAACAGCTGTAACATATGGACAGACACCATAGTCCTAGCACAAGGGTTCTTTTTTAACATTTAAATCCCTAAAATATAATCTCAAAAAAGAGTTTAAAATAACAGATAACACATTTTTTTTATTGAAGCCGCTCAGATACAACTCAATAGTCACTCTTTATCAGCTCAGACACAACTTGTTCAATAGTACTCTAAGTTCTTGGCCTCAGTGAGTAGCCCCAGCATCATCTGCATGACCTCGTCTCCTTGCTGGTAGATGAGCGCGGGCGGCCAGTGGAAGTAGTACCCGCGCAGCTCATACGTGTACACCAGGTCTGTGCTCAGAGCCTTGCGTACCCAGTCCATGCTGCCTCCTGAAGCCTTGTCTGCAAAATATTGCTTTTATCAACTCTGACTGTGTTGAAATGGGGTCATTATAGCATTGCTTTAATTTGACTGTAGAAAAATTATTGATATACCAGCAATCAATAAATTCAGGTAGTACTTGTCACTATACATCATCTATACACACTTAATACACACAGACTATTCTGCAACACACTTGTCGTGGATCGGATGAATGATGTTTTAGTGAAGATGTAGAGGTTCTGGGAAAGTAGGTACTTAGGATAAGTGGTCAAATTGGACGTAGTTTACGATGATGACACTTCCTAAATTTTCAGTATTAGAATTCTAATTTATATATATATATATATAAAATACATAGAATTGATTGATTTATTCTATATATATATATAAAATACATAGAATTGAAAACAAAATACTCGAGACGTACGTCACTCGTAGACAAGTCAGTTTATCAAAGAGGTTTCACAACAAAACTGTAGAAAAGATATAACAAAAAAAAAACTAAAAGTTTTAGAACGAATACAGTTTGACAGTCTATGGGAAATCGTTGCATATGAAATTAACATTGAAAGTTGCCACATTTCAACCACATAAGAATGTGGTTGAAAATTAAGATAGCATGAGAGCAAAATCTCAATAAGTTTTAATGATTTGTCTCATACAAATTGTACATGTTCAATTGTCCAACAAAAGAGATTATGATTTGGGCTTTGGTTAATAGGTACTTACGTACAGAGCGTCACAGGTTAAAGTTTACCATTGGGATTTTAATTTCGTTATATAAATTAAGGTTTAAATAACTTTATTGTTTTGATTTTAAATAATTTTCCCAATGGAAAATGGTTTTTTTAATCGTACATTTTTGGCCAAGACGCAAAAATGAAAAGTTATTATGGTATACTTTTCATTTTTGCCGTGTGTACATTTTTATTTGTTTTTTTCTATAGCTTTTCGATAAAATCCCGTCTGCTACTTTTTTTTATAAAATATTATAGATAAATGTTAATAACTTTACATCCTGTATTTATGTACAGGTTGTGTTATGACTATGGATATAAGAAAATGTGTAATGATTTATAAGCCAGTGAAGTGGAGGAGACAGGTTCCATTTATAAATATAGATGTCTCACTGTCGCCTGCATTTATGGATTATGTAGACCGTTTACCATCTGAGGATACATAGAATTGATATAAAGAAGTATACTTATTATATGATTAAAGTCGACCTCAGAATATTCAGTTTAAGGCTTGAGTCTCACTGTATTAAACATTTAATTTTAGTCGCAATAAGTGTTGATTAATTTAGATATTTTAACCAATTATAAGAAAAAAAAAATTATCACATCAGAAACACTTCAAGTTTACCGTGTTTATATAAAGTTTACTTTCAGTTGAAATTTGGTAAAAAAAAGACAAGTTTTCTATTGATGAAAATAACGAAATATTTGAATAATTGAACAATCGTAATTAAGACATTAAAAGCTTTTTACGAAAAACAATGAGACCACATCATACTTTTTAGGGTTCCGTAGTGTTTTATCGGAGCCCTACTGCTGTCACTCACGTGTCCGTCTGTTCGTTGTCTTTCACACAGGTTTTATAGCAAAACAGTCGGTCCAAGAGTCTTCAAATTTTCACAGTAAAACATCTTGTTGGCCCAAAGCCAAACATATTGTCAAAAAATATTTTTAAATAATTGAAACTTAGAAAAACTATGAACTTGAAATTTGGTGATAATGTTAATTGTTACGTAAATTTACTTTACCGATGTATTTGTTAGTAAAATATTGATAAATAAGATTATTTCTTTGAAATTACCTAATTTTTTCTATTACAACCAAATTGATTTTGCGGTAAAATGCGTAGCACAGAAGGGATTCACTCAGTAGTGCTTGTGTATAGTAATTTTGACATTTGGACAGCTTATATTCTACGTTTGGTCCGAAACCCTAAATGTGCCAAGTCCAACACGCACTTGGTCGGTTTTTTAGGTAAATGTGATCAGATATGATTTTTGAATATTGTTACCATATCTTTGTTCTTCTTTTTTATTTTGTATTTAAGGCCAAAGATACGCATTATGCATTAGTACCGCTATACACTAGTCAAAACATATCTCCCCCAAAGGGCCACTATTTTTTGAAATTAAAAAGCTTATACGAATACTTCATAAACTTTTTGAAATTATAAGTATAATGAAAAACACGACGTTTTGTCAATTTAGGCTAAATCTTAAGATCATCTAACCTTTTACAGTTGTATGAGCTATTTATTCATGTATGGAATGCCTTAACGGGTTTAGTAATTAATTTTCGGCAAAGATTGTTGAGGGGGCGGAAAAGAACAGAGGCTACTTTTTACCCCGGAAAAACTGCCGCAGGAGTAACTATAACCCATTTTAACGACTAGCTAATTTTGTAATTTTAATAACCAAAATAACCAATTTTCGCGTGGGCAGACCAACGACCAAAAGCTAGTTTTAAGATAATTTCAACTTTAAAAGCAGATTTTATTTACCTGTTCTTGACCTACAATCGTGAATAAGCATTGGTATCGTCATTTTCAACCATAAATTGGCTCATAATTAAGACAAGTTAAACTTACACAAGATTTCAGCAGCTGTGGCTGGTCCATCATATCTCGCACCATTTACTTTTATACCGTAGCTTAAAGACGTCTTGCCTATTTTGACCTGCAGAAAGTCATATTTCTTTATTGTATTTTTGTTGAAAATATGTAATTTATTTAAATATTTTTTATTTGTAAATTTTACTTTTCTCAAAGCAATGCGCGCTTTAATAAAACCCACGGGCGGTTATGACGCGCCTATTCTATCAAGTATGTATAAACAGTGTCTGTTCCAATTATGAACTACGCGCACACTACAAGTGAGAAATCAAGTTTTTACTTCTGCCAAAATTAATTCATAAATTTTCTAGATATCTGTCTGTGGCGTTGTTTTCTCTACTTGTATTCCCGAAATTTGATTGTATTTTGGTGAGTTTATATATTTTTTCACCTTCTGTTTTTGTTTATTTACTCGCAAATGTGATTAAAATCATTGTATGTAACACGGGCGGTACGCAAACTACAAACTCGAGTCATTAAAGCCTTCGGCCTTAATCTTCTAAATAGCTTCTCGTTAGTAATTTTCACCTTACCACCTTTAATACGCAATGTACTATTACGAACATTTTATTTTGAGAAAAAAATGAATTACCAGATCGTCATAGTTATTGGTATGCTCCGTGGAGTCGGAATAAGGCAGAAGTAACATTTGGCCATCAGCGTGAAAGGCGATGTATCCGAGCAAGTTGTCTATGCCTGAGATATAAGCTGATAAACTACGAGTCTCCTTCTCTGAGAATGGATGATCTCCTGCAAAGGTCTGGTAGTCGCAAGGGTTGTTTGATGCTCCATGTTCTGGTCTCAAATAATTATAAATAAATTTAGTAACTGATTATTTTTAATAATGTCACGAGACTTAAATATCCAATAGATAGGGTTGGTAATTTGCTTAATTTATAAACAGCTTGCTAGTTCAACTTGAAGTAAATAACGCAGTGTTAACTGTAATCCTATGTTATGGGAAAAGTCTCGGCTCGGCTCTAGTGGACGCTTGCTTACTTTAAGGTTTTAATTGGATTAAAGTCAATGCGCACAGACACTGTTTTGACATGAATCTGATCGTCTGAACATCTTCCTTATCATACCGGCGAGCATTCCAGAAAATTTGTAGCACAAACATGTATGTTTGTATGTCGCTTTTGAAAGCCTCATAGTTTAAAAGTAACAAAAATGATAGTTTTATAATTATGAAAAGGAATCTGACAGATATACAAAAATATATATGTTTGACCCTGTCTCCACCTCCCGCGGTGACGTTATAAACCGTGGGAATGATGATGTCGCGCTACGCGGAAGCCGGTCAATACAACTCACGCCAGCATCAAAAGTCTCTTCGGATTTGAACAAAATAACTTTATTTTGACGTAAATATTAAAGATTAGTAAATATACGTATTACATTATTAGCATACCGAAATGTAGAGACCGAAACACAAACAAACAAAAATATTTATGGTGATGGCATACCCAAACTAGGTAAGTTTGCAAGAAATTTGATTAATTTTGGTACAGTCCTGAGTATACTTTTTGACGTAAGAAATATATGTTATACGTAGTTAGAACCTCAATTAAGTGAATTCGCTAATATTAAAACAGAAACAAAACATAATAAAAACATTCCCTAAAACAAATAAGCGCAGAAAAGTGACACCCCTGTAAAATATAAGTAGAAATATATAAAAAAGTAGACTACTTATATCAACCACACCGCATTCAAACTAGTCAAATGTAATTTCAATAGACGTGGACGACCCCAAGGAGTCATAAAATAAAAGTTCTTTAGGTGTGGATAATATTCTTACATCAATAGTGGAAGGAGCATAGTACTTTCTGTGTCGACTCAGAAAACAGAAAACACTCGAAACTCACGAAAAAAACTAGTGGCAGTAGCCCAACTTCTACTCGTCTCTTTCTCTGCAATTTTATAAAATTATAATAAATTATTAAAATATATATGACCATATTATAGGGCTATATTTCTTACGTAGCCAGTTGTAATCCCAGTTGCGATTAGGGTCAGCTCCATAACAACCATTTGAAGATAGAGATCTTGTTTTTCTCCACATGCGGTCCTGAAATGAAATATGCTTTGATCTTTACATACTCGTATTTCACCTACAGAATACATAAAAAAAGCAAACGCAATATTTTTTTTGGCATGATATTTGGTAGATATATACATATATATATATATATATACACACCGGCACAATTAGCGGAACAGAAAAAAAAGTGAGACTATGAGATAATAACGCATATATTTGACTAAAATGTAATTAGACACAAAATAACAAATTGATTAACATCTTTTAACAACGACTTTGTTAAGTCTTCGTTATTTTTGATTGAAAAATAAAGAAATTTGAAATAAGTGAAATTTTTAGATGATTATGAACCATCACAAAAAATAAAAAAAAATTTGGAAAATCCAAAAGTGCACGCCTCATAGCGGTCATTCACATTTAAAAAAAAATTTCTAAAACAAAAACTCAAGTTTTTTAAAATAAAATAACAAATAAGGTGAGGAAAAAATATACTATAAAATAAAAATAAAAAATATATATATAGATATAAAGTATAAAGTGGTATATTAGTTTTTTATAAATTATAATTAAACGACAGTACTTAGAACGCTAATATTAACTAGGAATCAGCACAGTGTAATACTTTATTTATTAAAAACAAAAGTATTCCGGTAAGATGAATTTTTCGACCAATTTCTCTGCCACATACATGGTCACATGAACACAGACTCACGGACGTCCAAGAATGATTAGTTTTAATGTTATTATTTATTATATTAAACAAATTAATTGTTTATAAAATGTACCATATGTGCTAGACAGATTATTTAACTTCATATTAGTGCACTCATATTATCCTGTAAGTGTTATATTAAAAAAAAACGTCATTTAAGTTTCGAAAGACTGGGTTTTTTGACATGTCGAGAGTAGAGCACTACCTCACCGCTCCGCTTATGAGGCGTGCAAAAGTAAGCATTAAATGATTTAACAATAAAATTAAAGCAAAATTAATAACGAGTGTTTCCCCCTCTTGCTCTGATTACGGTTTCCATTCGTCTGGGCATGCTACAGATTATGTTATCGATGATTTCTTGAGGCAACCGCTCCCACTCCTCAAGTAATGCGTTTCCAAGTTCATTCAGATTGTTGGGGGGTGACATTCTGGATTTAACCCATCTTTTTAGCAAGTCCCAGACATGCTCTATCGGATTCATATCGGGGGAATTTGCTGGCCACTGCATCACCGGTATACCTACGTGGCTCAGATATGCCTGTACCGATTGTGCACTATGAGCACGAGCATTATCTTGCATTAGAATAAAGTCGTCACCAATAAATGGGGCAAATGGTACAACATGTTCTTCTTAAATGTCTCTGATGTATCGATCTGCTGTCATGGTCCCTCCTGTGACTATCACTAACTCCGTGCGAGCTCCCAAACATATCCCTCCCCAAACCATAATCGAGCCGCCACCATAAGCCACTGTGTGTTCAAAATTAGACTGTATGTGGCGTTCTCCATTGCGTCTCCATATTCGCTGTCTCCCATCGATCTGTTTTAAAAGAACTCTGCACTCATCAGTAAAGAGAACCTGCTGCCATTCGTTCAAATCCTTTTTTTGTGTTCCGCTAATTGTGCCGGTGTATATATATATATATATATATATATATATATATATGTACACTAGTTGTTCTGGCGTATGTTGTTTCACTATGGCTGACAATTGAAAACTGTTATAAATTGTATACAACGGTAGAGACGTTTGTCTCCTCTCATCTCTCTCACCTTTACCAACTCTCTACATCCTCAACCATCCACCGTCCCCTATCACAACTCTCCGCACTTTATTCACACCAAAAATCAACCAATATTAGCTCAACAAGGTTTTTTATAACAACTTACGTATTGTAAAATTTTTGTAGTTGTTAAGACACTTTATCCGGTGCGCGCAGTTTTTATCGTAATCAGGCGAAAGTAAAGAAGAACACAGTATAACATTTGCTGTTTCATTCCATACAAATTTATTGACACTCTTACTCGATCAATTTTTTCAAGTGGGGTCGGAAATTTGTATTTAATGTACTGTGTAAATTGTGAAGCTTAATGCATTAAATAAAAAAAATAGCTAATTTCAAAATATTATATTTTTTGACAAGGGATGAACATTTGTATAAGAATTCCGATATTTTCGTAGGTATCGCCTTCAACAGTTAGAACCTTTTTTATTTCAAAAGTCAGCCCAGTCAAATTCACGTGAAAATGCCAGTTATATACTTATATAAAGACATACTAATAACATAATACTGTAATAAGATTATGAAGTCAAAATGAAATCAGTTTCTTTATATAAAAAAAAAACAAACGGATTTGGAATTGTACTTTTCCAATTGCACTAAACTATCATTATTTGCATAGTATTCTGTCACTTATAACACAGTTATATATATATCACTGTTTGTATTCCCTGTTCAATGACAAGGCTTTCATAATATGGTAGGTAGGTATGGTGGTTCACAAAAGACACTTTTCTGTATAATTTTCTGAATCATAAGCTTGTAACCTACAGACGAATTTTATGTTTGGATTTTGGCTATGGAACACTTAAAATATGATTAAATAGTACTTACATTAGTGAAAGTGTAGTGGTATCCGTCAGGGTTAACGGTAGGAAAGATGCGCCAGTCAAACTGATTCCTCAGACCGATGATCCTTTCATCTTTACTGGTGAGCAGCACGTTGATGAAGTACGTAGTCGTGGCGGGAGTTATCCACTCTCTAGCGTGGATACCTCAACATAGAAATACAACAAAGCTTCTAAACTAATAAAAGTAATTGAATGAGACCGATTTTTGTAACACCATTAATAATTATGTTTTTGGATGTAGAATAAAGAACGTGCATTCATTCAGAATTTTAAGTTGGCACCAAATAAACGAAGACGAAGGGTTAGGTATGCAAAAACTGTTGCTCCAATAAAACTTATTTAGAAAAATAAAATAGTTTTTCTACCTTTAGGGTTGGATATTTTATCAACTTCCTGAACTATTCATTGAAAAAAAATCATTAAAATCGGAAACTTTGACACTACACTACGACAGGATTTTGAAAAATTTATTCCTTGAGGAGGTTTATTAGGGGTTGGAAGTTTAAATGGAAATCCGCCATTTTAGAAACAAAATGCATAAAAATTGGTGTTTGGTCTTGTGGTTGATCTGCTCTTAATCATCCTCTAGGGGGCAAAATAGGGGATGAAAATTTGTATGAGAATTTTTAAAATTGAATGAACAGTTAAAAGCTTTAAAGTCACCCGGGCAAATTCGCGGGAAAATACTAGTATAATAATATAGTGAGATCTAAAATAATTGTACTAGTTTAGTCACCCTATTTTAGCGAATAAGAATATTAATTTTTAATTAAACTTTAAATATAGTTTTGACTTTAAGGTGACGGTTTTTATTCATTATGAGGCTAGTAAGATTGAAGGATTGTGACCCTGCGTCCAGTATTGTGTATATCAAAAATGCAAGAAATCTCCCTTGCTCAAATAAAACTCGCTTAAATTGGAATTCTCATTAGGATTGTGGTGATAAAATTTACCAGACTCTATAAATATCACAGGCTTCTTGTTTTCCTTTCTTTGTTCACGAGTCTCAATCTGCAGTCCCAGTATTTCTCGACCTTCGTAGCTCTCTCCACCTACGATCAGCTTTGTCCAGTTCACATATGACTCACTGACATTACGAAGAAAGTCGTAAATCTACAAGCAATAAAAAGTACAATTAAACTGAAATCTTTTAATTATAAGTTAATGCAAAGCCAAAACAATAATTAATTATACTAGTATATTTGTCATGGCAAAGCTTACATACAGCTCAGGGAGCTTATTGTGAACAGTCTCCAGTACGCCAGACCCTGGAATTCGAGAGATAAATGTATGCAAGAGGTAAGAGCTACTTGTATACATTTTTTTCTCTAATTCCAGAATCTGTATTACTTTTTTTTCTGAACGGACTATGCAGTAGGCTGATACAGCCATTACTGCTTTACCGGTCTTTTGGGCGAGACTCTGAAGGAGTCTCAGCCATTATAGCGCCCAACGCTCAAAGGCTCCCCGCTAGGAGCCTCGGCTTAGGTTGTCGCTCTTGGGGTCGACCCTTCAACCAGCGAGAGCCTTAAACCCAAAGGTGAGTCAGTGCCAGAAGGAGAGTTCCCCATAACGCGATGTATTACTTACTATTTCTACGAACTCTCAGATTTTAATTACTTCTTAGTGTGCTATCGATATGAACTCTGAAAGTTGGAAACTTTGTAGATGATACGATAATTTGAAACTATTGACGTAAGAGATGTAAGACAGGTATTCTTTGATAGCAACAATAAATCCAATCGAGAATGCGATTGTATTATTGAAATCTCTTTCATATTGTGACTAAAATAGATTGGCCAAGGAAGAAGATCAAGAAGTTGGTGATTATGGCAATGCCTTTATTGCTAAATTGTTATACGTATATTTGCCTTATATAATATTTTTTTAATACTTATGTTCTGTTATACTTACTACGTCCACATCATGGTAGGCAGTCCAAGAGAATCCTTTAGATCGAAGACTGGGCTCTCTCTCCAAGCGAATTATTCTGGTTTTTTTAAAAAAAATAGCTAATGTTTAATTTCTTAACACGGATTTGTTTAACATAAATCACTGGCAAACACTTACAAAAATCATTTTTTGTTGCATAAAAATATACATAGGCATTGAATAAAATAACAACGGTTTAGAATTTAGAAGCAATAGGGTTGTAATTTAATTGCCTCTAGGGAAGTAAAATGTAACAAAGCATATACAAATACCATGTGAATCGCTAAAAATGTATTACAAATATCTTCTTACTCTGAATAGTCTTCATAAATAGTTTTTGTTATTAAAGTTCTATTTCGAGCTATGTCCTTGAATATTTCCAGTTGTTCTGGTGCAACCATAATCATCAAAATTTGCCTCGTATCCCCAGAATAGACCAAACAATCCTAAAATGATAAAGAATGATGTAATAATTAAACAAGTACCTATTTCTAATTTATTATTATCCGCAGTAGGTATCCCCGATTTTTAAAAAAATTAGCTAAATCTAATACCTCTAAACGACCAATTATTAAAAATTAATATATATATATATATATATATATATATAATCCGAATCTCGAAAACGGCTCCAACAATTTTTATGAAATTTAGTATGCAGGTGGTTTTGGGGACGATAGATCGATTTAGTTTGGTTTCATTTTTAGAAAAAGTCGTTTTATCCGTGTTTTCAGGCAGTGATGAACTGAAAAATGTGACTCTTGTCAGGACATCTATTGGCGAGTAGTAATAAGCAACACATAAGCTATTTGACAATAGCTGACGTTATTAGGCAACGCTTGAGCTACTTGAGAATAGATGGCGTTGTTAAAAAAACCTAGCTACGCCCGAAAACCAGCGTATATTGGTTCTTATTGTCTTTCCAATTCTTGGACAACATTTACAATTTATCTGATCCGGTTCTTTGCCAGTTTCTCATAGTTTACAGCGTTTTAATATGGTGATTTCAGTTTTATTTATAACCACGAATTAAGAAAAGATGCTTTAAGACTGTATTTACTAATGAATTGTATTTTTCATGCAATTTAATAAGAAGGTACATTAGGAGAATTTCTGCTTCTTTTTTGCTCTTCTTCTTTTTTCTTATAATTATTGTTATGTAGGTAAAATATTTTTTAACAGAATACCAACCTCTTTTCTTTTAATTTTGTGTGAAGAGATAGTATTTTGAATACAGATTTTATCAAAACAATGCTATCTTTAAAAAACTGGTTGCCTGTAAAGTCGGTATACGGGCGAAAGTTTTACGTGACAATGATTTTATGTCTGTCTCTCTCGCTCTTAGGCGGGCGCGTGCCTCTCACTCGCTCTCATTGTGAGCGCATAACGTGAGCGGAGCGTAACGCAGTTTCTTAAAGTGTCACCCGGCAAACCAATTTATAAGACGTTGTCACGTCAAAATTAAGAACTAATTTATGTGTTGTGATCTCTATTCTCATTTTATTTACTTGTGCTAGTCACAAAATGTAGCGAAAAATACCCAATTTTCAATGAAATTGTAAAGGTGTCCTAAACTGGATCAATCTACGGTGAAAATTTATTTTTTCGTTGATAAAGCACATAAATGACCGTCAGAAATTAATCTACTTACGTCATACTTTTTCATAGCAACTAATAAATCATTCAGATCATTAGAATCACCCGTTACTTCAACTAATTTATAGTTTTGGTATGATTTGTACGTAGAATCTGCAAAAACTGTGTATAGTAAGTTTATTACTGAAACTAATATCGTTAATGCGATAAACAATTTCATGTTTATTAATTACACAATTTGTTAAACACGTGTTACTTTTGAAGTATTACAAAAATACTACACGTAACCTCTAACAAGTTCATGTTTTATTTATGATCACTTAGTTATTGTAAATTCCTAACATTTTCTAGATAAACATACTCTAGATTGTTGTCTATGCACCTAGGGAGCCCAAGTCAAGTTGTTAAGGCCCCATATACTACATATACACTAGCCCCGCCACTAAATATTTTGAACTTTTCTTTGCACAAAGCATATTTTTAAAAAGTAAAAAGAAAAAACTAAGTAGTAAAAGGCTTAGTAGGTAGTTGTGACTTTCCGCTGTAAATGGCCGCCACTAGCCAATATCTTTGCCGATTATGAGCAGAATTTGACGATTGTTACATTAATAGAATGGTTCACTTCCTTACTTACATTTATTAGGGTTCCGTGCTTTAATAAGAAAATAGGAACCCTTATAGCATCACTTTGTTATCCGTCTGTCTAACTGTCTGTTTGTCAAGACCCTTTTACCCACGAACGCGTGGAGGTAACAAGTTGAAATTAATATCAAATACTAAAGTCTACGGTCACTGTAAAAGAATCAAGCTTCTAAGTCAATGCAATAAAAAAATATGCCCAAAATATGGTCATTCGGTACTTCTCGTTGACCTAGAATCACAAAATTTGGCAAGAAGAAAGATGTTACATCACAAATATAGAAAAAATACACCAAAAACTGAAAATGAAGGTATAAACCTGTGATACTTGATCTCATTATGGAAGAATTATCTACATATAGGTAAGAAGTTTATATGCAACACTCATTGCGCGAGCCAGACTCGCATTTGGCAGTTTATTTAAGAATAGAATTATCTGTAATAAGAAGCCTTGTAAAGATTTAAGCTATTAGTTATTTTTAAAGCTAATATACCATTTATTGCGATTTAGGGTTTTGCGCGTACAAAGTCGCGGGTACGGCTAGTTCTTAAATAAACTGAAACAATAAAAAAAAACTGTCATGCAGATATTGGCATCGTTCTCTAGCAATTTCTATGATAAACCCATGTTATAACAATGTTCTTGATAAATCTATGAAAATATATATTTATCGCTAAAAATGGTTTGGTACAGCCCCGGATGGTGGTATCTCTAGTCTAGAATGTTAAAAAATATGTGTGGAAGTGCGTGCAGGCTTATGCGGGTCGTTAAAATAACATTTGCTCATACTTTCATTTCAAGTACCTACATAATTACAATGTTTGTCTTCATAAGGCTGTGACACACAGACGGACGAACATGACGAAACTGTAAGGGAACCATTGTACTTTGTCATATTTTCTTCTGCCCACCCTGAATTTGGTCATCGGTGTGAGATTCTTACAGCAACTTCTTAATAATTATACTAATGAAGTTTGTTATACCAACTAGTTCGTTTAAGCTCGGTTATAGTTATTTCCGTGGGAACTCTTTTTATATTTCGGGATAAATACTATCCTATGTCCTTTCCCGGGACTCAATATAGAAAACCAAATTTCATCTAAACCGGTTTAACGGTTTAAGTGTGAAGAGGTTACAAAAAGACAGGGTTATACAAAGTTACTTTCGCACTCATGATATTAAGAGTATGGATTAAGAATTAAGGTGACTTTACAATTTTATCCATACTTATATTATAAATGCGAAAGTAACTCTGTCAGACTGTTTGTCTGTTTGTTACCTATTCACGCTTAAACCGCTATACCGAATAAAATGAAATTTGGCATGGAGACAGTTTGATACTTGAGAAAGGACACAGGCTACTTGAAAACCATCAGGTGTGAGTCGTTTCCTTTTCTATAATTGAGGAGTTGCCATTGAAATCCTACACCGATATCCGAATTTAGGGCGGGTGAAATTGCGGGCAAAAGCTAGTTGTACAATAAGTATGTGACAAAAATGTGTAAAAGAAAAAATGAAAAACCATGCACTACGTAGGTATATAAATTGTCGATTAGGTATTTAGAAGTTAATTAAGTAGAATCTTTGAAAGCCTGAAGAACGGCAATCAAAGTTCTTTTGCGACGCATCAATCACGCACCTGACATCAGTGCTCGATTGACAAGACACCAATTATTGAACACCGGCGACGGTGGCGCCAGATCTTTGTACAAATATAACTATAACTTTGCTGTGCTATGTTTATTACTAGACTTGCTCGTAAAATGTTATTTATTGCCTCACAGTTTAATGCAAAACTCAACTTTTTGTGTTGCGAAAAACAAAACACGATTTGTCAAGTGTCGTCATATACTTAATTTACGAAAGAAAATGACAAAAAATATGCAACTAGGCGGTCGTTCATCCAATAACTGACCACGCCTAACGCTGCTTCACTGCGTTTATATAGAAATACCAGCACGACACTTATTCTCAAAGGGGTGGTTAGAGATATTACGAACGTATGCCACGCTTCAACGATGGCATTCCGTCCCACAAACGTGACATGTAAGCCCATCGCCGTGGCGGGCACAAACCGGAATCGAGGCAATTTTATAATTAACAAATTGGAACAATATCGATTGCCTGAACATAGAACCTGCATGCTCTACCACGACGATACTCGGTCCTCTGACATGGCAGCCGCACGCTCTAGTAATCTTAAAACTTTGCATATCGTTTCCAATAAAACAAACGTTGCTGGGCCACCAGTTTCTTTAAAACGGTACCTACTATTTTAGTTTATTTACCAGCGCCATTGTATTGTAGTACGGAATTTAAAAATTAATTTAAAACCTCAATCTGTTTACTTAATAAGATCAATAACCATGTACATAGTGCAACAAACTTTCCTGACCCGGTGGTCAAATATTAAAACTGCAGCCGCCATATTAAAATAGTGAGAACTTACGACACTAGCAACAAAACACCTAAGGTCAGAAAGTCAATATATTTTGTTACACTGCAGTCGTACAGAAGACATAATATAATAGACCTTTATTTACAATATTCAGATATAACGATTAAAAAAACTATTATAACATAATTTAGTTGTATGAGTGGTTTAAAATTAATGTTGATATTTTTTTTGCAATTCGTGTAAGTAGTTGATTGTTTCCTAGTAAACATCTCAGCAACTCAGCTTTGTTTTTAATTGTCGCTTTGAATATAATAAAAACAGTTCAGATAAAATAAGAATATACCAACAATTGTAGTTTAGTGTGATCATACTTATCCAAAATGAACTTAATATTTTGCCTTTGACACACTAAAGCCTTCTTTTAGACAACATCACAGTCACTTTTTACACAAAAGAACTAGGTATCTGTATAAAGTAATCACTTTAACGTCTCACCGGACTTTTATGAGCTTTGCTAACAAAAGTTTTACAGTGAGGTCGTTTGCGACAGCAATCTAGTGGTACTAGTAAAACTTAATTATCTAGAATTGTGTAATCACGTTTACTACTAAGACATGTCTAAGGAGCCCTTTGTCAAGATTTTAGGATTTTATGGATATCATTCCCATTGCAGTTTGATTATTGTTAAGCCAAGTCAGATGTCTTATTTTAAGCCAGAGGTCCTATGAAGGGGTGGTCAAAAAAACTCGAGTGGCCATTAGCTAAGTAACGTTTTATTTTTCCGGGTCACGTATCCTATCGGTTACAACAAAGCCAATATTTTTTTAGCCTACTTCAAAAAAAGGAGGTTATCCATTCGATCTGTATGTATGTTAGGGCAGCGATCAGAAGCAGAAGCACCCCCTTTCACGTAGGACTAAATTAATTGGTGAAAAGAGACTTATTACCAGCGTTATGATATGGATCTGTATACAGCCGCTGGATAACAACCTCTGGAAATAAAAACAGTGAAGAAATACACACATTATTCATAAATAATAAAAAAAAGGAAATTGCTTGTAAGTTTCTTCTCAGAACTGTAAGTGTGTCTAAGCTTTGATGACTGTTTAACACCAGGCGAACCGCAACTTTGTGTGCCACCGTGGCTGTGAAATATAGACCAATTCACGGTAACATTATTATACCATGTCACTAAGTAAGTTAATACCTAGTACAAAGACCTGGAACTATTTGAATAAATAAAGTTGTTTCGTAAACCTAACGTCCGTAAAATTACTTGTGCGTTACCCAAGGGCTTTATAAATTTAATTTGAACAATAATTTAAGGGTAATGTACGAGCTGGTACTTATGTAACACGAATAAGGTATGTAAATGTTCGTTCCTAATTGAAATTCAGTTCATTTGAATAGTAGGAGAGAACTACACAGCAGTCTTCATAGTTATTGATTTATATCATCTGAAGACACTACCATCTAAAATACAGGCCAGGCCTAGTATAATTGCTAGTGGCCATAGACGTAACACTGTAACTAAATTACCTCTTACCTTACCATGTGTGTATCAATGAGTTTAATGTACTTTATGGAACATTAAACGATTGGTTGTAAAATAATTTTTGATAAAAAAAAATTAAAATAACTTATACATTAGTTCACTTTTTTGCAATTTTATTAGGAAATATTTTGTTAAAAGAGGAAATAAAATACAATGCTATCGAGGGTTTCTACGGGATGCGGATGAAACGCAGGGTAGTACCTTTATGACCCTAAACAGTGCAACAGCGTGTCTAGTGTGAGGCACATAAATGACAAAGTTAAGCTTAGAATACTTTTATCCCAGTAACTGATAGTGTTGAAACCCACGGGGTAACTGAAGAGTGAAGCCGCGAGGAAAAAGTACGTAGATTATGTTGGCAAATTGTATTAAGGCTGCGGTACAGGCTAGACCGCAAAAATACACCGTTTTTGTGCAAATTTTGTGGCTAAACTATAACATCTAAAGGATTAAGAAAAATATTTGTTATATAACTTATTTTTGTCTAGTGCATTACCTCAGTGAGTGATTTTCATTTATTGTATTCAATGCAATAAAAAATCTGGAAGTGACCATTGTTTCAACACTTGTGCAAATTTTTAAAGCGTGTTTTGCAGCTTGTTATCTAGTGCATTGACTCTAAGTTGTAGCAAAAAGTCAAAAATTGTGACGACGGAATGGTAATAACGTTAAATTCCATACAAAAAATTAAAATTTTCAAGGCGTCATTACGGTATAAATTACTTAAGAAGTATTAATATATATATATCTCATAGTAATGTATATGACATTATCTAATGATTTAGAGTACATATACATACACAATGTTAGAATTACAGAAATTAGCTTTCTGGCCTTCTATAGCGAATCCAAATGACAAAGCCAGATTACAAGAATCGATCAATGTCTGCGCCGAAATTAGGTAATTGGAACTAAGGCACCTACGTCACATTTAATAGCAGGTTATGAATTATGCTCAGCGACTCCTTTTTTTCTAGAAACAGACATAGTTGAGTGTTAGTATGTATTAACCAATTAGCGTATTATTTTTAATATTTAAATACGCTAATGAAAAATGAAAATGGACTTCAAATGACTACTAAAAAGTAAACAGTTTTAAATACTAACAAACATTTTTTTGTCTATGCTGCAAATGCGTAGCATTCGACTTCGATTGTATTTTGGAAACAATGGAAATTTAAAGTAATGTCAGATATTTTTTCAGATTTTATTTACCGCCGTGTAATATTGAAAGACTGAAGAAGTAGAAAAAAATATTAATAATAATAATAATAAAAATAATAGTAAATAGTTTTGGACATTACACACAGTGCTGTCTGATTACAATGGTGTGTATTCGGATAAGAAAGCAACGGATAGGTAATAAAATAGGCTTCAAGTAGGTATGGCTTTTAAAAAGAACTCACCCATAGTACGGAAGTTGATCATGCAAGATTATTTTATTGATTACAAGAAAATACATTAAATTAAAAACTTAAAATTATCTTTTTATTTGGCCTTTTTATTTGCATAAAAAGGCTGTATTCTTTTTATTTAGTCAATTGTTACTAGAACAAAAAGTATTCGGTCGAATAGTACCTAGATATTCGGTATTCGGCAATTCTATAGTCTTCAAAATATGAACTACGTGTACGTGCACACTACAAGCGAGCAAATACAAGTTTTAACTTAGTTCAAAACTTTTTATTTCATAAATTCTCTAGATATCTGGCGTCATCTAGCATTGACGTAGTTGTTTTAACACAAATTCGAGTCATTAAAACTTTCGGCCTTCGGCCATTGACTTCTAAATAGCCTCTTGTCAGTAATTTTCTCCTTACCACCCTTAATACACAATATACCTACTACCAAAGTACCTTACGAAAGGCAAACTTTATCAACTTTTGTTTTTTTTAAATGTCATCAAACATCTAGACTTTCATTCCACAGTACCTTGAATAATAAGATGAACACAAAAAACATCTTAAGATTAAAAGCTCGAAACGTTAGACCCTGGAACGAAACGTAATTGTGTCAAGCCTCCTTAAGCCTTAAAAATTGCTTGCTTGGATAATGTTAATGTTTCCTTTTTATTACAACTTTCGCTTGTGCTGCTTAGATAAGCCGAGCTTGGATTCTCTGCAGCTGTTTGATACTAACTTCCAGGTTGGGGTCCATACCTACTTAAAAGTTTTATGTTTAGGCATTTTATCTCCCAGTACAATGTATAAAGAGTTTAACCTAAATTTTTTTCCCCACTTGCATTACGTAACTACACGGTGGTTCACTCAAGATCATTTCTGTTAAATATCATTTGGATAGACGTAAGGACGGCGTTATTAAACTGCGATAAGTAATTGATAGAAAAGTAATAAATTAATAAAACGTAAAATGAATTTAATCATGTCTAATTTTAAGTATTTACAAAATATCCAAAACGCAAGGCATTAAGTAATATTTTTTGCAATCATGTTATAATGTCAAATATTGAAAACGAATGTACTTTGCATGTAAGTTCCTTACTTTTTAGTGCTTTAACGAAAGTCTGAGTAAAGAACATTTTTATTAAATATTTTTAGTTGGATTAGAATTATTTCAGTCATAAAACGTTCTAAGTTTTATCAAGGAAACTATTAATTTATTTTTATTGCATGTAATATGTTATCTGTGATATATTATAAAGTATTGGTATTCATTTGAATGACTTGCCAGTCAAGGGGCAAAGGGGGGTAAGTAAGAATAATATTTTAGTCCGTGGTCAAACGTTAACCTTTTACTTTTCTAAATGTCGTGGTGGTCTACATACGTTGTGACGTTACCATAATTATGCCTTAACATTTTTGTTATACAATGTTTGTTTTTATTCAAGTTTTAGCGCGAAGATTTTTATTAGTAAACAATTCTTAATGAACGTACTACCTATAGCAAAATGCATCTTTAAATTAGAATGGCGCGTTCAAATATACAAGTTCAGTTATTTTATACATGAGGTGAGAAATTATGATTTATTTTATGAAAGGTTTAAAGCTATCTAAATATAAGTACAAATGACTTACGAATCATAGACATCAACCCGGAAATAATTGTTAAATGTAGGTATTTATGAATTTGGACTTTAGACAAAATAAATTTGCGTAAAATTTTGAACCTGTGGCGTGAGAATGAATGGTTTGAAGCTAACTATTGTTGAGTTTTTGATTGGAACTAAAGTTAATTGGAGAATGTTTTAAAAGCGTTGATTGGTGGTTTGTTTGAACGTATGTGATTGGTGGTAGTTTCAAGACGAGCGCTGATTGGGAGTTTTATAATGTTGAATATAAACTCGAAAGTTTAAGTTACTTACAACTTTTATAATATTGAAAACACACGCGAAACTTACCTAAGTGAGTCGTTTTACAACCATTAGGGTAGCCTCGTACAATAAATATTTTATTAGTTTAGGATAATTAGGCCGTTTTATCTAGACTGTGCGGACAGACCCTTTGAAATCTGCGGCACAAGGTTTTGCCCGTGACAAGGAATTTCTTCTTAGGTGCTTGAGATATGAGGAAAACGCGTATATGCACACAACAGACTGATTTTTTATTTCACTTATTTCTAACTTACATTCTAATACATATGTACAAAACTTTTACTTCTTAGCTTTCATAGCTATTAACTTGTTGAACTTTCTTGAATGATTGAATACAAATACAAATTTCGTTCTATATTTGTAATAAAAATAAAAACCCCATCAGAGGGAGAGGTTGTTCCATAGAAACTTCTAGATTTAGTGCTTAAGTCACTGTACTTACTGTGGTGACTGAAAATCTAGCACACACAAAAACTTAGTGAAAGACAACATATAGTAGTTGATATAGACATATATCGAAAGTGTAGGTATATCTACATAGCTGTAAATCGCTACTGACAGTTGAGGTCTCTATTGGCTATTGCCATCACAGTCACACAATTCGTGACTTGACTATAAAATAACGTTGTTTTACATTTTTAGGTTTTATAGCCAAACTGTAGGAGCTATAATGACGATTTAGGTGTCCTAAGCTGGAGCTTTCGGAGGCAGTTCTAACAACATATAGTGGTATGTTCCATTGTCTACGGTTAGGCCGTAGTGAGAGAAGAGCTGGAAATCTAGCTCTCAGGGTTTTCTGCCTATACTAGACGACTACAGACTTTGTGCTATATGTCAAAAAATAGACCTAAAATTCGGACACACCTTTAGTAGTTTTGGTGTCTGTCAGTATGTTTAATCATGAAAAAATGTGAAATACAAGATTTCAGGATTTTTCTTACGTTCCTGTACTTCAGGGCTTAGAGTTACCTATTTAAAATTCGGTAGGTGCCTACGAGAGGTATCTAATGATACATTTATCTTTATTCTATGTTACCCGGTTGCTTAGTTATAAGCTATTGTATTTCATAAGTTTACATGTAATTTGCGCCCTAACCTTACTGCTTACCGTAACGGTATAGATACCTACGTATAGGGGCAAAGGTGTGCATTTAACCTGTGATATTTATTTTAGGCATAGCCTAAGGACTTAATGACCCTAGCCATGTAAAGTTTCAGACAGTCTTTCCCTTTTTTACCAATAGACCCATCTCTTTTGTTTTCCTATTTCAGTTTATTATTATAGGAGTGAGGGAGAAAGAATGTAAAATTCTCAACGTAATAACGAATAACGAATGTAAAATTTTGAAATGTGGAGTGAGAAGGTTGCTAGAGAGGGGTTAGTGTTGATAAAAGTGCGTGGTCTTATACATACAGAACATTCAATTGCCGTCGTTTAAATTGTCGAAACGCTGCCCGAACAATAGTCCATAGTCTACGCTTGTGGGTCACTAGAAGCTAGGAACCACGTGGGGCTAAATTACAGCTAGATCGTGCCACCATTACTGGTTAGTAAATACTTTTATATTAGAAGTTACAGTGTAAATATTGTGTGTTCGTTGTAAAATTCTTTTGGTGGTGTTTTAAAAATATCTAAATTAATGTAAAAACATCCAAATGACGGGCCCGCCTTTGCCGGTTAGAAATTATGTTAGGAAGAAATCTAAATCACCGCAGTAGGAAGGAATATATTAATAGACTTTGTTCAAGGAAATTCTTATCTACTTACAGCAAAACCTTCAATAAAAGTAGAAGTGGGAACTACGATTATACCAGCCATAATAGTTATATAGCCCATTAAAGAGCTAGGTCTGCCAAGAGATAAAGTAATTACTATGTGTAATCCATGTCCATCCTTAGCGGCGTTAGTAGGATTTACTATTTTGGCTGGTTAGCTAGTGTAGGTGAGCGTTGATGTTCATGGTAAGGGTGCACCCCTTAAACCTACTTTCAGGTCCCAAGTCCTGAATGCTAAGCTACCTGGTTCCCACACTACAAAGCGAATGGATTTAGCATTCGTATGGATTTTTCTTTCAAATGTGGAAGTAGCATCAATTAGGGTTCCTTTGTGTAGGATGACGGAAAATCATATAACTTATTAGTACTTGTGTCCCTTTAGTTCTAATATTCGCGTATATATATTTGAGAAAGTAAGTTTGTGAACTGTTTAGTAGATATGCAGGTGTCCAAGGTGTGTAGTTGTGGAAGGGGTTAGTGAGGGGGGACGTTACAACGTACATAAAAATACAGCCACTTTAGTAGAGGGGATTCGTTGGTTCTGGCGCACTACCCTCCAACCCCAACCCCTCGCCTAAAAACTTTTCTGCCCCCCGCACGACTCGCGCTTGACCACTCTCAAAACCACCCCTGTGTCTGGGGAGTGGCGACTTGCGCTTGACCACTCTCAAAACCACCCCTGTGTCTGGGGTGTGGCGACTCACGCTTGACCACTCTCAAAACCACCCCTGTGTCTGGGGTGTGGCGACTCGCGCTTGACCACTCTCAAAACCACCCCCTGTGTCTGGGATACGTCGACTCACGCTTGACCAGAACTACCACGTGACATCACTGTGGGTTCTGTGTAGTTTTAGAAAACCCCATTCACTGTAGTCCCACAATTCCAGAACACTCCCCTCTCCATCTCCAAGAGCATTGGGATCCTTGGCGTTGACATCTCCAGCGATGTTCAGTTCCGAGATCATTTGCTAGGCAAGGTAAAGCTGGCGTCCAAAAAACTTGGTGTACTCAACAGAGCGAAGCAGTACTTCACGTCGGGGCAAAGGTTGCTACTTTACAAGTCGCAAGTCCGGCCCCATATGGAGTACTGCTGCCATCTCTGGGCGGGTGCACCCGGATACCACCTTGGCCCTTTTGACTCGGTTCAACGACGGGCTGTGAGAATTGTCGACGATCCCAAACTCACTTGCGGTATCGAACCATTAAGTCTGAGGAGAGACTTTGCCTCCCTGTGTGTGTTCTACCGCTTGTACAATGGATTGTGTTCTGAGGAATTGTTCGAAATGATGCCCACGGCTACTTTCTACCATCGCACCGCTCGCCATCGACAGGGAATTCATTCTCACACTTTGGAACCAAAATGGTCGCGAACAGTGCGGTTTCAGAGAAACTTCCTCCCGCGAACCCTTGGATTGTGGAATGAGCTCCCTGCCAAGGTTTTCTCTAAGGACTACAGTATGGGGTTCTTCAAAAAAGAAGTTATTAGATTTCTGAAGGGTCGGCAACGCGCGAGTGATGCCCCTGGTGTTGCAAGCGTCCATAGGCTACGGTGACCGCTTACCATCAGGCGGACCGTAGGCTTGTTTGCCACCTTAGTGGTATAAAAAAAAAAAAAAAAAAAAGTTTTGTTAAGTAGTTATATCATTATCGTAATGGGTCTATCGTATTTTTCCGTTTATTAGTTATTCTTATTTAATTACAATGTCGTGAGTGCGATAATGATGTTTGTGGTGACATTCCTAATACCTTTTTAATTATATTTGTACTTGTAAGATAAATCGTATATATATAGGATCCATAAACACTAGTCGATAGTATTCATTCGAGTTACAATTTATCATCAAGTGTGATACTGAGGCTGGTTCTATTTCCTTCAAAAAAAGCTATGGAGGTATGTGTTTTTTTGCTTTATAATTCTTTATCTATATTTATTATATATTACAGACCCTCAAAACTATGTGTTTGTTTGAATGTCTATTACTTAAACCAATTTTGTTTAGGTTTTCACTTTAGGTAAATTTTTTATTCAAATTATTATACAAATATGTTTTTATAGCATAGGCTTATTTTATTACAGAATTCAACATTTAACGTAATGGAAGAAAACACGTTCAAGCATTACTACTACGCTACATCGGATGATGAGCAATCAACTGAGAAGGCCTTAGAAACAACAAAGCTCAAACGGTCTCGTCGAAATAGTATCGACTCATTCTTTGAGGGGACCAATCAGAAGAAAAAGAAACTCAGCTCTACAGTGGCGAGATCTTCAAAAGATGGTATCCCTGGTGTCACATACTTGTCTACTAATAATGATGATGGGGCTCATGCTACACATTTGATAAAAATTGAGGTGTATGACCTCATAAAATTGAAAAAAGTACCAGTAGATGAACATTGGAAACACTCAGAAGTGAGGACCAAATATTATACGGATACAAAAGATGAAAAATATGAGCAAACGAAGGGTATCATATTTGATATCACGAAGCAAATAGCAGAAACCAATAACTGTAAAAAATACTTTTTTAAAAAGTAATCTCTAATAGCTAAATTAATTTATAAGAACCAGCTTCAGTATTACTCGAAATCAACTTTGAATCAAATTGTATCATGTTTGAGTTTTATTATGAATAAATGATATAAATAAAAAATATTTTTTTTTTTTTTAACCACTAATTACACAAACACACACATAAGAAAAAAACATTTTTTTATTTTAAAAAGTTTTATTATCAAAAATTGTTTTAAACATATCATATAATAAAATATCATTACATAGAGTGTTATTACTAAAGTGGTTTACAAAATCAATCATTGATTTACCATGAAACTTAAAATACAAATAAACAAGACAATATTCCCCACAAACAGTTGTAAAGTCATTTTGAACTCTTTTATTATTGTAACTCCATATCTTAGTATTCTTATTTAAGAAATATAAATGATGTCTACTAGGTTTACGACCATAAGAATCAAAGTATTCACCTAATCTATTTTTATTAATATGTATTCCCACCCAATGCGATCCAGGTTGATTGTCAACATCTAAATTACTAATGAGAAAAGCAGGTAGGTGCATGAGTACTGGTAATCTATTTGCAGCAAATACATTTAGTTTAATTTTCGGAGAAATTATCTTTAAACATTTTTGAATATCTAAAGTATTCATTTCAAAATGTTGATATTATGAATGTCAAAAGTATAATAAGTCCTTTCATTGATTTCTAATTATTTATTATATTTTTAGCTACTGTAATCTACTGAAACATTACGATTTTTATCTATTTCAATAACATTATCAAATTCAGCATACACTATACAGTTTATTGTTTGTATGAGTGCTGCTTCAAAACGAACTTCCAGTCTTACGCTTCCATGTCTAATAAGATTCCAATGAGACGTAGAACTAGCTGATAAGTCTGGAGTTAAATCAAATGCCATCAAACAATATCCATTTGCATATTGTTCCCTAGAAATAGCATTACCATCATTCAAAAAGTGAATACCTGACCCGGAAAATAGTGTATGGTAAGCTGTGGTAAATATATTGTTGTGAAACATTGGTTGTAAAGCTTTTGATGGTATTTGTTGGCCATCTATATAAAAACTAAATGTATTTATTCCATAGTTTTCAAAGTTAAAAGGGTTTCTGTTAAAACTTCCATTAAAAGCAGCATTGTTTACAAAACCTATTATACACCTTTTTGGAACTTGACCAATAAATATGTTATCAAGCGTTTTTCCCTGAACTCCTGAAGGTATTGTGAGCACTTTGACTTCAGCTCTGGTTATAGGATACTTAGCGGTCGTTGCACATAAAACTTTTTGACGTGCTAATAATACACTTGGACTAATTTTTGCTCTACGAACTATAAGTGTAGCGTCAGTAAAAGTAACTTTCAGTTTAGCATCTGCACCAGCCATAAGATTAAAACTTTCTCTTGATCGTACTAGTTTAAGACTAATTTCAACACCATTTATCAGAAACTTTTCTTGATTAAACAAATCCCCATGCAAATGTCCTACCATTTCTACCTCTTTACTCTCACGTACAAATTGATTCCTTTTTTTAAATCCATCATTAGAATCATCTAGTGAATTCATTTTTCCAGCTGTGTCTTCATACCATAGTCCACAAGTCAGATGAGATTGTTTAGCTGCTGGACCATAGTTTAATAAAGTTTCTATAAATGCCCTATAAGCATAAGTGTTGTTTGGTGGAGATACTAGTTTTTGATTTAAATACACATCGAGTTGATTGAACAGTGAGTGTAACCAGTTATTAGTTGGGGCTACTACTGTAGCAGCAGCTAAGTTGGTGCCATCTTGGTTTCGAATTTTAACTTTTAAATGTAGTAATGTATGAGACAAATCGATATAATCATCCCCCGTACCAGGAATTTGAAATTCAATTGGTCCATCGTCTGTAAGGGATGATATAGGTTTGTAGTGTATCCATTGTCCATTTTCAATACTTGTCTGAGTTGTTGGTAAAGCAAATAAATCCAATTCCGATTTTATACATTCACATGAATGATTATGCAAGAATGACATTATTTGTTTGAAAATATATCATTAGTATTTCTACTAATTTTATACTTTCTAGCTCTCAACTCTTTCAAAGCTGTTGACGGAATGGAATGAAACCGACGTTGACGTTTCGTTATATAACCTGATCCATTCATTAGTCTTTCAATTTTATCATCTGCTCTTCGTTTTAAATTACTACTTACATCTTTTAACCGTGTTTGCACAGATTCATTCATTGGTTTCTGGCTTATCATATCGCTTAATAATCCCACTCCAGCATTAAGAGCCTCTTTACCAATTACTCTTGCCCCACTTGATAATAAAGGTAGTACTGATCGAAACAGGCCTCCTAAAAAGCTTCCTATTCCATGACCACGTTGATGTGGTACACCTTTATAAATTACACCAATTCCTGATCCTGCTTGGTGTGAATAGTATTGCTCATAGGGACAAATACTGTTATTATGCATTATAATCGCTTAAAGTGTAGTTTAACATATGCGGTCCCAAATTGAAATGGTATTTTATTACCAGTGTTTGTTCTTATATCTATTTCAATTGTATCAAATTCTCTTCGCATAACTGGTAAGTAGTGGGGTGGTGAAAATACATGCATCTTATAAGCACCATAGATATATTTCTCGGGGTCTAAAGGTATTATTCTTAACAATGGTGTCATAACATCTCCAACTATTTGCGGATCAATTATATCACAGTAAACAAATAATTGAGAAGGTAATCCTAAATGTAAATTGGGTGGGTATCTTCCAACATTTTTTGTTATTAAATTAGTTTTTGGTTCAAAGCCAAGTTGAATACTTAACTTTGATGATAACGTTAAAGATGATATATTTTTATCGTTAATTTGAACAGAGACCATCTGGGAAACTTTATCATAATGAAAGCGACAGTTTTCTTTTAGGTTTAAGGCTTTTAAAATGTTATCAATATTATCATAATTGGTTGCAGGTATATGATTTTTATAAATGACTGATGATATTGATTTATCCAAAGGTACTATCATTTTCTTAGTAATATACATTATATTTTCACCCTCTTGAACTGTAAACATACTACATGGGTATTGAAATTCTACAACTCCAACAGACCACTGTCCTTCTAATTTTATAGGTTTTGGAAGTTTTGTTGAAAAATTTGTAGTGGTATTACTCGGAAAATATTCCATTGAACTATTACTGAGCAAAGTTAAATAAAAATCTTCCTTAATCATATTTTTTCTATATCTTTTAATGATACCCAAGTATTAAATTTGTTTGGATAACCTTTCCACTTCACTAGTACTTGCTTTCTATTTCCAAAATAACGAGTGTGGAGTATTTTATCTATTTTATGTGGGAGAGTGGGGTTGTATATTACTTTTTGTAATTCTTTTTCATAAAATGTACCTGTAATGGGTTCATTTTGAAGATCTTTTAACGTATAAACTACCCAAGGTGATCTTCTTATAACTGAAGTAATAACAAATATTTCATCACTCCAGTTGCTCTCGTATCCTTTTTGAAATATGTGTTTATGTTTTGTTATCCTAACATAATCACCTACTTTAAACCTGTTTAGAATAGCCTTTTGCCCTTTATCTCTATCATATAAATTATTCCAAACAGTCATAACATTTTCTGAGTTAACATCTTTGGGACACATTTTTATACTTGAATGATAGCTATGATTATAAGAATAAATCAAATCTTTTAAAATATCAACATATCTATATGTGTTATGATGTGTGAAATACCGCCACATTTTTGTCTTTAATGTTCTTTGAAAGCGTTCCACGATACTAGCTTTTATATCAGGATTGTTAGTGGTGTAATAGTTTATACCTTTACTTTTAAAATATTTTTGCACATCCTTAGAAACAAATTCAGTTCCCTTATCTGACTGAATGTGGTTAGGTAAGGATTTTGACTCATTAAATATACTTTCAAAGCATTCTTTTATAGTTATAGAGTTCTTTTTTTTTAAATATCTAGCAAATGCATATTTACTAAATACATCAATAACACACAGAATATATTTAAAACCATCATTATATTCAGAATAAGTGCGCATATCACTTAAATCCACCTGCCACAAGTCATTATAATTAGATAAAATGTACTTATTTCTAGGAAATCTATTTCTTACAGGTTTATGTAATGTGTAAGTTTCTTGTTCTTGCAACCAATTTTTCACTTGTTTTGCTGTCATTTTTCCCTTTAACGAGTTGATGAGTTTGTTAACACCTCCATATCCAGCAGGATGAGAAACATCATAGTAAATCTGATTTATTTCTAATAGGGGGTCCATTTTTCCCAGTCTATTTTTTTCTTGATTTTGTTAAAATGAGTCTTAGTAGGAGTAAAACTATTATCTGATTGCAATTTGTTAAGTGGAATTTCTTCTTTTATATCACCTAAGTAAAGTTTATTAATATATTCTAGTCTTTTTGGATTTCCAATATAAGTTAATGGTATTTTAATTTCTTTTAATGCTGATGCAAACTCTTGCCACCCAATTGGATCACTGTGTTTAAGTGGTCTTAGTGTATCATTCACCAGGTCTATAATGTTACTCCCTGGTATTTTCATATTATTGATACTAACAGTTCCATTGGTATCCCAATCTACCTTATTTTTATTTGAAAAAATTGATTCTATTAGTAATTCACCTCGTTTTATATACGTCTTAGGAATCAATTTCAAGAGTTGTTGCTTTGAATAAAATGGGGTTAAGTCAGTATCATTTATGGTTTTTGATTTTATGTTTGATACCTGCTCAGTGTCAAGGACTGTTTCCTTAATGACATCAGTATCTTTATAATTAGGCGAACTTTCTGTTTTGGTTATAATTGGTATTTGATATGGTCGTCGTTCTACTTCAGTAAAATGTAAATACCTTTGTAGTGTTTGTAAATACAAAATCCATTTTTCTCTATCTTCTACATTACTATTTAAAATATCTTTCATTTCACCATCTAAACGGGATAAAGTATTTAAAGCGCTTTGTGTTTCATTTTCCTTTTTAATTTTTTCTATCAAATTAGGTTCAATTAGAATCATTTTTTTAGCATGTTCCATTTCTGCTTTTATTTTCCTGCTAAGGTTTTAAAATTGAACTCACCAAGGCACTTAGAACAGATCCTAAAATAAGGCACCACCCCTTTGAATAATTACGTTTTTTCTAAGTAGATTTCTTCCTTTACAAACCAACTTTCTCAATATATTTTTATATTTTTTTAATTTGTTTTTATCATTTTCCTTGACGGGTATTTTACCCTGTAATACGTTGTAAATACACTCACAAATAAAATTTATTTCTTCTTTACTACAAGATTTAAGTAAAGCTTTTCTATGTCTTGGTTTCAATACATGCAACGATTTTAAAAGTTCTTGATGTGTAGTCACTCTTGAATGCATTATTTATGAATGATTGGAATTTCATTATGTTTGCTGTATTTAAATCCTTTTTTAGGTATATATACAATGCAGTTCTGGTCAGAAGGAAATATTCTCGTTTTAAATCGACACATATCAATTGTGTCCTGTTTTAAATCTATCATTAGGTAGCCATGAGGTTCACTAGTAGCATCTTTGTAGGCATCTTCCAAAAATTTGATATTTTCAGGTGAGACTTGCTAAGTAACGAATTTGTGTTTTATCTCGTGGATTTTTAAAGTAGACTATATAACTAGAGTTTAAAGAAATATCTCTCTGTCCTTTACCTTGATGGAATATATTTTGTGTAATATAGAAAACACTAATGTTTCTATGATGACTACCCTTTGTGAATATGTCAACAACACGACCATCAGACTCTCGCATGAGGTCATCGATTATTATTAGTTGTGGTTGTTCTCCATCAAACATAATGAGGTCAGGAATACCTTGGTAATAATTAACATTGTTCAAGTTGTATAACGGTTGCATTTCATCATAACACCACATAATATTAGAAAAATGTTGATTGCAAATCTCATTAGCATGTTTCACAAAATTTTTAACAAAAACTGATTTACCACATCCACTAGGGCCAGCTACAATTACTGTTAAGGGATGATAAAAATGAATCATAATTATTTTTAATGTGTGTTCTCTTTGAAAATGTTCAAATTCATATGGAGGAAAGCAATAAAAACAAACACTTATATATTAAAAACAATATAATTAATAATAAAAAAAAAATTACAATCATTAGGTTACTTAATAATAGTTATTACCTTACATTTTTTAAACACACATAAACCAGATACAATTAATACTCTATATTATTATTATTTCAAAACTATAAGTTAATCTTAAAATGACCCCAAGCATATGTATCTGTTGAATTAGGTAAAATATATCTCTTGGTGTCATTACAGGATAGACAAGTTTTATTAATTTGTTGTGTAAAAATAGTATGTTTCACACTTCGAATCCTACACATTTGTGAAACATTTACATTTTTATTAAATAGACACAACTTATAATTTTCCAAATTCATTTTTTTTGTCACACTTTTATTTACACCTTTAGCTTTAGCAATAACCTTACTTTCAATGTCCATTGCATACATTTTTGATCGAAGTCCTACAAACTCCCGAAATACTTTACCATTGTTCTCATCCTTAAAATATCCAAGTTTCTTTTTATTTAAAAGTGGGAAACCATAAACATTATCACTAGGATAGTCTGAAGTATCGAAAAAACATTCTAAGTCAGATTTTATATCATTATAAAAATTATCTGTAAATACATGGTAAACTAAGCTATCCGTATCAGTGTATAATAACTTGACACTATTATTGTATTTTCTTTTCATGTAATTATAATGAAAGTTATACATCAATGTTTTTGATATTTCTAATATACAAAATCCTAAAACAAATGGTTTATTGAAATATACCTTAGTCTTTTGTAATTGTACAGCAATTAAAGACTCGGAGAATATAGATAGACTATGAAACTCAGGGCGAGCAATTAAACTTTGTGCACCTTGAATTTTTCCACGGTTTTCCCAGTGGGTTAACAATTTCACATTAACACGTTTTTCAACATTTTCCATAGTTTTACCAAAGACTGCATTATTCATAAGTTTATAAAAATCTTTTTCAAAGTCACTTTTAGCTAAAGTTCTTAGTTGTGTATTTAAATCTATATATTTCTTCAACCAAGGACTTTGCTCAAACTGTAAAACTCTATGAACTCTAATTAATTTCATACCAAGTTGTAAACATTGCTTCAGATTTCTATAGTGAATAATATATTTAGTTTTGTTATATAAATTTGGTACTAATTTTTTATCTTTACTGTTACCGATAACAATGTTTTCAGGGCATAAAGGTAAGTCTGAATGAAGATCATGTAAATTTTCAGGGTATTCAAGATCAACTTCCAGTATGTATCCAATATCTGATGAATCTGATATATTGAAGTCTATGTTCGGGTTAACCCATTTAAAATCTCTTACAGGCAAATACTGAGACATTGCCCAACCATAGAGATTGTTTGCATCAAAATACATTAAGTAAGATTTTGGTAAGTTATCTTTGTAATCACCCATGTACTCGTTATTTGCCTTTCCATATCTGTTAGAACACTGTGAAATACCACCTCTTATACCAGACTTTACGAATGCTATTTTATCAAAGTCTTTCAATAATTCCAGTGTTATGTTAGTACATTTTAGCATTGCATCCCAGCTTAATCCTGGAAGGGTATAATATTGTACAGGGTCGAGTTCATATGTTTTGATACAAATTTCTCTAAAGTTTTCAAAAATATCAGTGAGTAACATTACATCAGTTCTTAAGTATAGATTGGAATAGTCCAACATATTTTTACATTTAAATTGGACCCAAACATTTTGAGCATGTTTATAATCATCATCTGAGACACTGGTATTACTTAAAGAGTTAAAGAAAGCGTCTTGATCTGGAAGAGTTGTAACTTTTAATATATTTCATAAGAATTAACAAATTCATAAGGAAAAACACCTTTCCTAATAAGTTTATTAAAATCATTTTCGTTTGGAAATTGTTTTCTTAATTCTATAAATTTATCTTTTTTTAGATTTTTAGCTAAACTATCTAAACTACTGGCCATGAATTTAAAGGAATCTAAAAACCGCAAATGTACTAAATGACCTCTTATTTTAAGTTTTTTTGAGAATGAAATATATTTTTCCTTATTTTGCGGAATGATATCTATTTCTCCATCTTTAAAATTCAAAGCATGAACAATAAAATGAGCATCATAATTACTTAGATTATGAAATAGAATGGGAATGAAAAAGGGAACACGATACTTTGAACTACATTATTCGTGAGCAACACCTCTAAAATTACCAGTATTCCAATCATAGTCTACTGTGATGTCATCACCCAATAGCCCTTCACAAATATAACATAATTGCGATTGTCTAATAGATTCCTTCTCTTCGTTAGTTAATGGAAGAGGACATTTTTGAAAACAATTTATCCTATGTATATTGCTAATATCTTTGTAAATGCTTTCCATAAACATTTTTGCACAATTAGGCCCCGTGTATGTTCTGTATGTAGACAGCTTATCATCATACGAACATTTTATATAGTATCCATAACTATAAACTTCATGTTCATGTATTGTTTTTGTATATGACTTCGATGGATCAGGGTCACATGAGGTGACGGGTTTTAAAAGAGCTTCAAAGTCTGCATATATTACAAAAGGTAATTTTAATTTTCTTTGAAACTTATCAAAATAGTTTTCATCATTATTTGTTTCCCGATTAAACCAATCTTTTCCTTTTTTATGAATTCCTGGTAATTCAGTAACAATATGAGCACAGTCATGTTTTTGGTGATTAATTAAATTAACTTTAGATTTAAAATATAGAAGGCAACCATCACAGATATGAATAGCATTATTTCGATTCGTTATTTGTTTACTTACCAAGCGTGATAATTTTTTTATAAAACAATAATGACCATTTGAACCATTGTTTAAAAATAATAAGTTAATGTGTAATTCTTTACAACATTTAGTAAAATATAATGGTCCAACGATGGTATTACATTTTTTTTCTTTGTTAAATTCTAATCCGAAAACATTGATACTAATGTTATTCTGTTTTTCTACCTTGGGTATATCCGATAATTTGATTGGGAACTGTATATTATTAAACTTTAGTCTATTTTGATTCCTCAAGTATGATGATACCTTTTCAGAACTTTTATTTACAGGATATAGTGCAGATAATAAAGCCCACTTAAAACATTGTTGATCGTTATTTTTTACATTTATAACTGCTTTTTTACGCTTAATATCTAAAGGTAATTCAATAAACGAAGACCCTCGTAAGGGATTGAACTTATTAACATTCATTTCTAAGAACTGAATTTTTTTTAAAGTCCATCCACTATCTTTTGCTTCGAAATCACTCATTTTATTTTTAATGTCTTCGCTTAAAGTTTCTAAATAATTTTCTAATTCGTCCCCTAAAGAAATAGTCCAATTTTTTGTTTGAAAATCGAAAGAATTTTTTAAATCTTTTGTTTCCTGTTCAAAATCTGCATGAAAAATAAAATTAACTTTAACAATAGTTAACTCTTTTAAACATTCCTGAATAAGAAATAGTATCGACTCTTTAATTGATGCTATGAATACTTCAGGAGTTTGTATTTTAAGTGACTCATTAGCTTTAGGTGATACAATTCTATACGTTAAGACCCGAGACCCAAAAGCAACTGATATAACAGAGACATTATGTAAATTATGATTATGAATAAGACATTTTTCTTTGTGTTCCTTAGATCGTAAGTGCTGAGCATAGAACCTTTGGCTAACCTGTAATTCACATATTTGACACATAACGTTCTGTCTATGTGTTGTATTGGAAGATGATGACGTCGATGCTTGTTGTAAATCTTCAACACTAATATCAGCTTGTCTCTTTAAACCTCGACCGACTTGAATTGAAGATTTTCTGTAGGTATAACATGCTTATGTTAATATAAGAACACAAATATGTAACATAAAATTTAAATAAGTATAGTTAGAATGTATACCTGAATGTTTCCTCAACTTCTTTACAGATGTTAAACAGTGAAGTGTCATAATACGGATTTTCCAGAGCATTATCTTCATAATTCTCACACGCTCTCATTAGTTCTTTTTCTTCTTCTTCAAAAACATCTTGAAAAAAAAAACTTTCTAGTGACATGGTTGAAATAAACCAGTTTAGCTTTGCTTGTGAATGATGAATTAATAATAAATATAATGTTCGATTTTTCTCTTATATATACAAGTCGATAAGGTGATTACTATATTAGTTGATGGTTAATTAATAGTTGCTCGTTACTTATCAATTAGATACTAATAAAATTTTGTAACGATGGTTCTTATAAATTAATTTAGCTATTAGAGATTACTTTTTAAAAAAGTATTTTTTATAGTTATTGGTTTCTGCTATTTGCTTCGTGATATCAAATATGATACCCTTCGTTTGCTCATATTTTTCATCTTTTGTATCCGTATAATATTTGGTCCTCACTTCTGAGTGTTTCCAATGTTCATCTACTGGTACTTTTTTCAATTTTATGAGGTCATACACCTCAATTTTTATCAAATGTGTAGCATGAGCCCCATCATCATTATTAGTAGACAAGTATGTGACACCAGGGATACCATCTTTTGAAGATCTCGCCACTGTAGAGCTGAGTTTCTTTTTCTTCTGATTGGTCCCCTCAAAGAATGAGTCGATACTATTTCGACGAGACCGTTTGAGCTTTGTTGTTTCTAAGGCCTTCTCAGTTGATTGCTCATCATCCGATGTAGCGTAGTAGTAATGCTTGAACGTGTTTTCTTCCATTACGTTAAATGTTGAATTCTGTAATAAAATAAGCCTATGCTATAAAAACATATTTGTATAATAATTTGAATAAAAAATTTACCTAAAGTGAAAACCTAAACAAAATTGGTTTAAGTAATAGACATTCAAACAAACACATAGTTTTGAGGGTCTGTAATATATAATAAATATAGATAAAGAATTATAAAGCAAAAAAACACATACCTCCATAGCTTTTTTTGAAGGAAATAGAACCAGCCTCAGTATCACACTTGATGATAAATTGTAACTCGAATGAATACTATCGACTAGTGTTTATGGATCCTATATATATACGATTTATCTTACAAGTACAAATATAATTAAAAAGGTATTAGGAATGTCACCACAAACATCATTATCGCACTCACGACATTGTAATTATATAAGAATAACTAATGAACGGAAAAATACGATAGACCCATTACGATAATGATATAACTACTTAACAAAACTACACAGAACCCACAGTGATGTCACGTGGTAGTTCTGGTGAAGCGTGAGTCGACGTATCCCAGACACAGGGGGTGGTTTTGAGAGTGGTCAAGCGCGAGTCGCCACACCCCAGACACAGGGGTGGTTTTGAGAATGGTCAAGCGTGAGTCGCCACACCCCAGACACAGGGGTGGTTTTGAGAGTGGTGAAGCGCAAGTCGCCACTCCCCAGACACAGGGGTGGTTTTGAGAGTGGTCAAGCGCGAGTCGTGCGGGGGGCAGAAAAGTTTTTAGGCGAGGGGTTGGGGTTGGAGGGTAGTGCGCCAGAACCAACGATGTATTGAGAGTGGTCAAGCGCGAGTCGTACAAAGCAGGAAAAAGTTGGTGAGCTTTTTTTTAGGCGAGGGGTTGCGGTTGGGGGTAGTGCGCCAGAACCAACGAATCCCCTCTACTCACTTTAGTTCGGATGCACTGCAAAGTGTTGGGTAGATGGACTTATTCACCCCCTGTCACGCAGAACTAAATTCAGCCACTAGTTACGCTTTTTGGGCAAATGATTTCGTGATGATATACACATATACATAAATATTAAAAAGTCTGCTTAGGTATCCAAGCTTCATGCCAATGTATTCCAGAGATTTAACCATGTCCACGATTTTAACAAAAAAATTATTAATTCATATCAATCCTTATCCTGTCTTCACAAGACGTAAAGAACGTATAGTGCGCGGCCGCCGCGCAAGTAAGTGGGTCATCATCAACACAAACCTCAGATTTTTAACGCAAATCTCGGTCACGCGAGACGTGTGCGTGGCCTGCCACCACTATAAGGACTCCACCATTTGCGAGCTGTACGGTGGACGACACCCGCTCCCCCACCGCACCGCCTCACCGCAACGATGCTAACCGTTTTGCGCGAGTGGATCTACTTTACACACCTTTAGATACTTTGCCAGAAGCTTGAAGCCATTCTGTGGTAAACAATTTCGGAGGAATAGTGTCTTAGCTGAGTAAATAACAGTTATTTGCAGTTGGATTGTGTTTGTGCTCTGATCTTGTAGAAACATATGCTTGGTGGCTCTGTTATAAAAACACTTCATAATTTGGATGTACTAGTCATTGTAGCACTCACTACTAGAATTGTAATGCAAAACAGAGTGAATATATAAACGGCTGTGACACGGCTCCAACGATTTTCATGAAATTTACTATACAGGATGTTTCAGGGGCTTTAGAAAACGTCGTTTTATCCGTGGTACTATTATTTTTACCGAAACAGCAAGACTAAAGCTATTTGACAATAGATGGCGCTGTTAGGTAACCCTAAAGATACTTGACAATAGATGCCCTTGTTAAAAAAACGAGCAAAGCTCGGTCCCCAAGTACTAATCTATGAAGCGTGTACAGCAAAGATTTCGCTGAAAATTTACTTCAGTAGCTTTAGTTACAACTAAATACAATATACACTTTCAAAATTTGCACAAATTGTGGCACGAAAATCGCTCCAGATGTTTTTAGTTTGCAGTACAAAAAATAAAATAAGATAAAGAACTAGACAATAGTATATCACTGACGAGGCCGCGAAAGTAAGTCTTTGCTGGATAATTAGAGTTTTTTATTTTTTATCAGCAATCTAGCATCTTTGTTCTTCCCGTTTTTATTGTGTTTTCATATTCAAACTTTTCATAGCGTTTTTGAGTAATAGTAAGTTTCAATCTTTCAAATTTGTTTTTTGTGTTAAAGTTTTGTTATAAAATTTGCACAAAACAAAAACTGCATATTATGAGATCTAGCCTTTACTGCTTTCTGTAAAGTAACCTTACTATATACCTACTTTTGTGCGGAGAGATTTTGCTCGATTTGAAAAGAATGGTAAGCGACATATCAAAATTGTCGGATGAAAATTTAACTTTCACCGAAATTCACTATGATTTTATATATTAACAAATTGTGCATATTCAAATTCAAATTCAATATAATTTATTCAGTTTAGGCTACAATAATTGAGCACTTATGAATGTCACTAAGCCATCGGTTCGTAAGTCTACAGGGCGGGAGACCTTGTACTGAGAAGAACCGGCAAGAAACTCAGCAAGGGCATTTCTTTTCTCCCTTTCTCTTACAGCGTCCAATTAAAATATTGGAAAATGCCCTCCCTATCATAAAAGGACACTTTCCATTACAAACATAAAAAAACATGAAATATAAAGCACAAGCACAACATAAAAAAATTATCTAATATAAACAAAAGACAGTTTATGTATTCATCACTAAGAAATAATAAATGTCTTACAGTATTAATAAACAAAACAAAAAAGTAAGACTAAATACTAAGAATACAAAGAAGTTTGCAAAAGCAGACCAGCCTCACAGGCGGCACCCGTTCACGAGTATGACACATGAATCAGCCATCGCTTCGCCCAACCATGTTTTGTATTTACTACTATTGTACCCATGTAAAGCCAGGCAGGGGCTTCACTAGTCAAAAATGAAACGGGACTCGTTATTTACTTTATATTTCAACGTTGAATAATATTGAATTCGGAATTTTACAAGCTACTATGACTATTCTATTTTTATCTTTTCTTGATAATGTTGTCTTTGTCATTCGATATTCAGAATTCACGTTTTCATTTAACTTTCAGTCAGCCTTTTCTGTTTAATTGCGCCTGAGAATACATATCTTAAAAAAGCGAGACGTAAATGAATTGTACATTTATGAATTGGAATAGATGGAATATATATGAAGACGTATATATGCTTTCTAGATAGGTTATTATAATTTTTCCAAATACAATATGAGACAAAAAAAATCTTGTTACTAGTGTATTTTAACTCTAAAGAGGTTAGTTATAAGAATTCATTGTCTTGGTCCATGAGAAGAAGAGAAGCAAGCGTAGCCAGCCGTCTTGAATTTACACCTTTCTTTAATAACGTTGTCCTTGTTATTTGATTTAAGGGTTCCGTACCTCGAAACGAAAGACCGAACCCTTATAGGATCACTTTGTTGTCCGTCCGTCCGTCCGTCTGTCAAGACCCTTTTCCTCAGGAACGCGTTAAGGTATCAAGCTAAAATTTATATCAAATATTTTGGTCTACTGTCCATTGGAGTATGAAAAAATCAAAATTGTAAGCCAACCCAATCACAAGATGCAGCCGTTTATGCCGCATATTCTCAAACTCGCATCTATCCACTTATATAGCTACAGGTTTGTACGGAAACCTGGGTACGCAAGTCCGACTCGCACTTGGCCGGTTTTTACCTTTTCTTCTGTCGTTTCTGTTATTTATTCTGTAAAATTTACCCTTTCCTGATCATAAAATAACATACATATCTTATATAGAAATTAATGTACGTACCAGTAAGATGGGACGTACTGCCATTTTATTTGTGCCTGGGACGTTGATAGACTCACCACGTTCCGATCGTCACTTATCTGAATAAATAAGATTCTAACTAGCTGTGGCGGACATTTTTCTGACTTTACAGTTGATGTGATGCTGTGCCAACTAACGGGTTCTTCCGGACATTCTCAAACACACACAAAAAAATTAATCAAAATTGATCCAGTTGTTTCGGAAGTCGCGAAGAAACAGTAAGTGACTTAGCTGTATGTTAACAGTAATATTACATTACTGTCGAGGCCGTGAAGCCTCTGCGGGATAAGTACCAATGGCCTCACGGCCGAGACTTCCAAAATCCAAAATGATATCAGCGCGACCGATTGTCACCATAGGCATAGAAAATTGGACAGCGCATTTCCTAGTAGTACAGTAAATGACGGTAAAAAGATGGTACAACCTAGCAATTCTTTCAAGAAAGATGGATTTTCTTCAAAATTTGGGATTAAGCTCTACTTACCATTCACTTTACTACCCTATGCCGATGTGTTCTTTTGACTTTTAGGGCTGAATACTACCCCTAATTGACAAAAATTGATAAATCCACAAATTTAGGCATTTAAGGAATAAAAATTAATCATTAATCAAAAGCTTTGTAACTAGCTTTTGATTAATGATAGTTATATAGTTTTAAAACTATTTGTGATTTTTCAACCCCTATTTTATTCCTTACGCACTTTTAAAACACCCTTTTTGACATAAAATTGTTTTAAATTTTTCGCTATATTTTATTTCTTGTTTTGATAAATTATTATATTTAAATCTTAGACATCTAAGGGAATTGTTATAATTAGTTTTCATCCCCCAAAAACCACCCCTATTATAATTGACAAAAATTGATAAATTCACAAACTTAGGCATTTAAGAAATGAAAAAACGTATGAAGCTTTTGGTTAATAATAGTGATATAGTTTTAAAAACTATTTGTGATTTTTCAACCCCTATTTTATTCCTTACGCCCTTTTAAAACACCCTCTTTGACATAAAATTAAAAAAAAAACGAGTTGCACTCCGGGAGTGCCGGCAGAAGTGAAAACCTTTACACACGATTCGCGCTTATTACTCAAATATGTCACAAGACATGTCTTTGACATTGTCAAGAAATAATAATGTTTGTTTATTTACTTTTTTGACGTTGTATATTTGACATTACAATCTGTCATAGAATTAAAATTCCATATCAAACCTCCCTGTACTACTCATAATCGCGAATACTAAAAATAAAAATTATAATAGGCGTGGCATTACGGTTTCCGTCTTACGAATTTCCACGATTAGGACACGTCACCTGACGCGAGTTTATCATTTTTTATCCATACCAAAAAAAGTGCACAACGCCGCTAAAGAAGTTTTCACTTCAAAAAATCATTTTTCGATGTATTTTATTTCTTGTTTTTTTAAATTATAATATTTAAATCGTAGACATCTTAAGGGAATTGTTATAATTAGTTTTCATCCCCTAAGAACCCCTATTACATTACATTAAAATACAAAAAATATCTAAAAAAACGTTTTTTTTTTTAAATATGATGCTTTATTAAAACAAATTATTAATTTACATGAGTTTATTATCTCAGAACATGTAACCCCAAATTATCATCCCTTAAAAGTTACATCTCACCAGGAAGATGGGAGTAAAAAAAATTACAATCCTTTGGGCTCGGCTGGTAGATGTTGGTCTTGCCGCGCGTTGAGTTTCTAAAGGGGAGGAAACGCCACATATATATATAATACATACATATATACATACACACACAAACTCAAACACACACACACGATTCCTTCACCAGGTGCCAATGATGAAAACATCATTAGTATACATGAATAGTATACGCATTTCTCTGCTTCAAAATATAGCTGTTCAGAAATTTAAAAAAAAAAGCGTTTGGTTTTTTTAAGTTTTCTCGGATGCATTATGGCCTGGAGAGATAAAAAATCAGAATTTTGTAGAGAATTCCATCGCCTATAAGCTCATGTAAGTTTTATACTTCTCAAACCCTTAATTTTATAAAGGTCAACGGTGAAAGGGCTCAAGGGCGGTACTGATTTCGTATCAATGCTAAGTTTTACAAGCCATATCTCGAAGATTTTTTAAGCTACAGTAAAAAAAATTAAAAAAAAAAATTTTGAATTAAAATGCTAACTTTTTGCACTCTAGCAATTTTTACGTATATGGTTTATTTTCTGAGTTAATTTAAAAAAGTATTTTTTTTTTGAATATTTCAAAAATACCTAGTTCACTTTGATGACATGTTTTTTCAAAAATTAGCATTTTAAATCAGTCAAACTTTTGGATCATATTTATAATGTCAAGATAAAGTCATTTGTACATTTGTAACATTTAATTCCAATAAGGGTTATAATGAGATGCATTTCATTTTTGTTTTTTTTCGTAAAAAAAAATATAAACCAACTTTATTTTCATCATAACTTCGTTAGTTTTACGCAAGAGAACTTTTAAAAAACGCATTTTAATGGTTTTTTAATGTACTTTAAAAAATATTTAGATTTTTCATCGTAAAACGTACCGTTTTTTCGTAATTCAATGTTAAAATCTGTTTAACATTTTAATTAAATTAACATTTTCGATCACGAATATCTCAAAAACTACTGATTTTTCGGAAAACTTCTATAGAACATTTTTAGCTTAAAATCCATCTTTCTATCGTTCCTGGACTTTTTTTTTATAACAACCCCCTAGTTGGGGTGGTATTTACCCCCCGCGAAAAAGCATACCTTGGCATAGGGTAGATTTTGCTTCTTGACGTATTCCCCACTTACTCTCAAAATTTCAGCAAAATCCGTCTTGAAAGAATTGCTAGCCAAAAACCGTCATTTACTGTACTATAGCCAGATGTAAAAAAAATGGTCGGAAAAGTGTGGCAGAGACAAAGAAAAACTGTGTCACTTGTCTCTTTTTAACTTGTTTTAATAAACATCAACAAACAAAATGGTGGGCGTTGGTAGAAAGGCAGTCTACAGGTTCGCTTTGTCTCTTTCTAAAGTGTGGCCAATTTTGTGAGGCTATTGCGCAGTCCATAGGACAGATTACAGAACCCGGAAGTCTACGGTTGTCAAAAAGTGTTTTTTTTTTATAAATTAGCAATCCAGAATACCTTCTGTGTTCTTTTTTGAATATAATTTGAATTATTCAAAAGCATTATAGCGTTTTTGATTTAAAGCTATTTTAAATCATAGTTTCCTGAATTCCTCTTGCCTCTTTCCAGTTATCAGTCATAGAAAAGGATGGAAGATAAATACTAAGACCTATACAAAATTCAGTTGTTACTTTGTAGTAGGTACATAAACAAGAGCTATGAAAAATTTATTGTTATCACACCTTTCTCAAACTGCTAGAGCACATGTGATCCCCCTCTGAAATAGTTTGTAATGTTTTCATCCGAAGACAATGCCACTAGTGGCACAGCCTTAGACAGATACCTTAACTACGTACCTAATTCTAGCTTTGTATTTTTATAATTATCTCTATATTCTAACGTTTTTCTTTTCAATCTATGCAATCACATTTAAAAAGACTTGCATATTATTTAAAATCACATAGACTTTCCAAATATTCGTATTCAAGTGAAAAAAATCTTTTACTTTAAAAGAGCAATGTATAGCATAATGTGGGGGAGAGCCACTTTTCACCAACCACTTTAGTCCTGCGTGAGAGTAGGTGAGCCTAACGCCACAACATTGTGTATGCAAACTTAAGTGACTTTATATATTCCCATACTTCGTTGTTTAACAGCATAAAAGTAATAAGGTAGTTAAATAAAGGGCAAGACAAGACAAGATAAGATAAGAATCCATAATTGCACTGATTTACAGAATTATTCTAAAGAATTTTTTAAATTAATCTATGTTAGGCGATCTTATCGATCGATCCCTACCAGATAACCAATATTATTTTTTTAATAACTTAGTGAGTAAACGATGAGATGTGCAAATTTGATGCACATGTATGAAAATAAATAAATATTAAATAAGAAAAAAAGACTAGCAAGAATAGCTATATACCAAATACAAGAATGTTTATAATACATAATTAATACATAAACATACCAATATACATAAACTATAAAAATACATAAATAGATAAACTTTTACATTGATAAAAATAACATAGTTAAGAAAATAATCGAGTGTCTAAATTGAAACACTAAACAAACATAGCAAAAGAAATATTTAACATAATATTTAGGTACTTAAAATTAAATGTGAAGAAATTAAATGTATCAAAGGTTAGATAGGATTAGGAAATGTGCTTTCACATGATCTTTGAAACTTGCAAGATGCAGGACCTGCCTGACACAGATTATAATAAAAATATAAAATATATATTTTTTATAAATATACATCCCCGGAGCCAGTCCCTGAAGAACCATCAGAAGTAAGTCAGGATTGGGCTGGGGATAGTACCGTATTTGCCAACAATGTCACATAAGTCCAATACTCAAGCAGTTTTGTTGTTTGTAATCTCTTTGTTCCCTCTTTTCTAAGTAACTACATACGAGTGATATCGTCGCCCATAAAGCGAGCGAGCGATACTGTGTGTCGTAAAAGTTGCGAGCAGCTTGCTGCAACAGCTTCCTTAGTTATGTCATGATGATTAATATTGTTTATTTGTTGAAGAAATTTTGACTGTTTTATATGAGCCAAAAGACAAAAAGGGACTCTAATAGTTTTGTCACCTTCGTCCGCATGTCACAGACTGTTATGTATTTTTATGTGTAGGCTATCGTTTATATCGTAAAATTAATGAGTGGGAAATTTTTAAGGACGAACCCAATACGTCGCCTAGCCAAAAAGTAACCTTGGGATCGAAACTGGAATCAAGAATTGGTGTGATGTAAGAGACTTTCGATTTCGAGAACAGCGTCGAAACGAGATATTCAATCTGAAGAGTTGATAGGATACGCCCGTGCCCTGAAATAATTTTAAATAAATGTGCTTTGTTTTTTTTTTTGTAACTGGCGGCACCCTGGATGAAGTAGTTAAAGTTTCTAGATATTTGGTACGCATTTATTTTGTTCATTGTTAAATACTTCAGTCGATTTCTGCGAAACTTATGAGGCAATTCTAAATTTTGTCATTAAGCTGCTACTTAAGAATATTTATTACTATTTGAGTTTCTGCCTACCTTAAGGTTTTGTTGTACCGTAAAAGAAATGATCAATAAAAACTTGATAATTAAAGACTTGATGGCACCGCCACATGAATCTCCATGGATTACGGACATTGGGGCCTAGCACAATGACCTCAATAAAGAGGGAATCGGTCCATCTCGTCTTAGAGTCGTATCTATGTGGAAAAGGTATGATACTGCTGATTCTTTAATTTAAATAATAAATTAATCTTCGAGTACCTACACTTATCTGATCACTGATCGCTTACAAAAACGACAACTGTTAATACTCACTGTAAATATAACAGTAAATATAGTATAACTTGCAACAACAGAAGCTTAATCACTATTGTAGACGATTAAACAATAAGTAACGGCCTTTTGCCAAAAATACCTACGAGAACTGACTTTGATACAGAAAATACCTAAACCCAGGGTCAGATATCCACTCCCTTCCAAAATAGACGATCACGAAAATTTTTAAGGTCTATAGGGCTGAACTCCGAGTACGAGCGACGAACTTCGACGAGGTTTTCATCTATTCAAATTAACTTCACATTACTGGCACCCGATTATAGTAATCGATAGTAGTTACACAACACACAAACAGATAAACTCACATTCGTATGTATACATTAACAAAAGATTAATTCAAAGTGCATACATAAAGTAAGTAGTTTTTTAGCTTTTAACTCATACATTACTTCGTTTTAAATAATTTACTATCTTAACAAAACGTAATTGAATTCATCAAACCAAAGTCGTTTTGCGTAATTAGGATTCAGCGAGAGACGCCATTTTAATTAGAATCAAGGCTGTATCGATTAACTACCGCTTTGTTTTTGCAACGCTGTTCTGAATTTATTCTCTGAGGTACTTACATTTTCTTTGATAAACTCAAACTTTTTTATTCAAATAGACTTTTAAATAGCATTTTTTAATCGTCAGTTCAATTATTAATTAAAAAATTACCACCGGTTCGGAATGATTAACTACCGAGAAAAACCGTTAATAAACGCAGCAGTTAATCTCTTATATTTTTTAAACTGAAGTTAAAATACAATATAGCCTTACACTAGGTTACAACATAAAATACAATGTTTTATTTAAAATATATAAAAAATGCCGCAATAAAAATACAAAACAATTAAGTTCTAATTTTTTTCCAAGCATTTTATCATTCACGTATTCATCAACTTTGTAATAGCTTTATATTTCATTATACTATCTTTGACATATATTTTTAAAAAAATCCAAGCATTTTTATCATTTTTATGTTCATCAACTTTGTAATAGCTTTATTTCATTAATCTATGTTTGACATATATTTTAAATTTATGTGAGGGTAATTTAACCACATATTCTGGAATTTTATTGTAGAGAAACATACTTTGTTTTGCAAATAAATATGTACTTTCTGAAGACGACATTTTCGGACTACCAATTTATCTTTAGTCCTTGTATTAACACTGTGTAGGTCACTATTTTAAGCAAATAAGTGACAATTTTTGCGTAAATACATAATACAAGCGAAGATATATTGGCAAGGAACAGTTAAAATATCAATTTCCCTAAATAGTTCTATTAGAGAATTTTGAGGTCCTAATTTATAGATTGACCGTACTGCTCTCTTTTGCAAAATAAAAACTGTATCAATATCAGCTGCCTTACTCCAAAGCTAAATGTCATACGACCTGATGGGATGGAAATAGCTAAAGTAGACCAAGCGAGCAGTGTCAACATCCGTAACCTGCCTAACTTTTCTAACTGCATAGGCAGCTGAACTAAGTGTCACTGCAAGAACTAAGATGTGAGGGTTCCACTGCAGCCTATTGTCTAATGTAATACTAAGAAACACTGTTGAGTCTAATAGTTCTATTTATTCTCCGTTTAAGGATAATTTTGTACTTATGTTTCTGACATTTGGCAACATTTAAAACACTTAGGCTGGATTGCACCAAAACGCCTGTTAAAGTAATTGTCAAAAATAACATTAACAATTACTATTACTATAACCGTTGCAATTCAACAATTTGGGTTGCACCGTCTTACAAGTTGTCAATGCTATTGTTACGCCTTTCACAATGAATAAAAAAAATTTTGTGCGAAGCTGCCAAAGCATAGCCAGAACAAAACAGTCCTTAATATCTGTTTTTTGTGAGACAATCTAGATTCGCAGTAACCGTGAGAAAAGACAAGGATGGCGCGATATGTAACTAAGCGTGCATGAGTAGTGCAGCTATATTGTATATACTAGTGCTAGGTTAGGTTTATGTTTTTTTTCCCGAGGGGTGTGTTTAATACATACCAAGCAAACATTTAAAAAAAATTCACACAAACTAAGAGTTCCTTACCAATGCGTGTATGTCATTCGTAATTTGTCGAGTCCAATTCACACTTGACTTGTTTTTATTATTTGTGGTTTTACTATAGAGATATATTCGTTTTAGGTTTAAAGTTGTATGTGTTACTGTTTTAACGATAGAGGAAAAACAACAAAGTAGTAATATATTAATATGTTTTACTATAAACATATTACTTTTATTTAATAAACTTAAAGCTAATAATTAAAAAACATGAGTCATCCACCAGTGATGTGAAATGCCTAAGGTTTTCCGCGAAAAAAAAGGTAAGTACCTCTGAGCGTGCGATTTGTTGACTACATGCAGACATACAAAAGGCGTTCAACCTATTTCAGAGACTTATAATGTTATTATCATGTTATCAATACCTAATTGAAAATTGTAATTTTTGGCGCAGGGTTGATTGGTCTAAAGACGAAGTTAAAAAGGCAAACAGCTGAATTCCTTTTATCACATTTAATAAGTTGATACAATAGCACAACCAATACAGAGGGTATGTGTTGTTCGACACTATCTGAAATAAGAATTGTTTTAAAGATTCACGGTTAATATCACTATTAAACATAATGTTTTGCGGGGTTCTTACCGTGATTAGCCGAGGATTTTACTTGTTCTAGTAAAAAGTAATTAAACACTAATTATCGTTTTTCTTGTATCTTGTATACCTTTTCCTCACTGGGGCACTTACGACAAAAAGCAATTTTCCAGCGTTGCATCTCAAATATCTATTTTCACTAGCCATCGATTTAATGGTAAGGTCCATACTTGTATGCATATTTTAAAGTTTTGGTACTAACCCGGTACTTGAGACCGGCATCACCAATCACGTGAGTCATAGTTTTCTTTTTACAGAATTTTCAAAAATAATATTGATAGTCGGTTACCCGAGTTTGTTTATTTTATAAAACTTCCCTGTGCCGAATAATGACACAGACTGAGTTATTCATAAAAATATATAATTATATATGAAATACCTTTGTTTTATTGTCAAAGAACATGCACTTTTGAAACAAAATCAGTTGTAAGTAAAATAAATGGGAAAATCTTCAGCTGAACACCCCGGTCCTAACGCGGCGTCACCAATAATGTAAGTTAAATTGGCGGGTTAAAGGTTGGACGATCAGAAAGACAGGTAGAAATATAGTGTAGGCTTAGTAATAGTCATTGGCATCCTTTGGGTACGGACCCTAAAAATCTGACTAGGCTATATTTTGGACAACATGCAGCTGCCATACAGATGGTCTAATGACAATTTTTTTTCGCCAATCGATATATATTAAACTTATTTTTACTTTTACGTTACGTACTAATATTCTATTGATTTCAAATAACTATTAACTAAAAATAGATTTAAAAACGCTTTGTAGAGATAAGAAACCTTAGCCAGCAAAAAGAAACTTTCTAAATAAAATAAAAGACCGCTGTATAGTTTGCTGGACCAGACGCTAAATACCTCTTAAAGTTAAGCTAAGCGACCAGTTTTATTTGACCCCTTCCAAAACTATGAAAAAGCTTTATTGTTTGTGAGCCTGATCATAAATGTAAAAGGTTGCCTTAATCTTCTGTCGAGGACAATAATAGTTGATTGATTATAAAATGATGAATTATGTCCACATAATGTGGCATTATGTGCCTCAATGTCCTCAATTTTAATGTTTCATTACACTATTTATTTCAGTAGCTTTTTGACTAGCTTTTGATAGCGGCTCCGCCTGGCCCGCGCTAAATTCGATTATAGTCTAATCTCAACTCTTGAATCTCACGACGATGATTATCGGCAACTTCTTCATTATAGCAGTAAGAAAGATTGCTGTAGAAGCTGTGATTATAGAACTTCTACGCCGAATTCTGTTATGGTTATTCCTGCGGAAACAATTTTAAACAGGATAAAGGGTAGCCTATGTCCTTTTCCGTCTTCTTAAGTATTTCTGTGCTAAATATATAAATATATTATTAAATAAAATATACTAGACTTTGCCAGCGGCTCCGCCCGCCCTAAATTCAGTTATCGGCGTGGGACTCCTTTATTTACTCTCAGTATTAATACTGTGATTTACTCCTTAATTACACTAATGTAGTTTGCTATATCAAGCTGTTACTATAGCTATAGTTCGTTTAAGCTCGTTTATAGTTATTCCCACAAGAACTTTCGAATTTTTCGGGATAAAAAGTAGCCTATCTGTTATTCCAGAACTTAATCTATAGGTGCGCCAAGTTTTATCCCGATCCGTCTGAAGCGTTATTGAGTAACAAACATACATACTTACAAACTTTCGCGTTTATAATATTAGTAGGATTATCTATGGAAAACATGACCCATCTAAGTACATATGTTTGTATGGAGAGCGCGCTGCGGGCAATATTCTCTTAAAAACATGACCCATCTAAGTACATACGTTTGTATGGAAAGCGTGCTGCGGGCAATATTCTCTTAAAACATGACCCATCTAAGTACGTACGTTTGTATGGGGAGCGCGCTGCGGGCAATATTTTCTTAAAAACAATTACAATTTTAATACATACTTCCTTGCTATGCCATTTGCCTGTTTAATAATTCTAAACTTTAAACTTTGTTTTGTGCCCAAAGAAAGCCTTAAAAAATATTGCATCACCTAGTTATTTTTTGTTTTTCAACACACTCATCATAAAGAAGGTTTAACTGCGCCGGTTTCAGAATCTTAACAGCGTCCTACACCTTAACGTGTCTATAAAGCTGGCGTAGCCAAGTCATAAGGCCACGATGCGACTTATACCATATTTTTTTGCAATTTTTTGCTAATTTTTTGCCAAAAAATTGATTTGTTTGCTCCACCGGTTTCTGAGATACCATAGTCCTGCTAGCTTAAGACTAAAGCTAGCGTAGCCACCATCGTATCTCCAGACCTATTGCACCTATCGACACGGGGTTTGCACCCTATTTTTTTGCTATTACTTTGCTTAAGAACTGATTTTTTTACTCCACCAGTTTCCGAGATACCATGGTCCTGCTAGCTTAAGACTAAAGCTAGCGTAGCCACCATCGTATCTCCGGACCTATTGCACTTATCGACACGGGGTATGCACCTTATTTTTTTGCCTTTTTTTAACGTTGTCGGTAATATATTACAACTAGCTGTTGCCCGCGGTTTCACCCGCCCTAAATTCGGTTATTAGTGTGGGATTTCAACGGCAACTCCTCAATCATAGAAAAAAACCAACTAACCCTTGATGTTTTCAAGTAATCTATGTTATTTTATACTTTTTTTGAAGAAATTATTCGTTACAAGCTTTTGTCCCGTCATAAATTTAGTTACCGGCATATTTCTACGAAAAGTCTTTGATTAAGCATGTTATATGTATGATATAGTTAAAGTTTGTTGTTGCAGGCTACAGCTGTATTTTGTTAGTCCACGTGATATTCGGTTACTAGGTATTTCTGCGAAAATTTTGACCGGATAAAGAGTAGTCTATGTCGTCCATCCCCTCAACAAATTTTATGCCAAAATTCAGCGACGTTAAGGCATAACAAATAAAAAAACTGACTTTCACAAATATACCTATATTGGTTAACATAAGGACTAAAAAAGCATTGAAAAGCTCTTTAAAAAGGGTCTTAAAATTAATCGTTTTGCCACCTTGCCCTCAGATTTAACGTACCTACTAGAAATTTACAAGAACTTGAAGAATATTGTATAAATGTTAACTAATTTTCTTACCTGCAATTTTATCCTATTAGACAAAAAATAACATTGCAAATATCTAGAAGTAACCGACAGTAAAGCCGTGGCTGTATGGCTCATACCGTGGCATTACCACAAGGAAAAATAAAAATTAAAATAGTAGTTTATGAAACTGCAACATAATAAGGGGTTTTAAATACGAGTGTGTGTTTTTGATAGTATCACACGAGTATTTTAATTCCTATTTATGTGCAGTTTCATACACTACTTATTTTTTTACTCTCATACATTAGGATTCCAATAAAAAATTAAAGAGTAAGAAATAGTTTCCGAAAACGATGTAGCCTTTTTCTGCATTTTCCATGCCATAAAATCGTGACAGCATTTATCATATATTTTGCGACTTTCCTGGTAAGTCATTTCCGTCGCCACATCTTAAATATCGGGCAGAGTCAAATTTTCTACACATTTACTACTATCAGACATTTTGTAGCAAAAATTAAAAAACCCACGAAAATCAGAGCAACAAAACACATGAACTCTGCACATTACCCCCCTGAGCATGCGCCCCTGTCCATAAAAAATGATTGAATCTGATTGGTTGGATTTTTGTCTCGTATCGTATTAATTGTATTGTAACATTATTTTGTTAGAGAAATAGTGTTATAATATTATTCTATTTTAAATTTTAGTATTGTGTTTATAATTCGAACTTAACGATATGAGGGTAGATAAAAATACTTAGCATTTTAGCCCCGCTACGCTGTGCTATAATGACACACTTTTCGAGCATGAATATTGAAATAGATTTTTTTATCCCCTTAATCTATTAGGTAAACTGGTTTTTTTGTCACATTATTGTCCTGATAAATAAAAACTAAAATCATCTATACTCTCTATAGAAAGTAATTACGATTACTTTTTTTTATACCACTAAGGTGGAAAACAAGCCAACAGTCCGCCTAGTGGTAAAAAATTGACTATTAAAAACAAAATATATTAAGATGCAAATAAAAATATCCACAATTATAATGAGTTAGGTATTTGGTAGAAAAGGTGTTGATCAACTTTTAGTTTTTATTTAGTGTGATAAGTACACAAATTGCAACATTATTTTCTGCAAACAAAAGTCAAATTAGGTTATCCCGTTTGCCTCCAGTTTTCCAATTTAGAACTTTTAAATGAACTCGCAGCCAGCTAGTGCTACCACTAGCTGTCTCCTAACGAAGAAAGTTTAATTCAATTTAAATCGACTTAAACATTGAATTTTATCATGGCTAAGACTACTATTAAAAAAAACATTTATAAATATTATGCACAGAAATTACGCAGACTTAAGACAAGGACACATATTTATGACATAAATGTTTGTCCGGTGCAAGTATTAAACCTATGCCCTCGTTTCAAGAAGGTAATTCCCAGCTAGCAGACCATTGTTGTTAATTTTTGATTATAAACATATAAAGTGGTAGTCGTGCCGGAGAAGGAGACCGGAGTGGACCTGGCTACTACAATAGGGGGGGATCAGGGGCCCTTCCGCCCGCCGTGCCAGCAACCGTATCATGTGTGGCGAGCTTCGGCAGTCTTAGAACCGCGCCTTTTGTCCTCTAAGCTGTCTGTGCAGTGAATCCTCATCCTTAGTCTTAGTAACTTTTTTTATCTATTATGGCCATGATAGGCCATGATTATATCTACATATAATGTGGATTTTTGCAACATCAGGGGTATTCACGCAAATCTTAACGCAGTCCACCACCATCTCGAGACTGCGCAGCCGACCATTCTTTTTCTAACGGAGACGCAGATATCCTGCCCTGCCGACACACCATACCTTCACTATCCCGGCTACAAACTCGAACACAATTTTATGAGTCGTGTCGGTGTATGTATGTTCGTCCGGGAGGATATCTGCTGTCGCCGCCCTCATAGCCTTGAAGACAGGGACCTGTCAATATTGTGGGTGCGCGTAGATTACGGCGGCCACACTCGTATCTATGCATGCCTATACAGGTCTCATAGCGGTGACACGGACGTAACTCGACTCTTCACGCACCTGAATTTGACGACTGACAAAGTTCTAGAGCAATATCCCACAGAAGAACTAGTTATTTTGGGAGAGTTTAACGCCCATCATCGTGAGTGGCTCAGTTCTCGAACCAATAACTATGCTGGGATATCTGCTCATGAATTTGCTCTGACCTATGGATTCTCTCAGCTGGTATATTCCTAACCCGCGAGTAACTGCCGGCGTCAAAGCCGTGGTTTAATAGGTCTTGCAGAAAAGCTAAAATTCTTAAGCAAACTGCATATGAGGCTTGGACCACGGCTCGTAATAATAAGGATCCGAATATTTCTGAGTTAAAACGCAAATTAAATGCTGCCTCCAGGATCAGTAAAAAAGTAAGTGCCAGAGCAAAATTCCAATTCATCGGCAAAATAGGTGGGCGACTTGCGAGCTATCCTTCTGGGAGTCGTGCTCTCTGGTCGCTTGCCAAAGCTGCCGAAGGGAACTTGTGCCAGTCGTCGTTACCACCACTGCGAAAGACCGATGGTGACTTGGCCCATAGTGCTAAAGAGAAAGCCGATGGGCAGTCTCTTTGCCTCGAACTCGAACATGAACGATGTAGGCGCTGTACCACCTATTATACCGTGGTGCGATAAGACCATGCCAGAAATCTCCATAACGCAGCGGGAGGTCCGACGGGCGTTGCTTTCTCTAGACGTTCATAATTCGAGTGGGCCAGACGGTATACCAGCAGTGGTACTTAAGCAGTGTGCTCCTGAGTTATGTCCTGTACTCACGCGCCTCTTCGCGCTTTCCTACCACACTAGGCAATTTCCGTCTTTATAGAAGACTGCGAATGTGCAACCGGTGCCCAAAAAGGGCGATAGATCAGATCCATCGAACTACAGGCCTATCGCTATTGCCTCTCTCCTCTCCAAGGTGATGGAGCGTGTGATCAACACACAGCTTCTAAGATACTTAGCAGTACATGACCTGGTCAGTGACCGTCAATATGGCTTTCGCCACGGTCAATCGACTGGTGACCTTCTAGTGTATCTCACACACCGATGGGCACTAGCCATTGAGAGTCAGGGGGAGGCATTAGCATGTAGCCTGGACATAGCGAAGGCGTTTCGATCGGGTCTGACACCGGGGTCATCTATCGAATTTGCCATCTTACGGAGTGCCCGAGGATTTGTGCAAATGGGTGGCTAGCTTTTTGTCCGGCAGACGCATACGAACCGTAGTTGACGGTAGTTGCTCTAATAGCATGGACATTAATGCTGGTGTCCCGCAAGGCTTTGTGCTGTCTCCTACGCTGTTTCTACTGCATATCAATGACATGTTGGACATCAACAACATGCATTGCTATGCAGATTACAGTACTGGAGACGCTTTTTACACGGGTCGTGCAAACAACCCGTTCCGCTGTGAAGGAAAACCGCGGAGAACTTGTGTCTCAAATCGAGGCCACACTGTCCAAAGTCTCTGACTGGGGACGGGTAAACTTGGTCCGATTCAACTCTACAAAGACACAAGTGTGCGCGTTCACCGCTAAGAAAACTCCATTCACTGTAGTACCACAATTCCAGAACACTCCCCTCTCCATCTCCAAGAGCATTGGGATCCTTGGTGTCGACATCTCCAGCGATGTTCAGTTCCGAGATCATTTACAAGATAAGGTGAAGCTGGCGTCCAAAAAACTTGGTGCACTCAACAGAGCGAAGCAGTACTTCACGTCGGGGCAAAGGTTGTTACTTTACAAGTCGCAAGTTCGGCCCCATATGGAGTACTGCTGCCATCTCCGGGCTAGTGCACCCGGATACAAGCTATGCCCTTTTGAAGAAGAAGAATTGTCGACGATTTCGAACTCACTTGTGGTATCGAGCCCTTAAGTCTGAGGAGAGACTTTGCCTCCCTGTATGTGTTCTATCGCTTGTACACTGGGTTGTGTTCTGAGGAATTGTTCGAAATGATTCCCACGGCTACTTTCTACCATCGCACCGCTCGCCATCGGCAGGGAATTCATTCTCACACTTTAGAACCTAAATGGTCGCGTACAGTGCGGTTTCAGAGAAACTTCCTCCCGAAAACGCTTGGGTTGTGGAATGAGCACCCTGCCAAGGGTTTCTGCAAGGAGTACAGTATGGTGTTCTTCAAGAAAGAAGTTATTAGATTTCTGAAGGGTCGGCAACGCGCAAGTGATACCCCTTGTGTTGCAAGCGTCCATAGGCTACGGTGACCGCTTACCATCAGGCGGACCGTACGCTTGTTTGCCACCTTAATGGTAAAGTTACTGCCATTTTGAGTGATACCCCGGTGTTTAAAACATGTTCAAGGAAAACTTAAACTTTTATTTGTACTGCACAAACCGTCATTGTATTATTGTTTTTATATAGGACATAGCTAGCCTCCTCAACCCTCCTACAGACACAAAATAAATAGGTACAGAAGGGTTACTCTTGTTCTCGTTGAAGTATGTACTTAAAATTCGGCACGTCACGTAAGGACCGTCTGTGCCTATTTATGTTGCGATACAGATGACTAGGTTTTACTATGCTCTGACCTTCCAACAACATATTATACATATATTACGATGCTTTTTCCTCGAGACGTTTCGTACATGATGTCGGTCAACCGTGGAAATGATATTAGCCGCTCCATTGTTCTTTATTGCGAAACAAGTAAATGGCAGCCATATACTATTTCTTTTTTTTTCTCTATATTATGTGCCACAAGCATTTATATTAAGAAACAAAAAAAATCATTAAGTGATTAAATACTGAGCCATTAAAAATATTTAGTTAAGTATTTAACAATCTAAAAATTTCAGTGTTAACCTTCGAAATATAAAGTTTAACACTTTCATTGCGGAAAAAAAATCAGTGCCTTCTTAACGTGATATTGTATATGTATATATAAGCTATTGATGCGAATATTTTTATAGTGATGGGACATGCCCAAAAACAATGTATCGATAGTCAAATTATGACAGTATCATATTATACTAATAAACGAGTGCGAGTGGGACACGCCGTTAAGAAGGTTTTGTAAGTATGTATGAAATTAACTTTAAATTTGTTTTGCAATAATAAGATACAGAATTCATAGTGTTAACTAAGCTCTAACCTGATTTCAGCCAAGACTTCTATCGATATAAACATTATCACTCTCTTTTCCCGAATCATATTTTGTGGAAGAAATGGTTCTTAAAAATTATATTGCAGGGTACCAGGTTAGGTTTTATCACTAAAAGCTTCTGCCCGCAGCTCCATCTGCACAGTGAGTAACTACGTAACCGAGTTAACCAAAGAGCTAGCGACGTTACCTCGTTGAATTGATAAGCTAATTCGTTGGCAGAGCTCTCTGGTCTCCTGGAATCCCACTTAGCCGTTTGAAGATCTCTTTGACAAACTATTTTGATTCAGGACCCCACGGACATCCTTTCAAATAAAAAAAAATATCTTTAGTAAGGTTAGGCCGTGCCTCAACAGTGAGGGGATGTGAGGCTGATAAGGAGGAGTAGGAGGAAGAAACCGGTAACCATCACAGCCCATGGCTATTCCCTGGAACGATTTTGAAGGTAAAAGGAAGCTTGTTTGTCAGCACCAGATAAAAATAATCACTGTGACATTAACATTTTCTTAATATTGCTTTTATCGGTATTTATTCTCTTAATTTACATGCAAAAAATCTTTTGAAGTGGTTGGATTAGATACTTTCATGGATGATTAAAATCTAGGCCTTACAATAAATAAAAAAAATATTCTTCTTGGTCACATCATGTCACCAAGATCAGCAAAAAAATCTTATTGACGATGCATTCCCTAAAAAGAATGAAACACTATTTGTCACAATCAGTTAAGGTTATGAGGTTAACTTTGCAGATGTGTGCTATCCCGTTATAACTGAAGAGCTACTTAACAAACTCAATTGTCTTCTCAACTTATGATCCCGTTATATTTTCGGCTTGCGTAAGTATGATCATGACTCAGTTAAATTGGCTAAATATTTGTTTTCGTTGTAAATACAATTCTTTTGACATGTATTTTTGGTATTCTTACTAATCCTTTATTTAACAGAAGAAGAAATCATTGAGTTCCCAAGAGTGACATATACAGTTTTGCCGTTCCTATGTCCTCCGCACTCCTGCGCAAAATACGATGTTATATTTGGAACAAATCCGGTTACAAAAGTCCGTTTGTGGAATAGTTTACCGATAAATATTCGTAATACAACGTCACTAAAGAGTTTTAAAGCTCTACTGCATCGGCACTATATTGATATCCAAAATAAATAGGTCAGGTATTGGTACTTTCTAGTAACCTATGCCTAAATATATATGCTTTATGTATATATGTATGCTTATGTATAAAATTGGATATTATTTATTTATTTTATTATTATTTATTATAATTTATGATATTATTTTTATGTACTATATTTTATCACAAATTCTATTATCATTATTTAAGCTATTACTATCTTTTATAACAAGCTCTGCACAACCCCTTATTCATGTATACATTACCAAAGGTTAGCTGGTAGAAAATGCCTGTAGACAAAAGGTTCGCCTATGTACAAACTTAGTGCAATAAAGAATTTTATTATTATTATTATTTAGCTCAAGTACTTCTTGGTACATACTTTGCACCACTTGTTCATAGACTAAACATGAACAAAAAAATAAAGTATATGGTAATTTTACAGAACGTGATTTTTCTGTGTTTTTCCATGTTTTTTATAAAAATAAATCTGCACAATCTCTTAGGGAATTAGAAAAACCTATCATTTATTTTATTATGTATATGTCGTAGGCAAATCTTAAAGTATGGAATAGAAATTATCATATAACAGAACAGATTATTATATGAAGCTTGGCTGGAACGCTGGAATCTACGTTTACAGAAGAGAAACTGAACCTAGCTTAACAAACATGACTTATAAAGTGCGATTTCTGTTCCTTTCGTTTTCATACTTTACGATTTGCCTAGGCATATTATGAAACGGCGGATTATACGATTTGCCTGCGACATATATAAAACGATGTTTTTACCGAAAGTCAAAAACTACTTTATTCAAAAGCAAATTATTGCAGTTACGTGCGTCAACAAATAAACGAGGTACCAATCTATAGAATCTAAACTATAAGTCAATTTTATGTTTTTAGCCTTATATTATTGGTGGTAATTGTAAAAGTACAAACAACACACTAGAATTCTTATTCAAAACATTGAATTGTTACAAACTACGTTTCGCAAATCGATCTCAGGGGAGAGCTTCATATATCGCCTCGAATCCTGTATCCTACTTCGATATTGGATCCGTAACTAGGCTTCTGAATACATTTGTGAATTTGTTCAAGTTTGTGATCTCTAGAGAACACATTATTTATTGCTACTTTGCCTTGTATAAAACTATTACAACCATAGTTCGTTATAGTTTTAAGGCTTCTTAAAGGAGGATATATTGTTTCGATTTATTGATAAGCTTTGCTCGCGGTTTCACCTGTCCTACGTTTAGTTATTGGTGTAGGATTTCAACGATAATTTCTCAATTATAGAAAAAAACTCGACTCACAATTGACGTTTTCAAGTAGTCTATGCCCTTCCTCAGGACTTAAATTATATCCATGCCAAATTTTATATTAATCGGTGCAGTGGCTTAAGTTAATTTTACATTTATAATATTAGTATAGATTTATGAAACATTGTGTTTCCTTATGCAAAACAAATTGTCTTTATATAACATTATAAAACTATATATAAACATAAACTATATTTCCTTAGCTGAGATATTCTTTAGTCAACACAGATGTTAAAGAATATAAAAAAAAAACCTTGTCGCAGCATGTCGGAGCATATAAGGTAACGTAGTGTATGGCAGTTGCTTTCCGTCAATTACATAAATTGTTAAATGTCCTAATATATTGTATACCCTCGGTGAAACCAAATACGAACCATACATATAAATAAAAAGTGAAATATAAAGAAAACTTCTTAAGAAATCAATGAGCTCTTGATAACAGTAGATCAAGATTGTATGTTGCCGAGATCTAAACGTAGGTCCTAATAAATTCAATGAAACTTGGTACATGGGTATTTTTAAATCAGTCTGGATTTGAGGACTGTAAGAAATCGAAGGCTTCGTTCGTTTTGGTATAAAAAGTTCCTCGTTTGATACTTTTCACAGTTTGCATAACACCAGTATTATCAGAGATACCTTTTGTTCGGGTACCTTTGCGAAACGAACGGTTAACTCACACTACTATAATAACACAAACATAACATACTATTCACAATGAGTATGTATAAACAGTTTGACAGATTTACACCAAAACCCCACATCCAAACATGGGCCTAAAGTTTCATTATTCGGTAGCAAAAGTGACAAAAATAACTCAAGTATCGTAAACCTACGCTTGACAGTTTGTTACAGATACTAAAATATTGATATTTTAACACCAATGCTAAACAAACGGTTTGACAGGTGATAAAATAAACGAAAATAATGATTTCTTATCCCAAAAATCAAACACATCTCAAAAATTAAATGCATGTTATGAAATTATAACAGGTATTTAAAAAACCCAGAAATCTGAAATTTCGTATATAATCCAGAAATTAAAACGCACCAAGATTTGCTTCTAAATATAATTTTCATTTGAGAATACATGGAATTAATCCTGAAATGACTAAACTTGTTTTATGGGGTTTCCCAATCTCGAAAGAAATAAGTTTGAATTTAATCTTAGGCAACGAATGTAATTTTATGAAGACTTGTTTCGTTAAACTTTTGCAATCATATAAAACTACGAAAGAAAAGCTTGTAATAAATATTATTTACTAGTTTTTGCCCGCGGTTTCACCTGCTCTAAATTTGGTAACCGGTGTAGAAATTCAACGACAAATCCTCAATTACAGAAAAAAGAACGAGTGAAACTTGACGTTTTCAAGTCGAATATGTCCTTCCCCGGGATTCTAACTATCTCCATGCCAATATTTTGCCTACGCTTTCATTCGCCCTAAATTCGGTTATCGGTGTAGGATTTTAACGGCAACTCCCCAATTGTAGACTAAATACCGACTCACACTTGACGTTTTCAAGTAGCCTATGTCTTTCTCCAGGACTCAAAACATCAACATGCCAAATTTCATCTTAATTGGTATAGTGGTTTAAGCGTCAAAGAGACAGGCAGACAGGCAGTGAGTGTGATTTCCGGAAATTTTTAAACCAAGACTTTTCTGAGAAAAAAGGTTATTTTAAGTCAAAAAAGGCAAAAACTTTGTTTTTACAATATGTTAATTTTGCAGACTAATGACAACCAAAAAAAGTGTTGCTAGAAAAGATTGCGTTCGGAACCTTGGTGAGCCCTCAATGGCAGCTGTACAAAATAATCCCCAACCCTAGACAGATCAGGTTTGACTGAGACACTGTATACACTAAGAAATCGGCACTCGCGACAGAGTAGCAACAGCTTTCGTACGAATCGAGTCGCCTACTAAAACTTCACCAGCGCGAGTAACGCCATTCGAGCCGTGGAAGAGTCGAAGTAAGCGACCACGCCTTCAGAGAATAGGTGGCATATTCATCTCCTTGACACAAGACCACTTTTTGTCCTGAACTTTTGGGGGTTCAGTCTTGTCCGACTAACGCACTCGCTGCTGCAAGAGATACAGATACTCAAGAGATTTTTTTTTGCAAAAGCACTGAGACATCTGTTGCAGCAGATCAAACCGTGCCAAGCGGTTGAGTGTAGTATCTAATTAGGGATACTAAGGCAAGGCCGTCAAGGGCCCACCCACCCGAAAATGATCAAGAGCAACACCTCCAGATCATTCGGGTCCGGAGAAATCGGATTTCTGCTAAAAACGGCCTCTTTTAGCAGAAACGCCAACTACAATTCATAGATATTATAAATATTATCTAGAGCCTATAGATATAAAACGTTCTAAAAATAGCTTATGACTAGTTTTATATTTTTTCAACTTTGGAGTTTAGAAATTCGTTTTCTACGAAGAGAAAATTGAGGACATGTAATGGCGGCGCTAGTTTGCCATGCTGCTATATACCCCTGAGTAAAAATCGATAAAGAAAAGGACTCATGCATTATGTGGTGGTACGGAACCCACGGTCGATCCCCATTTTTTTCAAATAATGAATAGTAATTTCAGTAATGTTCTACTTTGTATTTGTGTACAGTAAAGAAATTGTAGTATATGCCATGTTTCTTTAATGATGATTTTACTACATATCGGTGATATTTTAAATAACGCAATCCAAACCAAAAATGATTAATTTATAGTACCTATATACCTATTTATTATTTCCAAATAGAGGCAATAATTTAAAATTAATAATCTATTTATTCAATCAGTACATAAAAAAAATATTTAAAGTCACTTTAAATATTTCCCTTAGTTTCTTTTTAAAACGTTTATTCTTATTGTACCTTTCAGTAATAGTCTTTAGAGATTCTGAATAAAATGACATTAGACAGACAGACAGACAGACAGACGTGGCGAAAGTATAAAGGTTCTTTGTTTGAAAATTAAATTAGTAGGTATTAAATTGTGCAATTTGTAGCAATTAATACAAGAGGTTATTCCGAAGATACAATATATTCAGTTCTGCCGAGCAACAATTCCCGTGCCCAATTCCATTTTGATAAATTGTTGAACATGTGCCAAAGTAAAGCACTTAAACACGCTCTAATCGTTTTACTTCTATTATTTAAGTTTTTACCAAACCAACTTCCAGTTATCGTATCAGTATAACATTTATTAGATAGATTAGGTATCTAAAACTAATAAGAATTATATATAATATATCGTCACCGGGTTCTAGACGTAGGTCCTAATAAATTCAACTAAACTTGGTACATGGGTATTTTTAAATCAATTTGTATTTGAGATCTGAAAGAAATCGAAAGTCTTAGAACCGCACCCTTTGTCCTCTATGCTGTCTGTGCAGTGAATCCTCATCCTTAGTCTTAGTAACTTTTTTTTTATATATATTATGGCCAGAAGACAGAAAAAGAAAAGAGTTTGCACAGCGGCTACTCCATCCACATATAATGTGGATTTTTGCAACATCAGGGGTATTCACGCAAATCTTAACGCAGTCCACCACCATCTCGAAACTGCGCAGCCGACCATTCTTTTTCTAACGGAGACGCAGATATCCTGCCCGGCCGACACATCATACCTTCATTATCCCGGCTACAAACTCGAACACAATTTTATGAGTCGTGCCGGTGTATGTATATTCGTCCGGGAGGATATCTGCTGTCGCCGCCTTCATAGCCTTGAAGACAGGGACCTGTCGATATTGTGGGTGCGCGTAGATTACGGCGGCCCCACTCGTATCTATGCGTGCCTATACAGGTCTCATAGCGGTGACACGGACGTAACTCGACTCTTCACGCACCTGAGTTTGACGACTGACAAAGTTCTAGAGCAATATCCCACAGCAGAACTAGTTATTTTGGGAGACTTTAACGCCCACCATCGCGAGTGGCTCAGTTCTCGAACCAATAACTATGCTGGGATATCTGCTCATGAATTTGCTCTGACCTATGGATTCTCTCAGCTGGTACTTTCTCCAACGAGAATACCAGATATAGAGAAACATACGAGCTCCTTACTGGACCTTCTGCTGACTACTCATCCGGACGGGTACTCCGTCTCAGTGGATGCGCCTCTTGGCTCCTCGGACCACTGTCTCGTTCGGACTCAAGTGTCATGCACACAACCTGATCCTTCTGGGCCAACTAACTGGCGTCGTGTGTGGCACTATAAGTCGGCAGACTGGGATGGATTGCGTGAATTTTACGCATCGTACCCGTGGAGGCAGATCTGCTTTAACTCAGAAGATCCTGACGTCTGCGCAGCCGCAGTCACTGAGACAATCCTTGCTGGTATGGAATGCTATATTCCTAACCCGCGAGTAGCTGCCGGCGTCAAAAAACGACCGTGGTTTAATAGGTCTTGCAGAAAAGCTAAAATTCTTAAGCAAAATGCATATGAGGCTTGGACCACGGCTCGTTTTAATAAGGATCCGAATATTTCTGAGTTAAAACGCAAATTAAATGCTGCCTCGAGGTTCAGTAAACTGCCAGAGCAAAATTCCAATTCATCGGCAAAATAGGTGGGCGACTTGCGAGCTATCCTTCTGGGAGTCGTGCTTTCTGGTCGCTTGCCAAAGCTGCCGAAGGGAATTTCTGCCAGTCGTCGTTACCACCACTGCGAAAGACCGATGGTGACTTGGCCCATAGTGCTAAAGAGAAAGCCGATCTACTGGGCAGTCTCTTTGCCTCGAACTCGAATATGAACGATGAAGGCGCTGTACCACCTACTATACCGTGGTGCGGTAAGTCCATGCCGGAAATCTCCATAACGCAGCGGGAGGTCAGGCGGGCGTTGCTTTCTCTAGACGTTCATAAGTCGAGTGGGCCAGACGGTATACCAGCAGTGGTGCTTAAGCAGTGTGCTCCTGAGTTATGTCCTGTACTCACGCGCCTCTTCGCGCTTTCCTACCACACTAGGCAATTTCCGTCTACATGGAAGACTGCGAATGTGCACCCGGTGCCCAAAAAGGGCGATAGATCAGATCCATCGAATTACAGGCCTATCGCTATTACCTCTCTCCTCTCTAAGGTGATGGAGCGTGTGATCAACACACAGCTTCTAAGATACCTAGAAGTACACGATCTGTTCAGTGACCGTCAATATGGCTTTCGCCACGGTCGCTCGACTGGTGACCTTCTAGTGTATCTCACACACCGATGGGCACTAGCCATTGAGAGTCAGGGGGAGGCATTGGCATGTAGCCTGGACATAGCGAAGGCGTTCGATCGGGTCTGGCACCGCGGTCTTCTATCGAAGTTGCCATCTTACGGAGTGCCCGAGGGTTTGTGCAAATGGGTGGCTAGCTTTCTGTCCGGCAGACGCATACGAACTGTAGTTGACGGTAGTTGCTCTGATAGCATGGACATTAATGCTGGTGTCCCGCAAGGCTCTGTGCTGTCTCCTACGCTGTTTCTACTGCATATCAATGACATGTTGGACATCAACAACATACATTGCTATGCAGATGACAGTACTGGAGACGCTTTTTACACGGGTCGTGCAAACATCCCTCGTTCCGTTGTGGAGGAAAACCGCGGAGAACTTGTGTCTCAAATCGAGACCACACTGTCCGGGTAAACTTGGTCCGATTCAACCCTACAAAGACACAAGTGTGCGCGTTCACCGCTAAGAAAACTCCATTCACTGTGGTCCCACAATTCCAGAACACTCCCCTCTCCATCTCTAAGAGCATTGGGATCCTTGGTGTCGACATCTCCAGCGATGTTCAGTTCCGAGATAATTTACAAGATAAGGTAAAGCTGGCGTCCAAAAAACTTGGTGTATTCAACAGAGCGAAGCAGTACTTCACGTCGGGGCAAAGGTTGTTACTTTACAAGTCGCAAGTTCGGCCCCATATGGAGTACTGCTGCCATGTCTGGGCAGGTGCACCCGGATACCAGCTTGACCCTTTTGACTCGGTTCAACGACGGGCTGTGAGAATTGTCGACGATCCCAAACTCACTTGCGGTATCGAGCCCTTAAGTCTGAGGAGAGACTTTGCCTCACTGTGTGTGTTCTACCGCTTGTACAATGGGTTGTGTTCTGAGGAATTGTTCGAAATGATGCCCACGGCTACTTTCTACCATCGCACCGCTCGCCATCGGCAGGGAATTCATTCTCACACTTTAGAACCTAAATGGTCGCGTACAGTGCGGTTTCAGAGAAACTTCCTCCCGCGAACGCTTAAGTTGTGGAATGAGCTCCCTGCCAAGGTTTTCTGCAAGGACTACAGTATGGAGTTCTTCAAGAAAGAAGTTATTAGATTTCTGAAGGGTCGGCAACGCGCAAGTGATACCCCTGGTGTTGCAAGCGTCCATAGGCTACGGTGACCGCTTACCATCAGGCGGGCCGTAAGCTTGTTTGCCACCTTAGTGGTATAAAAAAAAAAAAAAAAAAAAAAAAAAAATCGAAGGATTCGTTCATTTTGGTATAAAAAGTTCCTCGTTTGATACTTTTCACAGTTTGCATAACGCCAGTTTTGTCACCGACACCTTTTGTTCGGGTAGCTTTGAAAAATTTCAAACAAAATGATTGGTTGTGACAGGAACGGTTGACTCACACTACTATAATATCACAAACATAATAAACTATACACAATGAGTATGTATAAACAGTTTGACAGATTAACACCAAAACCCCACCACCAAACATGGGCTTAATGTTTCATTTTTCGGTAGCAAAAGTGACAAAAGTAACAAAAATCGTAAACCAACGCTTGACAGTTTGTTACAGATACTAAAATATTGATATTTTTACACCAATGCTAAACAAACGGATTTCAGGTGACAAAATAAACGAAAATAATGATTACATATCCCGAAAATAACTCATCCTAAAAAGGAAATGCATGTTATGAAAATTATAACATTTCGACAAAAGGTCGCCCAACTATTATAAACAGTAAAAAAGTCTATCTGATCATCGTTGTGTTGTGTGTTTACAAACTAATAACTAGTTAATAATTATTATATTGATCAGAATCTTAACCCATCATTAATGTCAGTTGTGTTATCTACTTTCATAAATATGGAAATCACTGTTGATCCAATTTCGGCTTTTATACAAATATCCAATTAGGATTTTTCTTTTGTTTACTTAAAGGTTTACTATTGGAGCTTAAGTCAAGGCCTTTGTAATTGTCACGAGAAATGTTATACCAAACATTTTTTAATTTTTGGACAAGGGTATCTCAGATTGACTTGATGGTTCAAGGCATAGTTTGAAGACTTTTACAAGAATATTCTTCAGAATATGAAGCTGACAGGCTAGCTATAAAAGTTTTTTAGACATTGTAGATTCAAGAAAAGTACATGCTCATTTTTTGAACGGTATTTGCTGATCAGAACTTATTGCTCGAACTTGCTCTTTAACATTCCATTCTGCCAATAAGTTAATATTAGCACTAGCTGATTGCTCACCAGTTCCTGATGTCAATCTGGGTACACAAGGAGTTTTTCCTCGCCATCTTTAGAGGACAAGGACCGGAAGGCGGCCTAATTTATTATTTTTTAATATGTCAGGCAAAATCTTTCCATCCCAGTGTACCACTAATCGATACTTAGGTGTGAAAGTACCTTTTATTTCGTTATCAAACTCGAGCCTTACTTTATTTCGTTTACGACTAGTACGAATGCGAGTTTGGTTCGTGAAATAGGAATTGCAGATGGGTCATAGCCAAGTGCTACAAGTGGAAAGATCAGTCGCATTGCCTCCCAATCTGTAATTCTATTGTGATCTAGAGCACTGGTATCGTGTTTTGTAAAAATAGCCCTTATAGCTCTTTGTGTTATCTGTCTCCAAACTTTGAGTTTTACGCGGCAGTTTAAATTCATCAGCTGCATCTTCCTTCGTGGAGGAGTTGCTGTTGCTAAAGTTCAATTCTGGACTCGACAAAACCAATGATGTAGAAGCAATATCCGATAAGAAAAACTTTATCATTTTGACGTATAGAAAAAGCCATTTCAAAGCACTGGTGCACTCACTCACAGTATAAAGCTTTCTACATAGGTATTTTGTCTTAAATTAACTTATCTTGCATTATCTTAATTTCTATATATTTATATTATACCTGTAAAAAGCGAATATCAAATTTTGACAAAAAAGTAAAGCGAAAGGGTCGTTAAGCACTGCCTTCCGTTATGTCTATGAAGATAAAATTTCACCGATATAATAATGTGGGTAAGTGTAATAAAAATATGATGTGGTGTAAATGAACACAAAAAAAAATTTTTGCCCACCCTGATAAATGCGTTCATTTACCCATGGGAACTTGATTATGAAGGAGCGTATGAATGTTATAAATTTTACCGATGTTTTGTAATGGCCGTTTTAAATCTACTACCTATTACGATATGTTCTTGTGAAAATCTGTGATTATTTTATTATTTGTATTTAAAATATTTAAAAAAGCGCAACATTTATCCTTTTTGTGTTTATTAATCTACTTTACGTATTATGATGGAATGTTCTCTGTCATGCACCAGTTGCATTAAAATTAATATTGTCTAAATATGATTCAGATGTAATTTTTAGTGTTCCATACCCAGTAGGGTCTCGTATCCAGAGGGTTCCAAAAGGATTGAGACGGGCCCAAGCCATTCCGTTATTATTTAAAATTACAATTTATTTAATTTAAGCTTATTATTAAGAGAAACAGTAACATATTTGTTTGTCGGAAACGATTTTCAAAGTTAAGCAACTGCGGGCTTGGTCAGTACTTGGATGGGTGACCGCTTAGCGACACACTTTTGTTTTGTTTGTGTTTGTAAATTACGTAAATGGTGGTAGGTACGAAACCCTCGTTGCGCGAGTCAAACTCACACTTGGCCGGTTTTTAAGACTAAGTATCGATCTTTTATCGACAACGATATATTTCAGGTATTAAATCAAGTTTTTGTGCATGTTTGATCCGTAGTTTCATTTGTGTAATTCTATTTATTTATGCCAAAAAAAAAAAACGAAGATAAGTATTAAACATTGCCATATTAATAAAATAAAAGTAAACTAGTCCGTTTTAATCTAGATTATATCCTTTTCACGAGTGTTTCAATACTATGCAGCATTAAATGTAGCTTAGGATCATGAACCCGTTTTGTGTTTAGAAAGGCATTTGGCGAGTTTGGGATTAGACTCATCTCCTTGAATGCTTTGAAAAACAAATTCTAACATGAACACAGTTTTATGTTATCTTTTTTATTAAATTTAAAAACTATATCTGCTATCTTACTGTTAAAAAAATATTCGGTTTGTTTCGCAGTGAAAATCTGGAGCTGCTTAGTAGTAACTAGATTAAATTTTAGTAGTTCATTTTATTTAACAGGACTTTATAAAAATTAACCCTTAAAGCTTTAGTTATTTAAAATACATAATTTTAAAGTAAATAAAATAAATAAATAAAAAAAGTGATACAGAAACAAAGCATTAAATTTGTTCGGATAATTCAAAGTTCCATTTTCTCTGTCTGAAATCTGTACAATTTTGTTGAATCCGCCAATCTCAGCTGTTAGAGTCTAGTACGTACTTTTAGAATTTTGAAAACGTACCTATAGTTTATCAAAAACAATATTAAAATCTAGGTACTAAATGATTTGTTTTCTTACGTCACCAAATGGATAATCGTAACCAGGTTATAAAAATGAACTAAAAAATACTCAGTACATTTTTTGTCAAAATTGTCCAATATTTTTTTTCTTGCGCAATCTATCTGCCGTTTACTTGTTTCTCAATAAAGAGCAATGGAGCTGATAATGCAATTTCCTCGGTCGACCGACATCTTGGACACAGTGTCTAGAAAAAGGCTGAAAATAGGCTATAATAAAAGCTAGTTATCTGGATACACTCGTAGAAAGAATGAGGGTTGTAGTTGTACAGCTGATATTGGACAAAGAAATACATTTAACTTTATTTTAAATATATATTATTTTCATGTAGTGGCATCTTAAATGATAGTTAAAAAGAGAACCGGCTAAGAGCGATTCGAAATAGCGCACCGAAGGGTTCCGTATCTACCACCACACAACGAGCTCAACTTGCAGTTGGCCGATTTCTATTGTTTGCCGTTTAACTTTACAGCTTACACCATATATAACCACTTTCAGTTTTTAGCTTGTATATATTACTGTTTTAACGATAGAGCAAAAACAATATAAACGTGTTTCTTCAATTTTTAGGTTTTGTATTTTTATTATTATTTGCTAAATAATTGACCATAATAACACATATTATGGTCAATTATATGAAAATATATGAAAATTTTGGCCTTATACCAAACACAGTCAAAATATTTCCCTTAAAACCCCTTTCAAAGTCGTGAAATTAGACAGAGAGCGTAAGCCTAGTAATAGGTTAAAGATCTACTATAATTTAAAAAAAAAAAAAAATTTGACTAGAAAAAATTAGAGGTTTGTTGTTATAAAACAGGAAGGCAAGACATATTGTTTCGGAATACGGCTTCTGTCTGCATTTTGCACGCCTCATAAGCGGAGCGGTGAGGTAGTGCTCTACTCTCGACATGTCAAAAAACCCAGTCTTTCGAAACTTAAATGAAGTTTTTTTTTTTAATGTATCACTTACAGGATAATATGAGTGCATTAATATGAAGTTAAATAATCTGTCTAGCACATATGGTACATTTTATAAACAATTAATTTGTTTAATATAATAAATAATAACATTAAAACTAATCATTCTTGGACGTCCGTGAGTCTGTGTTTATGTGACCATGTATGTGGCAGAGAAATTGGTCGAAAAATTCATCTTACCGGAATACTTTTGTTTTTAATATATAAAGTATTACACTGTGCTGATTCCTAGTTAATATTAGCGTTCTAAGTACTGTCGTTTAATTATAATTTATAAAAAACTAATATACCACTGTATATCTATATATATATTTTTTATTTTTATTTTATAGTATATTTTTTCCTCACCTTATTTGTTATTTTATTTTAAAAAACTTGAGTTTTTGTTTTAGAATTTTTTTTTTAAATGTGAACGACCGCTATGAGGCGTGCACTTTTGGATTTTCCAAATTTTTTATTCTTTGAATTGAATTTAAAATTAGTCTTAAAATAACATCATACTAAAGTGTATTTTTAAATACATACCAGTACCTAATACATGAAAAACACCTCCCAATCGTCTAAATGAGAAGTATGGTTTTGTACCTATCTAGAGGCTAAAAAGAACTAATTCATCATAAAAGCTTAGGGGATATGAAACCTGCAAACTTGATACTTAGTAGAAAAGTTTCTTAACATCACGCAGGCGTTTGTTAAAAAGAAAGTCTTTTTAGAAGTTTAATACCTTGAGGGAGTAATAGGGAATGTAAAAGTTGTATAGGACGGGAAAGTTAAACCGCGCTTATGACCCCATTGGGCTTCAACCAGGTAACTAATTCATATACAATCAATAAAAAAACAGCTAAGGCTGTGTCGTACCCGTATTAACAAAAAAAAACCTGACAAAAAAAAACGATTTACAATTTTACAATGCAATTTACATGATAAAGAAACACTGAACATAATAATAATATCAAAGCTATGCATACCCTAGCAAAAACGCGCCCTTTCGACCAGTTTACAAATACATATTACACTATTGAAGCAAACAAAGAGACCCGGTTCCGCGTACAATAGGCGCTCTTTTCTCGGTTTTTTGTTGGTATACAATTCAAATATTTATATAGACCTATAAATTTTGAAAATTCACTTGGTCATATTAATTGGTGTTTTATCAAATAATAATCAAGAGAATATCACTTAGTTTTCCAAACTATTTGAATTAAAGCCCAAAAATAGAGTGTCAAAATTTTTTTTTTCTGTATTAATACAGCCAAATTATTATAATATTAGCAAATTCACTTAATTAATGTTTAAACTGAAGGTAATATTTTTTTTTTTCACTTCATAAAGTGTTCTCAAGATTGTAACAAAATTAATCAAATTCTTGCAAACATAACTTGTTTTGGTATGCTATCACTTATTTGATTAAAAATTAAGTTAATGACTAATATGATTTAGTGATAAAGTAATTTTTATGCAAATAATCAATATTGTGGCAATGCAAAGGAAACAAAGCTATGAGTTATTACTATTTATAGTATATACAGTAACATGTTGTTTTAAAAAAAAGAATAACAGACAGCTAAAGCGACAAAATCGTTGTATTAATTATTGTATGTCACGGAAACCACGAGTGTGAATTCAGTCAATGTTCCATTTATCGAGAATGCAAAACCACATACACATCACTAGGGGCTTGTGGTCTAGTGATGGTTATCTCTGTGTAATTTACTGCTTTGTAATGAAATAAATTACTAAAAAACGTTTAGATAATTTAAACAGGATTTATTTAGTATTGTGCTTTTAAAATCGTTGGTATTTACTGTGCATTGTATAACTGTAGACTTTAATTATTTTTTTTGATTGAGATTTCCTATGCAAATCCAAGTCAAGTGTGACCGGCTGCTGTGCAGAGGGTGTGGGTTCGATTCCCGCACTGTACAGACATTTATGTGATAAACATTTGTGTTCGTTTTGAGTCTGTGTGTAGTTATGTATGTATTTACAAAAAAAAGTAATATATGTATTTGTATCCGTTGTCTGGTATCCGTAACACAAGCTTTGCTTACTTTGGGGCCAGAAGGCGCTGTGTGTTATTTCCAAAAATATTTATTTAAATACCAACCAACAAAAAAATAACTTTATGAAAACAATAAAGTCAAAATAAACTTCGAATAATCACTTTTATATTAAAAAACCGGCAGATACTTAAAATTTACCTATTCTTTATTGTACACACTATTTATAGTCCAGTCGATATCACTTTCTATCTAGAAAGTATTCCGAAGTTAATGAAAGTTCGGTATGTCTTTAAGGGATACTCTGGGGCGTAGAATCTAAGTTTTTGGCCTCAAGGATCCTGTGATAACTTGGACTTTGGACTTTTTTCAGTTTTCCATCTCCATGTTTTATATCTCCAAAACTTAGTGTTTTATGTGTACTATGTCTTTCAGAAAGTTGCAGAATATTGAATTTTCTTCAGTTTTCACTAGTCAAAAGTATGTTTTGTTTGAAAACTAAGTGAGATATAGAACAGAATAAATTTTGAAGGAAATTTCGTTATAGGCGCGTACGTTTAAAGAGAGTACGAAAACACAAAATATTTTTTTTTAGTCTTATAAATTTCAATTTAAAAAAGTTATGGTATATTTCTACACATTGAAAGGAATAAAGTTGCGTTTTGCAAATTCTTTTAAATTAATTAAATAAAAAAATAAGGCATTTTTATTTTTTGAAATTCTGCTTCCATTGAAAACAGCATAAATGTTTAAATAATAGCTTTAAAAATGTTTCGATTCTTAAAGCCCTTCTTATATTTATACCCATAGAAACCGCAATACAATAGTTACAAAAAACTGTTTGTTAAATTTAAAATAGTTTTTTAAAATTAACAAAAAATAAAGTTTTTTGAATTTTTTGTTGATTTAAAAAATTATCAAACAAACAAGTTTTTAATACCTTTTATATCGTTTTCTTGTTAAGTAAGTATATAAAAAGAAAAAAATAACTGATTAAAAAATGCTAACTTTTTATAAAATAAACTAATGTGAAACGCGACTTTATTCTTCTCAATGTGTAGAATATAACATACTTTATTCAAATTTTTAAATTGGTACTATAAAAAATATTTTGTGTTTCGTACTCTCTACAGACGCGACGCGCCTATGACGAAATTTTCTTCAATCTTTGAACTGTTGTATCTCAGTTAGTTTTGAAACAAAACATACGTTTGACTAGTGAAAATTAATGAAAATTCAATATTCTACAAATTTTTGAAAGACATAGTAAACATAGAACACTAACTGTAGGAGATATAAACGAAAAACTGAATAAAGTTTTTTTTTTAAATGAAATATATTTATTTAATCCTAGTACCTAGCCTCGCTCTTATAGGAATATCATTCAAATCTTTCCGATAAACTCTGCGGATCTGGACTCCACTTTGGCGCTGGCATTTTGTAGTGCTACCTGGAAAGATTTTTTATCCGTTAAAAAAGTAATAGTTGTTGTAGAGTCAAAACTGTTTTACGTGCAGTGTCTGGCGTTATCATTGAGCAATAATGAGATTTACTGCAAATGAGTCAATATTGTGGGTATAAAGTCAAACCATGCCGTTAATTCTTTGGAGTTTGACACGGATTGGCTTCCACCGCAACCTTCAATTCATTGCTATTTACCTTAGTAGCTATTCTTCCTCGCCGTTCATTCTTAAGGTCGAAGTTTCTTCTACAAAAGAGGTTAAACCAATAGCACATGGCACGTTCGTTAGTCGTATCCACTCCAAACACAGCATTGACATGAGCGCGACACCCAAGTCGAAACTCGTATACGAATATTACTCTGATCTTCACGTTATAAGAAGAAAGTAAAAACAATTAAGGTAGTTGCGCCTAAAAAGGGCCGGTTAGAAATAAGGTCCATCTTTTTAAACTTCCCGCATTTAATGCTTAAACCAAAACGAATAGCGCGCGGCACCTCCCCAGTAACCAATCATAAAAGTGCATCGGCATTCATTGCTTTCGCGCCGGCCATTTTGTCAGTGGCTGTGTGTGTTAACTCAGAAGCGGTCGACGCGACTCTATATATAAAATATTTGGTTTGAATTTTGCGTGGTATTAGTAATAAAAGCCGGTTTTTTCTTCTTCTCTGCAATAGGGATGTAAAAAATACTTTTAGCACGTGGATTGATGAGGTAAGTAACTAAAATTGTTGCTTTTTTATTTCGATTTTGTTTGGTTTTATCAGGACATATCTAAGTGCCTAACAAGGTCCAGGTTGTTGTCCCCAAATAAGGTACGGACCTTATTAGGGCTACGAAGTTTTAAAATAGACATGGTAAATGAGTTACATAAGTGTAAATAAGCAGCTGGCCTAGCAAGTGGCACTTTTGTTTGACGATAACGACATTTCGCTACACTGGGTCATTGCTATTGCACTAAACTTGACTAGACGCATTTCCTTCCGTGGACTTCAACGAATGTTAAAAAAAAATCCAGTCGTATTTGGAGTTTTTTAAAGTTAAAAATATATAATAAGGATAAGTAAATACACACTGTGATTAAGGGTACGTGCATATTTATCTTTTAATACTTAGCTGCTAGTAGTTGCCATGTTTGTTATTTTCAAAAACTTAATAAGGTCCCGACTGTGATTAAAGAAGTATAATACCTAATAAGGTCCAAGGACTAAGACTGAAAAAATGACTGATTAGTTACATTTTGTTTTTTTCTTTACTAGAATTAATATAAATAAGCGTAAAACTACAATTTGTTTCATTCATGACTAGAAATTAGAAAATTTATGGCTTATATACGTTTCCTCAGACTTTATAAGGGCCAGGACACTAATTTATATGAATTTCCGTTTCATTATTCAAAAGCTACAAACTTAATAGTAGTCAAAAGCTGCTGCTTTCTAAAGATGTGATTTTTCTGGTATACAAAGCCTTAAATCTTGCAGTTCAATTATGGACCTTATTCAGAACCCTAGTGCTCAACAAGGACCAAAAACAAGCTTTTAAAAAACTTTTTTTGTAAGTAACTGGCGATTGGTACCTTTTTTTGTACAATATTTTCTCTTCAAATAAAAACAGTTTATTTGATCATGTTGTCTTTCAAACTAACACACTTCCCAAAATTGATTTATAAGGATTTCCAAAAACCCGGCCCTTATTAGATGCAATTACCTTAGGTATAATGAAAGGTAAGGAATTTCCTTTCACTACTAACGGCAAAATGCCTAAAGAGTAAGTATGATCCGCAGTGTCTCGTAGCGTGCTTCATACAAATAATTTTAACCTTAATTAATATTTTGACATTTACATGCAATTATGACTGCAGTCGTGGTACGATAAACAACATGCATATTCGACCACGATGATCAAATGACGTTACAACCAAGGTTCATGAACTTCGATCTAAAATAATCCAACTTAAACCAACACACCACAAAAAACCAGAGGTATTTTAGCTGTCCTTGCAAATTTTGACTACCGGTCCACTTGATTTAATACGGTAAAAACAAACTTAAACAAACTGCTTAAATAGTTCGAGAGTGGAATCGATCACTGAACTCAGGATAAACATTCTACTTTTCATCACATCTGCGAGGAAACCAGAGACAACAAAAATAGTATACTTCGTGCTGAGTACAAAATGACGCTTTTTCTTACCCAAGGCAAAAAGCTAGTTTCAACGTGAGTTGAAGGCAAACACCGAAAGCTTTTATTCTGAGGGTTCGAAAAGCCATTTTGTACTCGGTACTAAAATTAGTTTTTCTTCTACCGGAAAGTCCAATAAAGTATAAAAAAAATGGGTAGATATTCATTAAAATTTTTTATTAAAAACTACAGTTTATTAGAACGAATAAATGACCAACGGACGCGGCGGAATCTTATTTTCTTAAATTTAAAATCAGTCATTTTTACCATTTCATGTTTTTATTTAAGAAACAGTTATAACTTCACCGCTTTAAAATTAGTATACCGTATGTTTTGTTAACCTGTGTAAATTGTAACCTTAACTCTGTGGAGGTTTTCCAAAAAATACTTTACCAAGTTAATTTTATCTGTCTTGCATTTTTGTAGGAGTAACTTTAACAAGCATTTGAAAGTTTAAAATAAAACGAAGCAACGAGCAAAGTTTAGTCGTTTATTGGTATTTGAAAACTGCGTTATCGCGTAGCCGCAGCGACACCATCGCATATACATAAGTACACGACAGAACATTGTAAGGCGTTGGCGAAGTTTGTATCGCCAACGCCTTACAATGTTCTGTCGTGTTTCTTAAGTTGTGTGTACATATAAATAAATAAAAAAAGCTTTATAACCCTTATATATACAAAAATGCTTTAAAATATTATGAAATAACTATCTTTACCAAATATAACTAATGTATATGTACATTTTCATCTTAAAATATAAGTGTGCGTTGTTTTCTATTTTTAGGGTTCTGTACCTAAAGGGTACCTACCAAAGAAGCTGTCTGTCTGTATGTCCGACCCTTAAACGGCTCTATCCTGATGACGAATGTAGGTAGAAGCTTGAAATTTTTACAGAAAATTACTTATTTTAGTGGATTTTCTAACAAATATTAAAATAACCCTGCAACTCCAGAAAAGAAACATTTTAATAGTTATTTAGCTCTATCGTTAAAAAGAAAACCCGCTCAAGCTTTAAACTAAAAACAATTTTACTCTTAGTTTCATTTAATAAAAACAAATAAAAAACCGGACAAGTGAAACTCAGGTTCGTGCATCTGTTGTGTTATGGAAACCTGTCCAACTCGCACTTATTCAGTTTCTTTTACAAGTAATTATTGCATCCTGACGCGAATGAACCTATGTACGCAGTATTTATTTCTTTTATCATACAACTAAGGTGGCAAACAAGCTTGCAGTCCGCCTGATGCTAAGCGGTCACCGCAGCCTGTGCGAATGGACTCACTGTTGATAGTAATTATTGCAGCACAAACCAGACTCCCCAATTCTATCAAATCAATAAGTCAGTTTGTTATTCGCACCGGCATCTTCAACAGGGCAGACAAACGGATTGCCATAACGCTATTTCAGTCAGATACTTTGCTTTGCTCTGCCTCTGTAAGTAGAATCACAAAAACGACAACGAATATCGGAAAATATTTTGCTTTTTTCACGTTCCTTAGGCGCTCTTCTACTAATTGCAGAATTTTTACAATTGTTAGAGAAAGCTGTTGATAAAAACAAGCAACGTGGATCTAATCAATCACTACTGTTAAAGTAACGTAGTCGAAGAAGTTGACAAATACGTACGATTGTCAACAGAAGAAGTTTAAATAAGATATTTTTTAATCCCCCGATAATTCCCCGAGACTGAAACTGCCTCCATGCTGAATTTACTCGCTGTTCCATCCGCTCTAAACTCGTTTGTCGGTGTAGGATTTCAACGGCAACTCCTCAATTGTAGAAAAAAAACCGACTCACACTTGACGTTTTCAAGTAGCCTATGTCCTTTCTCGAGACTCAAACTATATCCATGCCGAATTCCATCTTAATCAGTACAGGGGTTAAAGCGTGAAGAGGTAACAGACAGAGTTACTTATAATTTTAGTATGGATGTCCCAAGTCGTAAATTACCAGCTTTAAAGCAAAACGCGTAAAAAATAACCAATCCCGGGACATAATAATTTACCCCCATTGTTAATTCCTGACGAAGTAAGAAGTCAGTATTGTGCAGGGGATAAGTAAAAACGCATTGTCGCTTATACAATCCTTAATCAACGGTTATAATGTTTAAATCAAGACATTTTTAAATCGTCTATCAATCATACAACGACTTAAAAATTGTAAATGTTTTTTACCTATATTGTAGATTGCTATGAAAACTAGATTTTTACTTTTACTATTAATGGTTTTATTTTTTTGTAGTTCGGTGCTTACGCACATAGATACTCTTGAGTTTAGAAATGTAAAGGTTTTGTTTATTTTTAATATAATAAATCACAAGCCTTTTACGGCTGCTATTTCAATACTTTGTGAGTAACGCATATCAAATACCTTGATTAGATACCATTTTACGAGCTTTGTCCTTAATTCATAAAGTACAAAGAGTTTCATAAAAGATCAAGGTCCATCTATCTAGAATGTTTATAAGAAAATAAATTTAAGCCTTTTACACAATGGTGAGAGAATGTTTTGAACACAATGTCATTAACAATTCTTTTTTTGATGTAAAGTAAGTATTTTGAATATATTGAATTTGAAGCCGCTTGAATAGATTAAAACAGGTCAATAAGGTTATTCTAATAATGGTATACAACAAAAAGATTGTTACTACGAAAAACAATTCTGAAAGTAAGAATCATAGGCTGCACTGTACTTTATCAGCTATTTTTTTTCGACTTCATATTTTTTTTGGGGATAGAACTTACTGTCATTAATCTATCTACAAAGTTTTATCTTGCGGAACTTCATAGTTTTCGAGAAATAAAATATCTAAAATTCAGTGTCGTAGGATAACTTTGCTTTTACCTCACATAATAAAAGAACAACGAAAGTAATAGTGCATACAAGAATACCGCGTTTACATAATTTATCATTTTTTTGTAATATCTTTAAACATTACATGGTAATAATAGCCATAAATGTAATATTTCAGTAATTTAGATAATACTATATTATTATGTATGCACATTGCACATATATAAATATTTCGTTCATTTCATATCCTTCTTTTTTTTTCGTGGATAGAACATGGATAAAAGTATTTTGATCAAAAATGCTTGAATGGACTACTATATTAATCGAATCTTGTTTTTATTATATAGTTATAATATAAACTTTTAAAACCAGAAAATAAGAGAGCTCTTTTTCATTATGTATATTCAAAACTTAACAATTTCTGAGCGTTTATTCAACCGTAGTACTTATTTAGTGTAGTCAGGGCAACCCACTTGCGAACATGAAAACTATAACGCAAAGCCAAGCGGAGCACATGAAAACTAGCGCGCGAAGCCGAGCGGAGCGTGTCGCGGCAGCGGCCGGCGAGCGCCAGGACCAACTGTACTTATTTAGTGTAGTCAGGGCGACCCACTTGCGAACATGAAAACTATAACGCAAAGCCAAGCGGAGCACATGAAAACTAGCGCGCTAAGCCGAGCGGAGCGCGCCGCGGCAGCGGCCGGCGCGCCAGGATCAACTGTACTTATTTAGTGTAGTCAGGGCGACCCACTTGCGAACATGAAAACTATAGCGCAAAGCCAAGCGGAGCACATGAAAACTAGCGCGCGAAGCCGAGCGGAGCGTGCCGCGACAGCGGCCGGCGAGCGCCAGGACCACCTGTACTTATTTAGTGTAGTCAGGGCAACCCACTTGCGAACATGAAAACTATAGCGCAAAGCCAAGCGGAGCACATGAAAACTAGCGCGCGAAGCCGAGCGGAGCGTGCCGCGGCAGCGGCCGGCGAGCGCCAGGACCAACTGTACTTATTTAGTGTAGTCAGGGCGACCCATTATCATTCATCGTAAATTTAAACAATCGATCTTATAATTCTTATTATTGATCGATTATTAGTCTTTATTTTAAATCTTGTTTTAATTTTTACATTACAATAAATAAATTGTGTTCACCTTGGTTTTTTGGTAGAAATGAATTTTCGATGATTCTAAGGAATTACTCAAAAGACTTGTATCCATTGTCAACAATATAAAAAAAAAAATAGTTTAGTATTTTTTTTATTTATTACTTTTTGGTTTTGTTTGATTTTAATTTATTTAAAAACAACTTTGTTCATTTTACTTATTTTTTGGAATTTATGTGTTTGTTTTAGATTATAAACACATAGGAAGTGTTAAACTGTTTGTAAAAAAGCTACTACTATGTAAAATTTAGTAGTAAGTAATACAAAAACTTTAAATTATAAAAGTTATTTTTCCATCAGTATTTGTTTATAATTTTTTTTACAAAAATCGCTAATTTTTCGTTTTTTGCGCTTTTCCTAACTCAAGTGACGTAAAAACAATACAATGAGTATGTTTTTTCCTGTCCCAAAAAAATATTACTATTTAAAGTCAATGCCTTTTAATGTACAGTGCTTCCGAATCATATACTGTTTAGAACTTCTGTTTATTTATAGAAAGTAGTAGTAAGAAAGTAATAGATTTAAAAAATCGTATTAATTTATAATCGCCTTGCATTAATCGCCCGCCAGTGCATACCGCATGTGTTGTGTCCGTATGTATGAATAGCCGTTAAAATTAAAAATACCTACGATTTCTTTAAAAATGTTACCGAAGTGCATGACGTGTAAAAAAGCGATCTCTAAAAACAGCCTAGTTTAGAGTGCGGGATATGTAAAAAGGTAGTACACTCCAATAAGCAATGTGCTGGATTGACAACTAAGCAGCTGGCAGCATTGCGAGCAGCAGAAAACCTCGACTGGAACTGCCCGGATTGTATTAAGACACCGCTACGTCTTAGCTTTGTTGCACCGGAGGAAGAAGAGAAAGAAGAAGATGAGGACAATTTATGTGATAAAATGCCAATAGATGTCAAAAAACTTCTTCGGGATATCTCCAAAGATGTCGAAAAAATTGTTCGGTAGGAACTGACAAGTGTCACGTCATCCTTAGAATAACTGAGTGACAAAGTTGATGAACTTACAGAGTCCATGGAAGCCTATAAGGAAAGGATTGAAGATTAAAAAAAAAAAACTCCAACATTATAAATCAAAACAGAAACTTTGAAACTAGACTGCAGGCGCCAGAACAAAGACTTCAAGAATTAGAGCAAGTGCAGCTTAATAACCATATTGAAATATCTGGCTTATCATACATTGAAAAGGGGACCTTATGAAAATAGTGAAAAGCATAGCATGCAAGTTGCAAGTGGAAGGTTAAGCAGTAAAAAGTGTTAAAAGAATGGCTCCACGTGGCGAACAGAGCGGAAACGTCTTAATTAAACTGCAAATCGGACATCGAGAAAGCTGGCTCCAGCAAAACCGTAATATGAACCTTTTAGCCTCGTGTATATGGCCCAATACAAACAAAGAGCACAACAAGACATCTACAAGAAAAAAATTTATTCGTGAAGAATTAACTCATTTCAACAAACACCTGCTGTGGAAAACGAAACAAGAAATAAATATGTGTGGTGCAGAGGTGGAATAATAAGAGTTATAAAAAATGAAGGGGACAAAGTATTTACTATCAGAAAAGAAGACGATATAGCAACATTAATCAGAATCGAAAAGAAAAGCAAAACCTCGTCAGTGAGCTTTGTAGAATAATTATAATAATTTTATTTAGCTAAGAAGCCTTTCTTCATTAAGTTTTATTCTATTTTTTTCTATACTATAAGTATTTTTATCTTTCTTACTCATGGATTTTAATTTTTCTATCAATATATTAGAAATAAAAAACTGTCTTAACCCCCAAACATTTCTAGATAATTTGCCTAACTGTAAAAATTTACTGCAGTACATATTAATATTCGATCCATAAGAAAAAACTTTAGCTCCCTTTTACAGTGTATTGAAAACATCCGCAATATACTTGATGCAATCATTATTACTGAAGCAGGCATTTCTACTCAAATATCATCCATGTACAATATAGTTGGCTATACAATGCATACACTATTGAGAACTGACCGAAAAGGAGGTGGTATCATCCTATATCTCAATAATAAACACAAATTTGAACGTTTTAAAATCACTACCCTACATTGTGAATGCTTAATTGGTTAAATTTTAACGGCTAATAAAACTAATTATACGTGTGCACTGTAAGTCCACTAAATTGTAACAAAAACTCTTTCATAACAGAATTGAGGCATATCCTTAAGAAATACAAAAATGTAGAAAACTTTCTGGTCATGGGTGACACCAACATAAATCTGAAGATACAAAATCCTTTGACACACAAATATTCAGATACACTAAGCGAATTTGGTCTGGAGTGTGGGATCGCAGACTACACTAGGGTAGAAACAAGATGTGGTATAACAAGTAAATCATGTATAGATCATATATTCATTATATGCAGCAAACAAGATGTTTTCACTGCTGCGCTCAGCACAGTACTAGCTGATCACAGAATGATTGTAATATCAGGCATCGAACCTAACAATATACAGCGTGCTCCTTTTTACTTTTGTTACTGATATTAATAAAATAAAATTAAAACAGGAACTTGAAAAAAATAATTGGAAACAAGTAGACACCATGACCTGCCCTAAAACAATATATAACTTTATAAAGTCTAACATACTTAACTGTCAAAAAAAAGCGAATACACAAGAAAACAAAGTATAGGGAAGCGTAATAAAGAAAAATGGATCAATAAGAACATAAATAGACTGTGTTTACTTAGAGATAAAACATATTCAAAATGGAAAAACGATCCGTCAAACACAGTGCTAAAACTTGAGTATAACAAAATCCGAAACTTGACTAACAAAACTGTTCATTTCGCGAAAAAAAATTTACTTATCTTAAATCTATAAATACAAAAATGACACAAAGAAACTATGGAACTTATATAACAAAATAACTGGAAGAATTACAAAATCGATTGATGAAACTATTTTAAAAGCGTTTGATAAAAATAACATAGAGCTGAAACAGGTGGCAAATAATTTTGTTTACAATTTTAAGATAGCGGTTGATAACATTACTCCAATTTGTAGTGAAAAACTATTAAAAGATGAATCCTACCTTAAACCTGCCCATGTATCTATAAACTTCAAAAAAGCAAACGCCAAATCGATAAATAATGTTATTAAAAAAATGAGCATAAATAAAGCACCAGGATACGATTGCATAAAATCATCAGATATAAAAAAATAAGTTATAAAATATCCTACGCGATATCAAAACTAATAAATACAAGTGTTCAAAAAGCTATTTATCCGGATGACCTGAAAATCGATATATTAAGACCTATATACAAACAAGGAAATGAATCGGACTACAATAACTACCGGCCCATTACAATACTGCCACCTATCGACACGATAGCGGAAAAATACATTTGTAACCAAATACACGACTTTTATCGAGAGAACCAAATACTATCTGTAAATCAGTTCGCATTTCGCAGTTTACAGACGAAATAAATGATTACCTCAATCAAAAAAAACATGTTTTAATAGTTTTTATCGACTATAGTAAAGCCTTTGACACGCTTAGGCATCAAACCCTAATCAAAAAGTTGGATAATACTGGGGTTCGGGGTCCTTTGTTAGAGTGGAGTAAGGATTACCTTACAAATCGGAAAAATATTGTCAAAATTCAAGGTTGTTATAGTGACACAGTACAGGTAGAAAAAGGAACAGCATAAGGATCTGTTTTAGGACCTTTGCATTACCTAGCCTACGTCAATGATCTAAATAACTTAATTAAACAGTGTACTATTTATCAATATGCTGACGATACATGTCTCATAGCTGCACACCAAAATATTACAATCGCGGCAAAGATGATATGTGTTTAATAAGTGACTGGTCTCATGACATGGGATTAGTTTTAAATAAACAAAAAACAAAACTACTACACATCCGTTCCTGTCATAACCATTCTACTTATAATACAAGAATAATAGTCCATACTCACGACTGTGCACATAAAACTGTCAGTTATTGCCAATGCGAACCTTTAGAGCAAGTCGATAAACAAATGTACCTGGGTCTAGTAATAGATAACAGATTAAATTGGGGGCCGCACATAGAATTAAAATGTAAAAAATAACGCGTATTACTTGCTAAGTTTTACATAATCAGATCAAAAATCCCTTACACGGTTTTATTATCTATGTATTATGGACTGACAAGCTATGGACGAACCTTTAAAACCTACCTAGATCAAATATACAATTTGCAAGTTAGAATACTAAAAATAATTGTAAGTAAAAAAAATTAAAGAAAGAAATTACGACAGCGAAACTGCTCTCTTCAGCTACTGCAAACTACTTCCTATACACTATAAAATCAACCACCAAATAGTAGTAGAAAATTTTAAAAATATAGCAACATTACCTACAGTGCAATTTAAAATTGCTACTAGGCATAACAAAAACAAAATAAAGCCGTCACAATCGAAGAATTTTTATAGTGATAGTGAAGTATAAATAACTCTATAGCAAAAATAATCAAAGATATACCTGAACATATAAAAAGCACACTAACAGAAAAAAATTTCAAATACAAGCTAAAAAAATTTTACCTCGAACAAATAAATAAAAATTTGCTTAAAGCACGGACAGACTTGACGAAATGAAAAGGTTTTCGTTTTCACTATTTAGATAAGGAACCCTTATTATGTAGTAAGAATTTAATACATTATTATGCATTAAGGAAAAATAAACAAATTACGTTCCTACCTATGAAATACTTTACAATCCGCCTGTATATAAAATGATCCACTCTTAAGTCGTAAACAACCTTGTAACCGGTTTTCATAATCACATCAACCCCGCTAAAAGTGAATTCCGATGCTAGGAGTAATAACTAATTTAGCATGCGACACATCTAGCGACAGCTAGCTGCTATACGCAGTATTTGTTTCCTCTATGGCTGCTATTCAAATTCTGTAATGGGTAGGTTAGTCTTAGTTTTAAATATGTAAGATTTGTATATTGAATATAGACCGTTGTAGTGTATTTCTCCACGAAAATATTGTTTTTTTCTTAGCTATTTTTATGGTTTTTGGTTTATTTATAGTTTTTGTTTTTAAATAAGAAAAACAGTTTTTGGTGTTGGGAGTGAATGACCAGTATCGAGACAGATCCTTGCGATATTTTGCGATACTGTTTGCATAAATAGTTTGTAAAAAATATGTCAAATAAATAAATAAATAAATAAATAAAATAAATAAACAAATAAAATAAATAAATTAACTTTTTTTTATTATTTATTTAAAATGCTGCCGCTATAACAACATATAAACCATAATAAAATAAATATTTAAGGGGGCTCCCATACAACAAACGTGATTTTTTGCCGTTTTTATAGATGATGGTATCACCGTAAAGGAACAATTTGTTGAACCCTTAATAAAATTAATTACTTAGCATAGCAAATTTTTTTTTTTTTCTCTTCAAGTTAAAATGAAATGTAAATCATTTTAAAGACAAATATTGTTAAATTCAGTTAAAAAGATAAATTAGTTAAAATGGAACAATGTCTAATCTATTTGATAAATTTTGATAAATAATAAATATATATTTAATAATAAATATTTTTTCACTAAACGTGTAATAAAAACATAATTATACTAAATACCCTGTAGTTCACAGCTAGGTACTGTTACATACTATTACACTGTTATGTACTTTTATATAATGCTATTTGAACCTCATTTTGTTAAATTTAGTTCACAAAATACATTTTCGAAAGACACGAAATTGAATTGTCGCTTTCGTTCAATACAGACGCAATAATGTCGCTTCTAGAGAAGTTTAAATAAAAGCTACTGCAATAAATCTTGAGAAGTAGTAGAAATATAATATAAGGATATTTAAATAAGAACGTTGAGATATAACTATGAATATGAATTTTGTTTTATAGAATAGAAATAATAATAGAAATAAGTATATACATGGGAATAAAAATTAATATAATTATTATTGCTTAGTTAGTAGCCTGAGGAGGAATTTGTACAATGGTAAGTTTAAATGTTATATTTAATTTCATATTGTACCGCTACAAGCAAGGCTGACGTCACGCATCTACATCGCGCTATCAAAGTTTCTTCAGTAGAGAAGCAAATTATATACAACCCGTATCGCAAGTTATGTATGTGGACTACGGCGACGGTCATACCTAGAACAGACAATTTTTAAATGTATTTTTCTACAAGTGGCAAATAATTGAATTTGATTAATAAAACATAGAATTCTTTGTTTAGATCCAGGCATTTGTTTCTTGATTACTGTTTTGTTTTTATCACATTTGAATCTTTTTTGTCAGCATGGATATGAAAAAATACTAGTAATTATCGAATACGAATATCGTCGTTGTGTGTGTGTGTGTGTGTGTGTGTGTGTTTTGGTGTGTGTGTGTGTGTTTTGGTGTGTGTGTGTGTGTGTGTTGCGGCGCGAACGGCACGCAACATCAACGACGTATACTGAGGGAACAACTATAATCGAACACCCTGCTCTGCATTTGAACGCTTCCATTCTGAAAGGAGCATTGTACACATATGGCTTGGCTTAGGCAAGGCAAAAAAAACAGTAGTGAAACTTCAAAGTTTGTTTTAAAACATTTTCTAAATGACTGTTTTTGCTATTATAAGTTGCAGAAACCCTAAAGGAGGCAAGAAAAGTCACAAAAAGTTAGTTAGTTTAAAGAAATTTCATTTGGTTAGTATTTTATTATTTACTAGACTTTGCCCGCGGCTCCGCCCGCCCTAAATTTGACCCGTAGGATTCTTACGGCAACTCCTTGATTATACTAAAGAAGTTTGTTATAGCAAGCTGTAGCTGCAGCTACGGTTCGTTCGTGGAATTCGGTTATAGTTACTCCCGCGGGAACTTTTGAATTTCCCGGGATAAAAAGTAGCCTTTGTCCTTTTCCGTATCTTTAACTATCTCTGTGTGCAAAATTTCAGCTCATTTAAATGCCCCCAGTGCAGCAGGATTAAGTAACAAACGTTATAGTTATTCCCGCGGGAACTTCTGAATTTTCCGGGATAACAATGTCCTTCCCCGGGACTCTTCTTTTTGATTAAGCTGTCTATCATCTTTTGATTGTATCCATTGGAATTAGCTATTTGATAAATTAAATTGAGTTCGGTACAATAATCTTCTTTACTGAGAGGTACTGACAATAATCGATGTATGTATGAATTGAATGCCGCGAGTTTATGTTGCCATAAATCTTATATATAGCTTAATCAAAAAGAAACTTTATTCCAGGGCAACAGCGGCGCTCTACCCTGTAATGGAAAAAATATTAAAAAAAACAAAGGTAGTTTAACTTATTATGGAAAAAAATCTGAAAAAATAGCTAAAACATTGCGTCGTAACGACATTTATATCGCCTGCCTTATAGATAATACATCAAAAAATACATTGTGCAATGCCAAAGAACGCACAGAACATTCAAAAAAGTCTGGTATATACAAGCTTACTTGCGGCGACTGCGATCACGTTTATATAGGCCAGACGGGTCGCAGTTTTGATACAAGATACAAAGAACACATTTCAGCCTACAATAATCAACACCCAGATCGATCTAACTTTGTGAAACATCTTTTAGATTCACAACATTGACTACCCGACAACCACACCTTTGAAATTTTACACATATGTCAAAAAAGTTTAAAACTTTGCGTTTTGGAGCAGATGGAGATAGTTCAGCACAGGGATAGAGGTATAATAATTAACGAACAACTGAATGTCTCTAATTCACCGTTATTACGTATTTTTCAAATAATTGCATCATCCCATCAGGTGATTAGGCCGGTTGGGGGGAGTAGTGGGGGTTGTGTATATAAGGGCAACAACAGCTGTTTTTTAACGTCATTTGGTGAAGGTATAGCGTACGACTGACTTGCGTCTCCTGAAGATGCCTCGTGTTGAGGCGAAACTCGTGTCGAGTTTTTTAACAATTTGGTGGTGTAACGTTACACGTGGTGAAGTTTGCATCGTCCACATAAGGAGGGAGGGAGGGAGGTGCACTCTTCCACATGTGGATGGTGTACTTCTGCACGTGAGTGCTACTGAATTGTTTTTAGCGGATTTGCAAGGTAATAATATTTTATCATAATATATAATAATGAATTTCCGCAAACTAACGCCTGATAAAATCAATAATGTCATGCCTTTCTTTATTTTTCCTGTAATAGTCATGAAAATAAATATTTTGTTATAAGCCTGATTTTCCATAATTTTACCTGATTAACTACTGAAGTGTTTGTCGCCAAACCTACGAAATCTTCACATAACGAGTGAAGTATAACTATGTTGTTAGTATCCTTTAAGGACCGGTATACTGCACCATAGCGCCGCCACGAGATATTGTTAATTTTTTCTATAAAGAAAGCATAATTCAAAAAAGTAAAAAATACTTACTAGTGACTTACTATTTTTACAACGTTAAGTATTATTTATAGAACATGTCTGCAAGGTTTAATTCTGGTATTGGCTAAAGCAACCACTTTTAGCAACAAACCCGATTAAGACCATGTTCTACAAACAATACAAAACGTTTTAGAGTAATTATCACTAGTTAGTGTAATATAGGAATAAACAATATCTAGTGTATCAAATTGCGGCGCTAGTGTGCAGTATATTAACGCTAAAATGAACAAGGAAGTGGTCAAGTTACTATTCATTTGGGTTTACAAGGTTGAACAATGAGAATAGGTCTAAGGTGTTAAAATTAATATTATAGTACTAAGCGGTGTATAGGAGGGCGAACTCCAGAATTGGTACGGTAGCGACCAGTGGCAAACAGCTTATGTAGTCGTGACAGGCGTTGCTGGGCTCTCGTAGGTATTCGGTAACATATTTTATTGTAACTCGATACAATCGTACTTGCTATGGCATATGTTAAACAAAATCATTGCATCTAAAAGAGTCCTACTGGATTTTAAGCTAAGCAAATCATATTTGTTTAGGAGCTGAGGGTGTGGCAGCGTGTTTTGACATCTAAAGTTTCAACGTATTTACTGTAATACGGATCCCATATAGTAGTGACGTATTCAATTTGTAGTCGAATCAATAAATTAAAAAGGAGGATTAATTCTATGGAACCCTAACTTAATGTATGTACAACACGCACTTAGCGGATTTTTTTTTGTACAATTTTTACGGCAAATAGTTATTCATAAAACAAAACTAGAGCAAGCATTTAAAAAGGTAACAACAACTGAATTTGTTCATAAAATAAAAACTTTATGAGAAAATAAAATTAAAACGAAGCTAACTTTATGTATCATTTCACATTTTTTAAGCTTTCTTGTTTAAGTTAACGTCTTTCTTGATTCTTGTTAGTAATAATATTGTTTGCCTTTGCAGCATTTCCTTGTCCTATTGTTGCTTACATTATTTTCTTTAAAGTAAAACAGTAATACAATTTTCAAAGCGTAATTTTTATTCCTGATGAAATGCGGCGCCATTAAATATTATTAATTTCCTCTTTGTACAATGCATATTTTAAAAATGTAATAAACGTATAGAATTGAACTTATATTAGTAACCTCCTTACTATCCGCGCAGTGTCCAGGAGTACCGCCTTCCGTATCTGACCCTTGACCCAGCCATCTAGTGGGAGTTTCTTAAGGTGTTAGTCGAGACTCTTCGCTATAAGACCGTTCGCAGAAACGACTATCGGGATAATGATCGTCGAATCAACATACCACATGGCGATTACCTCGTGTGTCAGGTCAAGGTATCTGCTGGCTTTGTCCTTCTCGGCCTTTACGAGGTTCTCGTCATGGGGAATGGTGATGTCAACGAGCACTGCCTGGCGCTTCTATCGAACTATCAGCACGATATCAGGCTTATTAGCTATAGCAGTCCTATCCGTGATGGTACTTCGAAGTCCGCAAGACCGTATAAAAAAGTAAACCGTTGGTGGATAATCCTGGCTACCAGGTAATTTCTATGCAACAACTTACTGTTAGCAAGATGACCACAACCGGAAATAATTTGTCTGAGTGACTCTCCGGGACGGCGGCATGCCCGGCAAATGTTGACGGTACCGTCCTTCATTATTTATCCGTCCTTTATTATTATTATTAACTTTCTTAAAAAGCTGACTAGTGGTATATTTTCTATGTATCATATTTTTAAAATAAGCATTGAACAAAGAGAGAATTATTAATATCTAAATTGAAGTTAATAAGCTAGTTAGCTACTTTATGCTATATATGACTTTATATATTACAAAACAACGTAAATTATTACATTCAAGTTTTACTTCAGAGTCAACACCTTCATATATCTATAAATATAAAAGGCTTTGTCGTGAATGACTGATGGATCACCGTCTAAACCGCTGATCGTAGAGACCTGAAACTTGTAGGGTGTGTTTTCTGTATGACGTAGGCATCCGATAAGAAAGGATTTTCCGGACTCCTAACCCTAAGGGGCTGAAAAAGGGGGGCCAAGTTTATATGGGACAAAGTGATTCCTTGGTCCAATCTACTTCAAATTTTGCATAAAACTTTTTTAACAGAATTGATGGAAGACGTGTTTCGGATTTTATTGATATTCATCCCCTAACGGAGTTAAAAAGAGGTAGAAAGTTATTTGGCGGTGATTTGCATCGAAGTTGATATCAATACTCTTTAGTGCTTTTGATTTAAATTACATTTTATTTGGCACATGTTTGAAAACTCAATCCAATTTTATTCAAAAAAGGTTGAACTTAATTAAAAAAAAATACTTCAATACTCATCAAAATTGAAATATCTCGAATGTCACCGTATTATAGTGGCGTTTTGTTGACCGACATAATGTACATAATGCGGTAATCCTACCAAAGAGAATGAACCACGATTTGTACTGTGTTATACAGAATTTATGTCTTTTTAACTTGGTAGGATTATGACATTAAACGCATTGAAGCAGAGAACAAACGCACCTTATATTAGTGCTTCATTTAAGGGGTTTCAAAGCTCAAAGAGGTTATGCGTTTTTTAAGTGTTTGATTTTTTGTGTACAATAATACTTAAAGTCTTTTTCTACCTATCTTATACATATAAAATGCTTTGTCCTGAATGACTGGCTGACGAATCGATGCACAGCCTAAACCGCTGATCGTAGAGGCCTGAAACTTGGAGGGTGCGTTCTTTGTATGACGTAGGCATCCGATAAGATAAGGTTTTACTGAAAGGGTGAAGTCCGAGTCAGATTCACGCAATAAGGGTAAACCGATTGAAATGAAATTTTGGTAAGTTGTTATACACACGCCGCGGAATGTTTCTGAGAAAGAAAAAAGGGTTAAGTGAGAGTGAGACAGGGTCAAATGCGAGTCGAACTCGCGTAATAAGGGTAAACCGATTTTAATGAAATTTTGGTAAGTTGTTATGCATACGCTAGGGAAGGTTCCTGAGAAAAAAAGGGTCAAGTGCAAGTCGGATTCGCGCAATAGGGGTAAACCGATTGTTTCTATTTTAAAACAACCGAATAGGGTTGTACTAATTCAGAAACCTTCCCCAGCGTGTGCATAACAACTTACCAAATTTTCGCAACAACGTTCGCAGGTTCAGCTATATTTAAGGTGGGTGGACCATGGAAGGTCACTGTAACGAATAAACAGTTTTTATTAGTTTATTTACTGGATAAATGAAAGAAATAAATTATTAATTAACACTTTGTTTTATTGTGTAACATATAAATTACTTTTTTTTATTCTAGCTGTAATTACTATCTATTAAACTTAACTTTTATTAAGCTCTTCCAAACGGCCTTGCAAGGAACAGGGCTCCATGCAAGGCCAATATTATAAATCAGTCGTTCAACTTAAAACTAGAGTTGTAATAATCAAAATATCCGCTTTTTCTTAAACTACATAAAAAGCTCTTTCATTTAAACGAAACATTGAATGCTTAACATATTATAATTTTCTTTAAAAAAGTCAACGACCATCGAATAACTAAGAATATAATAATGGAAATTATTTAAAAATTATAGTAATGAGTATTATATCGATAATAAATAAGTTACCAATGCGTTTTAGAATAAAATTATAAAAAAAAAAGTTGGCCTATAATGGCCTTCTTATGGGTCCGTTCTTTGTAAGGCCAAAATGTTCCTAAGAAGGCCAAACTAACAAGTATCATCTATGACAAGCTATTTTTTATATTCAATAAAATAATAGACACTACAGACTAAGTATTTTGATAATTACGAACTTATAATGGCACATAGTCAGTCTTGTAGTCAGAAATATTTAAAATCAACCATTCCTAAGATATAAACGAACATATAAGAAAATAATAACTAACAATTCATCAGCATATGTATTAAGTTGATTACTTTCTTCATCCCATGCACTACCTCTTTTTCTAGGTTTTGATCCTGACATTCTTGAAATCTGGAATTATGCGTATAAAATTTAATCATCTGTTCAATTATCGACTTATTCTCATAGCGATATTTACTGACATAATTTAATGATATATCTGTAATAAAATAATTTTGAAAGAAATGTCTATTCACTCTGAGTTAAAATGTTGAATAATCCTTATAAATTATAAAATTATAAACATAAAACATTGTTTTAACTTACCCGGTACACATTCCCCGGTGTTCATATTTCCATGATTTGTAAATGGTCCTAGTAAGGCCCATGTACCCTAGCAAGGCCAACCGTTAAATTTTTGATTGGCCTTATAAGGAACCACCGGCTTTCATAAGAACACTACCTATATTTTAACTGAAATCGAAGCAAAATTATAATGTTTTTCTTAAGTACCATAACAAATTCTTATATGAAAATTTACAGTTTAAAAAAATAAGATAATAATAGGTTATTTACATAAAAAATTACCTTTTGCGGTGCGCGAGAATAACAATTTTGACGTCGTCGTCCGAAGTCTACGAAGTGAGGGACCGCACTAACAAAATAGCGACGCGAGCGACTCGCCGCCGCGTCTGTGTGCTTGAGTTTGATAGAGCTTAGTGTGAGTGGAAGGAATTTGTCATCACATGACAATAACTATGACTTTTTTATGGTTGGCCTTCAAAGGAGCATGGCCTTCCATGGTCCACCCACCTTATATAAGAAGAAATTGACTGGCTGACTGACTAATCGATCAATGAACAGCTGAAACCAGTGTGTCTTGAAGCATGACACAGCGGTTTTGCACAAACGTTCCTTAAATGACGTAAGTGTGAACTAAGAAAGGATTTTTAGAAATTAATCCCCTAAGGGGGTAAAATATAGGTTGGCATTTTGCATGGAAATGGCTAAAACTTGGCTTAAACGTTAAAAATTAAGATTCATGTGATTCACCGTTTTTGAAAAATTGCAAAATAGAGGATGTAAATGTGTATGAGAATTCCGATGTTATTGTATGTACAACAGTAAACAGTCAAAAGCTGTTTTTTTTAAAAGTTTACGCAGACGAATAAGCTAGTATGTCTATATAACTTATGCTGATTAAGCCCTTTCATTTCATATTCAACGCAGCATACCGGCAAGAACCAAAAACACCCTCCCCATTTTGGCTTCGCCGTAGTCTGGTCAAAAGAACTGTGAAGCTTTATACAAAATGCAATAATGTTTCTTCCTCCAATATTACTTGTCTTAAAATGTTTAATTGCAAAAAAATTTATTGTAAACAATTTTGCGTTAAAATGAGAACGTTCAAATCTAGTTTTCCATATCATCCACAATATTTTCACTAATCATGAAAATTGGACTAGGATTAGAGATGGCAAAACATTATCGCAATTAGTATGAAAAGTTAAGAGTCATCTACAAGCGCTGCCAATAAATACTTTAATAAATCAGTAGAAAGAAAAAAACTCCTATATCTCTATACTTTCAAAAAATCGTCTACAGGTACAAAACTTCTTAAATATTTGAAGTTCTCGTTACAATTCGGAAGTCACGTATTCTTATACCTCATTTTTATTCACAAAACGTCTTTTAAGGTTGCTCTTACTGCCGTTAGTTAATAAGAGTCTTAAAGTTTTTGTTACAAAATATGAAAGAACCTTTACTGCCCATGTTAAACAATGTTATATTTACTTTACTGCCCATGTTAAACAATGTTATATTTACTTTACTGCCCATGTTAAACAATGTTATATTTACTTTACTGCCCATGTTAAACAATGTTATATTTACTTTACTGCCCATGTTAAACAATGTTATATTTACTTTACTGCCCATGTTAAACAATGTTATATTTACTTTACTGCCCATGTTAAACAATGTTATATTTAGTGCTGTATCAAGCTGGATAGAAAATATGGTTTCTTAGGGTCTCTTTCCCTAATAAACAACAGACGTGGAGACTAAAAGTGACTGGGACAGCTTAGACATTGATGGTATTGAGATAGAACATAACCAGGTCCTCATTAACAAATATACAAACTGTTTATGTTAAGTGACTTTTGTATTTGTGGTATTCTTTTTTATTTTTTGTATAACCTAAAGTACATTAAAATAAACCTCACTCGTTAGCGAGTAACGATTGAACTAATATATGTTTACTAGGCGTTTAACTAATTGTCTCAGATTTTCGGTTGGACTTCACAAAATGTATGATTTGCCCTTTATTCTAAAATGCATGAACTTTGAAATGAAGTTTTTTTCAATAACAAAGGTTTCGAATTAAGATAAAACTGTCTCCTTTTAATTTTTATCATTTTTTATAGGTAATTAAAAGTTTTAACTACTGTAGCACTACAGAGCTGTTGTATTACTGATATTTAAAAGGATAGCTATCTACCAAAATATACAGTAACCTCTGTTGTTCTTATTCCAAAATAAAAAATAAACATAAATCACGCGCTGCGAAAGTTTCTACGACAGTTTGAATAAAGTTTAACCCTTGGGTTGCGCTTATCAATGGTGGCGAAGTGACATAGGGGAAATGTTACTGCCATTAATATTGTGAATGAAAGTTGATGAGAGTTGATAAATGCTCAAAGCACAGTTTGACCATTTATCAAAGGTACAAAAAGCCACGAAAACTTTCGTTATTCATAAATCTGTAAGATAAATAACAAAGCATTTGATTTTTCAGAATTGATAATATTATGAATATAAATCCTACTAATATTATAAACGCGAAAGTTTGTAAGTATGGATGTTTGTTACTCAATAACGCTTCAGCCACTGGACGGATCGGGATGAAACTTGGCACACCTATAGATTAGGTCCTGAAATAGCACATAGGCTATATGCATATAGCATATAGGCTTTTTATCCCGAAAAATTCAAAAGTTCCCGCGGTAAGACTATTACCGAGATTAAACGAACTATAGCTATAGCTACAGCTTGCTATAGCAAACGTCATAAGTATAATAATTAATTAGTTAATTAAGGAGTTCTACGCCGATAACCGATTTAAGGCGGGCGGAGCCGCTGGCAAAATCTAGTGGTTCATTAATTGGCGACTTTCAAAAGTTGTTAATGTTAAAACGAATAGTTAGTACCTACCTCCCTCGCAGCCTAGTTGGTAGAGTGGCCGACTGCAGAGGGTGTGGTTTCGATTCCCGCATTGGACAAACATGTATGTGATAAAAAACTGTTTTTTTTTGTCTTAAGTCTGGGTGTATTTATGTATAATATGCATGTATTTACAAAAAAAAAGTTATATGTATCTGTATCCGTTGTCTGGTACCCATAACACAAGCTTTGCTTATTTTGAGGCCGGATGGCGCTGTGTGTATTGTCCAAAAATATTTATTTATTTATTTATATACCTATTGTTTATTCTTTATTAGGAGCAGAGTATAGTAGGTAATACTTGTAAATTAGAATTAACTTATTGCTTAATATGGCCTTCAGTGTGTTCCTTGCCTTAGACCTATGTTTTCGCACTGATAGAAGTAAAAAGTTAATTATTAATTAGTTAATTTTAATTAATTTCACACGAGTACAAATTATTTTAAGTCTTGTGCCTTTAAATCCCTCGCTGTGCTCAGTTGTCTATATTAGGATGACTCTCTACGCTCGTGATTCAATTCTAGACTACTTCGCTAGCTCGAAATTTAAAGTAGGCACTCTTCACAAAAAATAACTTTGCCCACTTGTTAAACAAATAACTATTCTGCATTTTAGTCATCGTCAAAACGTTGTATCGGAAAAGTTAAGACTTTTTGTTCAGTTGTTCAGTTTTTCCTCTAAATTTTAATAGCAATAATTTAGTATGTAGTTCTGCTACCAATGTGGATTATTTTCAATATCTTCGTCACAAAATAATATATTCAAGTGAGAGTAAGCCCAAAGATGCAGCAGACTTAAGACTTTATGAAAACGCAATAAAGTCGTTTTTTTAAAAAATGCAGTAATCTAATTCTCTTTCTACACCGACAATATACTTGGTGGGGAACCATTACCTTGGATGATTTAAAACACCAAACCGTTAACTTTATTTAGGTATTTAATTTCAAATTCCACAAAAATTTAGTCATTCACATTTACAACTGCACAGATAACATTACGATGATAGGTAGCTAAATGACAGCGTTCAGGAAGAACTGTAGAAGAAAGAATGTGGAAGGAAGTCAAATAAAAAGACAGTAGCTAATAGAAAAGCGTGAACTTGCTAATAGTGCGCATAATCTATATGGCGTGCATGTGACGTGCGATGTATGTAGGCAGACTAATTAAGGCAAACAAACAAAGCAACAAGGCAGACAAACCAGGCTTGCCGTCTTGCTTTTGCGAAGCTGTATTGCATTCCATCGGGGGCGCTAAAATGGCGCACAAATGTGCTCACAATTTTACCCAGTTCGTTTTGAGATAATTGGCATGCTATTAATAACTAGGTGTGTGACTCTGGAAATTACGCACGAAAGATTTTCGTTTTAAGATTTCGGTAAGAAATTAAAACAACTACCGCACGAGCGAGCAGTGTCTTTGTCTTTTTGTCTTTATGTGGAGAAATTAAGGTGAGGCCCTTGCCCTGCAGTGGACGTCTGTAGGTTCATATCATTATTTACTAAGTGAAAAACGTTAAGAAAAAAAAATATGTAGCAATTTTAAAAATTCGTAACTTTTCATCTCAAAGAGAAGTGAACAAAAAATAAATGTTTAAAAATAAAAGAAAAATTAAATTAATAATTGTGGACGAAAAACTGCGCAAGGCAATAAAAAAGTGTAAGTGAAAGTAAATTATTATACCGATCATTAAATTTACGCTTCCGTGACATCGGGGGACGAAATTTTAATTTATTGAACATCTTACAAGAAACACGAAAAAGTGTAATGGCCGTCATTTACTTATAAGTACTTCAGAGTATTATAATGAAAAAAACAAATGACCCTTCAACAATAAATTAGTTTGAACAAATGTTGTTTTATATTGTTTTGTTCTTGTCTTCAAAAACGGGATGGTTATCAATTCGGTTGTACGTTTTTTGACCCGACTGCCAAGGAAGGGTTATATTTTTTGCACGTATCTTGTATGTATGCATGTAAATTTCTTTATTACCTCTTATCTTCCAAACGGCTGGATGGCTTTCTATAATTAAGGTACCGTTAGATTTGTCTTGATAGCCCGATATATAAATATACCATTTATAATAAAATAGTCAAGTGGGACTCCAAAAAAATAATAAAAAAATATGAATTAGTAAATAAAAAAAACGACTACAAAAAAATTAAGAACTAAAAGTGAGCTTAGCAGCAGTGGAGTCGGCTGCTACATAGGAGGAACTTGTTACAATAATATTAATTACGACGATGATATGGTGCTGCTGAGCCCTTCGATCAGGGCTCTTAGGAAACTAATTAAAATATGTGAGACATATGCGTTGACACATGGTCTTAGATACAATGCCAAAAAAAGCGAAATGCTTATGTTTAAAGCAGGCAAAAAGACCTACACTGAGATACCTTCGGTACAGTTAGGGGGTACAAATTTAGTTAGGGTGACTCAATTAAAATATCTGGGACACTGTGTTTCTGAGGATATGTCCGATGATGCCGACATGGATCGTGAACGTAGGGCGCTGGCGACTAGAGCGAATATGGTTGCCCGTAGGTTTTCCCGGTGTAGTAAGGAAGTGAAACTAACACTGTTTAAGGCGTACTGTCAAACCTTCTATACGTGCAGCCTGTGGATTGATTATACGCGTAAGTCGTATAGTGCCCTACGTGTTCAGTATAACAACGCTTTGAGGATGCTTTTGGGGCTGCCTCGGTACTGCAGTGCTTCAGGAATGATGGCGGAAGCGCGAATAGACAGCTTTCCTGCTATTTTGCGCAAAAGAGTAGCCTCCCTACTACACAGAGTCCGGGGCAGCCCCAATTCTCTTCTGTAGCCGATAGCTGAAAGGTTTCAGTGTCCAATTTTAAGACACTGGAACTTATTACATGTTTGTCTAGTACAGAATAATATTCATTTTTAATTTGTAATCTGTAATTTGACTACTAACATACTTCTAAGATTGTATAAATACTAACAACATATGGAGATAATCTGAAATAATTGAATAATAATAATAATAATAATAATAAAAAAGTTAATAAACAAGTGCACCAAAACAACCAAATATTTAACTGTGAGCAGGTGGGACTCATTTCAATGTAAGTTCAAATAGTAGTACCGATTGCTAAAACTCAAACAATAGTAGTTAGTTACCTTGAACTGAGTTCCGTCTACTTATGGTTAAATATTTGGTATGTTTAAAGTGCACTTGTTTATTTATATTTCTAGTCTGTTTTATTTATTCTTTTACTTATGTGTTTTTATTTTATTAAGACAATTTGTATTTTGAGTTTATTGGGTTTGTGTTTTTATGAAAACATGTAGGTACTTTGTTATAATAAATTATCCTGGATACCACACACAGCAAACTGAGCAATGCCACCATGGGTACCAGACAACCGCACTCAAAAAATATGAGGCTAGCAGAGTACTGTTTTTTTGATATGTTAAAGAAACGTTGTTACTCATAAATGTTTTTTCTACTAATACAACGGCCGTCAATTCGTTACTCATAACCAATTTCTGATCAACTAAAGTAGCAGAACAGAGCGTGTTTCATTGACAGACTAATTAGCAACCGTAGCTGGGCAGAGTTTGTTTTATTAACAACAGGCTGTAGTATCAATACATTTACTGTTCAACTAGACTGTCACTACAGCTACTTGTATTTTAAAACACGCTATGGCACGTATTAGCAGGGCAGTGATATAGGATGCGTAATAATGTACGAGTGTGTCTAGTGGAGATTGCGTTTAGAGTATAATAGATGCATTTACGCTATTGAAAAATCTTTTTTACGTTAAATAGACAGCAAGTCCAATCGCTAGTATCAGTACAGCGTTTCTGCAGAAACTGAGCTTTGTTTTTGCTACTCAAAGTAAATTGTATATATATCTATAGTTATAGTTACAAATAAAAGTTGTACTTATACCTATAACGTCGTTTTCTTTCCTGGTTAACACTTTTAAATATTAATTGACTAAATAAGTTACAGTGGCAGAGCAGAATTTGTTTTATTGATGGAGTAGATTAGCTGCTGCAGCAGACCACACTATTTCGTTGAAAGTTAGAAATTGATTAACGTAGCAGGTTACAATTTATTTTCTTAACGAACCGTCAGGCCCCAAAGTAAGCAGAGCTTGTGTTACGGTGACCAGACAACGAATACAGATACATATATATTACTTTTTTTTTTTTTTTTTTTGTAAATACATACATATTATACATAAAGTTGGTATGTTGTGAACAACTGAAAGATGGTTAAAAAAATTTTGAGTGCACCCATACTCATTACCTATAGAATATACTTTTCAAAAACAACACTGAGAAAGAGCTGTAATTACGTTCAGATACAGTAGCAATTTAATAATTATGTTACCATAATCGACTTTACGAGTAACTCGTGAGTATTGTTACCCCTAATTTACAATATAGACGCTTATCTTAAATTTATCACGAAAACAATTTGTTAGTCGACAGAATTTGCCCAATATAGTATCATCTTGGGCTCATATTCGCGTCTGAGGAAATTGGCAATTTAGGCGCCTTCGTAATAGATGCCATCATTTATAAGATAACCTGAAACACGAACTTGTGTAGAGTATTAACAGTAAATATCTCGTTTAACTGAGGCTGCGTTATTTTACACCATTATGTGCATAAGTAGTAAATAGATAAAGTGCCTTCTATAGATACTAACATGCTTCATTGACAATAGTCATGTTCTAAGTTATAGATATAGGTTTTATTCCAACAAAAGTGAATTAATTGGCGGTATTATTGCTTATAGCGATTTCTACCAGCCAGTGAGGTAGAAGACCAAAAATCAAATCAGAGTTAGGTGAACCAAAACAAAATATTCAATTCTAATACCAATGTGTACATATAATATATTCAAAAAATATTTTATTTATATTTGTGGGTGGCAAACCAGCTTACAGTCCGCCTGATGGAAAGCGGTCATCGTAGCCTATGGACGCTTGCAACACCAGTGACATCGTTGCTCAGAAATCTGATAACTTTTTTCTTGAAGAACTCCATTCTGTAACCCTCGGAGAAAACCTTAGCAGGGAGCTCATTCCGCAACCTACGCGTTCGCTGGAGGAAGTTTCGGTTCCATTTCGTTTCAAAAGTGTGAGAATGAATTCCCTGCTGATGGCGGGCGGTGCTATTGCAGAATGTAGCCGTGGGCATCATTTCAAACTATTCCTCAGAACACAACCCATTGTACAAGCTTTACTCATACATAATATAAATACACAAACACATGTGAATCGTTAATCTATATACCTATAAAACAAATTAATATAATATTAATGATATGCTATGACGCTTACAGTCATGTGAAATTGACCCTTTTTTAATAACTAATGGTAGAGAATTCCATAACTTTCTGGCTTGTACAAGAAAAATCCATACTCATATTATAAATTCGAAAGTGAGTGTTCGTCTTTCCTTCATTTTCTTAACTTAAAGTCCTTTTCACTGGTCAGGGATATTTAGGTATGATCACAGCACTGCGTGAGTTGAGACTACGAGCGCGGTAGAACTCAGGTGATTTATAGTTTTCGCACGAAACGCGGTGAGGTATACGTCCAATTCAAGAGCTGGCTAGATCCATACTACTTGCGTAGTGACGTGGCAGCGGAACATTTTTATAAAACAAAAGAACAAACAAAAGAAAGGGAAGAAAATCCCTATGTTATCTTCCACGCTTTAAACTGGCGCGAACACATATTATAATGAAGCATTTTGTTAAAACTCTGTATATTATAAAAATTAATTGTATGCAAGACAAAATAAATAGGTTTTTTTAGATCTGAACAAATAGAAAGAAAGCTTCCATTTTAAAATGGTATGTAACGTAGCTCTTTTGTAGTATATACAAATAATTTACTAAAACTGTTCCCAAGCGAGCTTATTAAAGTATTTCACTACTTTAATAAGCTCGCTTGAAAATAGCATTATAACTTTCCCAGCTGTAATAAACGAAAATACCGGTTCTGTTTGCAAAATATTACACACTTCTACACGCCAGAGAATATATGAGCTTTCCTAATATTAGATCTAACCTTTTTTAATACTTGAGCTTTAGCAACAGTTTAGATTTTGACTCCCACTTTAATTTAACATTGTTTTTAGAAACATAACATATTAAAATTTGCTATTGTAAAACGTAACATGATGAGATACGTACCAGCCTGGGTATTTTTTTTTTAAATGTCACAAAAACAGGGAAAAACATCGCTGATAGCTGAAATGTTAAAAGAGAGAGTTCTTTTACTTATGTGTTTTTATTTTATTAAGACAATTTGTATTTTGAGTTTATTGGGTTTGTGTTTTTATGAAAACATGTAGGTACTTTGTTATAATAAATTATCCTGGATACCACACACAGCAAACTGAGCAATGCCACCATGGGTACCAGACAACCGCAATTAAAAAAATATGAGGCTAGCAGAGTACTGTTTTTTTGATATGTTAAAGAAACGTTGTTACTCATAAATGTTTTTTCTACTAATACAACGGCCGTCAATTCGTTACTCATAACCAATTTCTGATCAACTAAAGTAGCAGAACAGAGCGTGTTTCATTGACAGACTAATTAGCAACCGTAGCTGGGCAGAGTTTGTTTTATTAACAACAGGCTGTAGTATCAATACATTTACTGTTCAACTAGACTGTCACTACAGCTACTTGTATTTTAAAACACGCTATGGCACGTATTAGCAGGGCAGTGATATAGGATGCGTAATAATGTACGAGTGTGTCTAGTGGAGATTGCGTTTAGAGTATAATAGATGCATTTACGCTATTGAAAAATCTTTTTTACGTTAAATAGACAGCAAGTCCAATCGCTAGTATCAGTACAGCGTTTCTGCAGAAACTGAGCTTTGTTTTTGCTACTCAAAGTAAATTGTATATATATCTATAGTTATAGTTACAAATAAAAGTTGTACTTATACCTATAACGTCGTTTTCTTTCCTGGTTAACACTTTTAAATATTAATTGACTAAATAAGTTACAGTGGCAGAGCAGAATTTGTTTTATTGATGGAGTAGATTAGCTGCTGCAGCAGACCACACTATTTCGTTGAAAGTTAGAAATTGATTAACGTAGCAGGTTACAATTTATTTTCTTAACGAACCGTCAGGCCCCAAAGTAAGCAGAGCTTGTGTTACGGTGACCAGACAACGAATACAGATACATATATATTACTTTTTTTTTTTTTTTTTTTGTAAATACATACATATTATACATAAAGTTGGTATGTTGTGAACAACTGAAAGATGGTTAAAAAAATTTTGAGTGCACCCATACTCATTACCTATAGAATATACTTTTCAAAAACAACACTGAGAAAGAGCTGTAATTACGTTCAGATACAGTAGCAATTTAATAATTATGTTACCATAATCGACTTTACGAGTAACTCGTGAGTATTGTTACCCCTAATTTACAATATAGACGCTTATCTTAAATTTATCACGAAAACAATTTGTTAGTCGACAGAATTTGCCCAATATAGTATCATCTTGGGCTCATATTCGCGTCTGAGGAAATTGGCAATTTAGGCGCCTTCGTAATAGATGCCATCATTTATAAGATAACCTGAAACACGAACTTGTGTAGAGTATTAACAGTAAATATCTCGTTTAACTGAGGCTGCGTTATTTTACACCATTATGTGCATAAGTAGTAAATAGATAAAGTGCCTTCTATAGATACTAACATGCTTCATTGACAATAGTCATGTTCTAAGTTATAGATATAGGTTTTATTCCAACAAAAGTGAATTAATTGGCGGTATTATTGCTTATAGCGATTTCTACCAGCCAGTGAGGTAGAAGACCAAAAATCAAATCAGAGTTAGGTGAACCAAAACAAAATATTCAATTCTAATACCAATGTGTACATATAATATATTCAAAAAATATTTTATTTATATTTGTGGGTGGCAAACCAGCTTACAGTCCGCCTGATGGAAAGCGGTCATCGTAGCCTATGGACGCTTGCAACACCAGTGACATCGTTGCTCAGAAATCTGATAACTTTTTTCTTGAAGAACTCCATTCTGTAACCCTCGGAGAAAACCTTAGCAGGGAGCTCATTCCGCAACCTACGCGTTCGCTGGAGGAAGTTTCGGTTCCATTTCGTTTCAAAAGTGTGAGAATGAATTCCCTGCTGATGGCGGGCGGTGCTATTGCAGAATGTAGCCGTGGGCATCATTTCAAACTATTCCTCAGAACACAACCCATTGTACAAGCTTTACTCATACATAATATAAATACACAAACACATGTGAATCGTTAATCTATATACCTATAAAACAAATTAATATAATATTAATGATATGCTATGACGCTTACAGTCATGTGAAATTGACCCTTTTTTAATAACTAATGGTAGAGAATTCCATAACTTTCTGGCTTGTACAAGAAAAATCCATACTCATATTATAAATTCGAAAGTGAGTGTTCGTCTTTCCTTCATTTTCTTAACTTAAAGTCCTTTTCACTGGTCAGGGATATTTAGGTATGATCACAGCACTGCGTGAGTTGAGACTACGAGCGCGGTAGAACTCAGGTGATTTATAGTTTTCGCACGAAACGCGGTGAGGTATACGTCCAATTCAAGAGCTGGCTAGATCCATACTACTTGCGTAGTGACGTGGCAGCGGAACATTTTTATAAAACAAAAGAACAAACAAAAGAAAGGGAAGAAAATCCCTATGTTATCTTCCACGCTTTAAACTGGCGCGAACACATATTATAATGAAGCATTTTGTTAAAACTCTGTATATTATAAAAATTAATTGTATGCAAGACAAAATAAATAGGTTTTTTTAGATCTGAACAAATAGAAAGAAAGCTTCCATTTTAAAATGGTATGTAACGTAGCTCTTTTGTAGTATATACAAATAATTTACTAAAACTGTTCCCAAGCGAGCTTATTAAAGTATTTCACTACTTTAATAAGCTCGCTTGAAAATAGCATTATAACTTTCCCAGCTGTAATAAACGAAAATACCGGTTCTGTTTGCAAAATATTACACACTTCTACACGCCAGAGAATATATGAGCTTTCCTAATATTAGATCTAACCTTTTTTAATACTTGAGCTTTAGCAACAGTTTAGATTTTGACTCCCACTTTAATTTAACATTGTTTTTAGAAACATAACATATTAAAATTTGCTATTGTAAAACGTAACATGATGAGATACGTACCAGCCTGGGTATTTTTTTTTTAAATGTCACAAAAACAGGGAAAAACATCGCTGATAGCTGAAATGTTAAAAGAAAATTGCATAGAACAGTCTTTTTTTTCTGAATTACTGTGCAGTTGGCTGATGCAGCCATGACTGCTCCACCGGGCTTTTGGAGCGAGACTCTGAAGGAGTCTCAGCCCATATAGCACCCAACGCTCAAGGGCTCTCTGCAGGGGGAACCTCGATTTGGATTATAAAGCATACTCAAGTCACTTATCTAACTGAATTTATAATAGTTTTTATAGGATGTAGACGCCTGGTTATCTAATACATTTAAACGAGCAATTCTTGTTCATATATAATCTAAATCTCGGAAACGGCTCCAACCATTTTCATTAAATTTAGTACGCAGTGGGTTTCCGGGGCGATAAATCGATCTAGCTAGGTTTCATTTTTAGAAAAAGTCATTTTATCCGGGTTTTCAGGTAGTGATAAACTGAAAAATAGGACTCTTCCTGACACACAAAAGCTACTTAACAATAAATAGCTTTGTTAAAACAAAGTTTTGAACGTGGCCAGCAGCCTAGACCACTTTACACCTGTATATAAGTTGGCTTGCAGGCTAAATTTCTTTAGGTAAAAGACAGAACATTTATTTCTTTATACAAAAGATCACGAATATACCTTACATTGATACATTTATTTACTAACGTATATTTTGTACTAGAAAAGTGCCACCCTACTTATAGGTAAAGACATAATGTACTATCTTAGAAGTAATTAACTCAACAATCTCGATACACAGAAATGTAACTTGTCAACTTACTGTACTTACACTGTACTTATTTATTCAATGTGGACGTGGAAGCATAATTACTGTCAAGAATACCGCTAAATCACATATATTGTCAACCTCTTTAATTTTATGTTTTATTTTGTAATTAGCTTTTCTTCTAAATCTGACTCTACGGAACATTTATCTGCATTCAGTATCATTTTGTTTTTTACAACACATACATAGAGTATCTAATTCATTTTGTAATTTGTTTGCGTCATTTAAATGGGTGATTGGTCAAAAAATCTTCTGCAAATAGGTATTAAAAAGAATTTTTGTTTATTAAATTTTGATTGCCCAAAGCTAAAAATGAAATGAATGGCCAGCAAGAAGCCCAGACATTAACCCCATTGAACACTTATGGGACGAGTTACAGATGTGTGTTCTACGTCGCCAGCTTGTCAAGACTTTATCCTTAGGGAAAATTAAATAAAAAGATTTCGTAGAGTCCGTAAATATAATTTATTAAAGTTTCATATTCTACCATTTTTAACAATGAAATATCAAGATTTTCTATTTTTCCATAACAATTTATAATTTAGATAGTTTTCATAAATTGCCGTTTTGCCGTCTCTCGATTTCTTATATTTTTCTAGTCGACTATACCGTAAAAGTTCAAGTAAATATAATTTTCGTGATAAGGTGTATTTCCTTGTATCTGTGTCTAGCAAATCAATGCCATCACCAGCTTTTGAAAATCAATATAATTAGGTTCTATATGGCGAAAATGACCATTCATCCGTAGGGAAATAAAACCTATTTGGTGATATTCCCAATTCAAGATAAACGAAGTTGGGTACCTGGGATGAGGGTTTGAGGTAGAACCCACAACCTAGTAAAAATATATTTTAGGTACTTTTCTGAACAGATTTCGTTTTTATTTAAAATCCTCCTAGATTATTTATTAAATTATTTCTGTAACTTCGAAGAATACCAATCACTGATAAAAAAATATTCTATATCTTCACTATCTTAGGTAAAAATTTCAATCTCTCTCTATAACATGTTGTCGTGAACGTTTCTCACAAAAAACTGTCTTTAAATCTTTTTTAAATTTTTTATCTGCCATTCTTTTGAATCCAATAGTATGTCAAAGTAAATAAGTTTGGTATTAATTTCTCGTATGGATATAGAAATAACAATAATTTTGAAATAATCACGTAAAAGGAGAACTAAAGCTATTTACAGACTAAAAAATATATAACTAAACAAATCACTTGCTACAAGCTAGCTCCACAGACAACGCAGCAACTGAAAACAGCCATAGAAGAGGAATTGAAAGGAATGATTTCACAGAATTTCATAGTGAAACCGATTAATTCTACGCCTACTCACATTAAAGCTGTCGTAGATGACTTTGGAGGCAACACAAATTACTGAATAAATTTTTTGATTGAGACAAAACATTTCTTTACAAATCCAGCACTAGTTTATTGCTGCAACTCTTTTTTTTTCAGTATTCTGAAATTGATTTTGAAATAATAGCATACGAAAAAGGTGACTAAATGTGCCAGCTTTTAACTACATGACAACTTTTTGCTCATCTTAACAGTTATTTTAAGCCTAAAACACAAAGTTGGCCGATAGGTGTCTCCGGGAGTAGTTAATTCTCTTCAATGTCAATAATAATAAAGGCACTCAGTGTGAACTTTAAGATGAGTGCCAATTTATTAGAACCGCTACTAATTTGAGGTTTGATAAACAAGATATACGCCAGAAACGCCGTTAGCGGAAAGTTTATATTCAAAGTCCTATGGTCTAGCTTATCCAATTGTCTGTATTTTTTTTTTGTTAATTTAAATAAAATAACCTACGATATTCCAATGTAGACACACTGCGTGAGAATAAATTAACCATGTCTGGTTCCTATTAGTTTAGTTTGAGTGAAACAGTATATTTAAAGAGCTTGGGTAAGCTAATCTAAACTTTGCAAATCTGAAAGTGCAAACAAAGCTTGCCGCAAAATGAAACTGTAAATTCAATTAGGGTCTAAGTAAGACTTACGATTCTTTTGATTTATTATTCTCTCTTTCTTTCTGTTTTATTTTCATATACACTTTTTACGTGCTCCTTTGTATAGTGGTACAAGTACAAAAAAGCAAATCAGTTAAAAAAGGAAATTCTTTATTGAAATACAATAATACTTAATGGAAATTGAATAAACTTTCCAATATTTTTGTTTTTTATAGCTAGAGACAACAATGGCAGTGAATTACGGATTCATGTTCAGAATACGGAAACGATAGAATTGTAACTTCGTTAAAACGAAAGAAAGCGAAATAACGTAATTTGCCTGTTGTCCGCAGAATGTAATCAAGATCCACACACTCACTGAACAGAAAATTCGATTAACATTTTGACATTTGTTTTATTCTGGACACGTATCTGCACACGTTTAAGCTGTTTTGTTATACCAACAAAGTAGCCAACAAGCTTACGGCCCGGGTGCTGTTAAGCGGTTAGCAAAACTTATGGACGCTTGCAACACCAGAGTAGTACTTGTGCGTTACCGACCCTTTAAGGCTCCAATCACTTTTCATACTGTAGTCTCTAGGGACAACCTAAGCGTTTGCGGGAAGCGTATCTAAAACTGTGCAGTGCACGACCATTAAGGTTGCAGGGGCAAAGATGAATTACCTGCCGATGGTAGCGGTGTGATGATAGATTTAGAGCGAGGACCATTTCACACACACGATTTCACAGAACATAACCCACTATACAAAAACATACGGCAGAACACACATAAGGAATAGTCTTTCCTTAGACTTTACGATCAATTTTACTTTGCGAAATCAACTCCTTTAATAAATCAAGTTATCATCCTTCATCGTTGAGGGATACTTGAACTTTGTTCCATCCATATTTCCCTGAAAGAATTTATTGCTATATTGTTAGTATGTGCAGTTAAGATTTAAATTAATAAAATTTTATTAAAGAGGTGCAATAATAAAATTCACTTCTTGAGTGTTACAATAATTATGTAGGTAGAAATCTTTTACATGGGTTCAAAAGATAGAGCAATTTTAATTTCGGACAGGCAGACAGACAGCGTAGGCATAGGGTCTTGTTGGCACCCCTTGGGTACGGGGTTCCGTAAAAAAGTAGTATGTTCCAAAAGATGATTTAGCTCCATCTAAAATTATCTAAGTTTAATAATATTATCTACAATCTGATAAAACAGCAGAAACAGTTTGCACGTAATAGCAATTCTGGCGCAGGAACTTCCTACCTGCATCCTTATCTAAATTGGAAACCTTTTCCTTTCGCATTTATGACTTTTCCTGTAACTTAATTGGAACAGGAACTGTGCGTGTTTTTTTTTCTTTGTTATTTGAAATTTTACTTACTGTATAAACCTATCAAGTAGATAAATTTACATACCTTTAGCTAAAATTAGAGTAAAACAAAAACTGATCAAGTGCAAATCGGATACACACACTAGGGCTTCCGTAGCATACACTGAATCTTATGCCGAAAAAAACTATACAAATTTACCATATTATTTTAAGACCATAAACTTCTTAGTACCTGGAGATCCGAGCTTCGCTCGTTTTTTTTTAGCAACGCCATCTATTGTCAAGTAGCTGAACAACCGCCATCTATTTCCAAGTAGCTTTATCGTTGCTGTTTCGGTAAAAATAATATTACTACTCGCCAATGGATGTCAGAAGCAGTCATATTTTTCTGTATATCATTGCCTAAAAACACGGATACAACGACGTTTTCTGAAAATGAAACCTAGCTAGATCGATGTATCGCCCCCGAAACCCCCCGGATACTAAATTTCATTAAAATCGTTGAGCCGTTCCCGAGATTCAGATTATAAATACAATACACAAGAATTGCTCGTTTAAAGGTATAAGATAATTTTTCTTGTAATCTATTATGAAGAACCATCTACTTTCTGTATATTTCTTCAAAAATTTTAGGCTAAATAGTTTCGAAGATAAGGAGCTCGTGGCCAATCTGCATTCGTCTATTAGAAACACTAAGCGAGGTTGAGCAACGTCGGGTTTCATCAGTATCCGGAAGGGTGACCGCCTAGTGGCATATTTTTCTGAACAACTTTGGAGGGCACGTTAAACTGTCGGTCCTGACTGTTGTCATATTATGATAGATCTTTATGTCCAAGTCCGATCAGTCTAATATGGTTTGAAAAACTCTGGCAGTCGAGTGGCCAATAACTCGATTAACATACGCGAATTCGCGGTAGACTATGGTGAAAACCTTCTTCTTCAATGATAGGCCTGCAGCCAATAGGGGGAATAATAGCCGAGACAAGACAAACTTTTAAAATTATATATAAGATATAAACTGTTTATTCTAAAATTATAAAAAAATAATTGAGATCCTCAAAACAAGCTCTTTCATTTAATATGTGGCACAGTACAGTTTGTAAAACTTATTTCAATTTTCTAATTTGTCCACAAAACTGACACTATTTATATCAAACAACCTTTTGGCAGCGGCTTGCCTGTGATAAATTTAGATATGTGCGTAGTATTTTTACGACTGTATAGTTCATTATGTGGGGTTCGGTTATAATTCGGTCTTTAGGAAATTTTGACGTTTTTCGTGATAAAAAGTATTCTTTCTCGTATGTCCTTTTTCGCCCCATTAACTATCTCTGTGCCAAATATCAGCGCATTTACATGCTCCTGCTATATTGTATTGTACATATAGTACTAATTTTTCTATTGGTTTTTTTATCATAATATTATATTCCTTTACGATCAGACACGTATTTTACAGTGAGCTTTCTTGTCGGCTAACATTTTTTAAGTTTTTATTTGCTGACGTAAAAGATAATTAAATAAAATTTAAATACAAGTCAAGCCCAATCAATCAAAAAGGTTTCATGTTTAACGCTGCGTTTTACTAGCGGCTATTTTCTTTACATCTTTGTAAGCCTTCACCCTCGCTTACAAAGAGAAATCACAGCAATTTTCCAACAAAAGACCGCTGTGTAATTTGCCGGACCCGGAGCTGAATACCTCTTTAAGTTATATGAACGGCCTGCAACCAGTTATATTTGAACTCTACCTAAACTACGTGAAAGTTTATCATGTGTGAGCCTCATAATAAATATAAGGTTCTAACTAAACTTGACACTCTGATTTAATCTTCGCTCGAGGACAATAGATGATTGATATATAAAATGATGATGAATTTTGAGAGCTTAAAGCCATAATGTTCCTAAATGGACGTATTCAAGAGCCTTTTATAACACTACGTATTACTATTGTGTAATACTGCAATTGTTTCTTATTCTTATGCATTAAGTGGCTACACACGTTCAATTTAAATTGTTCTGTCAAATAATTAAGTGTGTAGGTAAAACTGAGAACTGTGTTAGTGAACTGACGACTATCCATAGTCTACTTAATAAATATCTATTCATAGTGATAAAACTGATTGGTCACTACCCACAGTGAAAACTAAAAACTGTAGTATGAGACGCTAAAAAATGTGAAGTTTTACATTAAAAATTATACTCTGTGGATATGCAATAATACGGAAATTTTATATAGTTAATAATAATGTTATTTAAATCATTTTACACATTTCCGCCATGTGGGTGTGAGTGTGTGTTTGTGTATTATACATACATTTAAATTGAATTTTTTTATGTGTTTTTTGTCCAGAACTAAGTGACGGTAGTTTGTTAACAGACTGAAGAAGTTTTTCTAATAATGCCTTATTATGCCATATGCCAATATTCAAAGTCGCGGAAATTGATGAGAAACCATGATAGGTTTTCGCTCTGGGCATTCCCAAAATAGTGACACCATAAATAAAGAAAGCAAATCTTAGAAGTTTATAATTCTTTTACTATTATGAGTTTTGTATGATATAACCACAGACCTAGGATTTTTCGCTACGCTAAAGATTAACACAGCGAGGAAAAGAGATAGACGTATTACATAAACACTGCACAAGAGAAAAAGAGACAGATAAACATATCTAATATGTCCATTATTTTTCGAGTAGAAACCCATAGCAACCAGCTTGTTTTGTGACATTACGTGTTTACATAATTATCACAAGATTCCTGATAACAAAGGACTAAAAAGTGTAGTGCTTAGCCATGGTGTCTTGTTGTTAAGTTAATTGTTACGTCACAGGAAGAAATAACCCGGACAATCATACGTAAATACTAAGTTTCCATGTATTCTTTTCAAACCATATTTTGTCGAATTTCTGTTAGAAATTGGTTCAGAAAACTGTTTTTACGTAATTATATTGCTGTACTTTGTTATACATGGTATTATTTTTTTACGTAATTATATTGCTGTACTTTGTTATACGTGGTATTATTTTTTTACGTAATTATATTGCTGTACTTTGTTATACGTGGTATTATTTAATATAAAAAGGATCTAATTAATGTTATTTTAAGTAAAATTGAAAAATTTTTGGTAACGCTAAATAGGGCTAGGGCTTGACAAAACGATGACGTCATAACTATCAGTATATCGATACTTTTTCCCGTAATTATTTATTAACATCCAGAGTAATTTAATTTTAATTATGTTTCTTACAAATATTACTTGAGCGTACGTGGTTAATAGGCTTCTTTTATAGGGTTCTGTAGCCAAATGGCAAACACGGACCCTTGTAATCTCGTCATGTCGGTCCATATGTTCATAGCCTTATAAATCCGCTGCATTTGCATCGATTGTAATAAAATTTTACAGGAAGGTATCTTTAACATAAAAATGGAGATTTTTTTTTATCAGGGGTAGCTTTTTCACATACCCCACCTTCAGGGGTATCGTTAGATAGGGCTTCAAAAATGCAATTGAAATTTGTTAATATAATTCGCGAGTTACAAGCGCTAAATGTTAATTTTCACTAAAATACAGTAGAATTTAAAAAAATGTTCATTGAAGAAAGTTAGGTAAAATAAAAGGGGTTTTGAAAACACAAAAGAAACCATTTGAAGTGTTTTAATTTTTATGTCTGTCAGTTTGTGCGGAGTGTCTATTTTTGCCTAGTCTACACTTACACACAAGACAGGTGCTTCCCAAAATGAATCCAACTTTGGAATTCCAATACAATCCACTATTTACTATATTTCAGTTCTTGGATTCCCCTCAAATCGTAAAGCATTAATTTAATATAACCGCTTATGTATTTTGTTTACTTGGTAACATTCCCTCAACATTGTCAATGTTTGCAGAAATATTTTCACCGTCAAATCACATCGCCAACCATATCAGGCATAAATATATCGATAATGCACAATGTCGATAGTGTACGCAGACAACACTATTCTCAACCCACACAAAGACAGTTACTAACACTTACGCAATTTTGTTGGTATCATCACTAAACTGACATTGTGTATCTTTCACATCCTTTATCTATGGACACGTAGTATTATATTCTCTTTGCTATGGACTAACAAGAGTTTTGCGAATTGACGTATGGCATAATTAAGCATTATAGCGACGAAATATCTAATAGTTAACAGCCACTTCAGACAAAAATGTTTGTATAAATTGAAGTCAGCGAGCTCTACAAAACTGGTTCCGGAATGGTTCAGGAAAACCTACGTCAACCTTTTGACACTGTAAGCCTCAAGGGCTCAACAGGAACGGTAGCCTTAAATTCCATTTCTTAATAGAAATATTAAAAATGGGCAGATATTGAAATCGTTAAAGTTCTTATTTATATAATTAATTAATTAAAATTTCCTACCTTATTAAGATGATATAAAAATGTAGACAAAAATTCTACTGAAAAACTCAGTGGGAGATATTACTTACAAATGTACTTTAATTTATAACGGATAAGCGTTTGCCCGCGGTTCCACCGTCCCTAAATTCGGTATTCGGTGTAGGATTTCAACGATGAATCCTCAGTAAAAACAAAAACCGACATACACTTGACACATTCAAGTAGCCTATGTCCTTCCCCGAGACTTAAATTATCTCCGTGTCAAATTTGTCGGCGGTTTCACCCCCCCTAAATTCGGTTATCGGTGTAGGATTTCAACGGCAACTCCTCATTATAACCGAAACCGACTCACATTTGACGTTTTCAGCAGGTTATATCTTTTCTCGGGGCTCAAACTATCTCTTTGCTAAATTTCATCTTAATAGTTACAACAGTTTCAGCGTCAATAGGTAACAGACAGACAGATGGACAGACAGACTGACAGAGTTACTTTCGCATTTATAAGATTGCAGTATGGATTCAAAAAAGTATTAGGGAAACGTAGAGAGTATAGGTAGGTGTGCGTTACCGCATCGTCGTGCCTTATGGGATGATGTCACGTCCCTCTTGTGTCACTCGACATTCCTAGGCTGCATTCCTCCGTTTCTAAAGAAGAAGGTTAAGCACGAACGAGATATGTTTTATAGGACGCAAACGTCGTTGTTTTGTGTTTATTTCGCTCGTTTTTTATTTCACAGTTTTGTGTCTATCGTCACACTGAACATCTTACAACTTAGCGCTTTTTAAGGGGAACATAGACGCCAGTGACCTTGCTGAAGTATAAAGCAAGCTTAATCCAGTAATAATGTGCTACATTAAGGCAGATAATGATTTTTAGTCATTACGTTTTATGTTTTTGGCTATTTTTTAATGTTTTTAATTTATTGAAAATCCTGGATTATACATAAAATTTTAGCCGATTTTGCTTAAAATATGAAGCCATACCTAATTAATGTATTTAAATAAAATTGGGCTCCTTAACTAAATATCAAGATCTTCGACAAAAAAAAAACTCAGTTTTAAACATTTTTTTTTTTGTGTTTATTTAAGATCAATTTTTTTTAGTAACTGATTTTTTTTTTAAATATTCTGTCTGATCTCTCTTTTTGATTTTGTCTTTCTTCGATCTGGAACAAGTTAGATGGACCGTTATGGAATATTAGGGTATATCGTGGTTTCAGCTGTGTTTGTGGATTTTGATTTTCAGAGCAATCGCCAATTGTAAAAGTACTTTGTAAATCCTCGTAAAACATTAACAATAAGCATACGTAACTTTTATATCTATTTACTTTTTTACTATTCTTCTTAAAATAAAAACTTTCACACTGAATGAGATATGAATGAAATTATTAGAGTGGTAACGATGATCTATTCCATCAACCATAAAAGAGATATAAACCCTCGTAGACGGTGATGCGTCAACCGAGCACCTGTCTAGGGGTTCGTGATTGATGCGTCGTAAAGCAGCTTATTGCTTCCTGACATGCTGAGCTGAGGAATCTCTTGTGCCCCTGTATTAAGGTTCTTATAACAAATATTAAATTGAACTCAGTAAAATTATTCGAGTATTTTATATTTTTAGGATTTCTAGAGGTAGATACATAGAGATGGTCGAGCTAGTTAAGAAAAATACTATAAACATCGGCTAAGTGCGAGTAGGACTCGCCACCGTTTACGTTATTTTTTTGTATATCTCAAAGGTGGCAAACAAGCCTACGGTCCGCCTGATGGGAAGTGGTCACCGTAGCCTATGGACGCATTGCCGACCCTTCAGAAATCTAATAACTTCTTTCTTGAAGAACTCCATACTGTAGTCCTTAGAGAAAGCCTTGACAGGAATCTCTGAAACCGCACTGTACGTGACCACTTCGGTTTTAAAATGTGAGAATGAATTCCCAGCCGATGGCGAGTGGTGCTATGGTAGAAAGTAGATCGGGCATCATTTCAAACAATTCCTCAGAATACATCCCATTCTACAAGCGGTAGATCACATACGGGGAGGCAAAGTCTCTGCTCAGACTTAAGGGCTACGGCATGACGGATACGGCAAGTGAGTATGGGATTGACGACAATTTTCACAACCAAAGTTGGTCGGATATTACTCGTTAAATTGTAAAGCCTACTTTGCTTTAATAGTTTTCTTTTAATTTGCTGCTACTCGCATGATTTTTTTAACACACCCAAGAGCAGCCATTTAGATTGCAGTGTGCAGTGGCTTTAACAAAAATTTGCACTTTACGTTACGTTTACGTTAAATCGAAAAGTAGCGTTCGAACTCCCACAATATTCTTAAACGAGCTATCTAACGGCACCCCACACTATAGTATAGACGAAAAAAAATATTCATCCCAACTTTACGCTAATTATTACTTTGTCGGCATAATTAATATGTATAACCGTACCAAATTACAGCTTTTTTGTATTATACGGTAGTAAATCATTCCGAATCGGTCTTACTTTTTTGTTTTGTTTATTAATACTATAAGACATTGATTATTTACATATTACATAAACTGTCTTTTGTTTATATTAGATACTTTTTTTATGTTGTGCTTGTGCTTTATATTTCATGTTTTTTTATGTTTGTAATGGAAAGTGTTCTTTTATGATAGCGAGGGCATTTTCCAATATTTTAATTGGACGGTGTAAGAGAAAGGGAGAAAAGAAATGCCCTTGCTGAGTTTCTTGCCGGTTCTTCTCAGTACAAGGTCTCCCGCCCTGTAGACTTACGAACCGATGGCGTAGTGACATTCATAAGTGCTCAATTATTGTAGCCTAAACTGAATAAATTATATTAAATTTGAATTTGTTGATATTTATTTATGATCTGTTTTAAATGTCAAAAAACACCTAAACATTGACAAAATAAGAAAGTATTGTAAATTTATTGTGGATCCCAACTGTTTATAAAGAAAATATATAAACTTACAAAGAATTTTCTTCGAAGTCTATTCACAAATGTTTTTTTACCGAATTTCAAATGATAATGTTCACAATAAATAGAACATATCTAATTATTTAATTATACCTACATACTACTTTTATGTATAATTAAATACTTAGGTAGGCATAAATTATAGCACACGCTATGAGAAGCGGGTATACTCAAAAGCAAGTTGGAACATGTTATTTTTGCTAACTTATAATAGCATGTAACCATATGCTATTTTGAATTTGGATTTGATTTGATAAGTTGCAATTGCCATGCATGTTAGTGGAATGTTAGGTCCAAATAATAAGAAAAACGAAATTGCCAGGTAAAATAAGTTCCAAAACCTGCTAAAATTTTTGTCGTATAAAAATTAAAAAAAATAATTAATGAATTTATAGCAACGAGTCGAGTATAAGATTTTGCTTAGCTTGGGACCATATGGCGCTGTGTGTAAAGTCCATAATATTTATTATCATTTAAATTATATTGTAATCGCTAGAAGTCATAACCTAGGTTGGTCTTAAAATTAACATGGATATAACTAAGGTAATGTTTATCTAATGTCCATGTCACGCCGGTACCGGTGTACTGGTTGTTCTTGGGAGCGCTACTCTTGAAGTTTTGTAAGTAAAATATATATACCTCGGACAAGTATTTCAGTTAGGTAGGTCCAACTTTGAGAAAGAGGTTAATCAAAGGATCGTGGCGAAAAGCGTGGTCCCTAACTGTTTGTCTGTTAAATAAGCTCAGAATCGCTCAGTGAGCTATGGAGAGAATTATGCTTAGTGTTACTTTGTTCGATAAAATCTGGAACGAGGTAACTCGCCGAAGAGAGCTTAAGACACCAACGTAGCTCAAATAGTTAGCAAACTGAAGTGGCAATGGGCAGGCCATATCGCTCGTCATACCGATGGGTAATAAATATTCTCGAATGGCAACCACGGATCAGAAGACGCAACGTGTGACGGCTTCCTACCAGGTGATAAACGACCTGGTTGGTTCAAGTGCGGCTATTATGGAAACATATGGGGGAAGCCTACGTTTAGCAGTGAACTGCTTCCGGCTTTAACGATGACGAAGATTAATTTGAATTGAACCAGCACTTTCAAAGACCATTTTTCAAACTCACACCATAGCGCTGACTTCTAGTTTCGAATATAATGATTTCCTCCATGTATGCAAATACTTACGCAGTGTAAGACTTTTTTGAACATTTTGATATAAAAATGTAAAAACACAACACTACAAGAGCGATTTTACTAGCAAGTCACTTGAAAAATATACGAACAAAGCAAGGCTTATTTATATATATGTAATATCTCAATGAAAGAGGTGCCTTTAAAGACTAGTGCCTCTGGGTTCTTGTGATTCAGGGACCTGTTATGAAGTCGAGCCTAAATTGGCAATTTTCTTAGAAGCTTATTTATAAGCGTATAATATTGACAAGTCTAATAACAGGCGTTACTTCAGTTACAAACTTGAGACTTATACAATGGGAACGATAACAAAACATTTTATTTAGCACATTAGCCTGAAGATATTATGTAGATTGTAAGTTAGCTTTTATTACCACCTTTTTTGTCAGCGACGAGCAATATTAATAATTAATTGTCCAAAATAACACAAACATTTGTAAAAAAGACTGCACGTGCTGAAAGATAACTATTATATTATATACTGGCTTTTCGACTGCGCAAAAGTTGGTTATCGCCATGGGATATCTACGGAAACTTCTTGAACAACCGGTACCGGTTAAAAAGTTCCATACCATTTAAAATTAATTTTATTTCGTGACAGTTGTAACAATAGCTATTCATAATAGCTAGGTGCGAAATGACTCACAGGTCAGTACCAAATATTGTTTGAAATTTAATTTTCTTAGCAGAAAGTGTTAGCTTGTTTTTGACGTGACAACGTCTTATAAATTGGTTTGCCGGGTGACACTTCAAGAAACTGCGTTACGCTCCGCTCACGTTATGCGCTCACAATGAGAGCGAGTGAGAGGCACGCGGCATGGTTAGCCCGCCTAAGAGCGAGAGAGACAGACATAAAAAGTGAAAGGCACAAGTTGTCACGATTCCGGACGGTTGTCCGACACTAATTTTTTTATAGGAGAATGTACGTTTTAACATTTATATCTAGATTTTTAAGGGAAAATTACCCTCCTTAACTCTTGCATTTTTCCGGCATCATAATGTACGTGAGTGTCCCGACACAGGTTACCTATGCCTATCTGAAAACTGAAACCGTGAAGATATACAAATACTAAAAAAAAAAAACCCCCCTCACATGCACTTCCAATGGAAAATTTGACGACTGCGTACAAATTTTGTTTTTACGAATGAATGTTCCCGAAGCAACTTACGTAAAAGTAATATAATTATTTTCAGACTTAAACAAATAAAGTAAAATCATTTAACTTTTCTACATACATACATAACATTCCGCCTGTTTCCCAGAGGAGTAAGCAGAGACCAAAAGTTGCCACTTGCTGCGTTGCTGCCAAACTTGTTTGTCAGTAATGCTTTTATTCATGTCCTACAGTAAACTTTTCTATCATTTCTTTTCTGTGTAAAAATAACAGAAAACGTATTCGAAACAATTTATACCTACATGTTATTTTGTTTTCACTAGTCCTTTATGGTTTTGTACTTCTTTTCCTTTTTCTTTTATATTTAATTTAACATTTAATACAATGTTTTTATCTTATTACCAAAAACTGTAACCGGATCCGTTTTAATTGCATTTAATTGTGTGTATTTTAAATTGGTAATAAAATAAAATTTTATGAGTTTCGTCACATTTAAAATACTAACCGTTTTGACTGTTTTATAGTTTAGTCTTTTTTGTCTTGTTAAATGTTATGCTGTTAAGTTTTCATGCTATTAGTTCGATGTGAAATTTCTTAGCTTTGAAAAAATAGTAAAATTGGATTGTGAGTCTCAGTTACTAATTTTTTGACTTTTGAGTGATATATTAAAATAAAATGTTCACATTATCTCTATAAACCAAGTGTATAAAATATACCAAAGTGGAATTTTTGTTGTTATAAATCTCAGCTTAAAAAAAAACTATTATCTTTATAAACAATAAGTGCTTTCATATTAATTATTATAGCTTTGCAGATAGGTATAAAATATGTTTTCTAATTATCCCATACAGAAAAAAATATATGTCCATTTAATGCGACTTTTTCTTTAATTCACTCCGTGCATTGTTATTAATTTCTTTCCTTAATACGAAAATAAAAACAGATCTTTTATAAACATAAAATTTTGTGTTTTTGGTTCCATATGAGATTTCACAGGTTTCGAGCTTTATTTTCTCATATAGCTTTTGATTATTCTGTAGTTTAAACTTTAGATGTAATAAATAAAATATAAACTATTTTTCTATTGTATTAACATAAATATTTTATTGTAAATTCAATTTAATATTCTATTAATGCTTTACTCTTTTTTAATACAACCAAGGTGGTGAACAAACTTGCGATACTCCTTATGTGAAGCGGTTTACGCAGGTCATGGACGCTAGCAACACCGGGGACATTACTTGCGACTATGTGATTAAAAATCTAATCACTTCTTTTTCTCGAGGAGCTCGTGGCTCACTGATCAAACGATAAGCGAAGTTAAGCAACGTCGGGCTTTGTCAGTAACTGGATGGGTGACCACTTAGTGGAGGTAACGCGAAACCGTTGGTCATATGACATCAGCCGTTAAGGTTAGTCAGAGGCCTTATGGGCAGTTTGAAATATTTGACTAAGGCCTAAGCGTTATTTTCCAACGAGAGACCTACTTACAGCGGCTAAGGCGATGGTATGCCTAAATACTTCCATCGGAACTTTACTTTTCTTAATTTTTTATTGCAATCGATTTTGTTCACAAACCGAATCTAATGACCCTAGTGCGAATGCTGAAAGATTTATGATTGTAATAATTTAGGTAAAGCTTGGCCCAATATCTCTGGATAAAAGCGTATCCATGTTCCTACTTATTTACGCACTCTACTGGATATTCAGTAGCTTTATTTCTATTCTCAAATACAAGTCGATTAATAAAATTAAAAATTTCTTTATTTACGAGAATAAAATTTAAGAGAGCGGTATAGGCCAGAAAGAAACACTATCATACACATTACGAAGAGATGTATACATATTTGTTCTTTACTATATGAATAAAAACTCCCTCGTAGCCTAGCTCGTAGTGTGGCCGGCTGCTGTGCAGAGGGTGTGGATTCGAGTCCTGCACTGGACAAACATTTAAGCATTTGTGTTTGTCTTGAGTCTGGGTGTATTTATGAATGATATGTATGTATTTACAAAAAAAAGTAATATATATGTATTTGTATCCGTTGTCTATAATATATATGTATTTGTGTTGGGTACCAACCCAACACAAGCTTGACTTACTTTGGGGCCAGACGGCGCTGTGTGTAGTGTCCTAAAAATATTTATTTATATATTTATAATTCATAAAACAAAAATACTCTTGAAACTTGCCGTTTCTGTATGGAATTTTAAGTTTTTACCATTTTCTTTTTTTTGCTAAATTTTATATGAATCTAATAGCCTATTAACTAAACAATATAGAGTAAAAATATAGAGTATTAACTCTAACTAGAAAACAACAAATTATATAATACACACAATAAATTCTAGAGATTTTAATGAATTTATTGTTTAAAATTAATGCTATTATACCTATGTATTATATTAGAAATTTTATTTGTTTATAGCATTACTAGCTGTACCCAGCGATTGCACCCGCCTATATACCTACTGCTTACTAGCACCGCCACCAGATATTTTTAATTTTTTCTTCGTACAAAGCGAAGGTATTTAAAAAAAATGAAAAATATTAACTAATCACAAAATATTTTTTGAAAGATTTGTATTGTTTGTAGAACAGACAAATTTTACAATTATTAAATAACGTTTTAAAAATAGTTAATGACTAGTTTTCATTTTCATTTTTTTACTCTTTAAAAATACGCTTTGATATAAATATATAAAATGAAAATACTTACACCAGTAAATATCTACTCCCTTTTGTCATTACATATGTATTATAGCGCCGCCGCCGCCGACGCAGTAGCAAAAGGGAGACTCATGAATAAAAGTAGGTAGTATTTTCATTTCTACGTTACTTGGTAGTTAATGAGGAACATTTTGTTTTAATACACAGGACACATTTTTAGGACACATCGCATAACGCCAGCCTGGTCCCAAACCAAGCAAGGCTTGTTATGAATATCAAACAACAAATGGGTCATAGTCAAATTGAATTTGTGCAAGTTAACTTGTCCTGGAAGAAACAAATGTTTTTATTAAAACTAGTCATTTAAAAAAAAAAAAATTATCAATAAACATCTTAAAAAAATTTCAATGATGCACTAACTAAAGGTAACCAGTAACTATGTTTCCGACCACTATATTCCTACTTTTATGGGTAACAAATTGTCATTGCTATTAGAGCTACAATAGCGACGGTAACATAGTGGTCTGTTTTGTATACCCAAGGTTATGAAATCTAAAATAAAAAAAAATTCAAGCGTAAAAGACAAGTGCCATCTGGGCAATTTTTACAATTATTTACAAAAATGTAACCACAACTACATATACGTACTTTTATTTGTAAAAACATACATAGTAAACATAGAACACACAAACTAAGGACAAATTAAATAGAAAAAGTGGCTAACTAAACGGAACAAAACAGTTTCTTGGAAATGTTACAGTCTCAAGACAGATATCCTACAAAGAATAACTCATCAGAGGCTTACTAATGGATAACCATTTTTTTGTTCTGGACGGACTATGCAGTTGGCTGATGCAGCCATTACTGCTTCACCGGACTCATACGCTTTTGGTATCCCGATTCGACTCTCGTGTTGTGCGGTCGTGTTCTAGAGCGTCAAGTGCTCTCATTGTGCTCCATGATGTGGTGACTCAGGCGGTGCGCATTCCTGTATGGTGTTTTGCCTCAGTGCTGACTACCTCGTTTCGTTGTTTGGTTTATTGCCCGCGATTCTTGGAAAATCAGCCTGAGCGATGAGCGCTGCTCGCTCAGTTGTGTGTGCTTGCTGAGAAATCGCTTCTCGGCCCGCTGTGAGTGAACTTTCGCGCTTTTCAACCCGCCCATAACGCGAAGTTTATCAAAGCGATACTGTGTGTTTTTGTGTGTGAGTGCATGTTCTCGTAACCGCAGAACTACTACGCAAATTGGTGTCCCTATGCTTGGCTCTTTGACTGACGCTGGTTCGACCGACCTGAGCCCGGCTTTGGGTGGATCGCTAGTGTAATATTTCCGCTTCAGCGGTTCGCCACTCCGCACATTGTCGCGTTTTAAGTGTCGATTTCGTTTAGGTGGTAAGAAATCCAGTCCCGAGTGCTCAAAGGCTGATGGGTGCGATCGTATATCACTTTTCAGAGTTGCGATCTACCTAATCGTTTCTGAATTCGTAAACATCCGTTGCTCGGCGGGAAACCTAACGGTGACAACTTAACCCCGGCCGTAGGAGTAGGTGTTGGTATACACCAAGCAAACCGTAGCACTGCGGGACGCTTGGCCACATTTAGATCACATCATAGGAGTCACTAGTTACTCATAGTCTACATCTCGGCCACTCCCGCGATGGCCAAGCTACTCAATGGCGTGTCCCCGGACCACTTAGGGGCAAAAAAGTGGTTGGCTTGGGGACAAAAAGGGCAAGAAGCGGAAGAAGACCGCCAAGTCCCAAAAGGCTTCGTCGGCATCCGCTCAGGAGTCTTCTCCTCCTCCCTCCGATTCCAAAATTTAAATAAAAAATAGAACATTTAAACACAAGGTTACGTCTAAAGGAACCACTAAATAGTTTATTTTTATTATTAAAGCTTTTTTTAAAAGTTTACCAAGACTATATTAATACAGAATAAAAATGCATCTGTTAAGACTATAAATCGAAATGTATGCTCACCTAGACTTCCGGCTCTTAGTTTTATCATCAAGTTTCATTAGCTATTACAGTTCGATTTGATATGTTAGATTTACGTTTATTTCTAGCAAAAATTGTTTCTACTAAAGATTTCATGTCAACGAGAAAGCAATGTTTTGGCAAAAAAGCTGTTATTTGGTGTAATAACGTTGCTTCCTGATTTATGTTCCCACAGGGCCGCAAATGGTAAGTTACGTGTGTCAAAGAAGATTGGGTTTTGTAAACAACTACTTTCTTCTCAGTTTTATGAATACAAAATTGATAAATAAAAAGAGCAATTAGTAATAGTACATTACTGTCGAGGCCGTAAAAGTAAGCAAGCAAAAGCTGAGTAGAGTTTTGAGAGTTGAGTGGAGAGGTAGGTACGTGAGGTCAGTTCGTCAATAATATGAATCCAGTAATGGCGTCACGGCTGAGACTTGTATAGAGGTTTTCTGTCCAGAAACGTTTTTTTTTAAAATATTATTAGCAATCCGAAATATGTCCTTCCTGTGTTCTTCTTTGAATTTAATTTGTAATTTTTAATATTTGTAAAAGTTATTTGTTTAAATTGAAAAGCACGGGACTTAAAAAAAATTACTCTCGTGTGAAATATACAACTTTTCATTTCTGCCAGCCAGAAAAAGTTTGGATGGATTTCACGTTTTAGGTAAAAAATACAAAAGTTAAAACTTTTACTCGCAGTAAATACGTAAAAATCGACCAAGTGCGAGTCACACGAAGGGTTCGGTACCATTATCTATAAAAACGGCAAAATATCACGTTTGTTGTATGGGAGTCCCCCTTAAATATTTGTTTTTTTTTAATTTAATTTAATTATTTATTTTTAAAGTAAATATATATAACAAAATATTCTGTGAATATTTCAAGCATCTACCTGTTGCCGTTAAGATGAGCAAAACAATCACGTTTGTTGTATGAGAGCCCCCTTAAATATTTATTTTATTCTGTTTGTTGTTAGTATTTGTTGTTATAGCGGCAACAGAACATCTTCTGTGAAAATTTCAACTGTCTTACTATCATGGTTCATGAGATACAGCCTGGTGACAGACGGACAGATGGATGGACAGTGGAAGTCTTAGTAATAGGGTCCCGTTTTTTACCCTTTGGGTACGGAACCCTAAAAAGCAATTTAATGCTGAAAAAAAAAAAAGACATTGTCATCGAAAATACCATAATATTTTTGAAATAGGCGATATTATTTCTTACTTTTATTAATTATAAATATTAATTAAAAATACTTAAATAACGGAAAAGTGAAATTTAAGACTTAGATTAAATAAATAGGATTGAATATTTTTACCTAGACATCTGAAATATTACTTAAACCAGCAATCGCGAAAAACTCACACTTGTAGCCAAAATCGATTTTGATGTGAGTTTCGAACACACACACACATACACACACACACACAACCAATACAAACAAAAGTACTCTATGTCGTTATTCAGTTATTATTTTGTTCGTTATGCTGAAATTAAAAAACCGGCCAAGTGCTAGTCTGGCTCGCGAACCAAGGGTTTCGTACAGGCATTATATGTAGATAGTTCTTGTATCATGACATCAAGTCTCAATCAAGATTTTTTCCTATATTTGTGATGTAACATCTTGCTTCTTGCCAAATTTCATGATTCTAAGTCAACGGGAAGTACCCCATAGGTTTTGATTTCTTTGTGTCACAATATGCAACAAAAATGACCGTATTTTGGGCAAAAAATATATTTCATTGACATAGAAGCTTGATTATTTAACAACTTTAAGTCACCGTAGACTTTAGTATTTTACATTAATTTCAACTTGATACCGTAATGCGTTCGTGTGTCAAAGAGTCTTAACAGACAAGCAGACAAACTTTATTTCACACGAAATAAAGTTTGTCTGCTAATAACTCAAGATTAGCGAATTTCAGTTTTTTTTCTATATTTGTAATGTTATCTTTTATATCGTTATAGTACATCTTCTAGCAAACTTCAGCTCGACGAGAACAAAATGATATATGACTTACAATTTGGGGAATGTGTCGTAAAAGAAGTAGAAATGATATAAGATAATTCAAACACATGCTTTTACCAGATCTGTTTTATCGTGTACTAAATTTGATATTTTTACCGCATACTATGTTTAAGAGTTCCGTGGGCAACTGCTTAATATTAAACCCTTTTTATTTTCTACTGATCACAGTCCAAAGCTTTACTAGTGCGCCATGTTTCCTACCTTTTTTTATCGGTAACGTAATAACTATTTGTGCCATTGTTGCGAATGTGAGTACGAGTTTACAAAAGTATAACATGAGTCTAAAAACGACAAATTTCGTGCAATTGCATACGAAAAATAATAATATATTATAATTATATAAAATTTTGTACCTGGAAGTCAGATTTTTTACTTTCTAGGTGTCTAATCAGGGGGCATGAGAAATCTTTTTCGCTGCACTTATCACTGTTACGTGACGTTGTTTAATTTCCAAAAAAAAAATTGAATTGATATTATGCTGTTAGTCGCAGATGGCCTTTACAACTACACGTGGAATAACTTTTGCGGCGGTGCTTTGCATGCACTCAGCTTCAAAACGTTTGTACAAGTTTATCCTGCACAGAAACCTCGCCTTGGGGAACCATTCTTAAAGCTAAATCTGTCAAAATTTACAGCCGCTTGGGAAAAGCAAAGGGATTCTAAAGAGAAGAAATGGCAAAAAACTGTTAAGCTGCTGCCTTTTATAATTATTACAATCTAACAAGTCAAAGCGCCCTGAGATGTTATTGGAAACAATCTCGAGCTATTTGAACTTTGTGACAAAAATATATGAAAATCTAAATTAACTCTCGCAGCCCGTGACATACTATTTCCTCTCTAATTTCAAAGTCCGAATAGCTCTAGACTGTTTCCAATAAGGTATCTGGTATATTAGTATATCTAGTAATACCATATAATATATATATATATATAATTTCTGTTTGTATAAGCCGTTTTTACGGACTAACCCTAACTCTCACATAAATTATAATGATTACTAAATAACTTAAACTTAAGATGCGCTTGTCACTCCATCTTAGCTTTAACCAAATTAGAATTGTAAATCATTAGAGTTATGTCCCAAATTTAATCTATGTGTAATTTACTATCGTATCACAGAACCGTAGTCAGTGATATTTAGCCATGAAAAATATCCATATCATCTAGTATTATCCCTAGCTATCCCACTGTAGTAAAGAGTCGTGAAGGTATAAACCCCTACTAACTAATTATCTTAACTATGCATATAAACAATAGACTAGTAGCATCTCTTGCTGCCCCTTAGGTGTGAAAATTGTGAAGTTATAAACTAAATTTCAAAAGATTAAAAATTTATTATCTAGCCTAACACAAAACTAAGTCTAAGATATTCAATATTTAATAAACGAAGTGTAACTAGTAACTGGTCTCAGAGACTCACTATTATGTTATTCTAGTTAGACAAGGTACATAACTAATCGACTAGTAATATCACTGGCTATATACCGCTTAAGTGTGAAAAGTCGTAAAGTAATAACCTAAAGTCCTAACGCAAGACCATAGTCAAGGATGTAATAGGTACGAACATCTTAATATTCCTAACTACTGTAATGGTTGTTAAACGACTCACTTAGGTAACTCTGGCGGGTGTTTTCAATATTATAAAACTTCTAAGTAATTTCAATAATACCCTTACAAAGTATCGAGATCTACGACAAGAAAACTTATTTTAAAACCCTTTTTCACGATTTTTATTAAAAACTTACGCATTTTTCAAAACTTTGTTTGATTTTTCCTCTAGGTCATGCTTTTCCCCAGCTTCTGTATTTTTCTCAGCTCTGTAATTAGTGCTTCTTCTTCAATCAAGAATGAGTAAGATAGACCTTTTTTAGAAATTGGTGTAGATCGTCGTCTTAAGAGTATCTAATTGGTATGGATTATAGAGGTGATTAATCTAATTTGTATTTATTTGTGATAAAATTAATCTTTATCTATTTCCTCTTAAAACTTAAATTAGCATAACAAGCCCACTGTGTGTGTGTATGTGAGGAGGCGGGGGGGCGGGGGGGGGGGGCAGATCTGGATCACTACGGTCTTGTATAGTAGGTAGCTAAATATGGAGACAACAAATTTATGTATATTAATCTCACATTAAGCAAAATAACGCGGGAAACACGAAGTGCGATTTTTTATGTATTAAGCGCTATCTAGCGTAAGCGCGTTGTACTTCTTGTACGTAAGGTCTACTCCTTGCAAGTACATACTTTGTGCAACGAGTTGCTGAAAACACTGCTAATATATGTAATACTAATTTCGATTTCTTAATATGTAAATTAAAGTATGGTAGTATAAAAATATGTAGGTATCGCTAAAACAGTCGATGTTTTTACTTTTACTGGCGAGTGCGTTACTTTAATGACAGTGTATTACAAGGGGCTGATATTAGGTAGGTAGTGTGGTTTTAAGGCTGATATCTCCTCCTTTTCTTAATTTACCTGAGATAATTGATACAACCCTAAATATCACCAATGTAATTAAGATAGTAAATAAAAATACTACTAGCAAAATTACGGTCCTTATATTTAGAACATTCAGGGAATGTCCATGTTGATATCAATATTTTATCACACTTCCTAATTCCGACACTTGGTAATAACAAACTCTTTTTAGCTGTTTTGTATCATCCATAATGAACTATTTCGCAATTATTGCCTGTGACAGACGTGTTATTGATATCATCAAGGTAACGTTTTTTTTCTTTGAGATGTATAATAAAATTAATTCAGCTTGGACAACGCATTATTTTTTTTCATAGCGCTTACGTGGACATTTTATGTCATGAACAAATTCAGTTCTCAAGTAGCAATAAAACTTTACGCAACTCGTGTGTTCTGGTTTTATTATAGAAACAACTGTTTGCCGTAAAAAGGATATAAAATGGGTATTCATATAATAAATACGACTCATATTCTTTAAAATAGATGGATATCACAAAATTATTATCTATACTAGTAGTAGTTACTTATACGATAGAAACTTATTATGTCTGTGTGTGTGTGTGCGTGTGCGTGTGCGTGTGCGTGTGCGTGTGCGTGTGCGTGTGCGTGTGTGTGTGTGTGTGTGCATGTGTGTGTGTGTGTGTGTGTGTGTGCATGTGTGTGTGTGTTATATTATTAAACAAAGATAACTTGTTAAAACAGCTAATAAACTAAGGCCTAAGTTCACCGACCAAGTATTAACCATTAAAAAAGATCGCGCAGTAAGAACATGCAAATGTATATTTGTGTAAAGTTTTTATAGTAATATAAGCGGTAAAATGAAAGATCAGCGTCAAATATTATCCATTGCCAATTCTTGACAAATTATAAGAAGTAAGTCAAGGTTGGACACGGGATTAAAATTTGCAATACAATTATAGATTTTCTAAAATTTTTGATATTTTCTTAAAAGCTTGAAGCGTGCCATCTTATTAGAGTGTAAATAAAGGCTGAAAAAATGCCTTTTTAGCAGCTCTATGTTTATCCGTTTTAGTACTTACAACAAAATTGTTTTTTTATATGGATCCCTTTAAATTCAGGTGTTTAGTTTACTGTAAATCAATTATAATAAAAAAATTAAAGAAACTTAACTAGTATGGATCGTTTTAAATTTATGGAAGTATATTTATGTACATATGATTGTGCAAAAATATAATTATGATGGCGCTAATGCCACTAGTACTATTAAATATTGAAACTCTCTTAAATATCTGAATTCCTTCACTCGATTGACGATATTTGACGCTTCACATGGTGCGCCCCCTATGCTACAGAGAAACATAAAAAAAAAATTGATGTGTTTGACTTTGTTTTTAGTAGCTTAGTTTCGGTACATATTGTTTACTCATTAGCTAATTATATCAAAGTATTGTATTATTACTTTTAATGAAACTTCTTGGCAGCTCTTTTTGGCAGAAATTAATATTGTTTACATTGTATTGACGATTCAAAAGTGTTCTTAGAAACCTATTTGTAAACTAAGTTTGATTTGATTAGGTACGTATCATTTTTTTGCAAAATTATTCAGTGTTTTATATTTTAACTTATAATATAAAGTAAATAAGGTTAAAATAACAACGACAAGTAATAAGGCGAGCATTTTTTTCATAAAACTAATACGTACAATAATTTCGAACTTTTATATTAGGTTTACTTTGCGGCGAATTTACTTTAGGGATCGTTTAAATACCATATTTATGAAGGGCCTACACAAACCACTAGTGTTTATGTAACCTACAACCAAATTATTAGACAGTAAGTTATGTTAATTTATAAGGTAAATCAGTTTTAAGATAATTATTAAACTGAATAGGAATATATTATTTCATTTATTTTACACTTATTTACAAAGAACAAAATAAACAAATACATATTAATCATAAAAAAATATACGATAATAAAGCCTTATAAAACTGACAACGGGTTAACATTTTTTTTTCAGATAATTATCTGCTTTCCATCCTACGTAACCCTTACCTACCGCACGCACTTGGCCGATTTTTGTACTCTATGCCCAAAAACTTCCCACATGCTTTAATTAGAAAAGGTTTTCGTGTGACTACTAATGAGCTGCTCAGTAAACAGGAATGCTTTCCAAGCTGTCGTATTCAATTTATTTACTTCAGCTCGGTTCCTTTACTCCACTGAAACTTCAGCCCTGTAAGTTGGTGCAGATTTAAATAGGTTGGAAGTTTAGGCGTAGACTGCTAGGCAGTACTTTGGGCGTGTAAGTGTGTTTTCTAGTATTTTTTCAACTGTGCTAGTCGTGATCTCATTTAGCGAGTGATATACCTACAGCACAGCATAAGGAGGGGCTTACCGATATAATCAATTATTATTTCAGCTGTTATTTGTTTCACACTACAGTACAGGACCGTAGGCATATTTTTAGAGTTAGGAGGTTTGGAGTTTTTTTTTAGGATTCCGTACTCAAAGGGTGAAAAATGGGATTACTAAGACTCCGCTGTCCGTCCGTCTGTCACCAGGCTGTATCTTATGAACCCTGCTAGTTGGACAGTTGAAATATTCATAAGCATTTCTGTTGCCGCTATAACAAAAAATACTAAAGCAGAATAAAATAAATATTTAAGGGGATAAATATATATTCACTTTTAAAATTAAAAAATAAATTAAAATAAAACAAATATTTAAGGGGGTTCCAACACAACAAACGCGCTTTTTTGCCGTTTTTATAGATAATGGTACGGAACCCTTCGTGCGCGATTCCGACTTGCACTTGGCCGATTAGTTTTGTGATGTACACTAGTTATGTTTTTAACTAAATATTTTTTTTCAAAGAATAACTATCGAGTTTCTAGTCGGATTCGTCCCGGTAGAAATTTACATTGTAAACCGGAGTGTGGACGAGAGATTTAAAAGAAAGTATTTAATAACTTTGACGATTTAAAAAAGTTTCTAAAACCCTTGTTTGAATTTAAAAAAAATTACTTTGACATAGTCCATGGTGGCCAAGTGCAAATTTGCAGACGTTGTCGAGCTAGTGGCTGCTTTACTGTTAGAATTTTTGAATGTAGAGCTCAGAAAATTTACCTATAATTAACAATATTTAAAAAAATGTTCATAGATCAGAGATATAAAGCAGAGAACATCAACAAAATAACCATAATAATTCAAAAAGGTGTATTTGAGGTATTTTAAAGAAACTAAGCAACACAAAGCCTTTAAATATTGACGAATAACCATGGAGAGAAACAAAATTCAAATTTTGGCTAAAATGTAGAACAATAAAAAATTTATATTTACAGTTTTGCAGTTACAGCTTAGGAGACGGACTAGAATATATGCACTTTCAAAAATACTGAAAATAACTACCTAAAGGTGATCCTGATACTACCCACATACCAATTTATTATATTATATTTTGTTGTAATTCTCTGAACGAAATGAAAGCATTTTTTTATGTAATAAACAGTGCGTGCTGAAACATGTTATTTGTTTAATAGGTATCTTAAAACAAAATGAGGTTTTGCAGTGTAAAATTACGTAAGTTTAATAGTTACGTAAGTACGTAAGTTTAAGTGTAAAGATACAACAAAATATATTGAACTAGAAATTATAAAACACTTAGTCTTTGTAATATGCAAAGGAGTATAAAAGAAAAGTTTTAAAAGTAATCAATTATTTAATTTAACAAAAAAAAAATATATTATTATGCCATTTTATTAAGTAAAATATATTTTTTGTTAATAATTTCTACTGACTTCTCTTGTTTGTTTCAGCGATCTCGTTATTAGACCATGTTACGAAGAGAAATTAATGCTTTGGAAGAAATTGTTAGGAAACCTAACGGAGAAACCTAATTGGGGATATTTCATTTGTTATTTCCGACATAAATATGTAAGTAAGTTATTGTTTTTTTTTTTTAATTAGTAACTAGGGAATATGTACAACTTTTTAACATGTAAAAAATATAAGACCAAGAGCATAGCGGGCAATCCTTAGTGTAGGGTTCCGTAGCCGGTAGTACTATCAACGTTGGGAACCACAAAAACCTTAACTTGAGTTGGTTATATCTTACAAAGTAATAATAGCAATAATTTTTAATCCCTGTTTTGTATATGGTGCCCCCTTAATTTTTATCTAAAATGTTTAGCTAGTACACATATTTTATCACAGGTGTCATTAGTTACACGTGTGCCAAATTTCAGCAGTATTTTTCTCTAAATAAAATGGTTGTGACTTACTAGCGAAAGGACGGTCACGACGAAACTAAAAGATTTTCTTATTTGACTACAGACAATAGCAAAGTTACTTAAAGTTAAATTTTCATTTGATATTTTAGAGATTTGAAAGTGTGTGTCGGTCACAACAATATTTTTAATATAGAGAAAACGTTCTATACAAAATAGCAGTATATTGTGATGTTAAAAATATGCGCTACTAAACTGACTTTTGTTGCATAACTATATATATTTTTATTTATTGTATCTATTTAATGCTAAAAATATCAGGAAGTGACTTTCGTTGCTTGTAATTAATATCACTTAAAATCAATATAATCTGCTATTCTTAAGTACATTCTCTTAATTTTTTCAATTGGCTCCGAAGGGTACCAGATCCGGGAACTCCCACCCAGAAACGGCAGTAATACTTCATATGGAGCCGGACTTGCAACTGGCAAAGCAGCAGCTTTTGTTCCGAGGTGAAGTACTGCTACACTTTGTCTTGCAAATAATCTCGGAACTGAACATCGCTGGAAATATCAACATCAAGGATCCTAATGCGTTTTGAGATGGTGAGGGGCGTGTTCTGGAATTTCAGGACCTCAGTGAATGGGTTTCCTTGGCAGTGAACGCGCAGACTTGTGTCTTTGTAGGGTTGAATCGGACCAATTTTCAGACCAAAGCGATCTCGGTTTTAGAAACAAGATCTCCGCAGTTTTTCCTCCACAACAGAATGGTGCTTGCACGACCCGTATAATAAGCGTCTCCATTACTGTCATCTGCATAGCAATGTGTGTTGTTAATGTCCAACATGTCATTGTTGCAATAGAAACAAAGAAGACAACACAGAGCCTGTCCCAACATTAATAAGCAAGCATCTGCCGTCAACTACGGCTCGTCGGCTCTGCCGGACAAAAAACTATCCCAGCTTCCTTACTCTGTCTAAAAAGAAGTCTTCGGGCAGTCAGTAACTAGGCGACTTCGGTGGCAGACACGATTGAACGAATTGCTATGTCTAGGCCAATGCCTCCCCCTGACTCTCAATGGCTAGTGCCCATCGGTGAGTGAGATACACAAGAAGGTCACCATATTGACTATTTCTAGGTATCTTAGAAGCTGTGTGTTGATCACATGCTCCATCACCTTGGAGAGGTGAGAGGTAATATCGATTGGCCTGTAATTCGATGGATCTGATCTATTGCCCTTTTTGGGCACCGGGTGCACATTCGCAGACTACGATGTAGATAAAATTTTTATTCACTATCGTGATATTTTTTAGATTTTTAGAATACTCAGTTTCATAGTTTTTGTTTCAATTTGGAAGTTAACTGAAGATAAAAGTTTTATAATTTCCGGTTTCTGATAATGTTTATCACTGTTGATCCAGAAATAACAAGTAACAAATTAATTCCAATAACTTCATTGATCTATCATTTTGTGTTGTGTTACAATGTTTAAGAGAGTTTCAATATTTAATAGTACTACATTAGCGCCATTATAATTATATTTTTGCACAATCATATGTACATAAATATACTTCCATAAATTTAAAACGATCCATACTATCCATGAATATAATATAATTATATATATTATAAATGCGAAAGTAAATCTGTCTGTTACCTTTTCACGCTGAAACCGCTGTACCGATCAAGATAAAATGAAATTTGGCATGCATATAGTTTTGAGTCCCGGAAAAGGACATTAGCTACTTGAAAGTATTATCCGTTTTTGAGTATTATTTCCCCCCCCCCATAATTGAGGAGTTGCCGTTGAAATCCTACACCGATGACCGGATGCTAAGAATTCAAAGAAGTTTGCAAGAGCAGACCAGCCTCCACAGGCAGCACCCGTACACAAGTATGACACATGAATCAGCAATCGCTTCGCTCAAACACGTTTTACACTCTGAGAGAGCATGACACACTGAAGCAACTCCAATAAAACTTTGATTCTATTAGTTACAATGTGTGTAGTAAAGGAAATAATAGGTACTAAGCCTCTTAAGGCTTATACACATTTATACACTTTACGCATACATTTATTAAGATAAAGAGAAAATTACAAACGAGAGGCTATTAAGAAGGTTAAGATTAACGGCCGAAGGCTTTATAATAACTCAAATTTGCAATTTCTGAACCGCCCACTGGGGGCTAGAGCATTCACACATGTCGCGTCCCAAACCAAAGCCCCTTCCCCGCTTCCATGGTACTAAAGTTATGTCGTCCGGCCTTTTCTTTTTTATTATGTTTATGAAAGAAAAACTACTGGTAACGTCACTTTGTGTATCATTTGCTGTCATCGCATCAAGTTGTTTAGGTATATTCGTTAACCTGGATATTTGCGAGGTTGGAGGTGATGAAACAACTGGCAGGACCATAGGCGGTGTATCCGAGAGAGATGTATATTTAGGCCCCTTACGCCTCGATATATCTTCCATCGAGACATATGGGGCAGGTAGAGACCGGTTGTTTGCATCTTGCATTGTATATTATTATCAAAAAATAGTGTAGAAACTAATTAAAAACAAGAATTTACAAGCTTTTATCAGACCAGTTTATTATTTAAGACCAGAGTACTTGTCAAGACAAATCAAACGAGCCGAAACTCGATGCCGTTGCGTCCTTTCATTACAGAGTTTTTATGACTACCTTCCAGCTCCATCATCAGATCAGCACCATGTCATCATAATATTGCATTGTCACGCGATTTTCACATGTAAGCAAAATTTCAGCTCAATCGGTAATCGGGAAGTGGATCAAATTTAATTTGCAAGATTTGATGACAAACATCGGGACTGGTGAAACTAAAAGGTGTAATACACAATGTGAACATTTTCAATTTGGCATTGACAGCTAGTTTAATATTTCTACGATTTCTTTGCCTTTGATTCCGGCGTCAAATTTAAAAACACGTCACTTTAATATTCAGATTATGTTTCCAACAACGTTTTTCAGAACTAAATCTGCTTGCCGCCGTTTTTTTGAAAAAGAAAAAAACCTGGCATGAGGGGTACGTAAACGCAATAACATACCTCCGTATTTATCTATGTAACATATTCAGGAACATAAAAAATACAAATATTTCAAATTATTATTGATAATACCAAAAAAATATAATTATATTTAAAAATAAGTAATAATAAAAATACTAAAAGTTTGGTGCTAAAAAAAGGCATAATTATATACACACTAGAAGTAATTTTGAATATATGTATGTATCATGCAATAATAGTCTAATATTTTCAATCCATAACAAATGATAAACTATTAAGACTGGTGTGGAAAGGCAAAGTGCGATATCATTGCTGTTCCCATAAAATATAAAGAGCTTGTAATTCCTAAAGCTTGCGGCACCTGAGAGCGACGTGCTGAGAATTCCAATATCATATTACGTATTCAGTTCTATACCTACTTGAGCATTCAGCGGACCAGACAAAATACGTCCTGTTCTTGTGGTCTAACTTAAGCTTTTATTAAAATATTTACAGCGATACAAATTGGTTTTGATTTTCTATTTCGTTTCATATATAGGAATTATTTATTAAATATTTTTTCAGGCAGCAAATAATTATATTTAATAAACCCCTGGTGTTGCAAGCGTCTATATAAAGGCTACGGTGAACGCTATCAGCTTGTTTGCCACCTTCCTAGAAAGTTTGCGATTTCACCTAAAGGGCTCCCTCCCTCTAAACATAGTTTTCTCGTTTCACATTTTTCTGATTTAATTTTATTTAATTTTCCATTTAGGTTGGTATAGGTATTTATATATAAGTTATACTTACACTATTTACGTAGGTATGAAAATTGAATGTACTACCCTGTAATGTTATCTCATAATGGACTAGTGTTAACTGGAAGAAAATGCCAACAGGCATTAAGTTTGCCTTTGTTAAACTTTTAGTGCAATAAAGAATTTTCTATCTATCTAAACGCCACCTTATTGAGCATATTGACTACAAGCACGGACGCGAAGCAGGAATAATTTCGTTCAATGACCGGTCACTATTTGTGTCTGTTGCACGCGCATAATTATTTGCCGTCGCGCTCGTACAAATGCGATGACCGACAGCTGTCATCAGAAATTACTACTAAGTATTTTGACAACTGATACAGGCTAAAAAGTGAAAGGTCAATGTACGCAATTCTTTGTGCTTCACATACGTGCAGGTTTTTTCTGTTTATAATAGTGGCGTTTTGTTGACTGACATAATGCGGTAATCCTACCAAAGGGAATGAACCAAGATGAGTACTGTGTTATACAGAGTTTATGACTTTTTAACTTGGCAGGATTATGGCATTGAACGCATTGGAGCAATCAACAAAACGCACCTGTAATGTAATGTAATAAATTCTAATAAAAAAATAGTACATAATTTAATTGATTGCTGGGATACAATTTAGGCAGTCTTATCGCTACTTAGCGATTTCTACCAGACAACGATGTATGCATTTACAAAAAAAGTATACCTATATATATTTGTATCTGGTGTCTGCTATCCATAGCCTTGCTTAGTTTGGGGCACTGTGTGTTATGTCTAAAAAAAATATTATTTATATTGATGCTAGTGCGCGAGTGATACCCCAGGCGTTGCAAGCGTCCATAGGCTGCGGTAACCATCAGGCGGATCGCAAGCTTGTTTGCCACTCTAGTGGTATAAAAAAATGCTATTTTCTCGTCAAACAAAATGAAGTACCTAGTCAAAGATAGGTAAAAGATTTTTATTTCTGCTTCATTTCTTCGTAATAGAGATATTAATGGCAAGATAAAACGTAAAAGCCGAAAAATTACTAAGTGCGCATTTCTTTCGTTTTTACCTTTCCTAAATAACGTTGTCTTTGTAATTTGATCTTCACGCTTTTATCAGGTTTTCTCTTGTTTCATTTTTTATTACATTTCAATGTAAAAATACACTGGTCTTGCTCTGCAAAATACAAGAAGGCTACAGATAGATGAATACATAAATAAATAATGAATTATGTTATTTGCTAGTACTACTTAGGCGAGCTTGGAAAAAAAACTGGACTAAAAATATTTTCACGTTTTTTCCTTTGTTTTGGTTACGATTAAGGTGTACAAATAGGGTGCTGTAAAAAAATAGTGTCGGACAACCGTCCGGAATCGTGACAACTTGTGCCTTTCACTTTTTATGTCTGTCTCTCTCGCTCTTAGGCGGGCTAACCATGCCGCGTGCCTCTCACTCGCTCTCATTGTGAGCGCATAACGTGAGCGGAGCGTAACGCAGTTTCTTGAAGTGTCACCCGGCAAACCAATTTATAAGACGTTGTCACGTCAAAAAACTTTTTTAAAATTTGTAGCAAAATTTGTGGTGTCCCCATAACCATATATTTTTATGATGGGAATCGATAGAGTACATCGTCGGCAGCAACGTTTGTATGGAGCACTGTGGTCTGTGACCCTTCTCCGAACCCCTAGGGAACTTCAAAGTTTTTTTCAAAAGGGGTGTGTTCGAACAAGTTGCTTCTGACAAAAAAAGGTCCGTCATAGGGGCACAGCTCCTTTTGAAAATTATTTGACAACCCCCAGCGGTCCGGGGAGGGGTCACAGAGAAAAGAGCTTCATACAAACGTTGCTGGTGACAATGCACTCTAACGATTTGCATCCCCAAAATGGTACGTTCTTGGAAAACACCCCCTATTGAAATTAAATTTTAACCCTTTCACAAACACGATTAAATTTCTCGCTAGCCTTCATACGTCCCCACTGTTGGGGCACGGCCTACTCATAAGCGAGGGTTATTTTGGCCATAGTCCACACGCGGGCCCAGTGTGGACTGTGGACTTCACATACGTCTTTTTTTTTTCTTCTCATATGCAGGTTTCCTCACGATGTTTTCCTTCACCGAAAAGCCAGTGGTGTAAATAAATAACTCATTGAACATGAGAAATTAAGAAAAGACTCATTGGTACACGCCGACTCGGGGTTCGAACCTCCGCCACTTAGGCCGTGAAGTGAAATTTAAACCCCTCGAAAACTACCGACGTTAAAATTTATTTTTCCAAAAATAAGATTTTACTCAATAGGCATAATTTCTTCTTGTATAAATTAATAAAAAAAAATCTGTAAATGCACTTGTGCCTAATTGACTTTTTTAAGCAGCTAAAATGGTACAGTAAAGGATGCTTTATGAGCAAGTGTTTTAATTTTTTTTATAACACTAAGATGTTATACTAGAGATATCACTCGCGCGTTGCCGACCCTTCAAAAATCGAATGACTTCCTCCTTGAAAAACCCCATACTGTAGGCCTAAAAGAAAACCTCGGCAGGGAGGTAATTTCACAACCCAAGCGTTCGCGGGAGGAATTTTCTCTGAAACCGCACTGTAGGCGACCATTTCGGTTCTAAAGTATGAGAATGAATTCCCTACCAATGGCGAGCAGTGAGATGGAAGAAAGTAGCTGTGGGCATCATTTCGAACAATTCCTCAGATCACATCCCATTGTACAAGCGGTAGAAGACACACAGGGAGGCAAAGTTCCTCAGACTTAAGGGCTCGATACGGCAAGTGAGTTTGGGATCGTGGACAATTCAAACCGAGCTAAAAGCATGATGGCAGCAGTATTCCACTTGGGCCTAACTTGCGACTTGCAACGCAGTAACCTTTGCCCCGACGTAATATACTGCTTCGCTCTGTTTAATTCACCTAGTTTTTTGGACGCCAGATTTACTTTGTCTTACAAATCTGATTTCGATCTTGGTACTGAACATCGCTAGAGATGTCATCACCAAGGATCCCAATTCTCTTGGAGATGGAGAGGGGAATGTTCTGGAATTGTTGGACAGTGGCACAGTGGATGGGGTTTTCTTAGCGGTGAATGTGCAGACTTGTGTCTTTATAGGATTGAATCGGACCAAGTTTTTCCATCCCCAGTCAGAAACCTCGGATAGAGTAGTCTCGAGTTGAAACACAATTTTTAGTAAAACTATATATATATACTAATAAGAAAGAGGTGAAAATAAGTTTCGAAACTCTGCAAAACTCTTTATGACTAAAAAACGGTATTAATTTTTTATGTTGTTGTTACAACGAAATAGTGTACGTATACATACATTCTTCAAGATTTTTATGGTTTCTATCCCCAGAAGGGGCAATTAGTGTCTAAATACACACATTATGATGTAGGGTGACAGCCTGTTCTTACCAATCACTTTAGTTCTGCGTGACAGGGCGTGAGCCCATCGCTGCAACACAGTTATTTGGCTAGAGACACAAGAACAGAAAACCGTGGCCTATCGTACGACTATGTTTATCTACTTGCGTAAAATCAATACTCCCCTATTTTGATTCTTAGGGATTAATATTTCTTCTAAACTTCAATGGGACCAACTTTGAGGTATACTATCCAATAAAAATTTCAAAAACCACTTCGTAAATAATTATGCGTGGTCATATACATAAAAAAAAATCCATGACATTTGCGAGTAAATGCATAAAAATATAAGATGAATAAATAAATAAACTCACCATAACACAATCGAAATGGTGTGAATAGTTTTAATATATCTAAAAGAATTTATATATTAAAAAGTTTTAGCTTAAGCCAAAATTATAAAAAAATTAGGCACCGACTTAAGAGGGTGATATAGGCCAGAAAGCTAATTTCTGTAATTCTAACGTTGTGTATGTAAATGCACTATAAATCATTAGATAATGTCATATACATTACTATGAGATATATATGTTATAAACTTCTTAAATAATTTATACCGTAATGACGCCTTGAAACTTTTAATTTTTTGTATGGAATTTAACGTTATTTCCATTTTGAAGTCACATTTTTTGACTTTTTGGTACAAATTAGAGTCAATGCACAAGATAACAAGCTATTCTAATTATTTAACCAACTCTCATTACAAGAAAATGCAAAACACGCTTAAAAATTTGCACAACTGTTGAAACAATGGTCACATCCAGATTTTTATTTCATTAAATACAATGAATGAAACGCACTCACTAAGGTAATGCACTAGGGAAAAGTAAGTTTCATAACAAATTTTTTTTTCAATCCTTAAGATGCTATAGTTTAGCCACAAAATTTGCACAAAAACGGCGTATTTTTGCGGTCTAGCCTGTACCGCAGCCTTAAGTACCTCTTCCTTTCGTTTTTCGTCGGTTTAAAATAAAATTACAATATTCAGTTGTTATTTTTTCACAGTCGCAATCTTTTACATTTAACTAGGCACTTTAGCACGTTTCTTCCTATTTACTGAGCTTATAACTTGAATTATAGAGCATGTTGCCGTTTAACAAAATAAAAGTTTTATATGTGTCTCGAGAATGTTGACCATTTGAGTTTATTGCAGTCTTCATTTTAATGTTAGGGCAAACTGTTTACATTTATGGACCATACTAACTTTACAAAATCTTTATCATTCAGTTGTTATTATTGCTTTTCTTTTAATAAAAATGTTATTTCTTTTACTAAGTTCTTGACGAATTCACATATTTATTTGGCAAGGTTTCTTTATAATATGGTAGTTTTGTAAGCTTCGAAAAGGACAATGGCCAATTTTGTCTAGGAAAGAATGGTGATTAAGTCTTTGAATGATATTAGTAGTATAATAATAACAATATACTTTATTGCATCAACATAATAATTTTACAAAAAAAATATTTACAAATAGAGAAAATCAAAAGGCGGTCTTATCGCTTTAATGAGCCTTTGGGTAGAGGCAATAATAAAGTTAAACAATAGTAGGCGTGTGTCGATACAGTTATTAAGAAGTATATATATATATATATATATATATATATATCGTACAATAATGCATATAAAATCAATAAATACACACAAATAACATATATGAACAATATAGATATAAATATAACTAAATAGATGTACATAATATATAAATACACATGTATAAAAATTTAAACGTTTCTTTGAGTATACTGGTGTATTTGGATTGAGCGGGACATTCATACAGAAGAAAGAGAACATGAGTATCTCGGCGAAGTCGAATTGGGAGCCACTTGACCTTAACCTTGTATTTGGCCTTGGCACGATTTTGTTTCGTCATCAAAGATTTTATTTCGTCCGTGAGCCAGCGTGCCGGAACATGTTTGATTTAACGGTATATGTATGGGAGCATGAATGTTGTACAAATCGATAATAAATGAGTTAAATAATCTTATTTTTTCATCAACGGTAGTCGCATTGATGACCTTAGACCAATTGATGTTGCAAGCATCATCAGACAAGTGTTTAAATATCCATACCACTCAAATTGCGTTGCTAAGCATTCTCGATTTGGATTTGGGAGGACGAATCTTGTATGAGAGATAAACCAAGTTATACTATGAAAAAGCGTCAGCAACGCACTGACTATGCTTAAAAACGTGTGTGGAAGAAGACACTATCATTAAGTCTAATAAAGAAGTAGTGTTATTGGGGAAAAAGTGTGTAGCAGTATGTGCAAGTTACATCCATCCACCACTGTCTTATAGTCGTATTTTTATATCAATTAAAAATACGACTATAAGTTGATGAGCACGGCTGTTATTTTTACAGCCAAGTGTGAAAGTCACCAGTTATAATATTGTGGTTGTAATGAGGTGTTAGGGTTCCTAGGATATATTCAAAATTAGAGAAGTAGTTACTATGAAGAATTTCCGTATAAGAAATAACTATTTCGATAAAAACATGGTGAGCCGTATTCAAAGAGGCAACTTGAAGAGACATATCAATAATATAATATGGAATATGGGAACGGAAATAAATAGCTACCCCACTACTACGTCTTTTTTTTCTATCGTTACGTATTAATTGAAAACCAGGCAAGGAATGAGACGTAGAAGGTAGACAGGGTTTTAGCCAAGATTCTCACACAAGGATGGCATAAATGTCTTTGGTATCAAATATGTAATGAGCTGGGATACTTTGGGCGTTCACCAAAAAAAAGAGGTGCTTAAATGCTAATCTTTTAGTAATATATTTATAACTTAAATTCATTCGCATATTTAGATTTACAAACGCGCGTTGCGCGTGTATGCTTTCGTGTCACATTTTGTAACCATTTGTCTTTATTTCAAACTGAGTTACTAAAATCTTTTAGTACTATTTAATCACATCACAATAATCACATTTTATTTTGCTATAGTTACTTATTAGACAATACACAAACTGTTAATGTAAGTATGTACTTATTTAATTTGTTGTGATAAGAGCGGCAACAGCGCTGTCGGACCGAAGGCGGTGGTCAACATAGCCCAGGAGCGGCGCTCTATATTTTGCTAATTTTTCGTACAAAATCTTCTGTTTCAAGTGTGAGACTGTGTTGAACTTTCTCTTTCACACTTGATGATTTTAGTAGAGCTAAAGTGATTTTAGCTCTAGTCTTTGTATTGAAATTCGTTTCATAGGAGTGCAATTGCTAGCGCTCCACTTAGTGACACAGTCTGCTCTGTGCAATTCCATACTAAATCTTGAGTAAACTGTGAGTGTACATAATGGTTTTAGTGATATTCTATTTAAATATAAAAAGTAATCAAAGCATACTTAATAATTATTTATTTTAAGTAAAATCTAAAACTAATTGTTTCTTAAGTAGATAAATATTTATGGGAGTGCGCTGCACCAGCGCTCTTTAGGACGAGCTGCCGAATGGTCATTGAATGAAATTCTTCCTGTTTCGCGTCCGATCTATAGTTCTATTTTTCATACTAGGAAAAAAAACTATCAGTCATTACTTTTAGAAACTAAGTAAAACACTGTTCACTCGCGTATACTGAAAGAAATTACGTTGGTCATGCCCTGTTAATGATAATTTTTAACACTACCAGTTTAAAAACTTATGTTTATCTTAAGACTTTTTTGGCCCAGTCCTTACAAAGTAATATATATTTCTAATTACCCGAACTCTTTTTTTTCCTAACATTTTTATTAATGATTTTCCGCTAGTTTTGTTATATTCCTAAACACGAACAAAATATGATATGTGTCTATAAAATACTTAAACCTGGGCCAGTCATGTATGGAGAGTGGGCATTGTTCTTTCGGCAATTAACTAAGTTTAAATTTTGTTGCATTAAACCATTGCTAATGAAACTCTTACTTTGCGAAAAATTTGGTCTTAAGACCAAAATTTGTTCCTATAATTCTCAAACATTTTTTTTAAATTATAAATTAAAATGTATCACTAACAGTTAGCCTGTTTTTTAAATTTATGTTTTTAAACAGAGGTATTTTTCAACTTAAAAAGTTAGATTTTTTTATAGCAAATGTGGCAAAGAAACTTGCCAGCTACCTGATGGTAGCGGTCACAGCAGCCTATGGATGCTTGCAATACCTGGGGTATCACTCCCGCCTTATTGTCCCTTCAAAAATCTAATAACTTGTTTCTTGGAGAAACCTTGGCAGCTCATTCCACAACCTAAGCGTTTTCGGGAGGAAGTTTCTCTGCAACCGCATATATCCGGTACTAGTAACAGATACAAATCTGTATTTATAAAAGAAAACCGCTGGGTATAGAAACTTAAAATTTGGCATGTGGCTTTTTCATTTGAGACTTAGGGATTACCGAACATAGTATTTTGCGAAATTCATCTCCAAAGGGGTAAAATGGCGGTTGGAAATTCGTGTGAAAATTCGTCAATTTTGAAAGTTAATGGACAAAAACTAGTATCTGGCCTTAGGTTGAATGTAAGGATTTTTATATATAAAAATTGTAGTGAAATTTTGGCAAATTGTTGTGCATACTTTCACGATAGGTGGCGCGCCAGTCGTTTTTAAAAAGAGAAACAACTTCGCGGGGTGAGCTAGTAGTTTATAATAAACACAAAAATATAATATGCGAGGTGTAATTCACTTCTTATTCCTGGCAACAAGAAATATTGGCAGAAAAAATATCGCAGCCAAAACGTAACAAGCTGTGTCCGTCTTTTATTTTCACCTTTCTTTAGTAATAAGGTTGTTCTAGTAATTTGATTTCACCTTTTCACCTGTTTTTCCTTATATGTATTTCTTAGAAAAAGTATTTGTTATGTATGAAAGACGAATATAAATAACACAGATGCAATAAAGAATGCACAAAATAATGGGCGTAGGATTTCTATAATTAAATTATAAATTAAATGCGCACAATTTTTCTACACATAGACATAAACGCACCTTGTAAGTAGAAATAACATTAGAAGAAAATAAAAATAGATAACAAGATATGCTTACATTTGTATATATACAAAACCAACAAATAGATACATTTTTAATAACATAAATAACAGCACGCTAGATTAACCCTGAATTTTTTTTACAAAAACGAGCCCAATTTTTCTAAACATAGACTTGTTCTAATTTTTTCCATTTATTACCCTGGTAATAAATTAGTTAATCTTTTGAGATCTCCCAATAAACTCTTTCTTCCTGGCTTTCTTTGAATGAAATTTCTGCGAATTTTCAATGTCTGGACGAGATTTACCTTTGACCATTCTATTTAGACGTGAATGCCAGACTACGACTTTGTTATTTGTGCCATAGAAGTTCCAAATTTCCTTGACATATTTATTTTGTAGCCACTGCTCTACGAAATAATTATTGAATTTAAAGATCCGTCCGATCGTCCGGACTGTCCTCCATTATATGAAGCCACCCATCATCTTGCATTTCTTTTGGGGATTAAGCTCAGTGCCTTGTATAATTCCTCGTGTCTTTTTGTGTATCACCGTTTTAAGAGATTCAGATCGTTAGCCTTTTTTCTGAGGGCTTGAGCAAAGTAAAAAAAACATCCTGTTATGCTTGAATATGGGTAAACTGTTGAAATTGCATTTACTATAGGTTTTATACCAGACGCGGTTGAATAAATAAGCGGAAAATGTAAAAGACAAGATTTAAATTCCAAAAAATAGAAAACTATATATCTCAGGCGCTACACTCAAAACATCCATTGTCGTAACAAAATTTTGTACAATCATCAACATAAAAAGCGTTGCATCAGTTCCAAATTAACATCAATTATTTTTTTTCTCCAAAATTTTACGTTTTAAAATTACTACATTAATATGAAACCACCTGGAAAGTATACTCTTTTAAAAACAAAAAGAAATTTTCGAATCTGTCCAGGCGTCTTCGAGTAATCGGGGAACATACATTAAAGAAAGATTTCAACGAATTGAGAACCGGAGGAGGAGGAGGTTTGAAATCGGTTAAAAAAGACAAGACCTTCCAAAAGTGTTATATACATTTATTATGTTTTTAATTTAATAACATTAAAATAAACGGTTTTCTTCCAATAAAAACCTGTGTAAACCTTACTGAAAGTAAGACTAATTCCAAAATAATTTCTTCCATGACTTCAATTTTATGTATGATTTATGTTTGTTTTTGATACATAACATAGGCAGTGTTTATTTTTTAAAATAATAATAATAAATAAATAATAAATATTTTTGAACACCACACACAGCGCAAGAAAGTAAGCAAAGCTTGTGTTATGGGTACCAGACAACGGATACAAATACATATATATTACTTTTTTTTTGTAAATACATACATATCATAGATAAATACACCCAGACTCAAGACAAACACAAATGTTTATATTAAGACATAAATGTTTGTCGAGTGCGTGAATCGAACCCACAGCCTCTGCATAGCATCTGGTCACACTACCAAGTAGGCTGCAAAGAAGTCAAATGTATTGATATTTTGTTACTTTGTAGCAACATAACATGACACAAGTTTTCGTCTAGAAATTTTAAAATCATAACATTTAAACATACTGTTCAGCTACAGATGTATATTGTCGCAAATGTATACCACAGAGACAAATAGCACTGGAAGTGGAAGTGTTTATACAGAAATTTGACAATATAAATTCCAACTTGGTATTTTGTTATATTTTGTAAATCTTGTTACTCTTACAACTTCTAAGTTCTCATTTATGATTCGAGTTCATTTATGGAATATTAGCTGCTTGACTTCATCTACTAAAAATACATTTTCAACTTAGATTTTCGACATGAAACTTTCTGGCAAAAGGTAGTCTCTGCGCTTTTTAGATAGTTTTTTCTCATCGTTCGTAGGTTGAAAGAGCTGGGTGTCCTTCCCATTGGTTCATTAGCATACCTATTTTTTATACTTAGTTACTCTTAATTCTTATACGTGTCCTTTTTTACGTACCTTGTACCGTGTAAAAACTCCAAGCATAAATGAAATTCCTACGACAACTCCTTGTAGGGAAGTTTGCTATAACAAGCTAGCTGTAGCTAACAATTTCAAACTATTAAGTAGTCTATGTGTTTATTCAGGGTATAAGCTGATCTCCTTCCCAAACTATAGGCACCGTTTATCAAGTAGTAGGATGAATCATTTTTTAATCTTACAAAAAATTTGCTTAGTAACAAGCTTATCGCCGCTACTTCGCTGAACATTTATTAAGTACCATTTTTTATGTATTTAGTTTCAAAAATGACGGATCTCCTCCATTTTCCAAAAAAACGGGTTGCACTCCGGGAGTGCCGGCAGAAGTGAAAACATACTCGCTATTTACTTCCCATCACTTCTTATCCATATTTATTTATTAAAAATAATAACTTTTGTTTATTTACTTTTTTAACGTTGTATATTTGACAGCTCAATCTGTCATAGAATTAAAATCCCATATCCAACCTCCCTGTACTACTCATAATCGCCATATACTAAAAATAAAAACTAACCTAATGTAAATAAAGGTCACTTGTCCTAACGCGAGTGACATTTTACGAATTTTCGATCAGCTCACGTGACCTGACGCGAGTTTAACAGTGTTTACCCATCACAAAAAAAGTGCACAGCGCCGCTAAAGAAGTTTTCACTTCAAAAAGAATTGCAAGCTGAAGTGCCTTGTTGCGTCTGTCGGAAGACCGATGGCCGACGGTGTAGACATGACCTTGAGTGGAAATTGCGTATCGGAAGACGAAGCCGTAGGATCAGTAGGACACCATTCAGTCCGATGGACTGATGACCCTAAATGGGTGGCCGATGGCGGTCGGATGCGGACGACCACGCCAAATGGCGATCCATGGATAAGTCTTGTGTCCAGCAGTGGTCCAAATTCGGTTGTTAAGATGAAGATAATAATAAACCACCACACTTGACCAGCCAAAGCTTCTACAAAATAAATTCCATTCTGAAAAAGTAGCCAATCGGCCTTCTCCAATGTTCTTTTTTTATATTTTAGACACAAAATATTTTTGCTGTTTTCTTGTATCGCAGTAAAGAGTGATCGAGCTTGTAATGTATTTCACGGTCGAGCGACATCTTGTACACATTGACTTGATGTATGAGGGTCGACGTCTGTAGCTAAACACCAACGAAAATACGTGTTGTCTTAAGATAATAACAAACATGGATGATGGAATTATCTGAATATGGAAAAAGTTTAAATATTGATGTTCAAAATGTTCACAATTCACAAAAATAGAACATAGTATCCAGAAAAATAATAGTGGATTGTTAAACATGGGATGTAAGTCATCCAACACGACGAGATATTTAGGCACACGAATAAGTGAAGCAAGCGCGGGTGCTTGTAGTTTAAGGGTGGAATTGAAAACTTACACCTGAGTTAACTTTTCATCACGTTTGCTAGGAAACCAGAGGAAACAAAACAACTCATTTCACTCGGGCAATTCGTAAAATCGTCATACACTTTAATGTATCTTTTTTTTTGATATTGGGATTAAAAGATTTTCTACGATTGCCTTTTCTTTTATTGATTCTGGAGTTGTAGCCAGTGCGATTGTTTGATAAACAAATGACTTGGTGAATGATAAAAGCATCGTTAGATTTTCAAATATAAATTGAATTTACATACCGCATTTCCAGTTAAATACTAGCTACTTCCAGAGCATCAGTGATGAAAAACAAATAAATTAATTTGCTATTTTCTGAACTAGTTAAGAAAAGGCATGTTTTCAATATTTATTGCCCGTTCAATATGCCTTCTAAATAACTCGGTTTTGACTACTCCGCTACTTCAAATAATAGATTTATTCCTTCCCTATGTTAATAAACAACCATTGTTCCGTAGCATACAGCCTTAACTTGCCAGAGAACTTATATGAAACGTGACGCAATACGTGATTTACGATAGTTTGGGCCTTGACTTTAGTAGAAATGTCGTTATTATATGAATGAGTTATTGAGGTTATTGTACAATGGATACGTCCCTGAAGCCTAATTCGTAATAATAGGCTTCAATTCAAATGCTTTAACCAAAATAGGAGGTCGTTTTCATGATATGATTTAAGACATTCGATGTTCGACTTTTAATCTGGGGGCACGGTAGTTCCCCCGACAAGACGGGCACTACCTACCTTTTCTCGAAGCGCTTCGTCATTTCTTTGAACCCTCGTAACTTAAGTTTGGATTATGCCAGATTAACAAAATTCTTAGGAAATTATGATAATAGTGGACTTATTAAACTTAAAAAGTTTCAATTGCATAGCTCTTATACTTTAGATTTTATTGATATCTAAAAAAACTCCGATTTCGTCACTCACTGATGATCGTCAAAATTCTTAGGGTACTTTTTGAAGTTCAAGAAAGCAGACATTTGGTATGTAAGCTAAAACTTGGAACTTATACCCCCCAACCCCTTAAACTAGGGGATGGAAGTTTTTATGAGACTTCCGCAAATTTTCATGCTAGAGGTCTGAAAATTGATACAAGGACTCCTTGTTTTAAATAATAAAATATGTATTTCAGAAATGCCTTTAAATAAGGGGATGGAAGTTTGTATGGATTTTCCTATACAAACATAATTTCATGATAAAGATCTGAAAATTATAAGAGTTTATAAACTTTTTATTAGGTTAAAAAAAAATATCCCTCAACCCCTTAAATTAGGGAATAATAGTGTATATGGGCTTCCGTCAGGTTTCAGAATATTACTGCATTATTATACTTATATTATACGAATAATATTTCTATTCTTATGTCTCTGTTAAAAAATAACATGTGGTGATAATTAGTTACAAAAGAAAACTTCTATGGAAATGGGAAATCACAATGGTGAAGTTCCCGGTTTTTTTTTTTTTTTTCTGAGCTGACTATGCAGTTGGCTGTTGCAGCCATTACTGCTTCACCGGACTTTTGGGGCGAGACTCTGAAGGAGCCTCAGCCCATATAGCGCCCAACGCTCAAGGGCTCCCCGCGGGGGAAGCCTTGGCTTGGGTTGTCGCTCTCGGGGGCGTCCCTTCGACCGGCGTGAGTCTCGAACCCGAAGGTGAGTCACCGCCAGGAGGGGAGTTCCCCGTTACGCGGGTACGATTGCGATTGAGTGGGGGCGAGAAGCGCCCCGGCACTCTTTGATACCTAGTGTATCCTTGTGGGCGCCGACGAACCCGGGGACGTCGGCGTCGTGTTTGGAGGGAGGCCCTATTCGGGGAGGTCGTAGAGACTAATCTCGCTATCCGGACAGCGAGATCGTCATCTGGGGCCGTTAGTACGTGCCGAGGCCGCCTAACAATAGTTTTACGACCGTGACCGGGACGATCGGGGGGAGGCCCCGGTTGTGGTAATATAAAAATCGTAATAAGCTGAACCAGAGGGCAAACTTCAAAATTTGATGACATAGTAAACCAATCGACTTATGCGTCTATAGTTTTTCATTAACAATTAATTGTCATAAGCAACTTACAAAAATAAGTGATATCCCACCAAAACATTTTCATGTAAAATGTTGCCAAGACGAGAACATATAGCTTGCACTGTCAAAAAGCTATCAGATCTCATGTAGAGCCAAGCTTCTAACTATACAAGCCCTTACTTTACAAACTTTACACTTTACTTTACGCCACATGGGCGTAAGGCGTAAGCATTATTTACTGTTTAATAATATTTGTCTTTTACTTAATAATAATTAAATTTCCTTGTTTTAAGGTGTGTAAACTCCAAAATGTCTTATGAAGAAAATTAGAGACGGCTTATGTATGGAGCATGCTTGTTTCGTTTGCGAAAACTGTTTCGGAAAGTTAATAGGTAATAAGATGTCTAAGCTAAATTATATAAGACAGATTTATTCTTTAATTTTGTGTTCATAGTTGATCTCAATTTCCCATATTTTTTGATATTAAGTCATAGTTTCTAAATATTGTTGATTTGTGCGCACAAAAATGCTAATTCGTTTTAATATAGAAATATAAATACTATTATAACTACAGGTGGGTTATTTTATCATGTTACCCCATTGCCCTAATGCTACATAATATATTACAGTAATAAGTATTACTTTAAAGTCATTTCAGTTATCAAAACCGACAATTCTATATTAGGGTATTTCATACCCACCTCGCAGCTGGTGTAACAATTTTTCACCTCATTCACGCCGGGTCAAGAATTTGCTTAGCCATAAAAATATCAGTCTATTTAGGTATGTAACACATAACATGGCTTAATATAATCCAGTGATACAGTCTACTTTTACGCAAATAATTAGTATTGTGGCTATGCAAAGAAAACTAACCTATGAGTTATAGTATATACAGTATCACATGTAACAGAGTATAACAGTTAAGTAAATCGAAAAAATTGTTGTATTATTGGATTTTACGGAAACCACGAGAGTGGATTAAGTTAATGTTACATTTATCTAGAATGCGACCACATGCACATCATAAGGGGCTTGTGGTCTATTTATGGTTATCTAAAATATAATCGGCTGTGACGTAATTTAAATTATATTTAGGGCTCCGTACCTCAAAAGGAAAAAATAGAACCCTTATAGGATCACTTTGTTGTCCGTCCGTCCGTCTGTATGTCCGTCTGTCAAGACCCTTTTTCTCAGGAACGCATGAAGGTATCAAGCTAAAATTTATATCAAATACTCAAGTCTACTGTCCCTTAAAGCTGTGAAAAAAAGCCAACGCAATCAAAAGATACAGCCGGCAAATTTTCGAAACTCTCAAGGTAATCAAAACCTACAGGGTACTTCCCGTGAACTCAGAATTTTGAAATTTGGTACAAAGCAACGTCTTATAAAACAGATAAAGAAAAAAAAGCGATAACCGTAAATTTTTAGTTACATCATATCATAAAAATATTTTTACTAATATACAACAACATATAACAAGCTCTTGCAGTTTCTTCCACTACCCTCACGTTGTTTAAATGTTCTCTACACACTACACTCCCGTGTCACCGATCACCGAACTAAATTCCACGCATTCGCAAGTTTATATACATCTTCCCTATTTAAATATTTGTCACATTTCTTTATTTCAATAGCTTCGCGTACAAGCCGTGGATAATAGTGGCGCTCAGTGGAGAGGACTTTCGGTTCGTGAAGTTCAATCCAGTGGCTTTAACCGAACCGCATGGCTTTTTGGCACACTCTGTATACAGAAAACCCACACACACTGATAGGTATTTGCATGCTTCCTCTCATCACCATCCACGTCACCTGACATCTGTTGTGATGTCACTAACTAATCGTGCTTACGATTTATGCGACCCTGAACACGTAGAAAACGAGTTAAAATACGTGCAGGAGGTACTAAAAGGAATGGGTATAAAGTGTGCAAACGACAGCCGCAACTTCCACAAAGAAATAAAAAACCTGAAGTGAATAGACAGGCAGTCTTTATGCCATACCTAGAGTACATACTCTATCAAGACAGTGTACACACCGCACTCTAAAATCGCTAAACACTTGCGGACACCGAACGATTCTATTCCCTGCCAAACACCAGGCGTTTACAGGATAGACTGCAGCTGTGGAAGCTCGTACGTAGGCCAAACGAAACGCACTATAGCCGAATAGTAGCCCCGCACTATTGCTATAGGTTAAAGAGCACATAACTGCACTCACGCAATGCAAAACGGACAAACAAATAAATAGCCATACCCGACCATTTACTCAATGGCTCGCAAAATCACTGGATTGAACTCCACGAATAAAGAAATGCTACAAATATTTCAATAGGGATGACCGCGCGACAGTAATACCGGTGATCGGTGACACGGCAGTGTAGTGTGTAGAGAACATTTAAACAATGTAAGGGTAGTGGAAGAAACTGCACGAGCAGCCAGAAGTCAACGCCGCACCGTGACCACGACAAGGTGCAATCCTTGTCGAAACGTCGGCACCCAATGCAGGTACGTTTCCGTCTACGTACTAACATGCATCGCGTTAAGACCCGAGTTTTATAATAATAATGAGTAAAAAACGCGAAAGTTTAAAACTAACTATAACTTATCTTAGATTAAATCGAAAGTACCTTTTCATCTAATTACTAAACCTAGTAATAGGTAAATCTAGCAAATAATAATAAAAATACAAAATGTAAACATTTAAGAAACACGTTTATATTGTTTTTGCCCTATCGTAAAAACAGAAATTTAAACTTAAAGTGAATACATGTGGTGTAAGCTGTAAAGTAAAACAATAAGTAAATAAGTAATAAAAACGGCCAAGTGCGAGTCGGAAAAGGTGTATGGTTGTAAAAACGGAACTCTTGGTGCGCTATTTCGAATCGCTCTCAGCCAATTCTTTAATTTATTATATATTAAAATAATATATATTAAAAATAAAGTAAAATGTATTTCTTTGTCCAATATCAGCTGGACAACTACGACCCTCGTTCTTTCTACGAGTGTATCCAGACAACTAACTATTATTATAGCCTATTCTCAGCCTTTGTCTAGACATTGTGTCCAAGATGACGGTCGACCGAGGGTATTGCATTATCAGCTCCATTCCTCTTTATTGCGAAACAAGTAAACGGTAGAATATATTGCGCAAGAAGAAAATTTATTGGCCAATTTTGACCGTATCAATTTTCTGGTTGTAACCCGATATTTTTTAGATGTTTTTGCTTATGTTACAAAATATGCGCAGGACGCCTTAGGGCGCGTTCGTTCTGGAATTAAGAGTTCCCACGAATGATACTTTTCACACTTTTGATAACGACAGTTTTGCCACCGACACTTACCGTTCGTTTAGCTTTGAAACGTTACTAACAAAATTTTTGGTTACAAAACCTGCAAAACGAACGCTTGACGTACACACACTACGATAAAACACACACACACACACTACCATAAACAATGAATATGTATAGGCAGTTTGACAGATTAACACAAAAACCCCACCTTCAGACATGGGTCTAAAGTTTCATTTTTCGGTGGCAATAGTGACAAAAATAACAAAAATATCGTAAACGAACGCATGACAGTTTGTCACAGATGATACTAAAATTTTGATAATTATGATACCAATGCTAAACGAACGGATGACAGGTGGCAAAAGTAATGAAAATAATGATTCTGCTTCCCAGAACGAACGCGCTCTTTCAGTATCAAAAAAAATTGTCTAGGTACTTAATATTTGTTTCTTATTTTTGAAATACCTGTCTATTATTCTCCCGTTGATGACGTTATAAAAACACACAATTTGGGTGTGCGTAGGATTATATATTGTTTTTTATTGAAAGTCATTATCTAAAGCTACATGTTTCCAAAATGATGAAAATAGTACACTGAGACAACTACTCAGATGGACGGATATACCAACAATTTAATTATGTTTTTAAAATTGCCCAAAAATAATTTCAGACAATGGGCTCCCGAACGGATAACCATGACCATTTTCAACCACAGATGACCAAATGACGTCATAACCTCGGTTCCGAAGCTATAATCTAAAGTAATCCAACTCAAACCAGCTCAATACAAATCACCACAGGTCATAGCAATACAAGGTATTTTGATTTTTTGTGTGTTGTACGTCAGCTGTCACTGTCAAATTTCGACTACCGGTCCCGGTAATACAACAGAAACAAACCTAAACTAACTTAATACGTGATATTTTGTGGTTAACGTTCGGGACTGCACCCATGGTCGACAAAGAATCTGACTCTTCGGTGTAGCTTTCATATAATTTGTTTTTAACCAGTTTTGACAAAGACCCAATATTTATCGGCCTACGTTCAGTAGGTATGATATTTCTATAGATCGTTTAGTTGACGGCTGTAGCGTCATAGTATTTTCGTTCTTCTGTCTCAACAACTTTTAAATAATATAATTATAGAATGATTGCATTATCTTTAAACATTTATTATACAATATTTTTGGAATCGTTTTTGTCTAAACTTACTTTTTTGCGTTAATAAGTTAGCTTTCGCAATACGGTTTTTAGTGAGCAGTTTTTATTCCGCAAAAAATGTGATGTATGAAACACAATAGAAGCGTTTACACTGCTGATTCTTTTCCGCCGCGGAATTTAAAAACGCGACCATCTCAGTTTCCCAACGCGGATTAAAGGATATATAGCAGCTAACTAGCGCCGCTAGTTTTTTTTTTTTTTTTTATACCACTAAGGTGGTAAACAAGCTTACGGCCCGCCTGATGGTAAGCGGTCACCGTAGCCTATGGACGCTTGCAACACCAGGGGTATCACTTGCGCGTTGCCGACCCTTCAGAAATCCAATAACTTCTTTCTTGAAGAACTCCATACTGTAGTCCTTGCAGAAAACCTTGGCAGGGAGCTCATTCCACAACTTAAGCGTTCGCGGGAGGAAGTTTCTCTGAAACCGCACTGTACGCGACCATTTAGGTTCTAAAGTGTGAGAATGAATTCCCTGCCGATGGCGAGCGGTGCGATGGTAGAAAGTAGTCGTGGGCATCATTTCGAACAAATCCTCTGAACATAACCCATTGTACAAGCGGTAGAACACACACAGTGAGGCAAAGTCTCTCCTCAGACTTAAGGGCTCGATACCGCAAGTGAGTTTGGAATCGTCGACAATTCTCACAGCCCGTCGTTGAACCGAGTCAAAAGGGCCAAGCTGGTATCCGGGTGCACCTGCCCAGAGATGGCAGCAGTACTCCATATGGGGCCGAACCTGCGACTTGTAAAGTAACAACCCTTGCCCCGACGTGATGTACTGCTTCGCTCTGTTGAGTACACCAAGTTTTTTGGACGCCAGCTTCACCTTATCTTGTAAATGATCTTGACTGAACTGAACATCGCTGGAGATGTCGACACCAAGGATCCCAATGCTCTTGGAGATGGAGAGGGGAGTGTTCTGGAATTGTGGGACTACATTGAATGGAGTTTTCTTAGCGGTGAACGCGCACACTTGTGTCTTTGTAGGGTTGAATCGGACCAAGTTTACCCGTCCCCAATCAGAGACCTGGGACAGTGTGGTCTCGATTTGAGACACAAGTTCTCCGCGGTTTTCCTCCACAACGGAACGAGGGATGTTTGCACGACCCGTGTAAAAAGCGTCTCCAGTACTGTCATCTGCATAGCAATGTATATTGTTGATGTCCAACATGTCATTGATATGCAGTAGAAACAGCGTAGGAGACAGCACAGAGCCTTGCGGGACACCAGCATTAATGTCCATGCTATCAGAGCAACTACCGTCAACTACGGTTCTTATGCGTCTGCCGGACAAAAAGCTAGCCACCCATTTGCACAAACCCTCGGGCACTCCGTAAGATGGCAACTTCGATAGAAGACCGCGGTGCCAGACCCGATCGAACGCCTTCGCTATGTCCAGGCTGCATGCCAATGCCTCCCCCTGACTCTCAATGGCTAGTGCCCATCGGTGTGTGAGATACACTAGAAGGTCACCAGTCGAGCGACCGTGGTGAAAGCCATATTGACGGTCACTGACCAGATCGTGTACTTCTAGGTATCTTAGAAGCTGTATGTTGATCACACGCTCCATCACCTTAGAGAGGAGAGAGGTAATAGCGATAGGCCTGTAATTCGATGGATCTGATCTATCGCCCTTTTTGGGCACCGGGTGCACATTCGCAGTCTTCCATGAAGACGGAAATTGCCTAGTGTGGTAGGAAATAGCGAAGAGGCGCGTGAGTACAGGACATAACTCAGGAGCACACTGCTTAAGCACCACTGCTGGTATACCGTCTGGCCCACTCGACTTATTAACGTCTAGAGAGAGCAACGCCCGCCTGACCTCCCGCTGCGTTATGGAGATTTCCGGCATGGTCTTACCGCACCACGGTATAGTAGGTGGTACAGCGCCTTCATCTGCGTCTCCGTTAGAAAAAGAATGGTCGGCTGCGCAGTTTCGAGATGGTGGTGGACTGCGTTAAGATTTGCGTGAATACCCCTGATGTTGCAAAAATCCACATTATATGTGGATGGAGTAGCCGCTGTGCAAACTCTTTTCTTTTTTTTTCTTATGGTATGGTATCCCTACTCTGATAGCTTATTTGTTACTTGGGTGTTCACGACAAACCCAAACTTGTTGAACTCTCAGTATAAAATTGTTTTATATAGTACAGTTATTTGCACTTTACACACAGATTCAAAATAAACAGGTACATGAAAATGTAAGTAGGTATTTTGATGATAGGATATATAAATAAAAGTCTCAAAATAGATATGAAATGTTTATAAACTACTACCGTTTCGGAATCAAAGTGGCGTTCTAGCGAGAAGAAACGGCGAAAGAAACTCTCTAGCATACGCTCTTTTGAATGTTTTATTAGAATAACAAAATATCACAACTTTTAAAAGATATAAAGTATCTACTCATTAAATCTATGTTTCGAGTGAAAACACAAATAAGCCTTTAAGCATTTCTAAGATTCGTAAGCTATTCACAAACTGCAACAACAACAATTATAAGTATTTAAGGACCTTAATGACTGGTCCAGCCTAATGCCACAACGAGCTAAAACTCTTAGCTAGGTATTACGTATATAATATTAATTTAACATTTATACTATAACCAAATCTACATAATTAAAAATACACAATGAAATATCATCTTCTACAAAGAAGCTACGTAATCAATTGTACTTAACTGAAGTGTTTTAAATACTGGATTCTCATTAATTTTCGGCAGCGTCACTTTATACATTTTGTACACTATATACTTTCATTAATTTTTATAACGCAACACAGTTTATACAGCCAGTAGGCTTCAATTTGAATACACAACTGAGCCGGCTCTCTCGAGCCAACCCTTTTTATTTGTAGTGACAAACAACACGATCGGATGGGGCGGTCAGGTAGTACACTAGAATAATGACATTTATATTTACATTATAACAGAAATGTTTTTGATCTTTGGAATGACTACAGATATGATTACCTATCTAATAAATTGTGTAAAACTACATACAATGTGATTTTATACATCAATATAAATCAATCAATTAATAAATGATAATAAGCAATCATTATTCATGTATTTTATCAATTGATCAACTTTTTATACATTTATTTTTATTTAAATTAATCACACAAAGCACAATAATCTAACATACAGAAGGACCACTCTAAACAAAGCGCGTAAAATCCTCTTCCTGTACGCATAAATACGTCGCATACTGGCAAGGTTAAGTACTTTCAAATTAATTTAGAAGAAGATATCGTCGTGACTGACGCATCACTGCGACACGCAACGGTATATACTTAATATTGGGTACAACATGAAGGATCTTCTGTATTTATGTTGTGTCACAGATGACTGGGTTCTATGCTCTGCCCTTCCCAGAACATTTATATATTATGATGCTTTTTTGACGCGACGTTTCGTACAAGATGTCGGTCGACCGTTAAAATGATATTAGCCGCTCCATTGTTCTTTATAGCGAAAAACGTAAGCGGCAGCAAAAATTTTTTTCTCTTTATAGGGTTCCGTGCCTCAAAATGGAAAAAGGAACCCTTATAGGATCACTTTGTCCAGATCTTTTTTCTCATGAACGCGTGAAGGTATCAAGTTGAAATTAATACCAAATACTGAGCTCAACGGAAGCTGTAAGAAATCAAGATTCTAAGTCAATGTATTTATTTATTTGCAATAAATATTAAAAGCAGAATTAATTTATGTGAATGAAATGTGACTGACACTTACACTACACATAGGGACATAGGAGTCCGCCTTTTTTGTGCAATTGCTTTAAGCGACAAGATTTCGCTATGATAAACAACCAACTTTTTGAATTTATTTTGAAACATGATATTATGGAAACCTATCTATGTATTTATGATGATTGAGATAGGTCTAGACGCGAACTTAGGGACCAAGAACTGAAAGTTATTTTATTTAAAACAATGTCACAAGCTAAACAATGTTTTTACTGTGGGCGGATTCCAGGTAACGGATACAAATAATTATGAACTTACTGTTTTTCTAAATATATACATATTGTACATAGAAAACAGCCCTTAAGTCTGAGAAGAGACTTAGCCTGCTTTTGTGTATTCTACCACTTGTGCAATTGGATGTGTTTTGAGGAAATGAAATGATGCCTATGGCTACTTTCTACCACACCGCTCGCCATTGAGAGTGAATTCATTCTCCCACTTTAGAACCTCAATGGTCGCGTACAGTGCGGTTTCAGAGAAACTTCGTCTCGCGAACGCTTGGGTTGTACATTGAGCTCACTGCCAAGGTTTTCTCTAAGGACTACATTATGGGGTTCTTCGAGAAAGAAGTTATTAGATTAACAAAAACATTTCATAAACGTTTTCTGATCTCGGATCCAACCTTTTAACTGTGCAAGCAGTGCAAACACAAATAGGTCCACGGAGCCGTCAAATAAATAGGTGGTATCTGCCCAAATTCAAACCTTTAGGTGGATAGCTAAAAACCAAACTATACTACTATAACACAATAGGTAACACGGTGCTTTCTCGTCGTTTTTGGACTAAGTCAGCACGGCTCTCTGAACATAATTACTAATTGAATTGTGTACGAATAGTAGAGAAAATATATTAATATCAGTTAATTATTTAAATTTCGGTGATATTTCCGATACTTCTATCTAAGAAAAAACAACTACGCAAGTGATGTTTTATATAAAAATTCATCATCGAACTCTTTATATACAACAAGCAAACCTGGCAGACGTTCGTTCGTTTTTGATTTTTTTTTCATTTTGCTCGGCATCTAAGAGTCGTTGGGTCATGATTAAATAGCTTTTTTTGATTTCAGGCTAATAAATTATTTAATCCAAATAAAATATTAAATTCAACTGGTCGTTTCAGAGAGAGAGAGAGAGAGAGGAGGAGCGCGTTAAAAAAAAAGAATCTATTCAGCTTTTTAGTATAAATTAAAAAAACTAAAAACATTTGAAATTTGCTTCAATCGAAAATTATTGATAAATTATGTTTGTACGAGAAACTAAGCACTAAGCTACGAAAGAATGCTATCGTTGGCATCGCTAGATGTAAACGTTTATACGTTGGAAGCTTATTAAAACTTCAAAAATAATATATTTTATACAGATATCGATAAAAAAAATCTCAGTCACTAGCTTACACGTGCCGTCTGATAATAATTGAAACAGCAACAAAAATGTGTAAAGAATGAAAAAGACAACACACAATTACCTCTTATAAATGACTAGTATAACTTGAACCATGGACAACCAAGATACAATGTTAATTGTTATCGATTTACCAGTGAAAAGTAACTCCATCCGCTTTATAGTTTGATATTATACTACTTTTACACACCACTTTAATGAGCAAGAAGACATTTTGATCTGATTATGACAAAATAATATAAGTTTTATCAACAATGAACGATGCGATGTTGACGGTGCTAACTTCTGATAGATTTTGGTTCTTGTAGCTTATACGTGCAAATTCACGTATGAGTTTTAAGTTAGCGTTTTCCCTTTATTAGGGATCTAGTAGAAGTTATCTATGGCAAGCACTAAAGATTTTTGCAAAACTCATCCTCTAAGACTTCTTTTAAATTAAACAAAATTAATTATATAAAGATCGGTGATACTCTAGATTAATTAACCCGTCAAATATATGCTCTTGATACCATGAAAAAGGAAAAACAATACTTAAAATAAAATTGACTAATTAAGGGATATTACAACAAGTGATGAAATAATATCTAAATTATCAAATAAAATGAAAATATGTATCCAAAAGGTTGTTGAAACAAAATCATCGAAATGACTAACTATTATCCCCACTATTTCAAATAATACCTACAGTTTTAGCAGCTACCCAATTTAAGGATTTCCTAAGCATACGTTGTGCTTATGAACCTATAAATCTCCCTCAAACTTGCGACAGATGTGAAGAAAGTCATTTTAACCATAACCTCGCACTTAACTGCAAAACACACAAGGTCATAAATAACTTAGAGACGATGGCAAACATTGGGCTGAATCAGCCTGGGGCCCTTTTATAACAGAACCTATATTGCGTGATGCAAATACAACTCAACAAGCATTGATAAGTGACTTATCATTAAATGGTGTTTGGGAACCTGCAAGGAAAGCGTTATTTGGCGTTCGCATAGTAAATGCTGACGCTTTCTCTAACAGAAAACGACGCACCTGGCATAAAAAAAACAGCACAAATGCATAGTAGAAAAATGCATTTAAATTATGATTTTGCTGTTGAAGACTTAAGAGCGTTACTCACCCCACTAATTATCTCATACACCGGAGCCCTAGGCAATGCTTTTCCCCATTTCCCTAGAAATGGGGAAAAGCATACTCTCAAACAATTTACTGACTGAGAGTGCAAGAACAAATATCATATCAATAAGAACAAGTATTACAGAAGTTATGAGGAACGGATGAACGTAAAAACATAGCCCTCCTTTTGCTTCGCCGTAGTTGGGTAAACATTAAGGCTTTCATAATACTAAAACAGGATATTTTTACGCAATTCTTAACTAAACTAAACTAAAATTATATAAGAATTATTAACACATATTTTAAAATAAAAATCGGTGGAGCGCGAATTGGGCTCACGCACCCAGGGTTCCGTACCACCACAATTTCACTAACACCAACCAGTCATCCGTAGGCTATGTTCGTTCAGGTACTGATTTCTCAGTCGTTGTTTATCCCCACCACAGGGGCACAGGCCTCTCCTTAGAGAATGAAGGCTTAAGCCATTGTCTGATTGACTCCAATTCTCGATTCATAAGGCCTATGAGTTAATTGGCTTAAAGTGTCGTCATATAACAACAGCCCTTTAGCAACGAAACCCTAAAAACGACACATTTTCCCAGCACTAACTGCTCTTTCAGCTCATTATGTTCTACGTTAATGGACTTTATCATAATCTTTCCAGCAGCTTGAACAAAGACTGATTTACGGTTTAAAATACTTTTATTTCTGAACTCATATATAACTACCCTTTGAGATTAACTTTTACATTGAATTAATTGTAATATGTCTGTCTGTAGTAGCCAGGTCTCATATCAAAAAAAATACTTGAAAAGATTGGTATGCAATGATTCGAAATTGGATATTTTATAACTGAGGCTACGCCATCTATCTTTCTGATCTTTATATTAAACAGATTGAATGTTGGAATTGCTGCAGAATATGTATAACTAGCTGTTCCCAGTAAAGTTATATAATAGCTATTATTAATCATTAATTAGTCAATAATTAAGCTATTAAATGCAAAAAAAAAACAAATCAAACTGGTAGTACCCGTGATTAGCGCAATTAGGTTTAATTATCTACGGTGAATTTCTTAACATACAAGTAATTAAAAAAACAAAATGTAAAAACTTTAGACAGATATATGTATAAAAAACATGTTTTCTGGATATTTTTTATTTTCTTTTTCAATTATAATGATCATATCACACGCAAACTTCAAACTTAGGATTTATTGTTGCGTAAACCCCAAAGCCAAACAACAAATGATTTCAAATAAGTCAACTGTTGTATACGAATACCATGCGCTTAAAATTGACCATTAAAGGCATGATTATTGACTATACCTATTATTTAACACGCACTATACCAAATTTGTTTAATATGGCTTTATATTTTGTGGTGTTAAGGGAACCCTCAGTTCAATTCGCACTTGGCCTGTTTTTCCGTACCTCAATAGGAAAAAAAGGAAACCTTATAGGATTATCTTTGTTGTGCGTCTGTCTGACTGTCTGTCTTTTTTCATTGATTGACGAATCTGATTCTGATTTGATTGAGAAAAAGAAAGTAGAGGGGTTGTGTGTTTGTTGAATTCGGACAATCTAATATAATTTTTTTATTCCTCTCCCATTGTAGGAGCCAAGTAACCATATATATGAAGATTACAATGTTCTAAGTTTACATAATCATATGCCAACCTACAAATACCCACACACAAATATGACGTCACATAGCCTATGTCATGCGGATCACTAAGACGAAGCTAACACATCGAAATACGATCATTAGCTTAGCAGCTACACGGGAACGTATAAACATGCTTACATACATACATAGACTTCTAAAATTTATCGTAGTAGTCGGGTAATAATTTAACTTAACATAAAATTTTGACAGGAAGGTTACTTTAATGGATTAGGCTTACCCTGAATACCTTGTACCTATATTGTAAATGGCGACTGGGCCAATTCATAAATGTACGAATGCATGTGCTTTTTCAAAGTCAGCGGTATCAAATCATTCGATTTTTGTCGTCATATCGAGTCATGGTTTTAAAATATCTAAACGCTAACTTTTGGTACTTTCTGCGTTATGCATAATTGCCAGTGCATGGTAACATTTTATACAAAAATACATTTTTTATATAAGTATATTCTATAATATGCCTGGTATGAAGAGTTATTGCAAAATATGAATTGATGACCTTAGTTAGCCGGTATTAGACCCTTAAGATAGATTATCGGATGCTAACGGAACGTTTTAGCTTATTTTTACTACAGTTTGGGAATCGACTTCAAGGCGAACAAAACATGTAGCTTAAATAACTGAACAATGAGTCTGCTTTAAAGGGGCGTATTTACTTTTTGGTGGATTTAAATTCCGTTTAAGTTTTATGTTTTTGTTTTTGTTAAGTTATAAATTAATATATTGATTTTTATATTTTATAAATAATTTTAATATTAATAAATTATGAATCAAATAAATAAAGTTTTAATTTAATAACTTGCTTACAGAAATTCTTTTCTAAAATTCTAACCCATCAAAAAACATATTTAAATGTCCTCACATATAATTCCTTTTACAATAATTGTTTATTTTATACACCATAAATAATGCCTTGAGTAATAATTAAAAGCATTACTTGGTTTGGTCTTTGATTGATACGTAACATGTATAAAAATTTAGAATTATTAAAAAAGGAATTGTTTAAAAGGGTTAAGTAGTAAAACTATTTTTTAATGGGTTCGATTTAGAAAAGAATATCTGCAATCAAGTTATTAAATTTAATGATAAATATAGAAATCATTTTCGCGTGAGAATAAAACACATTTATATAATCAAAGACAAAGCTCCAATTACTCAAGATTGCCTCGGTTTTAATCAAAGTGTTTCTCAATTGCTCTAGATTTATAAAATTAATAAAACATTCATCTCAATAAGAGTTTTTTTCTTTATTACTTACATAATTAATTTTCAAACAAATGGATTTAATTTAAAAAAATTAAAAAATTGTGTGTGTGTTTTTTATTTATTCATCAATTAACTTAATGTTCACTACTTCGTTGAGAGATGTCTTCAAGCTTCTGGAGAGGAAAGGATATGGGTTTAATTTAAATGGCGCGTACTTTAATTTTGCAAACGATTTCGTAGTTATTTTTATTTTATTTTATAAGGGCTTACAAACAATTACATTTCAGAATAAATAAACATAATTGTAAATATATATGTAAAAATAAAATCAACACAGTAAACCACGGATATATTTGAAGAATAAACATATGCGGATTGAGCTCTGCTGATGTATAACATCTAATTTCTAACATGTTCAAAGAGTGGTTGAACCAAGATTACCTAACACTAACAAATATTTTAAATTACTACTGTTTAAACTTAGAGTCAGAAGATAGCAAAAATTATTTATTATATTTCCTTCTTCAATATGCTCAGAACCAGTCTCCTATATCTTCCTTTTGGTTCATTAAATATATCAATTTGAATATATAAGGTAGTGTAGGTACAAAGAAGACGCCTTATAGGCGCGCAATCTCCCGCCAGAAACAAAAGCCAAAACATCTGAATTATGTCGTGAGTAAATTTTTTTTTTGTGCTTACTCGAGTGCATCAATGTATGTTTTATAGAACATTCCAGACAACAGCCACATATCCCAATTTATTATGGGTTTCGTGTTTATGTATATTGGTACTAGATTTTGTCCGCGGTTTTACCCGCCCTAAAATCGGTTAATGCTACACCATTAATGTTTTATATTTCAAAAGTAAAAATATTCATTAAATATTTTAGAAAAAAAAACCGGCCAAGTGCGAGTGTGATTCGCGCACCGAGGGTTCCGTACCTACCAACATTTAGGTTATTTACAAACACAAACAAAAAAAAAGTGTGCCGCTAAGCGGTCAGCCATCCAAGTATTGACCAAGCTCGACGTTGCTTAACTTTAAATATCGGTTCCAACAAGTGTTGCTAGCTACGGAACCCTCGGTGCGTGACTTCTTGCACTTGGCCAGCTTTTTCTTTAATCTTTAATGAATATTTTCTATTGAAAATAAAATCCTACACCGATAACCGAATATAGGGCTGATAAAACCACGGGCAAAATTTAGTATTTAAAAACATAAATGGAAAAGTCTGTATGTTACCTCTTCAAGCTTAAACTGCAGAAACGAATTAGACGAAATTCCGCATGAAGATAGTTTGAGCCCTGAGAAAGGACATAGGCTACTTGAAACAGTCAAGTGTGAGTCGGTTTTTTCTCTATAACTGATGAGTTGTCGTTGAAATCCTTTACCGATAATCGAATTTAGGCGGCTGGAACCGCGGGAAAATTTGGCATGGAGATAGCTTGAGTACCGAAAAAGGACATAGATTATTTAATAATGTTAAGTGTGAGTCGGTTTTTTTCTATCATTGAGGAGTTGCCGTTGAAATCCTACACTGATACCCGAATTCAGGGCGGGTGGAACCGAAGGCAAAAGCTAGTTGTAATATATCACCGACAACGTTAAAGTTTCAGTATTATTTTTATATTTTGTGATTTGTGATTCCGAAATGTGTGCAATCCCAATTTCAATTTAATCGCAATTTGGTTTAGGAGTACCGATAAAGATCGAGTTTAAGCTTGCCACTGAATTAAATTGAAACTGGATTGGGATTGAAACTAATATCAGTTGTAGGCCTCCTGGTCTGCTTCGGCCTTTATGATTATACTTTTATAAAGAATAGTGCGTTTTCCTTAAGCAGCACGAGTTTAATGATGCCTCAGGTGAAATATTTCTACGATGGCAAATGTCAGTAAATTTACTGTTTCTCTTAAGGATGTAAAAATTTTAAGTAAATTTTCATATAATTATTAATAGTTGCAGCAAAAAAATGGTTTTCACATAATTGATACTATAATTTTAAACCGCATGCTCTAGATAAATAAAAAAAATTACAAATGATAGGCCTAAACTAAAAATGTATAAACAGTTTTTACGAAAATTATTTGAAACTAAATCAGTTGCCTATTTGAATTCTTAATTACTTCATTTACTATTTTCTTCATTAGTTGTATACCAAAAACGCACCACTCATAATTCTAAAATAACGCTCCAGACAGACCTTTTTAAATATTATAACTTGTTTGGGCTCTTTTAGCTCTCCTTTTAACATGAGATTGATGACATTTTAACCGTAGCTTGTCAAGTAGTTATTTAAATCATTATTGAGTACCTCATTAAATACTTTTGTTCATAATTTGTGAAGGAACCTTTTTTCATTTTCTGATCAAACTTTGGAAAAAGCCGGGTACGTTAAGAGTTTAATGATGTCGTCTGTAGTTTCAAGTTGTTCTTCGTCTGTGAAAAAAATATACACTACTAGTTCATAATAAGTTTTTAAATAACAAATTTTATATACAAAATGTTTCAATAACAGAAGATCTTTAGATGTATAAGTAGTCATATTTTTTTTATTAAAAAGGAAGTACCTAAGTAGGAAAGATTGGTATAGCAAGTTTTTTTTAAATTTCTCTGATATACTCGTAATTTAGCCTACGTATTAATTTAGAGTACCTATAAGATATGTCTATTTTAAATTTTTAGCCGAATGGCTTTAGTTGGTGTGGCGTTTAGGGCGTTACAAAAATACCTTTATAACTACTCACAAATTTTTGTATTTATTATAAAAGGATATTCATTTCATTATATAAGAGCTGATAAAATCTGGATATTGTTCCAACCCTAAAGCAAATTTATAAAGTGCATTTGCATATTACATTCATTTGTATTAAAATCAGTAAAAAGCCTTCAATTTTTAGTGAAAGGTAAATCAAAAAAATTTACTATGAACGCTTAGAAGGCAAATTCCGTACAAAATATGAAATTTTTAAATCTTAACTGTAGTATAAATTACTGATGAATTTTGAAACAAATAAACGTCATTGTACTGCAAGTGATATTAATTAATGACTCTTAGTATATTCGCATAAGTGCACATATTTCAGAATTTATATATATTATTGTTCTATATATAGAAATTGTAATCTCAGTTACGAACCTGCTTTATGGGACGATGACGTACTTAAAAAAGATTTCTGTGTAGATAGATTGTGGGATATCCACTGACGTCTAATACTACCCGCTATATTAGAGATCAGTGGGGATATCAGAGAGGAAAGGTAACTTAAGCTAAATCCCTAAGCTCCTGACAAAGGAACTATTAAATTAAGGTGTTGATAAAAATATTGGCACTTACCTTCGTTGTCTATAGCTAGTGGCTGTTCGCACCGACAATTTTCGCAACAGTAGTAAAACTAATGCTGGTAAATCTAAAACACTTTGGCTAAAAAGAAGTACCAATAGTCAAGCATTTGCGATGGCACAAACAACCATACAATTCATAAAAAATGTATCATATCGGGGTGAACGGCGTATATTATGCCTGTAGCGTATTAATTTACTGTTTGAAAATCCGGTACTGTTATACACAGACTAGTATTGTACCTTGCTGTTATAAAAGAGCATCAACTACGCAAAATCACGAGCGTGATCCGATCCGTCCACACATAGATATACCTTCTATCCAGTGTAACGTAAGCTATGATCTACAATTACTTTTATCTCACCTCGTTTCGTTTCGTATCAGATTTTGACATGTGTAATCCGCACTTTCATTATTATAAATAATAATATTTGTTTACTTTTTTGACGTAGTATATTTGAAATCTCAATCTGTCATAGAATGAAAATCCCATATCAAACCTCCAAATACTACTTATAATCGCCATATACTAAAAATAAATAAACTAACCTAATGTAAATAAAACTGACGGTAGTTCCGAATTACGAATTTTCTATGTATTGTCCTTTTTTGAAGTTTTCACTTAAAAAACATACAACCTGGATATAACATTTATTTATTTATTTATTTATTTATTTATTTATTTATTAAAATATATGAATTGCAACATTACAGTTCAGAAAACCAATTCGTTACAATATTATTTTCTTACATTTTATAAAAACGAAACACACAAGACAAAAATAAAAGAGAAAAAAAAAAACATATACGTCGTTCTAGCATGCTCTTACACTCAAACATCAATCTCGGCTCTGCTGTCACAAACAGATCACAGTGTGGTGATGCCTCGAGTAGAGCTCGCAGTGCTGCGTGCGCGCGCGGGATCGGCGACAATCGGTACAAGTTAGTGCGGGATACAGCGACTTTAAACAACGGACGTTTGCGCATCCTCAAATATGAATCTGGTGCAAATAACTTTAATGTTCTTCCTAGCAATTCAATGTCGTCGATTTTGTTTCTTAAAATATACACAAAGAATTTGACTAAAGCCATAGATCTTCTTAATTCTAATGAGTCGAAACCTAAATACCCCTGTAGAAATTGGGTAGGATACAAAAACGGGTAATAATAGTATTTTTTTTTATAAACACAGCGAAGAAATTTTTTTTGAACGCGTTCCATCATGAGTATATATTTATTCTCATGAGGACTCCACACCACTGTATTCGATTCTAATACACTCCGGACAAGGGAAGTGTAAAGCGCGCATGTAGCTTCGGCTGACAAAGGAGCGGCATGGCGCAGAACAAAGCCTAACCGCTGAAATGCAATGTTAGTCACTTTGAGCACATGTTGACGGAAATTGAGCTGAGGGTCAAAGTGGACACCTAAATCACGGACCTCTTCCACTCTACGTATCAGTTGCCCGCCTATCATGTACTGGTATAACATAGGAGATTTATTACGCGTATAAGACATCATTTCGCACTTACTCGTGTTGAATAATAACTTATTGTTTATGCTCCATTGATGGACCGCGTCAATATCCTTCTGCAACAATTTGCAGTCACTTGCGCTTCTCACCACTTTTATCAGCTTTACGTCATCAGCAAACATCAAAACGAAAGAATTTTCTACAACTTCAGGTAAATCATTGATCAAAAGAACGAATAAGAAGGGTCCTAAATTTGATCCTTGACTTATTCCCGATCGCGTGTTATATGGTTCAGATATGTACGGTCCGTATTTCACAAACTGTTTTCTTTCACTGAGGTAACTGGAAAACAGCTTGAGCAATCCCGGAACAAAACCCATAGCACCCAGCTTCGATAGAAGAACGTCGTTATCAACTCGATCGAACGCCTTTTGGAAGTCAAGATATATGACGTCTACCTGGTTACCGGCATCTATTTCAGCTGACAGTATATCAACCATGGTCACTAAATTCGTTGCAGCTGACCGTTTGGGAAGAAAAGCATGCTGTGTGCTGGTGACGTAAGGCTGACATTGGGGCAACAATTCTGCATGAAGAGCCATTTCGAACACTTTGGCGATGTCGCACAGATTAGTAACTGGACGATAGTTTTCTACCATAATTTTTTATCCGATTTTAGGAATAGGAGTTACTCGAGATAACTTCCAATGGGCGGGATATTGCCCCGTGCTGATAATTATGTTAAATATGAACGTTATTGGATTTATCAATTCGTCAATACAACCTTTTATCACAAATGCCGGTATCGCATCAGGCCCGGGAGAAGTATTGGGTTTTAATTTCTGAACGGCACGCCTGACGTCGTCTTTTTTCAATAGGCTAACGCTTACTCGTCTGTTATCAGCAGAAGTGTTCGAATTAATTTCATCAGGATTAAGGGAAGGATTGTTGGCCAAAAATACGGACTGAAAATGGTCTGCAAAGGCAGCTGCTGCATCAGCCCCACGATACTCAAGGTCGTTCTTAGTTACCAGTGGTTCAACACCTCCACGACTGCGAAGTGTGTTTATGTATTGCCAGAAAAGCATTGGTTTCTGGCGAAGGCTTGAAGACACACTAGAAACATAACTATTGTGAGCAGCGTGTATGTCAATTTTGACCTTACGACGCAAGCGCTTAAATTCAGCCAGAGCTTTGTCGTCACTGGATCGTTTCCAGCGTCGATGGCATCTAGCTTTAGTTTCAATGTCACGGATTATGCTTCTCGTGTAAAAGACAGGATAGGTACGATTACACGATCGCTTCCGTATTTTTTTTGGAATGCAATGGTCAAATAATAAGTAAAGATAATTATTGAAGGCATTTACCACGTCGTTAACGTCATTAAGTTCGTATATAAAATTCCAATCGGTGTCCCGAATATTACAAAATAAGTTATAAAAATCTGCCATAGGATAATTCCAGTCTCTTGACCTGTCGATATTTGAGGGTGCACTTCTAGTTACCTGCTTAGAGAAACTGTAACTCACGGCAATGGTAAGAGGCGGGTGATGACCGTCTACATTGACCAGTTCCTCGCTCGGCGCCGCTCTCCGCACGCGCACGCTATCACTTAGCTCCGGACTCGTTAACACCACGTCTAACATTCTCTCATTCATGTTTTTCACACAATTATACTGATTAAAATTACATAAAGATAAGAAATAACTAAAATAGTTTTTAATGTATTCACTACTACTATATAAATTCAAGTCACCAAAAATTAATATTCGTTCACTACAAATTTTGTTGCATAAACGCTCAACACTTTCAAACCAATTGATAAAAACTTCGTCTGTAGCATTTGGTGGTATATATACAACACACACGTAGATATGCCGACCATCCAACAAGAATCTAGCGCAGAGATCCTCTCCATCCGAAGTCTCAAACTGCTGTACTCGTTCAAGGTGTATAGGCGGGCGCGCGATCAGCAGCACGCCGCCCCCGGAGCGTCCGTTAGCGCGGTCCTGACGTAGTACACTCCATTCGCCACAACACAGCTCAGCATCATGCACAGACTTGTTTAGGTTTGTTTCAGTTGCAGCTATAAGTTGTAGGTCATCTGATAATAAAATATTGTTTCTCCAAAGAAATAGCTTTGTCTTAAGCCATCTAACGTTTTGGTAATACACATTTAGTGTATACACGTTAGGCGTTCCGCAAGTTTTATTTTTAATTGTCTCTTTCAGATCGAAAGGGCTTCCGCCACGGTTTAAGACAAACACTTTCAGGCCACTTTTCTCCAGAAGTTACATTTTCGGCAAAAGTAACCGCGACCCCTATCTTAAAAGATGCATAGTTGCCTCGTGAATTTAATTTTTCACAGGTACATGAATCACAACTGGAAATATTTTTCAAATGGTCTTTAATTTGCTCCACCGTTGTACCTACTTTGACATAATACAAATGAAAATATCGCCATCGCTCTGCTGCTTCCAAGGTAGTGGTACCGGGAGCAGCTCCGCCACGAATTACATTTGCAGGTGGTCCTTTTCTGCGCTTATGTTGAACCTCAGTCTATGGGTTCTCTTCACTCGGGTTTGTACTGAGTTCATTAGTGGCAGTCAAACACGGATCGTTCTCTGAGCAAATGCGTGTCGTTGCTGCGCTGCCTAATGCAACAGGTGAGGCGCTGCTCGATGACGTTGTTGTTCCGCCAGGTTTCTTCCGTTCGGCGTTGCCGCCGACGATAGCCGAAACCGCACGAACACGGGCATTCCGCTGCGGTAGTCGTTTGGCCGGTTTTGTCACCGACGAAGTATTCACGATTTTTTCGGTGACAACGTGGGTATTGTGAGGTCCCCCCTCTACCCCCCTTACATCCCTAGCCTATAGCTTAGTAAAAGACTTGTGATATGACGTGAACATTTATTTAATTCTATTAAATAATGAAAAACATTACCAAACATGGAATTGTACACGCTGTCGTTCTCGTGCACGTTCGACAATATTAGATACCTCGTTCCGTTGTTGTGTCGCGTATTGTCCGCCTTAGTCACTCCTTTCGCTTGTCCATGCGTTAAAGACCTGGAATTGACGGGATAAAGTGTATATATTTTGAACATAAAAGACGTTGTCTGCTGCAAAAGAAAAATCTCCCTTTTGGGAAAGTAGATAGTCCTTTCCTTGTCTCCAAAGTCGCAATTTCTGTTCCACGAAGTTTAGCCTTCAGAGATCAGAAATTAAGACTTGCCCAATGGATGACCAAAGTTGGTAAAGGTCATTCACCCTCAATCCAGAAAGGCCTTTCCGAAAAGCTCTTTCCTTTTTTACACAAGGACTATCTAGACCAAACTACGTTACAGTCTGAAAATACGACACTTAGAAACAAACACAAGTTCTCACAAAATTACAATAAGTGTCGAGTAGTTATTTACGTTAATTAAATTACGGGTTAGGATGGGCTCGCCGAGCCAATGATCAAAAATGTGTTGCTGAAATAAACGAGGGTTAATACATACAATATTTCCAAACAGAGATCTTCTAAGTAATATCTACTTTTATTACACAAATAAGTTCAAGATTTAATGAATTTAAATATATCTTTACGCAAGATACGAACTCTACGTTATTATTGGAAACTCGATTAGAAACAATTAAGGATTGAGTACATTTCAAACTAGTTTGCTAGAATATTTACAGTTTTACTGAAAATTGATTATGCAGTTATACTTAGCTTTGAACAAAGGTCTCCGTACGTAACACGTAACACTCTCACAGTTCATTCCCTTGTTAAATTCACCTTTCGCGTCTTACTTCCATTTGCGTTAAGATCTCCACTGTCTACGTGTTAGCCTTACTTTAGTCTCTTTTTGACTGTCCACGTGTTAGCCTTCCTTTAGTATAATCTTGACTGTCACGATTCCCGCATTCCTTCTGCAATGCGCTGGCGCACCCTTGTGTCGGTGTAAAGCTGTAACTCTCAATAATACGTTAGTGTTATTCGGCCTTATCGCCTTTGCAATAAGCCCGTAAATCTCTTATTCTTATGACCATGCGAAAACCATCCCTTACACGAATCATCTATCTCGTACGCACTTGTACGTCTTTCTCGCTCTTGAAATTTTGGCGCGTTGATGCATCATCTCAGAACCGACCATCTGTTAATTAACCATTTCTAAGAAAGTCCGCTCGTCCCAAAAGGTTCAAACGCAACAAAAAATATTGTACCTGACCTACGCATTCCAGGCAAATGTACAAGTTTTAAATATTTTGAAACCTCGAAGTTATAACTAATTTGTTACATAATTGAAATTTATTTAGGTACACCCGTGTGGACCTGACAGTATGATTACCGTCCAATCTCGTTGGCACCAACTTGGAGATAATATCATTTTGTGAACAAATGATAATATTCTGCTCTTTTACTAACGATTCAAGTGAATCCACTTTCTTGATTAAGCACAACACTGATTGCTGCAACTCAAGAACAATTTTTTCAAGTTTCACTTGGGACATAGTTGTAAAATTCAATTAAATTGACAGAGAAACACGTCTGTGCGGTACGGTGCTCGCTTAATTAACATGTGTAATCCGCACTGCCATCTTTTCATTAACCTAATTGTCTCTTACTTTTTATTCGTCCTATAGAGTTTAACATTTTTTGCCCATCACAAAAAAAAGTGCACAACGCCGCTAAAGACGTTTTCACTTGAAAATTATGGTAGGCGTGGCATTATGGTTTCCGTCTGACGATTAGTCTGATATTTTTTTTCCCATCAAAAAACTAACCTAATGTAAATAAATCTGACGCGAGTTCCGTCTTACGTATTTTGTATGAATTTTCGATCAGGACACGTGACCTGACGCGAGTTTAACATTTTTTACGCATACCAAAAAAAGTGCACAACGCCGCTTAAGAAGTTTTCACTTCAAAAAAACAACCTACTTTACAGTTGGATCCAGTTATACAAAAACGATGAGTGTTGTGTGGGTTGGCTACACTGAACTCATTTTGATTTTTTGAGGTTGCACATTTGAATGCATTTGTTTCATTAAAGTGTTTTAATATAATATACATTATATAGTATTATAAAGTGGATACTTATTGGATGTCGCGCTTTATATAGTCATTTTTGGCTTTTGAATGCCGCCTTGGTACCCCTTATAAGTACCTACACAAAATCGTTTCAGTTTTCGAATAAAATTTAACTTTTTAATGCTAACTGAGCTACAAATATAATATAAAAAATAATTTATTGTTAGTCAAAGATCCATTTATATAATTTGCAAGAAGAAAAACAATTGGCTACCGGGAGATCGAAAATTGTCAACAATATCTAAAATCAATCACCGTCGTATAGATTTGCGGTAGAGTTAAAAATAATTCCTAATTGTTATAACAATTTAGTCTACCTACCTACAGGTATCGAATATTTCATTGTGTAGCTTATATATCAGGAGTTTTTTTTAAGTTAATCGATTTTAAGTGCATCTACGACGTTACTTTGCTTCGTTTCCTCAAAAAACTTTTTAACAAAAAAAACAACCGGCTTTAAAAAGATGCACTAAAAAGGTAAAAATAATTACTTATTTCCAAAAATTTGATCTGAATTACAGTTTGAAATTTGTGTCATGCAAGCAAAGTGTGTTTAAATTGTTTTATGCTATTTTAAAAAAAAAATGGAAGTAAATATAGTGAACTGAAACTTTGCTCAATTCTTAGAAACTTGAATTGTTTCCTTAAGTGAATAGGTGCTTTCATTTAACACAGTCAATTTCTGTCTATGATTATAGACAAAAATGTCGAGTGTTTAACAACTTTAAACACTGTGAGAAAATTACTTAATCTTTAAAAAAGGATCAACTAAAATTTGGTAACTTTAACTATAGAAAGTCACGTACTCGAACTGTATTTTGTTTTTATCTCTAAAAGATATACAAATACGGTGTAGTTTCAGTTTGTCACATAATTTGTATAACAAAGAATACAGATTGTGATGTTGAATAGCCAGTTTTATTAGATCCATGAACCGCGTGAATGCATAGAAAAGGGCCCCAGAGCCGATAGCCGGTATAGAGGATTTCCAGGAAGCTTGCGGGAACGAAGTTGCGACAGTCTGCTAGAGAGTTCTCTAGAGTACAGTCGTGGAGTTTCATGTTATATTTTTAAACGACTGAGTCAATCAGAGAGTGTAAGGAAGTTTAGATGTGTAAAATTAAACTTTACAATATTTGAATATTTAAATATATTTTTTTTTTAATTAGTGGTTTGTGTTCTACAAAACAGTTCGGTAAAGTAGTATCATATTATTTTTTTTTTATAATATTTCTTTTTTTATTAAAATATGTCTTTGACAGGTTTTATTCAGATTTTGGTTAATTTAATTTCTTATGTTGCTAAATGGTTATGACAGTTGAATGAGATGTACGTTTTAAAGGTGAATGTATGTTTTATTGACGACAAAAGGTGTGGAATATGTATAACAAAGGGAGTTGATGTATGAGTTACTTTTTTAAAAGTATGACACTAAAGCAAGACAAAATATTAGTGACTCTTATTTAAATCTTTCTATAAATATAAAGTTTGACATAGAGAACTCTTAATTCATGTTTTTCAAACTCAACGCGGTGAAAATATATTGTGATACAATGAACTGAAGGCTAATTTACTCTATCCACTGTTAAATAGGTCTGGTACCTAATAATTATGCAAATTCGACGAGATTCTAACTACTATTTGTATTTATAAAATCTTCGTGTAAAAGCCTTTTATCAACAGTTCAAATTATTAATCACAAAACAACAAACGACAAAGTTCACGTTACATAAAGAATTATGTATTTGTAAAATTACCTATTGGACACATTTTCATGGTATTTCATGAGATTAAAGAACGAGTGACTATTTTTGTCTTCCCTAGAATATAACCAATAGAACATAATACATTATGTATATGTATTTTATACAAATTTCCTTGTCCTATGCTTTTCACATGGAATATTTGAGTTTTCTGAATTTTAATTTTATTTAAAATTTTCTTTTTTGGAAAATTTCGTCAAGTACATAACACCTAGGTAAACAAATCTATTTACGCTACGTGTCAATATGTAATGTGTGGAGGACTATTCGCACACGTAAATAGAACAAATGATTCTGGGAATCCTACACTTACATACATTTTAATATTACAACACATACTCGAAAAGTTACAAAACTACGAACTTCGGAACGAAGTTCTAAAGTTTTCAAAAGTAAGATCTCAAAATACGAGAAATGTGAATTCCAATTTTATATACATAATTAATATACATTGTAAATCGTATGTTGTGTATAAGGAAAGATGCTTTTGTGTATCGAGATTTCTAATGAGATTTTGAATGATGAAGAGTGTGTACAGGAATGAGTTATATTTTGTAAGAAGTAATTTTGAAAAGTAATTTTGTTATTTACTTTTAATAAAATTTTCCTTTCAGCTAAAAAGGTTTTAATGATATGTTATCTTTATTCATTATTTTATTTTTATTTGTCATGTTTCGTGAGTGCTCGTACTTGTCTGTCCGACGGGAGTTTACGGAATTATGCAGACATCATGTACCTGCGTAACTGGAGATACTTCAGGACTATAATGCTGAAATTCATAAAAACTGATGAATTAATTACTATTGTAGTTTTTACTTGCATGGCATTACTTTAATTCTATACTATCAAATAAATATATCGTAAGGGATTATTTATTCTAATTACATTGATTAAATAATTAGGTATTTTATTGTCCTTAAGTAATGCCCGATTTCAGTGAAGTTCTGAAATACAAGAACCAAACACGAACTCACTGAAAAATTGATTCAGGCTACTTTGTTTTCTTTGAAAAAAGTTCAATTAATTTAGCTTAATGTTTCAATCACTTATGTACTTTAATGTAAATTTATTTCAATGTGTATTAATCTAATTTTCTTTCAGCGTCCTTTTTTTTTGACATGGCTTATAATTGGCCCATCATAACTCGCTGACAATTCAAAATTAGTACATCCCAAACACTCAATTTGTATTTCTTGTTTCTCTTGTTTTTTTTTTGAGTGTTTTAATTATTTTTGTTACGTAGTAAATAGAGTCACTGGACAGCCTTTATATGTAGAGATCATAAATAGATTGCGGTTTTTCTATTTAAAAATCTCGAGGAGAGGGCAACAGATATGATTGGTCAAATAATCATAATTAATTTGGTGATTATAATAAAGCAGAATTAATTATATCTGTTTGGAGATAAGGATAAAGGGTCTAATTAATTAAAAATGTTTCTTAATTTCTAACTTGATATTTGTAATTTAATTTGTTTATTTATAATTTCATAATTTTTTTTATTTATTTTTAACTAAGATTCAAAAATATATATTACTAGCTGTCCCGGCGAACGTTGTTCAACAAATGTCATGAATTAACTTATTTTACTTAACCACAATGAAGCGCAACCCTGTCAGCAAGAAAGATGATTGTTTAGACTTGTGCTTCAAGCAGCCAAAGAAATAATTTTAATTTGTAGTAGTGTATTGTAAATTGGCTTTCCGAAGATCAATTACCATTTTGATTCATTCCGTAATAGAATTACTTTAGCTAGATAATTCATATTTTGGACATGCAAAACAAATCTCTTACGACTTATTATTAAATAAGTATATTTGCAGTTAAAGATTAAAATAATGAAAAAAAATTAACAAAACTTGGTATTTGGCCTGAAGGTTATAAATTATTTTTTTAATTGTTTCATCGTTTTTGGAAAATTATCCCCTAAAGGGCAAAATAGAGTATGTAAATTTGTATGACAATTTTTATTTTATGTTTCTAGAGATTTGAAGTTGGGTAAAGAGGTTTCTGTTATGATGCACGTAAGCAATAAGATCGGACTTTGCTATTAGGGGATGCCTTAGAGGTAGAGTTTGAACTAAAATTCATAATTTTTCAAGCTAAATGCATAATAATTGGTATTATGCCTTGAGTTTTAAAATTAAGGTTTAACCCTAGAACCCTACACTGTCTGGCATATTAAGTGTTCCTACACAGGGGTGATATGGCACCCCAAAATGAAATATGTAGTCCATTTATATAATGAGATCACGAATAAGCCTTATAATCTAAAATGGTAAATCAATTAGAACATTTTTGGCATACTTTTACTTGGTGTTCCAGGCAAATTAGGATTTTGCACTTAGTGCATCTGGTCTTGCTCTTTACATACCTGTGAAATTAAGGCCGAAAAATGTGTACCCCATTTACGCAATTTAGTTGCTTTAAAAGTACTCATACTGCCCTTATACTGAAATTTTATAAAGAATTAAGAACACAGAAATTGTATACTATACTGTACAAATCAATTTCCGACATAAATGTGAAAAATGTATTTTTACATTCAGATGATTCAAATATACATAAAAAAGGTACAAATAGAATGGAAGGCACTGGAGCATAGCCCTTGTCGGAGGGTGAGCCTATCAATCATGACCGCGATAATCAAGGCAGTGGAAGGCAGACTCCAGAGGCCAGAGCGAGGGAGTGGATGGAAGCAAGACTGGCAAGTCCACAAACGCTCTTTTAACTGTAATTTATTATTTAACAACGATTTGGAATCGAGATTAAGAATTAGTGGGGATACGTGATCTAAATAATTAACCTAACAATCTTTAGTCCGGATCTAAATATGATGAGCATCAGAATGCCAAATAACCCAGTCATGGCAGCGGTCTGATAAGAAAGGGCGAAAAACAATTATCTGCAGCTCATCTGGCGAAGAGACGCGAGTGTAGCGAGTCATGACTACGGTAAGCGGTCACCGCAGCCTATGGGCGTTGCCCACCCTTGTAAAATCTAAAAACTTTTTTTAAGAACCCTATAATGTAGTCCTTAGAAAAAACTCTAGCAGGGAGATCAGTCCACAACCTAAGCGTTCACGGGAGAAAGTTTCTCAGCAACTTTTCTGTACGTAACCATTTAGGTTCTATGGTGTGAGGATGAATTTCCTGCCGATAGCAAGCAGGGCGATGGAAGCCGTAGGTATAATTTTGAACCATTACTCAGAACTCATCCTATTGTACAAGAGGTAGAACACACACAGGGAGGTCTCTCCTCAGACTTAAGGGTTTGTAACGGCAAGTGAGTTTGGCATCATTGACGATTCTCACAGACCATCTTTGAACTGAGTCAAAAGGACCAAGCTGGTATCCAGGTGCACCCGCCCAGAGATGGCAGCACTAGTACTACAATGTGTGTAGTTGAGTACAAACTCAAATGAAATGAGTCAAAATAGGGAATAAGCGTCAGCAAAATAATGAATTTCTCGAAAATTGAGTCTTCATAAAGTATCAAATATTTCTTTCATTATTATGGACGTCCACACTGCTTCGGCTGATCAAATCACACCTAAAACACACTGTTTCCAACAAATTCGCGTCGATATCCCGAGGTCGGTATTTAGTTCTGACTTTTCAGAAGTCCTTCACAAATCCTAAACACGCTTCGATACCACAAATTGGTATTTCCAATCGAACGAGGATATATGAGTAATAACAAAGAAGCCAGTGTTCTCTTTCATATTTAGTTCAATTCGGTTACAGAGTAATAATTCCGGCCGGGCCTTTTGTCCAGATCTGCCTTCAAAATTTTGTGTTTATATCAAACGCAAGTCTACTATTCTTTATTCTGTTGCGAGGTGTTATTATAGCAGGATTACTTACAATTTACATTTTCGTAAAAATACCGAAAGTCAAATCCTTTAAGAAAGATTTATTAGATTTTTGAAGTATCGGCAACGCGCAAGTGACGCCCCAGTGGTTGCTAGCATCCATAGGCTGCGGTGACCGCTTATCATCAGGCGAACCGCAAGCTTGCCTGCCTCCTTAGTGGTATAAAAAAAATTGGCTTGCCAATCGTTAGTTACTCGTATAATTTTTTCGAGAGTAATCACTGCGTCTGGATATTATGTTTATGATTTCTTGGCACAAATTGTGTTATGATTAGGTTAATTATTACCAATTATTTTTTTAAAATATGAGTTTTTGTAACTTCCATGCCGTTAGCATAGTCGCGTTTTAAACCTACATATAAGGTCCTAACATATGAAATCGATGTTTTATAGAACTGGCCTCTTTGATCTCAAAAATATGGTTTAACAACATGAATGTGATCAATAGTTGAAAAGTCAGAGTGAAACCCTGCTTGTTCCTTAGGCTAAATACTATCTAGTTGTTTTGTTATTCGTTCCGAAATTATAAATGGTTTGGAAAAATTCATGTCCATTTTCTACTTTATTTCTTTTTTAAAAGGTATTCATTATTCTTAAGTTATGTTCAAAGCAAAAATTAATAATTCAATGTCCGTCATTACTTCTCTTTCCGATACCAGGGTTTCCAAGGACATATTTAATTTATTTCCTAATTTTCCATTAAAATCCCCGCTTACTATGATTTTTTGTTTGCTTCACACATTGCTGCTGTGAGACTTTTAAGTAAAATAAATCTTTTTCTTTTTTTGTTGCTTGTTCCGTTGGAGTGTATGTTTGGAGAAATGATAATGAGTGTTAATTCCGGGGTAATTAATATTTACAATTGCAATTCTGCCAGATTATGTGTTTGACACTAAAAAAACCCCGTCCTAGCAATAACGAACTCAATAAAAAATAATCATAGAATTTGGTGCAGTCGTTCGGAAGTTATGCGCGTACATACATTTCGGCATTTATATATATAAATATATATATATATATATATATATATATATATGTACATATAATAATAATAATTAATATGAGGTATGTATTAAGTATGGTGTCCCACAAGGCTATGTGCTGCTGCTGTGCACAAAAATGGGGTTTTGTTTAACACTGATATAATAATTGCTTAATTATACACCGTTTTACATACCCAATCGGTAAAAACGACAAAATAATTTTGATCAACTTTTAAGGCAAAATACTTCTTTGGGGGTCGCGGAAAAAAGTTTTTTGTTTTTTCCTTGTTGAGCTTATAATAGTAAGAATCAGTAAAAGACTTCTCAGAGGATTCGATTGTTGCGGAAATTTTTGCACAAACGGATTGCGCAAGTGTTCCTAAACATTATCGGCACTCTTGACCTTGTGACTTGGAAAATACGATATGATATTTTTAATTTATTACGTATGAATTATTATCAACTATTTTATTTGATAATAGTTATAGTATTTCAAATAACTTTTTCATCAGTTTCAGAAGCGTCTCGATATGGAGCGATACGTGATATGTGTATTTTTAGCGATTTTCTGTAAGTATTTCCCCTTCTATTAAACATTTGCAAAAAGTGTTACTGCATGATACTCAGTGTACTTATATTAAATTATATTTTTAAGTGTCATCCAAACTCACTTTTGATTTTCTATTTGATTCCGTTTTTTATCCGACTGCGGCAAAGTCCAAAAGGACTGGAGGATGTGTTTGACCTGTATGTGTGTCCGACTCTATGTTCCCTCTTAACTAATAAACGGATAACTGATTTAAATAAATTTAAATAAATTATAAATAAGTTATATTCGTCTTAACCACTAGAGTGTCAAAGGCTATATTAAAATTATTGGAATTCAAAATGGGGGATTTTTGGCGTGGCATGAAAAATCTTTTTGTCTCAAAACCTATCGAGTAGGGTATCAAAATAAAGAATTTTAAAAAATGGTTTCAAGTTAAAATTTGAAAAAAAATAACACAACAAAACGCTACAAAAAGCTGTAAGTAAAACCAAATATAAATAAATAATAAAAAAACTCGACTGCAGAAACATTAAGAACTTAATAGAAATTAAAACATAGTAAATATTTAGCTATAAGCAGACGGGATTCATTTCAATGCAAGTTCAAATAGTGTACTTACCTACATAAGGGTCAGCAACGTGCGAGTGATACCCGGGCCGTGCGCTTGTTTGCCACCTTAGAGGTATTGAAAAAAAAAAAAAAAAATCTAAAAAGTAGTAGTACTAGTAGTTACCTCAAAAGGAGTCAATAAGTCTGCTATAGGGGCTTATTTTTTACGTTTTAGTGGATTTGAAGGTTAATGTTTTTGCTAAAAAAAAACAACCGATCGAACGCCTTCACTATGTTCAGGCTGCACGCTATTGCCTCCCCCTGACTCTCAATGGCTAGAACCCATCGGTGTGTGAGATACACTAGAAGATCACCAGTCGAGCGAACGTGGCGACAGCCATATTGACGGTCGTTGAACAGGTCGTGTTTTCTAGGTATTTTAGAAGCCGTGTGTTGATCACACGCTCCATCACGTAGGGGAAAAGGGAGGTTATAGCGATAAGCCTATAATTCGATGGATCTGATCTATCACCCTTCTTAGGCACCGGGTGCACAATCGCAGTCTTACATAAAGACGGGAATAACCGATTGTGGTAGGCAAGCGCGAAGAGGCGAGTGAGTACAGGACATAACTCATGAGCACACTGCTTAAGCACCACTGCTGGTATACCGTCTAGCCTACTCGACTTTTGAATGCCTAGAGAAAATAGGCCGCCGGACCTCCCGCTGTGGTATGGAGATTTCCGGTATTGTCTTACCGCAACACGGTATAGTAACTCATATACGAGTTTGAGGCAAAGAGACTGCCCAGTAGATCGGCTTTCTCTTTCGCACAATGGGTCAAGTCACCATCGGTCTTTCGCAGTGGTGATGACGACGACTGGTAAAGTTCTCTTCGGCAGCTTTAGCAAGCAACCGGAAAGCACGACTCCTATAGGGATAGCTCCAAGTCGCCCTCCTATTTTGTCGATGAATTAGAATTTAGCTCTAAAAATTGATTTCTTACTGAACCTCGAGGCAGCATTTAATTTGCGTTTCAATTTAGAAATATTCGGATCTTTATTATAACGAGCCATGGTCCAAGCCTCATACGCAATTTGCTTCAGAATTTTAGCTTATCTGCAAGACCTATTAACCCACGGTCCTATTTTGACGCCAGCAGCTACTCGCGGGTTAGAAATAAAACATTCCATACCAGCGAGTATCTCAGTGACTGCGGCTGCGCAGACGTCAGGACTCAGGATCTTCTGAGCTAAAGCAGAGCTGCCTCCACGGGTACGATGCATGAAATTCACGCAATCCATCCCAGTCTGCCGACTTATAATGCCACACACGACGCCAATTAGTTGGCCCAGATGAGTCGGGTTGTGTGCATGACCAGACAGACTTTTTTAAATTTAAAAACGGGTTGCACTCCGGGAGTGCCGGCAGAAGTGAAAACATACCAGCTATTACTTCCCATCTCTTCGTATAAATATTTATTTATTATAAATAATAATGTTCGTTTATTTACTTTGTTGACATAGTATATTTGACATCTCGATCTGTTATAGAATTAAAATCCCATATCCAACCTCCCTGTACCTACTACTCATTATCGCCATATACTAAAAATAAAAACTAACCTAATGTAAATAAATCTAACGCGAGTTCAGTCTTAAGAATTTTCTATGAATTTTCAATCAGTTTAAATTAAAAATTTTAACCATCACAAAAAAAGTGCACAACGCTGCTAAAGAAGTTTTCACTTCAAAAATAGCTCATCCTTATTATTCATATACATTTATTTATTATATATTTATATTTATCATATTTATTTAGTGACCCTTACTTTGTTAGTGGCTTTGAAGTCGGATTATGTTTTTTGTTAAATAAAATAGTTTATTTTTAAATCTTTAGTTGCCCTATTAAACAAAATTCATTTTTCAGTTGAACGTTGAACTCAATATTAAAGAAACTTAGAACTTTCTTTCATTTTTCTTTGAAACCATATATTAATCAAGCTGACGAATGACGGAACGAGAGATAGTAAACTACAACGGTTCGGTTTTTACAACATATATACGTAATCCTAAAATCATATGATTGAAAATATATGACTAAAATTTAAACGTTTAAATCACTTTTTTATCATTTGTCTTCGTAGGTATATTTAAGTAAAAGAAAAAAAAAGTCAGTAGACTCAAATATTTTCCAATGTCAGTTTACACGAAAAGAAATGGGAAACACGCTGGTAAACGGTTTCTATTAATATGAATATTGAGCTTATTCAGTCTATGTACACTACAAACACAAAAAACTACTAGGTAACTAAAAACAACAGTTACTGACAAACATATTTATAATTATTAATACAATACATATTTATGTACATACCTCCGCTTAAGGACCGACGGACAGATATGACAAATACTGTAATGGCTACCGTTTTTTACCCTAAAATTGTCAAATGGAAGAACGGATGGACAATATGAAATCCGTTTTTGCTGTCTGATTAGTGAAGTTACGAAACTGGATCACTCGGTATAATTTATTTAACCTAAGTTTTTAGAATTATATCTAGTAAATAAACGACGGAGTTCTGACGTAACAACAATTTAAAAAAAACCGGCCAAGTACGAGTCTGAATTCCGTACAAACCCATTATATGTAGGTAGATAGTTCCTCCATCATGAGATAAAGTCTCACAGGTTTATTATGCCGTTCATGATTCTAGATCAACGGATGTGCCCCATAGGTTTTGATTTATTTGTGTCACAATATCCGACAAAAATGACCGTATTTTGGGCATTTTTTTGTATTGGATTGACTTAGAAGATTGATTTTTGTACAAATTGAATTGACTATAACCTTTAGTATTTAATATTAATTTCCTTGATACCTCCACAAGTTCTTAAATAAAGGGGCCTGACAGACAGACTGACAATCTTTTTTTTTTTAATGTGGTCTGACACTTATGACCATAAATTAACGAATTTCGGTTTAATACCTATATTTGAGATGTACGACCTTGCTTCGTGTCAAATTTATGATTCTAGGACAACGAAAAGTACCCCATAGGTTTTGAATTATTTGTGAATTTAAAAATATGCGACAAAAATAGCCGTTTTCGGTCGTTAACCTAGAAGCTTGATTATTTTACATTTTCAAGAGACCGTAGACCTTAGTATATGATATTTATTTCATCTTGAAACCTTCACGCGTTTCTGAGTCGTGACAGACAGACGGACAAACGGACAACAAAAGTGACCCTATAAGCGTTCCTTTTTTCCTTTTAACCCTATAAAACATTTTTTACAACAAACAACCGAATTGAAAACCTCCTCCTTTTTTGAATTCGTTTAATAAAATGCTATAAAAATTAAAATTAAATTTTCTGTGTCCTGTGTCAAAAATCAAGTCCATTGTTTTACTGTTGTTATGTTGTTGTTACGCGAGAAACCCACGACACCCATCCACACAAACATTTCTTTCAATAAAAACTCTCAGTCCGGTTGAGACAAAATGTATCCTTTGTTTCTGCTCCGTACCTACAGCTAAAGCTAGGAACGGGTTACTGTAGTTGTCCGCCTGACAATCTATGCTCTAAATTCTGAACATGGTCGTAAGTTGTGGAGAAGACCTTGGACTGTTTTCGTCAACCGAAGACATTAGCAAAAAATTGAACACAGATAACCCGTGGGTTATATCGGTTTGACGATAACGGTCTGTTCGGCGCGATCTCTGAGAAAATAGCTAGGTACCTACTTATACAAACTTATAAAGGTTATGCGAGTTTTTTTTTGTCACCCATTCCAAACTTACTTGCGGTACTTAGCCCTTAAGTCTTAGGAGAGACTTTGACTCCCTGTGTGTGTTCTACCGCTTGCACAATGGGTTGTGTTTTGAGGAATTGTTCGAAATAATGCCTACGGCTACTTTTTACCATCGCACCGCTCGCCATCGGCAGGGAATTCATTCTCCTACTTTGAAACCGAAATGGTCGCGTATGGTGCTGTTTCAGAGAAACTTCCTCCCGCGAACGCTTTAGTTGTGGAATGAGCTCCCTGCCAAGGTTTGCTCTAAGGACTATAGTATGGGGTTCTTCAAGAAAGAAGTTATTAGATTGCTGGAGGGTTCGCAACGCGCGAGTGATGCCCCTGATGTTGCAAGCGTCCATAGGCTACGGTGACCGCTTACCATCAGGCGGACCGTAAGCTTGTTTGCCACGTTAGTGGGATAAAAAAAAACACAAGTTCAAAGTTATAATTTTAAAAATCGTGTTCACTGCCTACTGATTGACTGAAGACATTAAAGGTTATAATAAAGATTATGTAATGCGTCATTGAATTATAATTTAAATGTAACATTGGCGGTATGTATGCAATATGGTGTCCTTATGTCGTACGCTCCAGTGGTATAGTGTATAGAAGCCGGCGGCAGTAGTTCAATTTTATCACAAATTTGCGAAAAATGTCTACGGATACCACTCTGGAAACATGTTTTTTTTACCATAAATAGCTTGCAATAGTTTTCTTACTGCTTCCGGACAGTAAAATAGCAATGTAAAAGAATTTTTATTTTATTTTAGTTGTTTACTTTAATTTGTTACTAAAAAATAACGGGGCCCATGATAGGATTCTTATCCAAAACCCTAATGTAGGCCTGCGGCCGAGACAAGGGGGGTGACAGCAATTTTATAATTTATTAAAAAATTAGTATCCTAAGTTAGGGCTCTTATAGTTAATAAGGCGTTCCATACCCGTTAATTGAATGACCAGAGTTCAGCCGCCTTTTAATGTTAGTTATACCATTTTATTAGACTTTAAAAATCACAGCCGACATTAGGCTACTCTTACAATCTAAGCTCGGCCACATTTACCTGTTCTGATGAAATATAGGATGTTCAAAATACTAAATAAGTCTATTCATGTAACTTTGTGGAACAGTGTGTTCATAATTGCTAAAATACACAATGCAGTTTGCCACATTGATAATTTATTTTTTATAATAATATAGAAATTTTGTTTACGATTTAGAACATTCTTTACTGGCCTATATTAGTTCTTTCCTGGCCGATATTAGTGTAAAAGAAGGTTGTATTATGGAAATGTTACAAGCGTATGGGCTATGGTGACCGCTTACCATCAGGCGGACCGTCGGCTTGTTTGTCGATTTTTAATATATAATATTTAATTTATTTTTTAATATTAAAAAAAATTAAATACCTACTGTTCTATTCTTTTTACTTAGGATAGGAATAATTGGAAATCTCTTTCTAGACTTTCAATCTTAGTGATTGTTCACAGTAGATGTAAGTACAATTATTTTGAAAAATAGGTATTATACGGCAAATTTTTAAATAGATATGTATTCATTATAAAAATCGATACTAATATTATAAATGCGAAAGTAAATCTGTCTGTTTGTACCTCTTCACGCTTAAATATCTGTACTGATTAAGATGAAATTTAGCATGGAGATAGTTTGACTCCCGAGAAGGACATAGGCTACTTGACTACATTTTTTACAAATATCCGTAATGTAGGGTATGGACAGATTATTTTGGATATTAAGGGTTCCGTAGGCAAATAATAAAAACTGAAACTGATAATTTAGCCCTATGCGTTCTTATTTAAAAAAAATGGGTTCCAAACTAACGGTCCGCGAAATCGTACGCCGTATATAGGTGTTACAAAAATTAGCGTGGGTATAGGAAGGTAATCACTTATCTCCAAGATGTATATTTTGCAAGTTATTAGATTCAAAAGTTAAAAAGATTGTGTCCCTCCCCCTTTTGACTTTTAAACTTCGTGTCCTAAAAACTACGATAGTATAACTAGTTTTTAAATTTAGAAATTTATTTTTCACCAATATTTGTGGAGAAATTCATTAGATTGAGACTATCTGCAATAATTCTCGTAATCGGTCAGTTTTTTAAAATCAATTTCTTTTTGGGGTTCCGTACCTCAAAAGAAAATAGGATCACTTCGTTGTCCGTTTGTCGGCCTATCAAGACCCTTTTTTACTGGAACGCGTGAAGGAATCACCTTATTCAGTCCCTTAAAGCTGTAAAATAATCAAGCGTTTATCTCATCGCAATAAAAATACGGCCGCTTTTCCGCATTTTTGGTATTCACAAACAAATCAAAACCTTTGGGATACTTCCCGTATACCTATAATCATGAAATTTGGCAGAAAGCAAGATGTGACGTAACAAATATATGAATAATTCAAAAAGTAATAATTAAACCTATGAGACTTGATCTGATGATCTCTCTGAACTATCAACTTATAATAAGTTAATATGGAACCCTCGGTGCGCGAGTCAGACTCGCACTTGGACGGGGTTTTTATTTTTAAGTTCCACTTTATTCCATGACAAGTATTCGAATGCGACAACAATAAAAAAACGACAATAACCAAGAAAGTTGGCACATCTAAGTGCTTTTATTTGGAGAATGCTGTCCAATATATAAAAACCCTGTAATTTTTTACTAGAAGGCCGTGTAGCGCACGAAAGGGCAAAACAACTACTACTGGGCCAGCTAGTAAGTTTTGTGTCCCACCACCCCATAGGTTAAATAATGTAACTTCTGATGGTTAAATGCATTCACGACTTATACTTTAGAAAATTAATATTGATTGTAATACTGAAGCAGGAGGGCAAGCAATACATAATTCCAAATTGGTAATATAGATAGTATTTGTAAATGTTAAGAAAAATAGCTGTATGTGACAAAAAGACACCAAAGACTTAAATTTAAAAAAAATGTGCTTTAAGATTTATATCTATCTAGCTATAGGTCATTAGTTTTGTGATGATGTTTCGAATTTTTTTACGACCAAGCAAATTATAATAAACTAGCGGTTGCCCGATTTATCACCCACCCTAAATTTGTTTATCGGTGTAGGATTTGATTTGACGGCAACTCCTTAATATTAGAAAAAAAAACTGACTCACAATTGACGTTTTAAAGTAGCCTATTTCCTTTCCCAGGGCTCAAACTATCTTCATGCAGAATTTCATATTAATCGGTACAGCGGTTTAAGCCTGAAGAGGTTAAAGACAGAGATACAGACCGTCTGCATTTATATTAGAATGGATAAAAATCAAAAATAACGGATAATACTTGACGTTTACAAGTAGCTTCTGTCCTTTTCCGGGACTCAAAACTATATTTATGCCAGAATTCATCTTGATCGGTACAGCGGTTTTAGCGTGAAGCCTTGACAGATTTACTTTCACATTTATAATATTTATTATTATATTATATTCCTGGACAGTATGGATAGTTTTAAGAATATTTATGTAGATATAAAATTATGATGGCGCTAATGCCACTAGTACTATTAAATATCGGAATACTCTTAAATATCTGAATTCCTTCACTTGATTGACGATATTTGACGCTTCACATGGTGCGCCCTCTATGCTACATAAAAACAAAAAAATAATAATTGACATGTTTGACTTTGTTTTTAGTAGCTTACCTAAATATTTTTATTACCTAATAAGTGTTTCGGTACATATTGTATAATCATTAGCTAATTATCGAAGTATTGTATTTTTACTTTAAAAAGTACTTTTTTTGGCCAAAATTAACATTGTTTACATTGTATGCACGATTCAAAAGTGTTCTTAGTAACCTTTTTGAATAAATATTGTTTGATTGGATTTGTAACAATACTAAAAAAGCCAGGTAATTTGCTTTTCAATACTAGCTATGCATAAGACATAGTGGCTACTTAGGTATGCACAGACCGCAACATTTAAATCAATTAGATACCTAGGTACATAGTTTAGGTTTTTTTTTTTTTGATAAAATTTTTAGCGTTTATCTATATATTTTCATGCCATAAATCAAATTCGATAAAAAGAAAGCCTACGGTAAAGTTTAAATTCTGAACTCATTTAGCCGTTTGAACGTAATGTGTGTACAAACAAAGTTAAGTTAAAGCATAAAGGTACAAGTAAGGTAAGGTGAAGTATATCTATATACCAATTATGTACTATCTAAATCACAATATTATTTGCTGTTTTATACCAATTTTATAGATTCGAAATGAGTTTACTACCGTTTATATAAAAATATGTGTTGATAATTAGGACTTCGAATTTTCAAAAGATATTTTGGGTCATAGCATTCTAGCAATCTATCGATAATTTTGTGCATATCGCCACAGGAACAACACTGGGTCACAATTTGACACTGCTACTCATCAGAAGATGTTACTAGTATCAACGTGTAAGCCTTATGTAATGAACATAAGTGTTAAATTGGAATAAAAATGGTGACATTCTTGCCCCACTTCACCTACTCCAACGGCTACACCAGTTTCCGAACCACACTTGTCATGTTACCATATCTATTGTTTTCTCATATCGATGGGCCAGCTGCATCACCCAGAGGTGCTGGAAATGCTGCGACTGTGTGTGACGTGGTTTTAACACATTCAGCGTGCCAAGACATAGGCAAAACCTGCAGAAGTTTGCCCCCACATCACGCGTTATTACATTACTGAATATTATTTCAGAAAATATTAATATTTTTCACTGTGGCCTAGCAGGAGTTTACAGAGGCGACTCCCAGAATTTGAAAAAAAAAATTATAATAAGTTAGATTTTTCTTTTTTTTTCCATGAATTAATCATAAAAATAATATTTTTTTCGTATAGCAACGTATTGGAAATACTATAATGGTGTTATTTTAGAAATTTCTAAGATCAGAAAATATATATGTTAATACCCTTCGACACGCACTTAGCCGCTCTTTTCGTTTTTGAAATAGACTGCTGTAATTTGACAACTGCTAAATGTACCTATAAACCGAACCCTTTTTTTTCATGTGATGCTAAGCGGCCACCGTAGTCTATGGACGCTTGCAATACTTGGGGGCATCACTCGCGTATTGCCGACCCTTGACAAATCTAATAACTGTAGATAAATTGTACAAACTTATTTTAAGAGATCCGTAGCCTAATGCCAAAAACAGCACGCTTATAAATTTATCATGTCTGTCCGTAAGTCAGAGCTTTAGAATTCCGCCGCCTTTGAATAGATTCTAATGGAATTCTACAGTGAGGTGTCGTTTATGAACACAGATTTCTTAAGAAATTTGTGAAAATATTCATTTATATGAAATTTGATATGTTTCTAAATAATAATGACCTTTCATAGCGATGTTGAAATTCGGAGGCAACTAGCCTTAAAAAAAGTAACTGGTTACTACAATAATTTTCATGTAATTGGAATCACTGTCAATTATTTTTGATATGCTTCAGCGCTGACGCAAGCACAGCAGTTCCGTTCGGACTATAAGTACAACCCAGAGGCAAACGCATTCTACAAGTTACATGTGGAGACGAAGACCAACTCATATGCTCACAAGGTCTGCAGCATGGAGGGTGCTCAGCTCATGACAGTCAGTTCCGACGTGGACGTGGCGCAGACGCTCTCTATGTTGGAGCAGTATCCTGACCTCGAGGATGCATGGATAGGAGCTGACGAACGTTCGATTGAATCTGAAAAAGTGACACCATCTGATGATAGTGAGTATTTAACATTCCTCTTCCTAATGGTATGTAAGTAGGAGCATCACAGACTTCAAGATATTAAATATAGTTTCAATCGGTTTAAATTCAGTTTATTGTTTATGTAATTTTTAGAATATTTTGACCAGAAATATGTTTTTTTTTTACATAGAATAGAATAGCTTATATAGCAGAAAACAGCCGGTATAGTGGAGTACTTAAATTTTAGAAAACTACGAAAATCATAAGCTTAGAGGTAAGAAGCCTTAACAAATTTAAATGCTTCATGTCTCAAAAAAAGAATTTCACTTTTTTGAAGTCAATAAAGTATAAGTTACTAGTTACCTCCGCTTCGAAGTCAAAATGGCATTCTAGTGAGAAGAATCGGCAAAAAAAAACTCTCCAGCAGTCACTCTTTTAATTTTAATTAATCAAAAAAATATCAAGTTAATTGTGTAAAGTAAAAATTGTGTAATTGTGTAAAGTGTAAATATTAACAAAAAATAAATTTTTTACTAACATAAATTTAAGAACTGCATTTTTATCATCAAGGTAGTCTTTGATTGTTTAGTAAGCTTTTTAACTTTTTTAAGTTCAATTGACATACTTCTGCAGGGATTTTATTTTCAAAACAGATACATTTAATTGTCCTTAAAATGATTTATCTATTTTCTAATTTAATTGTCCTTAAAATGATTTATCTATTTTCTAATTTAATTGTCCTTAAAATGATTTATCTATTGTCCTTAAAATGATTTATCTATGTTCTAAAGCTTTGTGTGGATCAGAGCAAGTTTCTGTTAAAAGCGCTATTATTTTTAAAGCAATTAATATTTTTATGAAAATAAATCAAATTATTGTATTATACTGATACGGTAGGTTAAGACCTTGATTTCCTTAAATGTATCTCTTAAAGAGTGTCTATGGGATGGATTGTAAATGACTTGAACAGCCCTCTTCTGCAGCACAAAGATTGTTTGATGAGCTGCGTGTACCCATAGTAAAATACCGTTGGACATCATGCTATGAAAGTAGCTGAAGTAAACTATCCGGGCACCGTGTCTTTTTACGTACGAATCTTTTTACTGCGAATGCTGCAGAACTAAGCCTTTTCGCCTGTATATATGTGGGCCCCACTGAAGATCCGGGTCAAGGGTAATAACTAAGAACACGTATTATTTACATTTTCTAACTGCTCCCCGTTTATAAGTACAAATTAATGTATATAAGAAATAGGAATGGCCCAAGAATGGAACCCTGTAGAATACCAATTTTAATGTTTGATCAGGGGAACGCTTTTCATTTATGTCAACTGCCTTAATTCTATGGTCCACCTACGAGCTAATTAGCTTAAGTGCAGTACTCTCAATAACATACTGTTGAAATTTACTGATTAAAGTTTCATGTTGAATGCAATCAAATGCAGATAGATCACAGAAAACACCAAAGGCATCCATCGAGTGTTGCCAAGCATTAAATATGTTCTGGATAAGTTCAAAACCAGCATCAGTTGTCGAGCGACCCGAACCCTTAAGAACCCAAACTGTCGACAAGTTAGGAGTAAACTTAAGTTAATACTCAATTGATTTAAAAAATAAATAGGTTTCAAAGGGCGTTAGATTACAAAATGTGATACCTAACATAATGTACCTACCAAAATCGTAATATTTATCGTAATTAATTATTGAAATAAGACGTTATGAACAGTAAAAAAAATTGGTGGAAGCAAATTTTTGTTGTATATAGGCAGATTGGGGTGTTGAGTAAAACACGTTCGATTAGAGACTGGATATAGATATTTATTTTAAAGGAGTGGGCATATGTAGGTAGTTACACAATTAAATAAATATCTACCCATACGTGAAAGTTGGCCTGACACAGTATGTACCTATGTATATTATGTATATATAAGTATTTATTTATATATATAACACTCCAGCTACTTTTAAATGTCCATTTACCTGGTACTTTCGTATTTCTTACTGGTTCTTCTCACGCGTATAATATTTTTTTTATAGCCATGGTTTGTTTTCGGAAGCTATTTACTTAATTAATTTAATGGCATCTGAATATGCTTGTGATTTTTGTGCTCATGTGGTCGCTTCGTAGTGACATAAAGAAATAGTGCCCATTGAAAAATCGTAATTTTCCAGTGACAAATCTTGATGGAGAAATTTGAAAGAATGATGCTCTAACTATTTCTGTTCCAAAAATCGGGTCAACACGTGTCGGTTTGAATAACTATCTTAACTAGTAACGTGTAGACATGTGACCACTGCTCGATTAAACAATATTAAAGCAAATATTTAAAGAAAATTCCAATTTTACTTTTAATACATGATGAAATTAATAATATTTACTATTATTCTTTTGATTTCTTAAGTAATGAGTTCGAGCAACTAAATAAATTAAATACAAAAACTAAAAAACGAAATGGTAAAATGATATTTAAGGATTGTTAAAACAATAGTTGTGGTCACATTCAATTGCATAAGAAATTATTGGTTCATTCAGTTGTTTAAGGGGCATCGTCGATCTCGAAAAGTTAATATATTAGGTTTTTTATTAATCCATAAACACTTGTTGTATTTGAGGCCATTGCTGGATTCATATTATTGACGGGCTCACCTTACGGTTCGTCCTTCAAACTTTACTCATACAGCAAAAGCTCACACCTCGACAATAATGTACTATTTTGTTTCTAGCAATAGAATATGATTACTTTTTCAGTATCAAACAGCGACGACTGTAAAGTTGTGACGAACACCAGGAAAGTTGAGCCAACGAAATGCTTCCTACCACGGCCGTTCATCTGCAAAGTGAACGCCAGTGACGTTTATTACGATTCTAAGTGTCAAGTCTTCGGCAAAGGTAAGATTTATGATATATAAATTATGTCTGTATTAGCGTTAGCGTTGGGGCTGTAGGTTATTTAAATGATCTTGCCGAAACAGAAATTATAGATCTCTCTGCAGTTACCAGCGCGTCTTGCGCCTACACTCAGTGCTGTTGGAAATAGGTGAAAGATTGAAAGAGTAAAAGGGTCACTGTTTTTAATTTTGTATGATGCTGCCATATATGTCTAGCAATGATGCTACTGCATTTTTGAAGTTTGATTCTAGATTCTTATTACAGATATAGCAACAATCACTTACATTTTATTTCGTATCTACAGGTTTTTTAAGGATTTTAAGGCTAATTCGTTATTTTTAAACGTATGAATGATGTCATGATGATCTATGCCACGGAAACGTGGACGCTAGTAGTTGGCCTGATCCACAAGCTAAAAGTCGCGGGCTATAGAAAAATAAAAAATAATTGACGTGCTTAAGTCTCACAAAAACTCGAGAACAGCTACCGATTTGGATAATTTTTTTTTTTTTGTGTTTGTTATTGTTAGAGCAAAGTTTTTATGTAAGAGAAGAGGATCAAGTGCGAGTTGGAGTATCGGTTGACCGATTGTAATAAAATTTTGGTTAGTTGTGCCCACGCCGGGGAAGGTATCTGGATTAGTACAACAAGTATTTTTTATAACGTTGACTTAAAAGTAAGATTTTTTTACAGCTTCAAGAGACCTAGTTCTTATTTTGTTTTAGTATTTGATAATAATTTCTAACTTAATAGGTAGCTTTACGCGTTCTTTCAAACATTATTCAAAAATTTAAAAATAAATAAATTAGATAATAGTAAATTGTAAAAAATAGATATTTATTTTAATTTATAAATTAATAATCAAAAATTACAATGCAATAAATTAAAAGTCAAAAATTAAAAATTAAAATGATAATAAAATTTAACTATAATATGTAGAGCTAGACTGCCTTACACAATGTCGGACAATCTATTTTGCCAGCTATCACTCTCCATATATTGTTTGTGCTGCCCCGGACACGGCTTAGCATCGACGCGGCTCCTTTTTTTTAAGATGGCATGGAAACCATGGGTATGCGATTTCGCAAACATGCCTGATGCATTGCAGGGCCGCGGCAGCCCCACGAAAATCCTGAAAGAGTTATTATACTGAACGCGTACGGCGTTGATTGTTTTCTAAGTATAGTTGACCCATAGACTACACGTATAAAATGACTGGCAAAAAGACTTAAAAAGTAGAACTTTTACTGCTTCTGGGCAACGCGCGAATCTGCAGGCCAGCATGTTGCTTCTAACAGCCAACTCCCGTCGCTCTGTTTCTATATCCTCATCGTCTGTGAGGCTCTCCGAAACCCAGTGGCCCAAGTACTTGGTAAGCGGTCACCGTAGCCTATGGACGCTTGCAACACCAGGGGTATCACTTGCGCGTTGCTGACCCTTCAGAAATCTAATAACTTCTTTCTTGAAGAACTCCATACTGTAGTCCTTGTAGTTCGCTTTTCGTCACATTATATCTGAGCCCATGGGCCCCAATGTATAGTTTACAACTCTTGAGGAGCTTTCTTATCGCACTTATCGAGGGACCCAATTGCACCATATCGCCAGCGTAACTAATGTTATTTATAAAATTACCATCTATATAGAGCAGCCAACACCGGTGTTGCTGAGTTCCTCGATAAGCCCATTAATGTATAAGTAAAAAATCCGTGGCGAGGTCAGTCCTCCCACGAAACGATACGAATCTGACCTAGCTCCCGCTCAACTTCCAACGTTAATTTGATTGCAGTACCAATAATCAAATATGCTAATAAATTCATCAGGTATGCTTGTTTCGACTTCATTTTATGCCAGAGCTTTTTATAGCCCGGTCCAGAAAACAGGCAAAGACTGGGGTTTTTGTCTGTATAGTACCGGAGTGAATGCTTCAGACACAGTACTGCAGTTTCTGTAGAAAGCCCCGGCCTAAAGCCGAAGTGAGCATCGTTTAGTTTTACATGGTCGCTACGTATACGGTCAAGCAAACCGTTCAGTACCTTCGCCATAGTCGTTGCTGATGAGATGGGCCTATAATCCGATTGATCACTCATTTTATTTTTTATTATTGTTACAACCACCTTCTGCTGGCAGGTATGAATGCCTCACCGACATTTTATAAAACCTAGCTAGTATCCTAGGCAAGTGGTTACCCGCATGTTGTAAATGTTCTATATTGGTGCCATTTTGTCCAGGGGATTTTCCTTTTGTCTAGACACCACTTCTGTAGAAAATTTCGTGAGGAACTGGGACTGGGACTGACATCTTTTAGTCTCATCTATAGGCGGCGTGCACGCACCAACCGAGGGTTCCAATTGAAAATGCCTCTTAAACATTTTTGAAATGTTTCACGGCTAAGTCTCGTTGTCAACACTAATAGGAACAGCAGGTTTAGATTGAAATTCTCTTGTTAACTTCCAAAAATTCGAGAAAGATGCGAGAATATCCATTCATATCTATTCAAAATTATCCTTACAGCACTTCAATTTTGATTTAAAAATCTAATACCTTTAAACGAGCAATTCTTGTATATATATATATATATGTAGATATATATATATATATATTTATTATCTGAATCTTGGAAACGGCTCTAACGATTTTTATGAAATTCAGTACGCAGGGGGTTTCGGGGGCGATAAATCGATCTAGCTAGGTTTCATTTTAAGAAAACGTCGTTTTATCCGTGTTTTCAGTCAGTAATGAACTGAAAATATCACTCTTCCTGACATCTATTAGCGAGTAGCAATACTATTATTTTTACCGATACAACAACATTACAGCTACTTGACAATAGATGGCGTTGTTAAAAGATGGTCTTCCAGGTACTATTTCTTGATACTGCCATGATTTCGTATATACGTCCTTTTAACGGCTTACCATGTATAGCTGCCATATTTGAAAATTCTACAGCGCCTCTTTGTGAGCAGTGCATACATGTTTATTCCACCCTACTACAAAACGCTGTCATGACCTAGATTTATTGATACCCGAACTAGTGATAGCAGCTTCACACATATCATCAATAATATTCTTATACATAGAGTCTAATACTAATCTATGTTCCATGTTTTGGCACATATTGTCACAACATCCTAATAACTCCGATGGGAAGTCAAACATTTTAAACTTATCATTACAAATTGTATGATAGTACTTGTAGCGGATCATATCATACCGCTACAAGCAAGGCTGACGTCACGCGTCCTACATTGCGCTATCAAAGTTTCTTCTGTCGATGAGTATATATAGAAACCGAACAGAATGATAAGTGGACCACGGCGGTCCCCAGGCATAAAACTTCGCCTGGCAGGAGATCTCCTCTTTGCCGCCGCTCCACATTGGTGACCCCGAGCTGAACATTGACGCACCTTCCGCAGCCAGCAGCCTACTCCTTCCTACCAGGTACACGGACCAGTTTTCAACCGTACGCTTCGCATCTTCTAGCTTTCATCAGGACCTATCCGCAGCACTTCAGCGCTTCCTAGTTCCTGCAGCTCCTCTCCGGCGACACAACTGTACAGCATTCCACCACAACCTGTTGAGAATTCACACTCCAGCGTGGCACCTCCACTTTACTCACACCACCCTGTCGAGTACTCTCACTCCAGCGTTGCATTCTCTGCTCGGCGCTTCTGCCGCTAATTCAAGCCAGTGTCTCGATTCAACGGGACACACAGCCAATCATTCTATGGACCCGACTCACCGTGGCCATACGCAACCTCCATGCCGGCACTCGCCAGTGTCTCGACTCACTGCAGATACACAGCGCAACGTACCAGTCTCGACTTACCGCAGACTGCTGATATTCGGCATGCACTACACGCCCTCCCGACTCACTGTGGACGGCGCAGACTCGGCATTCTCAAGATCGTACGCAAGCATCACTGCAAGAATTATCGACCTTCGGTCTGGGAAGGGAGTGATGTAGCGGATCATATCATACCGCTACAAGCAAGGCTAACGTCACGCGTCCTACATCGCGCTATCAAAGTTTCTTCTGTCGATGAGTGTATATAGAAACCGAACAGAATGATAAGTGGACTACGGCGGTCCCCAGGCATAACACCTCGCCTGGCAGGAGATCTCCTCTTTGCCGCCGCTCCACATACTCAATTTGTTGATAATCTTTATTGTTCCATACTATCTTATTACGATTAACACACGTACTATCCTGTAAAATAACCTGAGCCTTAATTGTTGATTAGTTACATTTTATTTCGAGTGGGTAATGATCCGTCCAGTAACAGTCATAATGTAACCCCACATGTACAACTGATTCCCAGAAGGCCTCAGTAACTAAGCAATGGTCTAGCCAGCTTGTACTTCCGTGTGCCTCGCTCAGATATGTAAAGGTTCTAGATGACAGGCCTAACTTTTCGATATCTGCACAGATCCAGTTTTGATGGTGACAGAAATTTAATAGTTCTTTACCAAATGATTGACTAGGGTTAGCATTTAAGTCTCCTAGAGCAAAAACAGACGCATTATTAATGTTTTCAATAATAGCACTAATTTCACTAAGCGGCAAATATACTAAATTAATGTTTGTTGTCATAAGCTCCAAAATCTGTATTCGAGTTTTACTAATTTAATAATAATAGAGAGAGAAGTATATATATAAGTTTTAAAATTGTTGTATTGTCTGTGTGTCGGGTGTACCCAGAGTGTAAGCAAGTCTTGGAAAGTTGTAGGTGTTATTAGTAAGGGTCCTATTGACATGAACCCAGCAAATTGTTACCAAAGCATGCAACTTTGTACAGGCGTAGACTAGATCTTAATAAACAGATTGATCCCGGTTCCCACCAGTTCCACCCCCAAGGGTGGGGAAAGTTCTTTGGTGTAATTTTCGTATAAATTAAGGATAAGAAATTCAAATTAAAATAAAAAATCTTTTTTTATTAGAAAAAGTTAAAGTTAAAAGTATCATTTTTTGGTTTCGTTACGTGTAACTTTAAATTGGTAAGTTATCATAAAAATAAAACAATACTAAGGTGTAAGGTTACTATTGTAGTTTAATAAATATATAATTTATATACTTAATACATAAATTTTGCTTAGATAAATTATTAAAATACTTAAACATTGTCACTATATTTTGAATAGATTTTAGTTTTATAGAAATAGGAATGACTCAACTAGGGTACTAAAGCTGTGTATTTTGACAATCTTTCTTTACTATCTAGAGTTTTCCACTGCATACACATACACTGCATGCATGGTATACCTAGGTTTATGTGTTTGTTTCTCTTTCTGTTAATTTTATTAATGATAATTTATATCTATATATTTATATGTATCTACGTACATGTAATATGTATGTATGTATGTATTTGTATGTATCTTTTCTTGTGTGGTTTTCGTCCCATATATTAAAGTTCGTCTAATTTGTAGGCGCCCTAGTCTTTGAGTCACTATTGTTTTAAATATTTAAGGTTGGCTGCAAGATATCCCTTTTAGGGAAAAAATTGTAGTTCAGTTTATTTAAGTTAACTTCTGTATTTTTTATTTAATACTATAAAATGTTTACAAACAAACAAGTACACAACAAAGCGTTCGCGGGAGGAAGTTCCTCTAAAACCGCACTTTACGGGACCATTTAGGTTCTAAGGTGTAAGGATGGATGAAAAAGGCGTCCCATTATACAAGCGGTAGAACATACAGGGAGGCAACCTCTCCTCAGATTTTAGGGTTCGATACGGTTTGTGAGTTTTGGATCGTCGACGATTATCTCAGCCCATCGTTGAACCGAGTCAAAGGGGCCAGGCTGGTATCCGGGTGCACCCGCCCAGAGATGGCAGCAGAACTCCGTATGGGGCCGAAGTTGCGACTTGTAGTTGTAAGGCAGCATTCTTTGCCTCAGGGTAAAATACTGCTTAGCTCTATTGAGTACTCTAAGTTTTATACACCAGCTTTACCTGGTTTTCCAAATGATCTCTGAACTAAACATCGCTGGAGATGTAAACACTAAGGATCCCAATGCTCTTGGAGATATTTTCAATTATGAATGTCACTACGCTATTATTAAGTCTATAGGACGGGAGACCTTGTACTGAGAAGAACCGGCAAAAAACTCAACAAGGGCATTTCTTTTCTCTAACAGCGTCCAATTAAAATATTGGAAAGTGCCCTCCCTATCATAGAAGCACTTACCATTACAAACATAAAAAACATGAAATATAAAGCACAAGCACAACATAAAAAAAATATCTGATTGCAAAATATAAAAAAATGACAGTTTATATATTCATCACTTAGAAATAATCAATGCCTTACAGTATTGATAAACAAAACAAAAAAGTACGACTAAATACTAAAAATGCAAAGAAGTTTGCAAGAGCAGACCAGCCTCCACAGGCGGCACCCGTTCACAAGTATGACACATGAATCAGCCATCGCTTCGCTCAACCATGTTTTACGGAATGTGTTATTTATGTGTGCTACATGGCATTGATTTGTGTGAAATTTCATGATTATATGACAACGGGATACCCCATAGGTTTTGATTTAATTATAAATGTCAAAATATTCGACAAAAATCGCCATTATCGTATTTCGTATTTCGGCCGTTTATTTTATTGCGTTCACTTTAATGCTTGATATTTTTACAGCTTTAAGGGACCGCAGATCTCAACTTGATACCTCCACGCGTTCCGTTCCTGAGGAAAAGGGTCTTGACAGGTGGACGGACATACAGACAACAAAGAGATCCTATAACAGTTCCTTTTTTCCTTTTGAGATACGGAACCCTAAGAAATAAACTTTCCTATTTTTGAAGAAGAAACCTATGAACACCTAAAATACATACCTAAGAGATGTATACTAATTTGCACAATTCATAGAATTTTAATTCTATATTTTGTGAAACGCTGGAAAGTCAGCTGGAAATACAGATTTTAATAGAACGTTTTGTTCTTGTTCGTAATTATTTATTAGTTTATCTGAATACTTACTAGTTATTAGAATAGGTACCATCAATCTATCAATTATTTTATCCTTATAAATATTTTGTGACGGAATGAAAATCTGTATGATAACAGTAATATAGGAAATGGTTTTATAAATATTTTTTTTCTCAATACACAACACTATTGATTTTGTACTTAAATAAATATTACTTTAGGAAAGAGTTTTTTTTTATGAAAAACTTGAGATCGCAGAATGAGAAATGCCGCAACGAATCGCCTGATCGGCTGTCATTCGGCGACGGCACCATTGACGATGTGCGAGGGCTTATACATTTTCGCCTACTTTAGCGGTCTATGCTACTCTTATGTCTTTGTGATGACGTTTCGAATCACCACCGACAGGCAAGTGAGTCGAATCAGTGAGAGACTCCAATCCGCAATCACCGCCTTTGGCCGCCCTCCGCGACCATCTTCCCTCTCACTCTTCGGCCGTCCCATTCCATATCATAACAATGCCAAATATCTCGGTGTAACCCTGGATTGGCGTCTGAACTTTCACGATCACACCAAAATAGTTAGAGACCGAGCCGCTATTGTCCTTAGTCGTCTTTATCCAATGATAGGCAAATACAGTAAGATGTCGCTTAGAAATAAGCTGACTTGTTACACAACTTGCATCCGCCCCATACTAGCATACGCCAGTGTCGTCTATGCGTTGCCTTAAAGCAACGTCCATAGACTCCAGACCCTCCAGAATCGCTATTTCAGAGCTCCCTGGTTTGTCCGGAACGCGGACCTTCACAGGAACCTCAAGCTCCCACGTTTACCCAAAACTTCAAAGACTTGGCAGTCCGCTTTTTCGATCGTACACCTAATCAACCGAGTCATTCAATTGCGCAATGCACAAAGTACTATCCCCCTGACCGACCACAGCTCGGTTGAAAAACCATTACTAGGCGGCCTCGGCACGTACTAACGGCTCCTGACGATGATCTATCTATCTGACTATCTGGACAGCGAGACTCCCCGGGTTCGTCGGCGAACGCATGGACCTTCATTTCACTCGTTCACCTCATATACGAGGTACTCGTACCAAAGAGTGCCGGTGAGCTTCTCGCCCTCAATCACTTGCAACCGCGACCGCGTAACGGGAACCTCCTAGTGATGACTCACCTCCGGGTTCGAGGCTCACGCTGGTCAAAGGGACGAACCCAAGAGCGACAACCCAAGCCGAGGCTTCCCCGCGGGCGGCCCTTGAGCGTTGGACGCTAGTTCCTTAAAAGGAACTATAGTTCGTCCACGTGAAATTCGGTTGCGGTGAGAAAGTTTTAGGATAAAAAATAAGTCCTTTAACTATGTCTGTGATAAGTTTCACCCTAATTGGATACTCTGTTGCAACGTGTAGGTAGGACGAACAAACAATCTTACTTTGACCATTTTTTTCTTTCTCAGAAACATTCCCGCGGCGTGTGCATTACAACTTACCAAAATTTTATTATAATCGATGTACCCTTATAACGCGAGTCCGAGCCGCACTTGATCCTGTCCGACTCGCAATTGACCCATTTGTTCTTTCTCAGAAACATCCCCCTGCGTGTGCATAACAACTTACTAATATTTCATTACAATCAGTTTACCCTTATTGCGCGAGTCCGACCCGCACTTGACCCTTTTGTTCTTTCTCGAAACATTCCCCGGTGTGTGTATAACTAAGTATAGCTTAATTTTCATTCCAATTTTCAAAGAGTTCAACCTTTTTTGAATAAAGTCGGATTGAGTTTTCAGACATGTGTCAAAAAAAATGTAATTTAAATCAAAAGCACATTGATATCAACTTCGAAGCCAATTACCGCCAAAATAACTTTCTACCCCTTTTTAAACCTGTTAGGGGATGAATTACAATTAAATACGAAACACGTCTTTCATCAATTCTGTTAAAAAAGGTTTATGCAAAATTTGAAGTAGATTAGACCAAGGAATCACGTTGTCCCATACAAACTTTGCCCCCCTTTTTCATCTCCTTAGGGGTAGAATTTCAGATAATCCTTTTTTATCGGATGCCTACGTCACAAAGAATACATCCTCCAAGTTTGAGGTCTCTACGATCAGCGGTTTAGGCTGCGTGTTGCTCTGTCAGTCATTCAGGATAAGCATTTTATATGTATAGATAATAATCAGCAATATTTGCAACCTAAAAATGGTTTTCATATAATTGATCCTAAAATTTCTTACTGCATGCTCTAGATAAACAAATAAGACCCAAATCATATAGTAATAGAAATCAATACTTTTTATGAAAATTATTTTGATTTAAATCAGTTCACATTCATTTTTTTCAAATCCTGCCCAACCCTGATTTACTTCTCCTACGTCATCAGAAACTGGAAAAGAGAGTATATATATTCTCCACTTAAAAAAATTTTTGTAGTCTCAATCAAGATTGTGATTACTGTAATCAAGCATCTTGTTTCCATATGAGCCTAACAAGATGTTAGATACATCAAATAAAATGATTTTGATTTGTGTTACTATAGCTACTTGACTGAGACAATTAGCGTCTTGTTGAATATTAACATAAAACATGACTATACAAACGAAATCAACTTGGTCAATATTACGATGAACCAATACTATACTAACCAAATTAGTTACCCAGTAGTAACCTAGTAAATTCAACTAAGATCATAGTCAATTTAAAGCTCATAATACTTTTGATTAAATTTGCTTACTGGAATCAACTATGGAGCTTTTTACAGATTCTAAAATAATAGCTAGTACACCGCCGCTACGTATTGTTTGACACAACTGAAAATACCTATACTAAAAGGTATCATTGACACTAATAATTTATAGAATTTGGCAACCTTCATAAAACCTTTCCGTGATTTTATCTCTAGCTTTTGTGGCTTTGGCCTGCGTCTAAACTGAGTATCTTCTTTTGTGTAATTGCCACCGAAGGTAAAGATTGTATACTGAGATGTCCGGTTTAATTCATTATTCCTTCGCTAGCCGCTGAAAAAAAAAACATAAGGCAAGTTATCATATTTATTAAAATGTACAGAAAGTTTGGGAAGAAAATCGGAAAGTTGAAGTCAAAATTATTTTACACCAATTCAATCACTAAAACTTAAAGTTAGGAACTACGATATTTGTCTAATCTCATAATATCATGGATCATTTGTATGGAACCTAACAACTTAACTTAATTAATATAATTAACTAAAAATATATTTAGAGAAGGATATTTTGATAAAAAATAGTAAGCTACATAACTAATTATCATGTAAAAATGCAGGTTACACTGAATAGTTTTACAAGTTATTGTAGGCAGACAAAAAGTTTTCTCTTTCATACTAACAAATAATATTTTTTTGGCACTTACTTAGCCCAAAGACTAGGAAAGTATGTACGTTACTAATTTGGTAATAAGACCAGTAGATACTTAATATTTATGATCGCATAAACCGTCTTATTAAAAACAGAAAAAAAAACTATAGGTGCTGCAACCAGCTGAACCATTGAAACAATCAAGCTAGTATTTATCCCAATTAATATATATGATCTTAGTAAAATGTAAAATCTTATTTTATAGTTGATAAAATGAAGTCAAGTAGTAAAAATGATAAGTTGACATGATGGAATCGTTTTTTTTTTTGGATCAACAGATCTTAGATAAATCAAATATGACAAATTTATTATTTTACAAAGAAAATTATTAACCTACTTCTTTATTTTGATTAGTTGCTTCTTAAGTAATTCAACAAACATATTTTTATAAGTAAATTAAATATAAATAATCGATTTATGCAAAAAAGAAAAAAATGATAGATACAAAGTATATTATTATTATTTTAAGAGTGGATATCTGGACCTTCAGTTTACAATTTGATACTCTCTAAAGCTGGTTATTTACTACGTATGGAACATACAAATATGCAGCCACCTTAGTCCAGACACGCTGCATCAGAACTAGAGTTTCGGTGATGGGTCCCACCGTCCACCTGCTACGCAAGACTAAGTTATTGGTAAAAACAGGCTATCTCCAAAATTACTACTGGTTATTAAATTACTAATATTAATACGTTAGGGATGGAACCATAACCTAATGACCCGCCCGTCACCCACTTTATCGGTTTCTTCAAATGGTAATTTAGACATTTTTTCAATGTCTATATAATGTTTAGATAAACAGAGATGTTTTAAATGTTTCAGATTACGTATACAATGCCAAAACGGGCAGTTGTTACAGGATTTCTAAGATAGCGTTAAACTGGGACAACGCGAAAGATGAATGTAACAAGCAGGGCGCTCACCTGGTTATCATAAACTCAGAAACTGAAGACCAAGAGGTGTTGGAAATCATTGGAAAAACCCCTAATTTTGACCAATTTAGTAAACATTGGTGGTTTTTCGTCGGTTTTAGAGCGGACAGGCCTGATAATGGGAAAAGAGTGTTCAAAACTGTCTTTAGTAAGTTATATTGGTATTACTTAGGCATGTGTAGGTTTTGCATAATTTCCATATGTCAAGTGACTTTTTTCATATTTCAAGTGACTTTTTTTAGATGTCAAGTGTCTATTTTCATATGTCAAGTGACTACTTTACCTATTGTATACACGTATAATATAACCAGACATTGCGGTCAACCAGGTTTATAACTTAGAGAAAGTCATCTGAGGGGTTTGCTTATTTGTAATCTTAATTAAGTTACCTTACTATTTGCCTTTACTTAATATATTATAAAAGGCACCACTCTAAATTTTGATATGACGCCACAGATAGACCTCTGAAAGCTTCTAACTTACATCACTCCAGCTATCGCGTTAGGGTTTAAAGATTGTTTGACTCTAAGCGTAGCATGTTATAGAGTTAAAATAATAATTGGTAACTGATTAAATATTTTCATTTCAACCTTGTTGAAGAATTTTTTTCTTTTTCAGATCAAACTCTTGAAGAAGCTGGATACGTTAACTGGGAAAAAAATGAGCCCAACAATGCAAATGGTTTTGAAGACTGTGGGGCTGTCTACACTTACACTGGAGAATTTAATGATGTCAACTGTAGAAACGAGTTGCACTTCATCTGTGAAAAAGATATTGACTCTATTAGCCCTTAAATAAGATTTTCAAATATAAAAATGTTAATTCTAAAATGTTTCAACCACAGATCTTTATATATATTGAATAATATAACTAAGTTGACGTATATTATTTTGTAGCACTTATTTATTTATACCCCCTACTGTGGCAATCAAGCACATTGTGCCGATGTTAACCGGTTATCGTAGTTATATGGAAGCTGTTACTAATGAAGGGTTGTCAATTAGCGGAAAGTTTTATAGTTTTCGTGAGTACACATTTACGGAAAAAGAAGATTAGAAGATTTTAAAAATAAATATGTCACAAAACTTACTTTTGTGTGGTGCATTAGCTAATGGCTTATTTATAGTGATCGCCGCCGCGAATTTGGTAATCAGCGTGTGGTTTTTCAATATATTAAAAAGTAAAGAAGATTGTTATTGCAAATCATAAATATCTGTATCAATAGGCATTTATCAATATAGTTTTCACTACAGAAATTCTTAAAATTTCCAGGATATAATTAGCCTATGTGTTAATTCAAGGTAGGTAGCGTTTAATTTTGATGAAGCGAAACCTTTTGATATGGTGTGGCACAACGGCTTATTTAATACCTTTGAAATTCAGCGATTTGGCTATCGAATCCATGGCTATCATTCTTTGTCGCACCCGTTTACGGCAGGTATATCCCAAGGCTTAAACTGTCTTCGTTGCTGCACTCCGTTGTATACACAATTCCCGTCAAACTCCTGCTATCTAACATTTATTTTTCGATGTCTAGAACCCATAAGAACCCTTATGACATACGCAATAAAATCTTTTTAAACCGCAGTCAACAGATTAGTGCTGGGATTAGATTGTTTACCGTTGTTGGCCGGAGATGGCCTTGACAACTTCACGCGGACTAACTTTTGCTGCGATGCTGCTTGCGCTCTGCTGCGAAAAGTTGGGGCGGTTTGCACAAGGGTGTCCTGGACACGAACTTCGGCTTTTTGATAGTATATTACTGTCGCGGTCTGTGTTGCTGGCAGCAGTAGTGATGGCTGAAAAAGTGGCATTGTGCAGCTCTAGGCCATCACAGGGCCTAGATGGAGAAGCTGGAATAAAGGCCAAGACCGAAAGTCGAGGTTTTTATAGCGTGGACAGCAAAGGCTGCAATCATGACCAAGCCTTTAAGGCCGAGAAGGTAACTAAGATCTAGGCCATCTTAACGGGGCCAACAGCGCAGTCATTGCATATCAAGTTTTGTATAGTGCTTTACTCAAATAATGCGAATAATTTAAATAAAACCAGCACATTTGCAGAGAGACGAGGGCTTGAGTACACATCTCGCAGTTTTTCCCCATACAAACGTATTCCCCGGTTTCCTCTCTGAATTTTGGCATTTGAGATTTTTTAATGTATGATAAATATACAGCAATATTTATATATATATATATTTATAAAATAATAGTTAATTTTATTTATTATTTATTTTATCATATTAATTTTTCCTTTGGGGTCACTTGAGACCCCATGCGACTAATGGTGTGAGTTTTTTAATGCGCCTAAATAAGGGTTAAGCATTCTTTCCCAACTCTACATAATATACTAAAACATTTTTTTTAAATCTAGCTAGGAAATGCGCTGTCTAGTTATCTATGTCTATAGCTGGCACCTTAGTAATTTTGTATTTTGTCTTTTAATGTTCTTTCCTTTGAACTAATAAAAAAGTTATTTTTAACTTTTTTAGTTTAAGTTTGTCAAGATTTGAAGTCAGTTTTTCTAATATTGAGGAGTTGCCAATGAAATCCTACAACAATTACCGAATTTAGGGCGGGTGATACCGCGGGCAACCGATAGTTCATTATAACCACATTTTTTTTAAACTCTTTGGTGTCTGTCACATACAGCTGTTATTCTTAACATTTACCACTACTATCTATACTATACTATTATGTAGTAGCATTCTTGCTTTCCTGCTTCAGTATTATAATTTAAAAAGTTATAATGAATACATCCTGTTAACTAAGTAATATTGAATTACCTTTCAAGTTATTGTACTTCTTGAACAACAGTGATGTGGGAAGTGGTCGTTAAGTATAATGTAATGTATTAGTTAAAAAAATATGAATTTCGTATCACACTAAGTATAAGGGGTTAAAAGTTATAAATGTTTTTAAATCACTGTCACTCATTGGTAACGGCATGACAACTTCTACATAATTTTGAATTGGCATAAACCTGGGCCAGAAGTTCCGACTTTGAAAACTTAATAAAAACTTAAGTGTGTGATTGTACTACAGTGATTGGCCTGCATTGCTATGGTTACGCGCTGCTTCTCGTATCGCACCGCATTCCCCAAATCCCATTTGGTCTCGAAAATATGTTACTGCGCAAGGTTCAACTTACGTGCCGTGACTTTCACCAACTTCTACAATCGTTCATTTGCCGTCCAAGCGATTCAATTGTGGAATACTAATTTAAACTATTTTAAAAATCAGTTAAAAATATATTTTCTTAACTGAAATTAATATTACTGTTTTTCTTTTTCTTTCTTTATTTCTCGTTGTTTCACAGACATCTACACAAAATAACTTTTAGTTGATTAAATGATTTCAATGATTTCTGTTTATTCTTTTTTTTAAGACTTACGTATATTTATAGCATAAATTTATTGTATTTTATGTATTAGTTGATATTAAGTTTTATTCTTCATTTTATTTATTTTTTATTCATTGGTATATATTCTAAGCTAATATTAATATAATTGGTAAAATTAGTATTTATCCATTTATTTCTAATGTGTACCACCTACCTACTCCTATCTCATTTCCTCTACTTATAGGCTGCCTGGCAGAGATCGCTTTAGCGATAAGACCACCAATTTTTTAAATCTGATTTTTTTTTTTAATTCTTATGTATTCAATAATGTGTGCAATGAAGTGTATTCATTCTTTCATTAATTCCTTTGAAATGTCTAGAGTAATAATATTTGACTTAGTGGGTATTTTTCTGCGCGTTACGTTAATCTATCGCTCCCGTATATTAGGTTCTTTGAGAAACCTTAAAATGATACAATAGTAATAATATATATCATTATAGTTATTAAATAGAAGAAATATAAGATTAATTTGTATATGTAGTAAAATTAGTGCTTTGAGTACCTAAATAACGGTAAGTATTTAAGTATTATTCCACTTATCGACATCTTTAGTCAAGCATCAGCATAACACTATCGAAGCTGTGAAATCGCTCGCTACGCAATACATGGATTGCAAACTATGTGCTCACGTCAATCATTAACGTACTTTACCAAAAATGAATATTTTTTTGCTTTTATAATTTTATCGTCACTCCATGTAATTTCATACTTCAAATTATATTTTTACAAGGGCAAAACCATACAAAACTATAATTTTTGGGTTACCTGTGAAAATATATTCCTCCTTGCCTCACACTAGACGTCTGACTATTGAATTTACTCGTTATAATAGCACAACACGGCATTTTAAGACAATTTTAAAGAAGCTCCGCACATTACCACACTTTGCAAGTGACTAAAAGTATGATCACGTACTTTGGTTGAAATATGATTGTACAATCATAGTTGCGGCTCGCGTGCCGTGCCTACATTTCCTTTCTAGCCTTCGGGGCTGAATTCGTGAAGTTATTAATGAATATTTCTAAAAGGGCCAACCTACGTTCTACCATCAAAAGCTTTCTCAACCTTCGAAAACAAAAGAATTCAGGACATAAAATTATACGGTGAGACAATCCCGCGTGTGCCAAGAGCCAATGATGAAAATATGAATTGATGGAAGACGTGTTTCGTATTTTATAGAAATTCATCCCCCAACGGGGTTAAAAAGGGGTAGAAAGTTATTTTGACGGTGATTTGCATCGAAGTTGTTATCAATACTTCTTAGTGCTTAAGATTTAAATAACATTTTATTTCGACACATGTTTAAAACTCAATCCGATTTTATTCAAAAAAGTTGAACTCACTTTAAAACATAAGCAAATACTCTTCGAAAGTCACCGAACTATATAAGTACCTAAGTTGAAGATTTCTAAGCTTAAAGAGGTTATGCACTTTTTAGGTGTTTGATTTTTTGTGTATAAATACCGCTTATAGTGTCCTGAATATCTGACGAATCAACGCACAGCCTAAACCACTGATCGTAGAGACCAGAAACATGGAGGGTACGTAGGCATCCGATAAGAAAGGATTTCCCGAATGGGTCAAGTGCGAGTCGGGTTCGCGCAATAAGGGTAATCCGTTTGTAATGAAAGTTTGGTAAGTTGTTATGCACACGCCAGGATATGTTTCTGAGAAAGAAAAAATAGTTAAGTGCGTATCGGACAGGGTCTAGTGCGAGTCGGACTCGCGCAATAAGGGTAAACTGATTGTTATAATGATATTTTGGTAAGTAGGTTTCTGAATTAGTACAACCTTTTCACAATAGGTTGTTTCGGTAGTTGTTTTAAAAAGAGAAACAACGTTCACCGGGTCAGCTAGTTTATATATACAACCTACGATTAGTTTTTCCAGTACAAATAAGGACGATAACACTTCAATTAAAACTTCATATAACTTAAACGACCAACCAATATCAAACACTCGATATTCCAACTTTAGAATTTTTACAAAAATAAAAAAAGTGCCCCTAAAGCCTTTGAAATTACATGTCGAAAACATGCAACAAAGAAAGGTAAAAAACTCGCATAGAGTAATCAGTCTATTGAGAAAGCCAAACTTATTGCAGTAAAGTTTAATTATTTAAATCGAGATAATGAACTTAATATTAAAAGAGGTATTAGCAATAGACAAAGACAAAGATATTAATTTAAAAAAGGTTTTTTTTAAAATACTATTAAAATCGACACTATTATTATATGTTATGTTTTCGAACCTACCTCCCACCTGCCGTATAATAATGTAGATTTCTACCTTCTGGGTTACCCGGCAAAAAACTCGACTAGAATACAAAAACTTTACTTCCAAACGGTTTTTTCCATGTGATAATATATGTAGGTACCTAAGAAACGATATTTAGTTTATGTTTTGTTAATCTTTGAACTATCCGTATAAATATAGTGCAACAAACTTATCTGATCCGGCGATCAAAAATCAAAACTACAGTCGCCGTTTTGAAATGGTGAGAACTTACAACGACACTAGCGACCAAACACCGAAGGTCAGAAAAGTTTTTTCCACATACAGTGGATAACTAACATTTATATAGGTACTTAAAGTATTGTACGCCAGTCACATACGCGTCCCGATATGGAGCGATACGTGAAATATGTTATTTTTGCGTTTTTCTGTGAGTACTTGTTATCTCCATATTTTTTGTTCTTCTTTAGTATTTTTAGTGTATCATTTACTTGTATATTACATAATAAATATTCAACAAGCAATATATATTTGTAAAAAATATATATCTTATTTCATATACTTCTATAGATATATATGTTGACTTCTCGTTGAAACGGACGTAAATTTTTTCTTACAAATTACGTTACATTAAATACCTATGACTTAGTTAGTATTTTTAGTTTTAATATTTATATTCAGTTAATATTACATATACATATAACAATATAAAGAAAAAAGATTTGATTTTCTGTATGTGTTTGCCGCAGTGTGAGCAAAAAGCTTTGTTATGTATGTTCGGGCATTACTCCGTTATATATAGAGACGGATTTGCAAAATCATTTTTTTATTTAGAAGGGTATACTTCCGAGGTGGTCTCATATTATTGTAGCGGATTTAAAACTTAAAATTTTTGGTCAAAAAAAATTGGTGTTAATTCTAAACTGGTGAAATGCCTTTTACATTTGTTGATGATTCTATAAAATTTTGTAAAGAGTATGAACGTTTTTAGTGTCCGAAAAAAGCAATTAGTCACTCAAAAGTAAAAAATAAAAACTTTTGAACAAAAAAACAACCGGCTTCAAAAAGATGCACTAAAAAGGTAAAAATAATTACTTGTTTACGAAAATCTGATCTGAATTACAGTTTGAAGTTGGTTTTATGCCAGTAAAGCGTGTTATGAACTGTTTGGTACATAGACACCAACTTCAAACTGTAATTCAGATCAGATTTTAAGGAATAAGTAATTATTTTTACAAGTGATTGCATATCAATGACATGTTGGACATTGCTATGCACATGACAGTACTGGAGACGCTTATTACACGGGTTGTGCAAACATACCTCGTTATGTTGTGGCGGAAAACCTATGAATGTAAAATTATTATTCAGATATTAAATGTTAAAAAAGTAATTAAAGCCAGGTACGACTATCTAAAAACTACACAGTTTTTGGATAATTCGATACTTTTGATCCACACGTCTTATAATCTATAGTGTGCACTGTTTCAAGTAAATGTATAATCCACATCGCCTAGATCAACCGTGACTGAGGGACTTGCCTATGTTGCAGCTTTACGGCTTTATACGGCTATTTGTATTTTTTTTTTGTTGTGTTCGTAATTGTCAGGATATGGTTTTTATGATATAAAAAAACCGATCAAGTTCGAGTCCGACAAGTGTAAGGGAAAATCATTCATTAGATTGGAATGAAATTTTTGAAAGTAATTGTGCACACACCGGGGAAAGCTTTTTAATTAATACATTTTGACAACTAAAATAATATAATAACTGGTTTCTATAGAAATATTTTTTCATATAAATACCACACCACCACACAAACAAACGTACTGGCTGGCTTGCCATATGCCAAATGCCCATATGTAAAGGCATCGAGTGCGCTGTTGTTTTTTGCCCCACACTTCACAATTGCTATGTGACACGTTTAATGGCCGACTGCATTAATCAAATCAATGTTTAGGCTGTGAATTACCATGACAGTAATTTTTTTAACGTGCTTCAGCGCTGACGCATGCAAAGCAGTACCGTTTGGACTATAAGTACAACTCAGAGGCAGATGCATTCTACAAGTTACATATAGACACGGTGAGGCAGTCACTTGCACGCGACATCTGCAGCAGGGAGGGAGCTCATCTCATGACTATCAGTTCCAACGTGGACGTGTTGCAGGCTATTTCTTTGTTCGAGCCTCATCCAGAATTTGAACAAGCATGGGTGGATGCAAAAAGAAGTGCTGATGAATTACGGGATTGTAAGTGCAATTTAATGTCTTTCTGGTCCTGATTAAGAATTACGTGCATTTAAGTGGCATATAGCAGCCAACTAGCGCTGCCATTAGATATCTTCAATTCTCTCTTCATAGAAAACTAATTTCTAAAATCCAAATGTTCTTCTAAAAATTAGGTTTTATATAGTTTCTAAATAATATCTGTGAGTTGTAGTTGGCATTTCTGCTAAAAACGGCCACTTTTAGCAGAAATGCCAACTTCAATTCACAGATATTATTTAGAAACTATATAAAACATTCTAAACATAGCTTATGACTAGTTTTATATTTGCGACTTTTGGATTTTAGAAATTCGTTTTCTACGAAGAGAGAATTGAGGATATCTAATGGCAGCGCTAGTTGGCTGCTATATGCCACTTAAATAATGGCGGCGCTAGTGGGCTGTAGGAGGGCCCCTAAGTTGTTAAAACTAGTTCGTTCGTATGACGCTGAAGGATGTCCAACAAGCCCAAAAATGAGAGACGATAATACGAAACAAAGTTTTAGTCTAAACTTTCATACAACTGTTTACTAATCAATATTTAACATTAAAACCAAATCGCGTTCTAAAATAAAGCACCGCTATCGATACTCAAAACAAATAAACTCGTACTTCACAAGAAAGCTTCTTATAACATCCCATTTACCAAGGACTTATTGACAATAGTAGAATAGAATTAACTAAGGGATGACAGGCACCCATTTCTAACAAGATATTTTGGCGCTTGAATACATTTTGTCATAAAATAAATCTTTGTAATGTCTCGACGTACCTATATTGTGTGTATAAACCTACATTTTTTCAATAAATAAATCCAATCATTCCAATATCCCGACGTATATCGTGTGTGGATAATCATTGCAATATCCCGACATATAGCGTGTGTGTGTAACTAAATTCTGTCATAAAATAGGTATCCAACATGTCCAAATACCATGTTGGATACCTACATTTTGTCATAAACTAAATACCATTATTGAAATACCCCGACCTTTATCGTGAGTGGATGCACATGATGACTCAACATTAATATCCCGACGTATGTGTGTAGTAAAATATTAATGCACGACTACCCACTTACCTGAAAATTAGTGCCGTTATATATTACAAATGAAATCCCATGCTGAGTTACCATTACAAATCATGGAAACCGCTAACAAAAACCTGCACACTACATGTTGCAGCTATATCGGGGTACAACCCAACGCAAACTAAAAGGTTTTCAGGCAATTTACACAGCATGATATAGCAACACGATTTTTTCGATGTTATTTGATTAACGGCTTAAGGTGATAAAGTTTATCTAAAACAGGACCTGCTAACAAAAACTGAGTATTGTACGTTTGTACACCAGCACTTTTTTTTTTATTTTTTGATTAAATTAACTCGCTAAATTAAAGGTTACAAAACATTTGTCAGCACAAAAAACACATTTAAATGTTTAAATGTTTTAGGCAATTAGTAAATTACCTAATTAGCCTTTTATAGCCGAAACCATTTTTCTGTTATAAGCTAACAAAAATATTAAAACAGACAACAAGATCAATTATTCAGATCCAACATTTCCATCTTCCTGTGGTTAACCCAGTCAACCACAGTATACAGCTGATTTATCAGTCGTCGTCAATTTCATTGGACTTTGAACAACGGGGGTTCCCGTGGGACTCTGTTGGAGCCTGCCGCTGCCTGCTCACCACGCTCTGGCGACAGTGCCGCAAACATCAAAGTACCCACAACATACAAGTAAAATAACCCGAAGATAAGTATTATTTCAAAGAATGGCTTCACATTACAAATGTTTTACTGTGAATCATGTTAGATGGTAACAGCCTAAAACAGGTGGAAAGGATACTAAATTATTATAATCAGGTTATTAGTCTCCTCGAATTCCGTGCTCATAACAATTTGTGTCACCTATTTTTATACTACCTAAGCCTTATGAAATGTGTTGATTTATCAGTAAAATATTCCAAAAGTTTAGTTTACATACTAGCGTCGCTGTGGCTCACTTGCGAAGAGTTAAAAAGCCTGTAGTAATTACCCTTTTACTCGTATATACAAATGCAACATTATGTATAAATTTGAAGTCAATTTATCGGCTTAGTTTCGAGTTCTGCGGACACAACCTTATGAAAGATTTTTTTATATATAAAGATATTGAACATTTTGAGAAAGGTATAATGTACATATGGCAACTTCAGATACATAGGAGTCCGCCTTTTTTGTGCAATTGCTTTGAGCGACAAGTTTTCGCAACGATAAACAATCAACTTTTTGAATTTAGTAATACGTACTGTGCTTTACTTTGTGGTAATACGTCTACCCCATGATTTTATGGAAACTTCTACTCTAAATTTGACTTTTAACTTAGTCATATATAATATTAATAACAATAGTTCACACAAGGAGCTCATACAATAGACCTTCTCGTTGTGTAAGACTCTGTGGTACCTACATATGTGTTTTATATTTATAACAATTAACGAGAGCATAACGAGCCTTACTGAGAGGAAACAAAGTAAAAATCGAGTTACCTACGAAATAATACAAAAAATGCACAATCAGGCATTTTGCCTGATTCGTAGTGTGCTGACGTAGTGTATCCCGCTAAATACAGCCATGATGGTTAAAAACTTTTTTGTTATGATAATCTTTTGCATTATATACCCAATTTCACTACATCATATATTAAAAACGATAACCTCAGTGACTTTTAAAATAAATTTGAAGTATCCCTTTAAATACCGTTAAATTTAATTTTCCAACACAGTTATTTTTATTTTTTAGTAGTTATTAACTTGAAGGTAGTTATCATAATAGTCTCAAAAATCTGAAGAATCGTTTACCATCATTTTTAGAGTGATTTCTGTGTGTGTATGTGTGTGTTTTTGTATGTATGTTTGTATGTTACCTTTTTTTACCCTCGATATCTCAACAACCAATAGACCAGAATGCCTCTCGTGACCATTTCAATCGATACGCCACGTCATGACTTAGACTGAAAAGAGTGTGAGCAAAATTGGTCTAGCGGTGAGATGATAAAATTATTTTTTTAAAGACGCAATAATAATTTTCATGTATAATTTTTTGAATAAACCCAAACCCACCAAAACTACAATTATATATAAACTAGCCACTAGGTACTTAAATAACTGGCGGCATTCTTTTTTGAATCGAAACACTTATCCTCTAGGCAGCTCGCCCTCTTGTCACCGCTGCTAGAACCGACTAATCTAGGTGTCCCTTTTTTTTAAATCCTTTGGGGTCTCTACAGTAATAGATTTTCGTTTTTATTTAAAGAACTTATTTTTTTTCAGTACCCTTTAAATGTGACATAGCGGATAAAAACTGGACAGTGCATTCAGAGTCATGCTACTCCCATCTCCCGTTCATCTGCAAAGTGAACGCCAGTGATGTTTATTACGATTCAAGGTGTCAAGTCTTCGGCACAGGTAAATTTGTATAGTAATATAAATAATTTATATTGCATCGTTGATAAGCAACATGATTGTAAAAACCCACCTCAGACCATTTTTTCCGAAATCCGGTTTCTGGTGGATTTCTTTTCTCTATGGCAAGACAAATCAATTGAACGTAAAAACACACCTTGCTCATACAAGCGTCCCACATAATTAAGGCACGAATATGTTACTGAGTGTAAAAACCCACCCATCCTGGATAAGGTGGTTTTTTACAACCTAACATGTGGCAGCAGCTGAAACTGTCAGCTGTTAAAATGTTGGTATTTACGTCAGTTTTAACAGCTGAGATAATAGTAAAGGATACGATTTTCATTTTTAGTCTTAAATAATTAGCTACTATATCGGAATTGATAATTTTTAGTAAAAATGAGTGCTAAAACGGAGAACGATTTGATGGTTACGAACTCAGGTGAATCTTTTTTGGGTATAGCTTGCATTAAAAAACGACGATATAATTCTGCTGATTATTTAAGACACAAGATCAAACAAGCACGTATTCATAGAAAGGCTAATGTGACGAAACGAAATAAAAATATACAAGCTAAGACCATAGGACCGCCATGCAAGTGTGCCAAAAAAGGAAACCATATCCGAAAATGATAAATTGGAAAACCTCAGCAAATTATATAATTTAATGACGAAGAACAAATAGGACATCTACCTACAAGGTTAGATATCCTATAAAGACATAAAACGACGCCGTGTGCTTAACGAGCTTCCACTGAGACAGAAATCATTTACATACACCGTTCAAATTGTTCAAAAACGGTCAATGTCATGTCTGCTGATGAAATTTGTGATCTCTCATATATCCTGCTTTCCAGCGAAAGAGAGCCACTACTCTTCTGGAATAAAAAAAAAATCTACCTGCTGATTTATCGGTAACGAAAATGTTTCGAGTCTTTAAGACTGCGGTATAGGCTAGACCGCGTAAAGGATTGAAAAAAATATATGTTATAAAACTTGCTTTTGTCAAGTGCATTATATAAATGAGTGATTTTCATTTATTGTAATGAATGCAATAAAAAATCTGGAAGTGACCATTGTTTCAACACTTGTGCAAATTTTTAATTATTTTTTTATACATCGATATTCCACTAAGGTTACATTTAAAAAATTTCAATAACTAAATAAATAAATATAGGCTAAAAATCTAAATATGGCAAGGCTGCACCATCATCGAAACCAAATAACTTCGCCGCGGGTTTCCATTTGTGACGAGTGCCACGAATGCACATGCTGGTAGCTCGGACTATAGATACTGTTATTCGAGCCCTTAGCCATCCCATTACTGTGCTTAATGACCGATCCCAACGGTGAGCAATGGCTTCTCCGAGGTGTTTTGTAAATGAAGACATTTGTGGAGCAAACTTCCGTCAACTGAAGTTACGGGAGGCGTGAAAGTTGCATGTCGCATCTCACAGGCATTAGAATATTTGCTTTGTTTTTCTTTTTCAGCAGATCTAAGGACTGAAGCAACGGCATGTGAAATGTAAGAAGGAGTGTCGGTGTCTACAACACGTATATCGAATAACGCCTCCCTCTGAGTATTCAATACACCACGACAGGCAAAGTCTCCTCGCAGTCCATTGTCTCCTTCATTTATGATTGGTTCTTTAACTACATTTTCCCATGCATGTTGGCAAAGTTCACAAAGGAGGTCCTCCAGTTTTGCAACATAGTGCATGATCTACATTGAAGTCATTATTACCGCAGCCATCACATAGTTTTGGCATGGAAACTGGTATTCGATGGTATCGTAATGCCAAAGCATCTCTTAATTCCATTGGAGATAAATCAAAATGGTCTTTCCTAGTTGGTATAACAGAAAGCCAGTTAGATGATTTAGTTTTCATTTTTTTGAAATAGATCTTTCTATGGCTCTTTTATTAATAGGTGAGAGTTTGGCAAGAATAGTTTCAAGAAGTTTGTCATCAAGGGTGCCTTTCTCTTTGTAGCTTATTTTACGTGCATGCCTCAAGGATTTATGATGTAGATTTAGGTCTAAATGTTTTTTCTCTTTTAGAGCAGATGAAAGAATTTCACAACCTTTTTTGGATGTTTCGTAGTTTAAGCTAATCATTTTAAAAGGATCAGATATTGCTAAACCACTTTTGTTGATAGGTAACGAAAATAAGTTTGCTTCAGTTAGTGTACAGTTGCACATCTCCTCCAAACAAGATCGGCAAGAAATTTTTGTTTATTGTGTGTGTTAATGGTTCAAAATATTCATTAATATTATTGAAAACTCTTAGTAAGAATGCCCATTGAAATTGAACTGCTTTTGAAAGGGCCGTATAAGCAGCCTGAGGTGAATCTTTGCAGACTTGTGTTAAATTTTCTATCACCGCGATCCATTTTGTTATATTCTTTTTAATAAAATCTTCCTTTCCTTTACCAATGTAAAATCATTTCTTATCGTATCTGAGGCAGATATACAACTAGCTAACCATATTTTCAAAGGAACAAACTTATGAAGCGTGATCCAGTTACGATTGATAAGTTTGTTCCTTTAAAAATATGGTTAGCTGGTTGTATATCTGCCTCAGATACGATAAGAAATGATTTCTTACCTTGGGGCAAATATCCATAGGCTGGTCCCTTATTACTTAATTTGTCCCACCATTAACGTAAGTTTTCTAGTTAACCTTGGGCTGATGAATCATCTGCGTACCAACATTGATTAATATTTTGTTCATTTTTAAGTTGTTTAATGATAGGTAGTGTTGCAAAAGCATATAACGGCATGGTCAGAGAGTCTCCTTGGGTCACCCCTTCTTTGCTATATAGTCTCATGTCAGAATCACGCATCACGAGCTCTGTATGACCATTATATGTGTTATATAAAAAACTAGCACAATGTGGCCAATGTATTCTTGCTTGCCAGAGGGCTAGTTGTCTATTTACATTGTTAAAGGCATTATTTGCGTCAACAAGGAGCATTCCCCAATTTAGACCTGTTTGGCATTCTTCCTGAAATATGTCATTCAGAGCATGAATGGCTCCTTCAATACCAATGCTTAATCCACTGCAGAGTTGCAATTGAGCACAAGCTTCGGTGACTTCAGAACCAGTAGCTTCAATCATGCATTTTGATAATATTCTGCGTAGGCATTCACCAATGCCTATTGGTCTCACTCCTGGGCATTTGTCTAGAGCAACAAGTCGCATTGACATGAGTGCTTGTATTTGGTTCCAAGGTACATTTTCATTATTAAGTGTAATTGTTAAACGGGCTACAGCATTTCTTGAATGTAAGCTTGCTTCGCCAAATCGTAAAAGGTAATCTTTCCAGTTTTCGGAAGTTGGTCCAGCACCACCATGTAACTTCCTAGCGACTAATTCTACATGATCACTCGTTATGTCAACTTCTAATAATGGAGGTAATTCCGAGACACCATCTGGTAATGTAAATAGAAGTGGGTCTGGAGTGCTTTGTATGGGGTGCTTTTCATTCAAAATGTCATAGACAGTTTTTCCTAATACATCTACTTCATCATTAGGACAAAAAATTTTGCTTGCATCTTTTGTTAATAGCCAATTAACTGCTTCATGTATTTTACCTCTTATAATAAGGCGTGTAAAAATTTTTGCTGTCTGATCATTAATATCTTGCTTCTGACTATCTAAATTTCGAAGAGAATTATCTGCTTTTATGGATTCTGTAATGATAACTTCAAATTTTTCATCAATCCACAATTTGAGACGACGATCAAGTAATCTGGTTATATCTTCAGCTTTTCTTACATTTTTGTCTCTTTGTAATAAAAACTAATGCGCGTTCTGAAGGAAATTCCAACTTGCTTAAGAATTCAATTTCATCAGCTTATGTATGAATAAATTTTCTACTGGCAGTGTTTAAAGGAAGATCGTAAATCTTACTGTGAAGGGAACATACTTTGTCCCAACGCCTTTGCCATATGTCTGTCTTCGAACCTATCCCATTAAGAAAAGGTGATCCAAAAGCCTCCTCCAGGTGCGATGTCTGTATATCAGATATTTGGCTGTGATAGCGATTGACAGTTATGGGTTGCTCGTATATGACGTTTAAGTCCATTTCGTTTAAAATATTTGGAGCAAAATGGACATTGCACATTGTTTGTCGAGATTTCTGCTGAACATGTCAAGTTGGTATTTTCAGTATCCATGTACGACTAATTTATCATATTTATTACAAAACTATTTACATTTATAAAGATTGTTTTATTTTCACTAATAATTTTGAATAAAAGGTTTAAAATATACGAATAAATTGATATAAATATAAATTTTAAGTATAAAAATTGATGTTTGCTCGTTACTAGGCAACGTGATTTTTTTTAAATAATTTTTAAAGCATGTATTGCATTTTATTGTAGTGAAAGTTGGTTAAATAATGAGAATAGCTTGTTATCTAGTGCATTGACTCTAAGTTGTAGCAAACACTAAAAAATGTGACTACAACATGGTAAAAACGTTAATTCCCATACAAAAAAAAATAAGTTTCAAAGCGTCATTATGGAATAATTTACTAATGAAGCTTATACCAAATATATCTAATAGTAATGAATATGACACTGTGCAATGACTTTTAGTACATTTACATGCACAACGTTAGTATTAAAGAAATAAGCTTTCTGGCCTATATCGCCCACTTAAGAAAAAGTACTCTGGAACAAGGATTAAATATGAATACTATAATAAAATTTTCAGGGAAAACTTCGCTCTGCGGTTTGGACGACCAGCAGTAGATACGTGCTACCTCTGCGCGAATCTAGACTTGAGAATTATTCTAAAATACCAAACGATGTAGCTAAAAAGGTAGCTTTAGCCGAAAAGCTAGTTCACAAAAAAAGAGCAAAGAAGTTCTATAATAAACTTCAAGGGCCAAGACGAACATGCCAAGAAGATGAAACGTTCTAGGGCATTTGTTACGATTATATGCAGAATGATGAGATTACAAGCAGAGAAAGTAAGCTTCAGTAGCTAGCAGTAAGCTCAAAGTTCCACTATCGTACATTCAAAAAATTTGGAAGAGATATGCCGTTAAAAACACAGGAATTTATTGATGGGATAGTAAAGCACACATTTTTGATGGAGATAAGGCACACCACTGCCACATGAACCTGTGTATGGACCAAGGCAACTTTACATCAATGTTAAAAAGATGGAAGACCTAAAAATCTTTTAACATACAACAATTTAAGTATTTTTAATCATAAATAGTAAAAATATAATAAAAAATGATACAGTTCAATTTTTTCATCGATTTTCTGAAATTTTGGCATTTGGTTTGATATGGGTTTTTACAATCACGCATTCATTATTATTGTCATATATGTTATTAAATTAAAAAGATCTTTTTATCACATCTATTCCAAACGAGCTGGTTGGTTCCTCGTAAACAGAAATTAAAGTTGCCTAGGGACGCAAAGTGATTTCATTTTGGAATGTGGATATTGTGAGTAAATGTCAATCACTAAAGATAACGATCAAGAACATTGTATCAAAAAGTCTCCAGCTGTATAATAAAACTGGCTGGCTGCGTGTGGAACAAATAAAAAAACAGTTTGTAAAGAAGTAAAAACTGCGTGAAACATATTCCACCTTTGTAAAGTTTTACTCAAATTCGTATTTATGATGATACTTTTATAAAAATAATGCATTTTCCACGGGTAAAAAATAAATAATTTTAACTAATATTCTTATTTATAAGTTACACTTAAATCTTTTCTTAAGAGGCTGATAATAGGTAGAGTGTATCACTTGGCGCTTCGGATTTTACCTCCGAATCCTTAGCTCTAGAATCTAAAGTAGATTCACAAAATAGCGCCCTTGCAGTATAAATATTATTTTGATCCCTTGTGATACAATCCACTCTTTTTGCTCATTTTAGATTACGAATACGTGCCCACAATGGGCAGCTGTTACCGAATTCCCAGGATAGCATTGACCTGGGACCAGGCTAACGATGAATGTAACGCACAGGGCGCTCACCTGGTCATCATAAACTCGAAAGAAGAAGATCGAGCGGTGTTGCGAATTTATAAAAAAAACACGCATATTAGAGAAGTTAGTGACCTTTGGTGGTGGTTCTTCGCCGGCTTCAGAGCAAACGAGTCTGATGCTAGGAGATACAGAGAGTTCAGAACTGTCCTAAGTAAGTCATACTTCTCCAATCTTACCTTAACGCATACCCAGATACCCAGAACAAACACGTACTTAGAGAAAGATATCTACATACATTAGAGTAATTTAAGGGGCTCGCCTATATGTATTTTCAATCACTATATTACACTAATTATTTTGAGGAGCTTGCCTATATGTACTTTCAATCAATATATTACACTTATATGAGTAAGTTAGTGAATTTGTTGCTACTTCAGCTGAACTAATTTATATAGAAAAAATAATCTTGAGCTAGCTTTAGCAAGTGGCTCCGCTCGCCCTAAATTTGGTTATCGGCGTGGGATTCCCAACGCAACACCTTTTTTATTCCAAGATAGTAAGGTATAGCAAGCTACAGATACAGCTATAGTTCGTTCAAGTGGAATTTGGTTATAGTAACTCACGCGGGTATTTTAGAATATTTCGCAATAAAAAGTACCTCTGTGTCAAATCTCCGTTGAGGTGGAATTTAGTAACAAACATTCCACTTATTCTCGTAAGAACTTTTGAATATTCCAGACTATGTAATATTCCAGACTATAATTTATCTCTCTGCCAAATTTCATCAAGAGCCATTCAGCTGTTCTTGCGTGATTGAGTAACAAACATCCATCCAAACTTTTACATTTATAATTTTTCGCATAGATTAAAACGTTGGCTACATTATATTCCAAAACTTCAAATGTTTCCGCAAGAACTACTTCAGTGCGAGTGAAACCGATGGTTTATTTATTTTTTCATCACTGTATAACTAAACCACTCGTAATTCTGCTATGAGGTCACAGACAAACCTTTGAAACCCTATTTTGAATCAGGGTGTAATAGAAAAATATTTTTAGTTTTTTGGACAAATGACGTGAATTTAGGCGTAGCTTACTTGATAATGATAATCATTGGAAAGGGACTGCTATATCGTTTTTTTATGTTATTCTGTTAAAGCTACTGTTTTTCAGATCAAACTTTGGATGAAGTTGGATACGCTAACTGGGATCGAGACGAGCCTAACAATGCTGGTGGTGTTGAAAGCTGCGGGGCTATTTTCCATGGAAACGGAAAGTTTAATGATGTCAATTGTTTGATCGCGCTGCCCTTCATCTGTGAAAAAAAAATTGACTAGGTTAATAGTTGTTTAATAAATGTTTTATTAAATCTTAAAATGTTTGTTACTTCTGCACGTTACAACAACTAAACCGACTAAGCTGGAATCGGGCTACATTATATTCGCATTATTTAAAAAAAAACCTGCTGAAATAATCCATACTAATATTATAAATGCGGAAGTATACATTTGTTGGTTTGTCAATTTTTCCTTCTATATCTCATCAACGGAGCAACGAATCGAAAAGATTTATTGCACAGATATAGTTTATAGCTCTGAGAGTGACATAAATAGGATATCCCGATAGAACCCCATACTGTAGGCCTTAGAGAAAATCTTGGTAGGGAGCTCATTCCGATGGCGAACGGTGTAATGGTAGAAAGTAGCCGTGGGTATCATTGCAAACAATTCCTCAGAACACATCCCATTATACTAGCGGTAGAACACACACAGGGAGATAAAGTCTCTTCTCAGACTTAAGGGTTCGATACGGCTTGTAAGTTTGGAATCGTCGATGATTCTCGCAGCCCGTCGTTAAATCAAATCAAAAGGGTCAAACTGGTATCCTGGTGCACTCGCCCAGAAATTGCAGCAGTAGTCCATATGGGTCCGTGGGAAATATTATTCTTTCACCTAGCAATGGAGCAATGATAACTTGATTTTCGGCACAGAAATAGGGATCGACGTAGAATGATTTTGAATCCATTGTGAGGTCCCACAGCAGTAGTTTTTTCACGGCTTAAATCGCGAGGCACTATTTCTTTACTTGGCAACAGGGAGATATGAGTTTTGGCAAAGGTTTCTCTGTCCCTCAGACAGAGTAAAAGATAGGCCTAAATACATATGTTGGTTTACAAATTCTAAACATTCACAATTTGTTTTTTTATGCATACATAAATGCTCGTGGGCTAAAATTCTTGGTGTAAAATTTGTTTTATTATGTACTGAATGTATGTGCATAGCTTTAGTTTTTAATCTGTAGATTATCAAACCGACATCATGGGCCCATTTGCACAAAATATCAAAATTGCGCTGCATCATAATTGTCGCTTGATGTAAGTCCTTATGTGCTACTAACAAACAAGTGTCGTCAGCAAATTGATATACAGATCCCTCTGTAAAAATATTACACATGTCATTGACATCTATTAAGTACTTACAGGGACCAATTATGGATCCTTGCGCTGTTCCTTGTGTTTGTTTACTTTATATGTGTTACCCATCCTTACAGTCGTAAAACGGTTTTGATGATAATTTTCAAACAATTTTAATAGAGGAACCTGTTTACCTATCCTCTAACTTACTGAATAAAGTTTCGAATTTTAAAGTATCGACAGCGTTACTAAAATCAATGCAAATAGCAATTACATGCATTTTAACGTTCAAGTAATTGCTAATTTCATTGGTGAATTTTGACAATAGTTGAAATGTACTTTCTATATTTTTGAAAACCAAACTGTTTAGCATTTATTACATTGTAATTTTGTAAATATAAATGGAGCTCATTCGAAAGATATCTTTCAATAATTTTGTCAATAGACGGTAGTATATTAATGGACTCTGGAAATTAGCGGATTAGGAATGAGAATAAGATAGGTGCCAGCACTTACCGAAGGCTTATTACTTCACTCACACCACATGTGCCGCTAACAAACGAACAGGTCTCTGGTTCAAAACTGAGTTGTAATTAAGTATCTTTATTAATTAACACTGCTTAGGGTCGAACCACACACTTTACAAACAGTTTGGCACGAAAGGATGCTTAATATAGATGAAGATCACCGTCTTGCAAGATGGCTGGCAGAATTGAATAGGAAGGGACAAGGAACAAATTGCACCTACCTATTACTTATATGAAACTTATACCATAGATTATTGTCCAGGCTCGTTGTTATTAAATTCGGAATAACAACCCTTTTTATATATAGGGCGTACAATACAAATTTTTAGTTGATCCGGATAAATAGAACATTCGATAATTTTGTCTATTAAATGCCTAATTAAGGACATGGCTTAATTTTTTGATATCTTACATTCTAATTCCGTCAGTTCCCGGGCTTTTTCTTTCATTAGTTGTTTTAATAATTTTGTAGACTATTTCTTTTGTAGCTTTTTTATCGATTTATCAGAGCACTATTCATAGATTTTAGGATCTAATATTTTTTTGTCACAGTAAATTTTTAATTTAGATACACTATGAGAAAATTCTTGGGCAAACTTATTTGTTAGGATTGAAGATTCAGTTTTAATATGTTTCAACAATAAGTTATCCACACTTTCACTAATTTTCCCGCTTAGTTTATTTAAAATTTCCCACATTTTCCTTGGATTTCTAAAGTTATTTAAAATTTCTTTTTTAAAGTACTCATTTTTAGTTTTATTTATAAATTTGTTAGTTTTATTTCGATATTTGTTATTCTTATTGCTATATCTACAGAACATTATAAGTCATTAGAAGTGCTATGTTACTCAAACAGTACTGGAACAGCTGTCGCCACAATACATTCGCCATTTTGAAATAGCCGAGCGTCTTAGCCAATCACGATCAAATAGGCGTTGTCAGTTTGAAAAGTGTTTGTGAGGAGGCTCTGTCGATAAATCCATATCGATAAATTTGGCGTATAAAAATAAGATTTTTTATAACTAAAAATTAATAATCTACTCATACTTGGGTCAAATTATTATTAAACTTTATGAAATCCACTTTTTCACTACGTAAAATAAAATATAACCTTATGAACCAATCTATACATATAAAATGCTTTGTCCTGAATGACTGACTGACGGATCAACGCACAGCCTAAATCGCAGATAGTAGAGGCCTGAAACTTGGAGGGTGTGTTCTTCGTATAACGTATGAATCGGATCCAGACACTTATTCAGATTTTGAAATGGGTGTACAGAAAGTGTACTCCCACAGGCGTTTTCTTTTGTAAATTTTACTTTACTTGAGTGATAGCTTTCATCAAAATTTTCATTTCGGACGACAGCTGTCAAACTAGAAACTCTGTGAAGAAACTTCTAATCTATGATCAAAAGTTACAGGGATAAAGCTGTTTGTAGTTTGACAGCTGTCATCCGAAATGAAAATTTTGATGAAAGCTATCACTCAAGTAAAGTAAAATTTACAAAAGAAAACGGCTGTGGGAATACACTTTCTGTACACCCATTTCAAAATCTGAATTAGTGTCTGGACTGGAATGGCACAGGGAACCCGCAGTGGAGGCTTCACGTCACGTCGCGTCTCGCTGCTCGTAGTGACACGAGCTGCCACGCTGCGCCGCGCAACGCATCTTGGTGTACTTCGACACGTAACCTCTCACTTTTGTGCTTTCACTATAATTTGCATCTTTTTGTTCAGTAAACAAAGTCCATAATGTGTTGCTATTTCTAAAATGCCGTGCCGCGTCTCGTCGCGTCTCGGTATGAGCCGATCCTTAGTGTGTACAAATCACTAGACTACTTTTAATTCCGGACGATTATAACTTCCCTAAGGAATAACTATACCCGAGTTCCACCTGGACGACCTTTAGCTACTGCTGTGGCAAACTTCCTTAAGTACTATGTTCTGAAGCTATGAGTGTCAAAGTACTTATTTAGGTAAGAGACCGAAAGCCAGAGCATGAATTGCATGAAATGAGCAAAGCAATTACATTGCACACAGGATGACCAAAATCGGTGTAAGTCGGTTAAAACGTTAGGAAGCGAAAAAAGTAGCCCAGTCTAAACACAATCATAAATGTTCATCGCATAAATTTTTGTTTTTTCTGCGGAAATCGATAAGTTTTAGTTCGTTGGTTCTAGTTCTTATAATGTAGATCAAAATAATCTTCGTCCGAGACTTCCTAAAGAAAACATATCATAAATGCCATATCCATGGCTACATCATCAATATAAACAAATATTTTCATAGCAAAGGCAAAAGTTTAACTTTGAGCCAAGACTTGAACCTGTAACCCTTACAGTCTGTATAAGCGCTCTGCCGTTTGAGCTATCAAAGCAAAATTCTTGCCAATGAAATTCCTAACTACATCTTTGAACGTCATAGACACACAATTACTAGGAAACTTATGTTTTGCTCCTATCAAACAAATCTTACAAATTACCAGTTTTTTATGAACCTAAAAACAATATAAATACATATGCACAGGGATAGTCTATCTTCGTTTGACACCTAGTCGCCTAGTCTAGTCGTCATCGTAGTTACAATAACTTTGATTAATGTCTCAAAAATGTAAAATTCACTCGTTTAAGGCCTCATATATAAGACTAGCTAACCCGGCGAACGTTTATTTTTTTTAAAACATCTGCCGCACCAACCTAATAGGGTTGTACTCATTTAGAAACCTTCCCCGTCGTGTGAATAACAACCTACTAAAATTTCATAACCATCGGTCTACCCTTATTGCGCGAGTCCAACTTGCACTTAACCCTGTCCGACTCGCACTCGACCCTTTTTTTATTTCAGAAACCTTTCCTGGCGTGTGTATAACAATTTACCAAAATTTCATCATAATCGGTTTACCCACTTGACCCTGTCCGATTCGCGCTTTACCCTTTTTTTTTTTCAGAAACTTTCCCCGACGTGTACATAACAACTTACCAAAATATCATTACCATACCAAATTTATTACAATTGATTTAACCTTATTGCGCGACCGACTCGCACTTGACCCTTTCGGCAAATCCTTTCGTATCCGATGCATACGTTATACGAAGAACACACCCTCCAAGTTTCAGGCCTCTACTATCTGCGATTTAGGCTGTGCGTTGATCCGTCAGTCAGTCATTCAGGACAAAGCATTTTATATGTATAGATTGGTTCATAAGGTTATATTTTATTTTACGTAGTGAAAAAGTGGATTTCATAAATTTTAATAATAATTTGCAGATTTGATATTCAATGTTGATAGAAACAAAGATACATATGACGACATAAGTCATACAGTTTCTCAAGTTCTTAGTTGGTTCACATCAAATAATCTTTAACTGAATGCACAGAAAACAAAATGTTTAAAGTTTTCTTTACCAAATGTCAAAGACACTCCAACAGAATTATTTATAAACGATGAAGCACTCAAACTAGTTGTGTCCACAGTAGACTTTTAATACTTAATTGCAATTGCACTCACATATTTCTGTCTTAGCTTAAAAGTTGCTCAATTTACTAAGCACTGAAGAAGAAAGAAACTGCTTTCCATTCTCTTTTTTCATATGGTTTTTTTGTGGGAAAGGGCGGCTGATATAGAAACTATTGTTATACTTCAAAAAAGAGTAATAAGATCAATGTATAACTTATCACGTCGAGATTCTCTTCGTGCCCTCTTAAAAAAAATTAATATACTTACTGTAGCTTCTCAGTATATTTACGCGTGCTTACTGTATGTACGTAAAATCCTAAGTTTATTAGTTAAACATAGTGACATACACAATGTTAATACTAGAAATAAAAATATTCTTGCGATTCCAAAATCTCGCCTTCAGAAGGTACGTGGCTCTTTCATAATTCAAAGCATTTGCTTTTTTAATACATTTGTGTATTTGGTAGCTTGGTTCCTGCGTGATTGATGGTGACAGGTGTACGCCTGGGAAGTTTCTTGTCACATCTTCTTCCCTTAGGCTTGTTTCCGAAGTGACAGTACGTTAAATGGTGTGCATTTGTTGCCGGACTGTCGTGTGGGAGCTGGGCTACTTCATGATATACAACGTCTGTGAGTATGTGTATGCATATGGGTATGTGCCCTCTTGCATTTAGACCTCTCTGGCGTTGGGCGGCCGATGATTGATTGCAGCGAGTTATTAATACTATATTTATTATATTATTACACTTGTACCTATGCAAGTTAATACATATATGTATATATTTTTCTAGTAGTATCGATTTTTGATACACTGTTTGTGTTTTATGTATATTTATGTGTGTCCTTGTGTATGTTTTATATATTTATTTGGTAATATTATTGTAAGAAATTCTATAATTTAGTAAATGCTTTTTGATCTTCCAATCTTCTCCTCTTATCTCAATATTTTCAAAAGCAACTATAAATCAGTTTTAAGTTCAGAGTACGTGTGTTCACCGTGTGATTTTAAATGTAAACTTCTCAATATGAATCCTTTATTTTTTGTTCCTTTACTACATACATTGTAACTAATACAATTGAAGTTTTATTCGAGTTGCTTGAGTGTGTCATGCTCTCTCAAAGTGTCTCTGAGGTGGTAGCATGTGCGTCGTTACGTTCCCTAAAACATGGTTGAGCGAAGCGATGGCTGATTCATATGTCATACTTGTGAACGGGTGCCGCCTGGGGAGGCTGGTCTGGTCTTGCGTATTTCTTTGTGTTCTTAGTATTCGGTCATCGGTGTAGGATTTCAACGGCAACTCCTCAATTATGCGTTGGAGGGGGGGGGGGGGACGGATAATACTTGACGATTCAAAGTAGCTTATGTCCTTTTCCGGGATTCAAAACTATCTGCATGGCAAATTTCATCTTGATCGGAACAGCGGCTTTAGACAGATTTACTTTCGCATTTATAATATTTATTATTATATTATATTCATGGATAGTATAGAAAGTTTTAAGTATATGTATGTACATATGACATCGGAATACTCTTAAATATCTGAATTCCTTCATTCGATTGACGATATTGGTGCGCCCCCTGTGCTACATAGAAACAAAAAAAAAATAAACATGTTTGACTTTGTTTTTAGTAGCTTACTAATTTATTATTTTGTTACCTTATAAGTGTTTCGTTACATATTGTATACTCTTTAGCTAATTATCAAAGTATTGTATTATTACTTTAAATAGAACTTCTTGCCAGCTCTTTTTGGTAAAAATTAACATTGTTTATATTGTATTGACAATTCAAAAGTGTTCTTAGAAACCTATTTGAATAAAGTTTGATTTGATTGCGCAAACTATCGGCACTCCTTGACCTTGTGACTTGGAGAATACGATATGATATTTCTAACTTATTACTTATGAATTATTATCAACTATTTTAATTTCAAATAACTTTTTCATCATTTCAGAAAAGTCTCGATATCATGGAGCGGTACGTGATATATGTTTTTTTGCGATTTTCTGTAAGTACATATTTCCTTTTCTATTTCTATTAAACATTTGCAAAAAGTGTTGCGGCATGCTACTCAGTGTACTTATATTAAATTATATTTTTAAGTGTCGTCCGAACTCACTTTTGATTGTCTAATTGATTCCTTTTTTTACTAGACCGCGGCAAAGCCCAAAAGGAGTGCTATGTGTTTGACCTGTATGTATGGCCGACTCTTTGTTCCCTCTTAACTAATAAATGGCTCAACTAATTCAAATAAATTATAGGTGGTTAGGTTCGGTTTAACAACTAGAGTGTCAAAGGCCATATTTAAATTTTAGGAAATCGAAATGGCGGATTTTTGGCCCAAAATTTCGGAACATGAAAAATCTTTACTTTTCAAAACATATCGAGTGGGGTGTTAAAATAAAGAATTTTAAAAAAGATTTCAAGCTAAAATTTGAAAAAAAAACACTAAAAAGCTTTAAATAAATAAAAAAAAGTAAAAAAAGAATTTTTAAAAAACTTGCTTTTCTTAAAACATTAGAATCATATTAAAAAATTCAATCTAACCGAAAGTTGTATTAAAAAGTTAAAAATAATTTTTCAAAATGATTATAATTTGTTTTATATCCTCGCTCGACTGCAAGAAAAGCAAGGCGTACGAAAATTTGACGGACTAGAGTTTAGTGGATATTAATTGAGATTTTATCAAGTGATTGTATGTAAGTACGCACACTTTGCTTTTCTTGCAGTCGTGCGTGGATATAAAAAAAATTATATTCATTTTGAAAAATTATTTTTAACTTTTTAGTACAATTTTCGGTTAGATTGAATTTTCTATATGATTCTAATGTTTTAAGAAAAGCAAGTTTTTAAAAAATAATTTTTTACTTTTTTTTATTTTATACTTTTTAGTGATAATTTAATTGAATTTTTATAGTTTATTGCCCAATTTCATTAGTTGGGTGATGAGAACTTAGAAAACGATATTATGTTCAATATAAATTAGTAATTAAATTCTCACTTAATTTTTCACGTTCCATCCTTATGTCCACCTTCAGGTGCACTTCCTGCATATGCCAAGAGGTGATAACATCAAAATGAACATCAAATTCGTGATCTGCGACCCTCATAGCCCCCGGATATCCATTTTTAAGATTTTTAAATTTTTCACCTCCACCTCTAGGTTGTAGCCCTGGTACAACTCTGGGAGGGGGTTGTTGGTCAAAGTACCTGTGGAATATTGCATTGTATTCCGAGCTTAGTAAGTATGCAAAATTTTATCGAAGGGTGATAACAGGAAGTATGTTTAATTAAGCTTGCAAGATTCCACCACAAGATGGAAGGAAAAAAACGAAAAAGGAAGCATTGTTTGTTAAATAAAAGCAAGTAAAAAACCCGACTGCAGAAACATTAAGAACTAAACAGAAATTAAAACATACTTACTAAATATTTAACTATATGCAAACGGGACTCATTTCAATGCAAGTTCAAATAGTGTACCTACAGCAGGTGGGTATTGCCCACACTATAGTAGTTACCTTAAAAGGTATTGCCCACACTATAGTAGTTACCTTAAAATTAGTCAATAAGTCTGCTTTAGAGGCTTATTTTTTATTTTTTAGTGGATTTGAAGGTTTATATTTTTGTTGCAAAAATAGCACATCTCTTAGTTTACATACATACATTTATGCATGCAATTAAAAAAAAAAAGATTAGAGGATAACTGTTCAAGTGCTTGTCGTGGACGCTTAAAGTAAGGGTTCCGTAGAATTGGAATTGTTTTGGATAACTTAGAAACTGGTAAACCAAATGTGTTCTAAAAATTCGATTGTCAGTATTCAGAGCGACCCTTAATTTTTTATTGGCTTTGAAGTCAGTTTATGTTTTTTTTGAAAAAAATAGTTTATTTTTAATTTTTAGCTTCCCTATTAAACAAAATTAATTTTTCAATTGGTCGTTGAACTCAATATTAAAGAAACTTAGAATTTTCTTTCATTTTTCTTTGAAACCATATATTACTCAAGCAGACGAATGACAGGACGAGGGATAGGAAACTACAACGGTTCCTATTTTTAGGGTTCCGTACCCAAAGGGTAAAAAACGGGACCTTATTACTAAGACTCCGCTGTCCGCCCCTCTGACTTTAGTCTGTATCTCATGAACCGTGATAGTTATATATTTTCTTTAAAAATAAAAAATAATTAAATTAAAATATAACAATTGTATAAGGGGCTCTCATACAACAAACAATTTTTTGCCGATTTATAGATAATGGTATGGAACCCTTCCGTCCGACTCGCACTTCGCCATTTTAAGCACATATCTACGTAATCCTAAAAACATATAATTGAAAATATATGAGGAAACTTTAAACGTTCAAATCACTTTTTTATCATTTGTCTACGCAGGCATATTTCTGTAAAAAAAAATTATTTGTGGCTTTAATTAAGTCAGTAGACTCAAATATTTGCCAATGTCAGTTTACACGAAAAGAAATGAGAAAGATGCTGGTGAACGGTTTCTATTAATATGAATATAGAGCTTATTCAGTCTATGTACACTACATAAACAAAAAAACTATTAGGTAACTAAAAACAACATAAGATTAATATATTTATAAAATTATAATTATGTACATACCTCCGCTTAAGGACCTTAATATCATAATCTTCTCCAAATTAGTCAAAAACTAAATTAACTCGGTCCGATAGTGTTAAATCTTTTGGATTGTTAAAAACATTTTAAACACATCCAGACGTGTTAAAAAATATCTGCTTTCTTCTCCTTGTGTACTTGCGGTGTCTCCCGGAGGGTGCAGAAAGCCGGCTATGGCGCTATTCGTAGCTTCATTTGCCACTCGCTGACCAGCATGAGGGTTGGCGCCTTCATACCTCTCTAGCATTAAGTCCTCTGGTCGAGGCACAGAAGGACATCCCCCAGTAGATTGGGTCAACCCCTGCTGAGGCAAAGGTGCATCATGGGTCTGGAACGGCTCCATGACGTCTCACCTCCATGCCTCAACTAAGCTGTCAATTTTGACATGGGGTTTTAGCGAAAGCCTTATGAGGGTGGACCCCTTTCCATGTCATATTATACAGTACCATGCAAATCATTTAAAAGAAAAAAAAATCATTGAAATGTGCTTAATTGCTTACAAAGAAATACATGAACAATGGAACTATTACTCTTAGGATTTACTAGATATTTCAATCCACCGTTTGCTTTTAACTACACATTTCAATTATCAAGCGATGCATTTAACCAGGTCCTCTATGATATAATAATAATAATAGCTAAATTATACTAAAAGCCTGCTTTCACGATGCATAGCTATAAGAAATATCACAGAACCTGGTTAAAGCCATGTCCTCATGATATGTAGTTACAGCAAACGGAGGAAAATTTTCAATACGAAATCCAACATTTTTTGAAATTAATACTTTATAGAATTAATTAATAACACTGTGTGACACGATTTTTCTAACATAAATGAGATTACGTGTTTTGAATTCCTTATTCCATTGTTGAAAACATTGTCTATTGATATGGTTGTCTAACACGTCACGTTTCTAAGTTATAGTGTCAATACTATTTACGTGTACCCTCGTAAAAAACAAAAGATCAAACGTTGTTAATTGCAGATTTCTTTTAATACTGAAGTCTGTACGACTATTAATTAAAAGTTTTAGTGGTCTTAAGATAATTCTACCAGTTTATTTGGGTAATTATAACATTTTTTTCGAAAGTCATGAAGAAAAGTAACCACCGCAAGTGTTTAAATCATCCGGAAAAGTTAAGGAAAAATTAAGGCAAAGTTAATATTTCATCATTTTCTTTTGGAATATTTGGCTCATTTTTTATATTGACCACTTAAACCTCAGCTATTTTGATTCGTTGTCACTTGTCAATATATATAACATTTTTTTTGTGTAAAATTAATAATTTAAATAAAAAATATGATATACAATTTTGATACTGTCTTTATTTATTTATAGTACATCAATTTATCATAACTTTAAAATGATACGTGTTACAAAAAATCTATTTAAGTTTTTCTGTTCAGCAGGTTTATTTTGATAAAAAATAGCCGTTTCATTAAATGTTAGAGCACAAAAAAAAAAATTTGTCACACAGTGTAATGTTTATGTTTATTAGCAGCAAAGTACAAAATCCGTTAAAAAAATATTTTCTAAGTTCGTTCACAGCAACGTAGGTATCATTGGAAAAAAAAACATTTTATATAAAAGTTTTTATATAGTTTGTATGAGAAGGCAAAAACATTTACATTATAAATAAATTCGTCACTTGAAAAAGTGATTCATATCTGAGCATCGCCCGTTCTTTAACACCCTCCGTAGGGCGTTAGCCAAATCATAAAAATCAAAATGGATTGCACAACCGCGCGTGAAATTTATAAAACAAATTACAGGACTCCACGGAATTGGGGCTTGAATTTTTTTTTATTGTATAGAAGAAGTCATGCTCTTAATACTCAAGTAAATAACTTTTCCCAATATGGTGGAATAACGGTAAAAAAAAAATCAAAAAAATTAAAAAACGTATTTTATCCGGTTTTAATGAAGTTACAATACATTAATAGCACTAAAACGTAAAAAAATTTTTAAGTTCACATGAAAAAAAAATTTTTATTCTGTCCGGCAAAAAAAAATGGATTTTCAAAATTTTTTATTTTAAAAATTTGGCATATTTGTCACTCACTCACTCTTGCCTTCGGAATATCTAAATCTGTTTAATCTCTGGAACAACAAATCCGATTCCAAAAATTCTTCTTACCTTAGGTATAGCACGGACGCGAAGCAGGAAGAATTTCGTTCAATGACCGGTCACTATTTGTCTCTGTTGCGCGCGCATAATTATTTGCCATCGCGCTCGCACAGATGCGATGACCGACCGCTGTCATCAAAAATTACTACTATTTGACCACTGAACACAGGCTAAAAGGTCAATGTACGAAATTCTTTGTGCTTCGCGTCCGTGCTTTAGTGTGTTTATCTAAAAGAAGCAATTTTTTAATAAAAAACATAGAGCGACTTTAAAGCCACTCTAAAAAGTAAACAGTAAGTCTCTAAAGCAGACTTAGACAACATTCAGCTACATCGTTTTATTCGCCTTGAAGTTAATTGCAACTGCCCCTAAAGCAGACATACTTACAAAATATTTAGCTACAGTTTCTTTACCTTAATTTCGGCTGAAAACAAATCCTTTTACCTTTATTTACTTGTCTTTATTTTTAGCAATCGATTTCTAGGGGAATAAAACATTTGGCTGAATTTATTGTCAATAAGTCTGCTTTAGAGGCTAATTTTTTACTTTATAGTGGATTCGAAAGTTTATATTTTTGTTAAAAAAATAATTGATTTTATTGTTTACATAAATTCATTCAATTAAAATAAATGTTTTAAAATAACTGATAAAGTGCGAGTTGTGGACGCTTAAAGTAAGGGTCCCATAGAATTACAAATTGTTCTGGATAACTAAGAAATTATAAACGAAATTTTTGTTGTAAGAATTTACAAAGTTTTATCACCGTGATTTTTTTCAGATTTTAAGAACAGGCGGTTTGATAACCAGTTCAATAATAAATAAATAAATGGTTTATATCAATGTATGTAGGCTGATCCTCAATTTTATTTTGATCAATCAATCATTTACATTACACAACTACAATTGCATTACTTCACATAAGGTGTACCCTTTTGAATTTTTGTATCTATAATCTGTCAATTACAATTAATCTGAATCGCTGCAACCACGCCATCTTTATTCTAGGGTACTTGATACAACCGAAAATATCGTTCACACAGATTTTTATTGAATTCAGCTGCTGTAACTTAAGCCTTTGTTGCTTTTTTCGTCGTCTATTACAACTATTGAGATCGAGTACTCACGATCGTGATACTTAAACAGATAGGTTAACAAAACTAGGTAATCTACTAAATTCCAATCAAATATCGTCATACTAAGTACAATAATTCTATTCTAATTACAACACAGCAATATGTACCAAAAGTTAATTACAGATTATCTTTGGAATCCCAACACATAAATCCTGTTGTAACACGTTCGCTCTTTGAAGTCGGACTAAATACCGTTAATATTTGTCTTTCACAAATGTGAGGGTCTGGGCCGTAAGGCCTTAGTTTGATACCCTATTGTACGGATTTGTCCTCTTTTTTAAAATTAATTTACACCTGTTTGTCGATGTTAACCTAAAACATATTTTTATTCAATATCTTTGTAATTCTTTTCACCTATTTTCACATCACTGTACAGTGCAGTAAAATCTTTTTAGACCCGATGTCCGGTCGCCTGTGTCATGTAAGTTCACACTATTTTAATATGGCGTATGGCTATACTGTAGTTTTGACTTTTGTTCATTGGCAGTGGGTCAAATAAGTTTGTTGTGTTTTGACAGACGAAATTTAATCCTTTTATCGATATCGGACTTCTAATGAAATAAAAAGAATGTTATATTCCGAAGGCTAGGAAATGATACGCGGTCCTTTTGTATTATTAATAGGTAGGTACTTAAACTGTCATTGCGTCACAAAAAATCTGGCGCAGTTGAGAACGATACCGGAAAAGTTAAAGTTAAGAAAAAAAAAATTGGCTAATCTAAATGAAATATTTGATTACAGCAGCAATTAGTATTCTACTATTTTATTGTTTGTTTCAGATTCATATAATCTATCTATGACAATACATACTTCCCAACAGACTTTATAATTAAAATGTGTTAGTTATTTAATATGACGATGCCCCTTTACAGCCAAATTGTCAGACTAGTGACAAACATATGATTGTGCACTTGGGAGGCTAACCATCACACTTACCCCAAATTATTTATTGTAATAGGTCCTGTATCTACGACACTGTATTAAGTCTATGATATTTTAATCATTGTTAATAATTAAACTATCAGTATGAATTAAAGTTTAAATAACTACTGTTCGTGAATCTCACAAGATGAAAAAACCTCAAGGAAGTTTACTTCTAACAAACTTTTTTTTCATTAAAGGTAATGATGTAGGACTTAAATATAAAATTTTGATTAACATGCTTTAATTATGATCTTAAATATATTATATTAAACAGATATTGTTTGTGAATCTCACAAGATAAAAAGAACCCCAAAAAAGTTTACGTACAAACGTTTTTCCATTATGACAGTATAGGAAGGTACTTACGATACTTACGATTTTTATTACATAAGTTAGTTTGAATAAGAGTTCAAAAATCTATTGTTCGTCAGTTACACAAACAAAAAACCCAAGACAGTTTATTTCTACAAAACGGTTTTTTCATTATGACGATATACCTATAGTACGATAATATTTTTGTTATTGTTAATCTTTGAACTATCTGTATAATTGAGTTAAATAACAGTTGATTATTAGTATCACCAGCTTCTCGAAATGGAGCAATACGTGAAATGTGTTATTTTTGCGTTTTTCAGTAAGTGACTATTAACTCTATATTTTTTTTTGTTCTAATTTATTTAAGGTTCACCACACAATAGATATAAGATATGTTTTTTTCACGTACACAATTTTTTTGAATGTGAATAGATAGATAGGGCTTCATATATGCATTTACTTAAGTTAAACAAAAATCTTTGTAGCTGTGGTGTATATGAGCATTGTTAGACAGCCAACGTTTTTATTTTTACCTTTTATTTCACTAATGCAACAATGTAAAGTTTGTTTCTATAACTAATTCTACTTCGCTTTGCTTTAAAGCTACTTTGCTGTAATAACACAGTTTACGTTGTTCTCATGACTAAAAAAATTTAAATATAATGATAACAATATTTCTTATTTTTCTTCATTTTGGAGTTTTAAATTTAATGTGAAATGAAAAGAACAGTGTTTAAGTGCAATAAGTAAATTAACGTAGTAGCTTCTGTGATTTTATTCCATTCCTCGGCAAATACGGCCAGTGCGAAGTTAGAGACTGCTTTGTGTGATTTGTCGAAGAAAGTGGCAGCACTAACAGCAGGGATGCTACTCAATCAACCTTGATTGAAGGACAAGATCAACAACGAATGATTGAGAATTAAATTGAGCTCGCGCTGCCTCAAGCCCAAGCGCTCTTTCGGCCCGACGGCATACCACCTTACCTAGTTAGGGATTGTCTTTACATCTTTGAAAAGCCTCTTTAATCTGTATCTCCGGGAAGAAAGATGAATGAAATGTAACTAGTGATTCCTGTACTTCCTATTTGATTCGTATTTGCATTTAAAGCTAGGGTATAGGCTAGACCGCGAAAATACGCCGTTTTTGTGCAAATTTTGTGGGTAAACTATAGCATCTAAAGCATAAAAAAATAATTGTTATAAAACTTACTTTTGTCTACTGCATTACCTTACTGAATGATTTTCATTTATTGTATTTAATGCAATAAAAATTTTGGAAGTGACCGTTGTTTCAACACTTGTGCAAATATTTAAAGCGTGTTTTGCATTTGCTTGTAATGAAAGTTGGTTAAATAATTAGAATAGCTTGTTATCTAGTACATATACTCTAAGTTGTAGCGAAAAGTCAAAAAATGTGACTACAAAACGGTAATAACGTTAAATTCCATACAAAAAATTTAAAGTTTCAAAGCGTCATTACGGTATAAATTACTTAAAAAGTATATAACATATATATCTCATAGTAATGTATATGAGATTATCTAGTGATTTATAGTACATCCACATACACAACGTTAGAATTACAGAAATTCGCTTTCTGGCCTATATCGCCCTCATAAAAGGAGATTCGGGTTGCAAAGTTACCGGAGCCTTTCAGAATTCAAAAAGGTTCGTTCGTTCGTTTCAGCACTGCTGAACGTATGCCTCCCCTTTATGTCTCCACAACGGCCGGTCCTAAGCCACCTTCGTCCATCCACTTCCTGCGGCTCTGCCCTGATCATCTGTCCACTGATCTGGTAGGTGGTCGATCCACGCTGTGTCTTCCGATCCGTGGTCGCCACTCGAGAACCTTTTTTCCCCATCGTATATAAATATATCTGTATGTATGTAATTTATTTCTTTTTAATAATAACATTATGTCTTAAAAAATATACATAATATATTCAAAAAAAAGATCTTCGAATACAAAAATAAAATAATAAGGAATAAAAATATTCAAAACAAAAACAAACAGATATGTTAAAAAACATATGTTTATGTTACTGTAAAAGCTCGAACTACGGTAAATCCTAAGGTTTAAGAGAAAGTCTTAGGATTTACCGACATGGGTTGGGAAATGTAAGGATTTATGAAAATGGGTCATTTTTTTTGGACTTTTTTGAGACAGTTACATTTTTTAATCCTTGTCCTCCAGTCAACGACAATTACCAACAACTTATTGAAGGCTCACTTCTTTATCTTTGTCAATTTCTTCTATTTTTATAAAATCTTCAGAGCATGAGGTAAACTGATTCTGTGTGTTCTGTGTTTTTCTTTAATACTCCAATTTTGGTACCCGAATGGTAAAACTCACTGTCCTTTACATCTATCACAACTGCAATAATGCTTTTAGGGTCAGTTTTAGCTCTGTCAATGTCAGGTACTTTCAGTCTTACATTTTGGCCAGCTTTCATATTTAAATATATATCAGCTTTCATTTTTTCAGCTTGGTGTACCAAATTAAATTTTGCTTTGGTTCTTATTGTCAGCACAGCTTCTATTGTCTTCGTCATTGGATATTCTTGAGCATGAGATTCGTTGTCTGTCTCTGAATCGTTACATTGATATTATTATTAATTTGATGGTCCTTCATCTTCTCGATTAAAATCTTTTCATTTTCTTGTGTTTCATATCTTACATTGTCACAGTTTACCTCCCCTTCAGACTCATTTTCAACAACGTTGTCTTCCTTGTCCTGTTCAATTATACTATCGACAATAATTTTTTGTTCCGCATTTTTTGGGAATGCAACAAATTTTCCAAATCTTCATCAGAATTTAAAATTCCAATCATATCTTTAGGAATTGCTGACGTTGCAATGCTTATTTTCATTGGACTACCAAACATTGCTTCGTAAGGGGAGCATTTAATTACTTCGTGATATGCTCTATATTTCATGCCCTGGATAAATTTCAAGCCCTCTGACCATTTTGATAACTGATTTGTTTCCATCCACGTACTGAACATTTTTTTAATGTCTTGATTGATCCTTGACTCTGGCTATGTCTTGGCTTTCCATGTACGATTTTTACGTCTGGCCACATAGAGCATAAACTTTCAATTATTGGGTTACAAAATTCCCGACCATTATCGGAATGAAGGATGTTCGGCGCTCCAAAAGTGGTGAAAATATCACGTTTTAAGTTCACGAAGGATCACGAATTTAGTGAGATGGTCTAGATAAACTATTTCCGCCAGGGTTGGTTTGTAGGTCTTTGAGATCTACTTGACAACGTAAGTTCATTTTACTGTGAAGTATTGGCTTGATGACAATGCCCTTTTTCTAGGTTTTCTGTTTCTTTCGACATGGTTGGTAGAGCTTTAAATAAGTCATGATAGCCTAAACTGTTATATTTTAATACTTGCGGTTCCATTATTTAAGCATCCTTGTCCTTCCACTGTGTCCAACAGCAACATGCGTTTCGTCAAGAAAGTCGAATAAATCGTCGTAACAAACGTAATACTTAATTTCCCCATTTTCTTCCTTCATCAGCGCAATTAGCTTTTCTTCGCCGCCTATATTCAAAATATCATAGCGCTTTCTACGCCTGTAATGAACAGCTTCCTTTTTTTCACGTTCTTTGCAGTTTTTACTTTCCCTCAACACTTTACGTATTTGTCCTTATCGAGATAAAAGTTATTGTCATTTTTGTTTGCCACGAGCTCGTCCATTATTTCATGAAATCTATGTTTTACACGCATTTTGATTCACAAGGTACTTTAAGACATCAAAAATACAAACAGCAATCAACTGCGGCGAGTGGAGACGGTGCGGGTGCAGACCATCCACGAACACAACGCCCAACACGTTATAACATGTCTTTTTAACATTTACTGTGCCTTTAATGTAAATCCTAAGACTTACCAAGTGTATGCTGGTAAAAGTGGGAATCGCAAAATCGTTCGGGCTTTTACCATTAAAAGTTAGTAAATCTTAGGTTTTACTCTTAAATCTTAGGATTTACCGTAATTCGTGCATTTACAGTAACATATACATGCATATAATTTAATATTATTATGACTGATGTTTCTTATTAACAATGACCTTTTATAAAGACGTCTAAAATACAGAGGCAACTAGGCTTACCAAAAGTAACTGGTTACATTAATAATTTTCATGTGATTGGAATGACTGTCAATTAATTTTTACATGCTTTAGCGCTGACGCAAGCACAGCAGTTCCGTTTGGACTATAAGTACAATTCAGAGGCAAAGGCATTCTACAAGTTACATGTGGAGATGAATACCAAGTCATATGCTCTCGAGGTCTGCAGCATGGAGGGAGCTCAACTCATGACTGTCAGTTCCAACGTGGACGTGGCGCAGGCGCTCTCTATGTTGGAGCAGTATCCTGACCTCGAGGTTGCATGGATAGGAGATGACGAACGTTCGTTTAAATCTGAAAAAGTGACACCATCTGGTGAGTATTTAACATTCCTCTTGCTAATGGTATGTAAGAACCAGCATCACAGACATCAAAATATTATATATAGTTTTAATTGGTTTAAATTCATAATATTGTTAGTGTATTTTTTAGGATATTTTGACAAGAAATGTGATTTTTTTTACATAGAAAGATAGCTTATATAGTAGGAAACAGCTGTAAACCAGTAGAGGACTTAAATTTCTGAGAAACTACGAAAATCAAAGCTTAGAGGTACGAAGCCTTTAGCAAATTCAAATGCTTTATTTCGCAAAAATAGGATATCACTTTTTTGAAGTCAATAACGTATAAGTTACTAGTTACTACCGCTTCGAAGTCAAAACTGCGTTCTAGTGAGAAGAAACGGCAAGAAAAACTCTCAAGGAGTCACTCTTTTAATTTTAATTAATCAATAAAAAATATCAAATAAATTATGTTAACAAAAAAACATTTTTTTAACATAATTTTAAGAACTGCATTTTTATCATCAAGGTAGTCTTTAATTGTTTAATAAGCTTTTTTAAGTTTAATTGACATACTTCTGCAGAGATTTTATTTTTAAAAAAGGTTCATTGTCCAATCAATGATTAATCGATTTTCTTAAGCTTTGTGTGGATCACAGCAAGTTTGTGTTTATTTTGAGTATAAAGATTATGAATACCGCTATTTGTTATTGTATTTTAAAGCGATCAATATTTTTATGAAAAAAAAATTATCTAATAATACTGATACGGTAAGGTAAGACCTTGATTGCCTTAAATTAATCTCTTAAAGAGTGTCTATGGGATAGATTGTAAATTTCTCGAACAGTCCTCTTCTGCAGTACAAACATTTTTTGAATGAGCTGCGTGTCCCCATAGTAAAATACCGTCAGACATCACGCTTTAAAATACGATTCGGTCAGTACCTTCGTCCGTAAAAACAAATCAAAGAACAAAGACAAATCTTTTTAACCGCGAATGCTGCAGAACTAAGCCTATTCGCCTGTATATTTTTAAGCCCCAATGAAGTAAATCGCTTCGGGTCAAGGGTAATACCTAATAATACGTTTTATTTACAATTTCTTACTGCTTCCTAATACTGCTTATGGTTATAAGTACCCTGGTTCTTACGTCATTAACATTTGGTGTAAAAAATTTAATAGTATTGGTTTTCTTACTATTTTTCGTAAATAATTCATGTAGAACCAGAAGACAACTTTGGTCAGACAGTTGTTAACATTATTTAAAACACTTTCGCGTTTTTCAAGTGAAAAGGGTAAATAAAAGTGGTGTGTCGTCTGCAAACCACATTATCTCATGACTATATTTTAAAACCCATAGACAAAGCATCAATGTATATAAGAAATAGGAATGCCCCAAGAATGGAACCCTGTAGAACACCAATTTTAATACCATACCGTTAAAATTTGATGATTAAAGTTTCATGTTGAATGCAATCAAATGCCTTAGATAGATCACAGAAAACACCCAAGGCATCCATCGAGTCTTCTCAAGCATTAAATATGTTCTGGATAAGTTTTCGAGCGACCCAAACCCTTGCGAATCCAAACTGTTGACAAGTTAGGAGTAAACTAAAGTGAATACTCAATTGATTAAAAAACAAATAGGTTTCAAAGGACTTTAGATTGCAAAAATGATAACTAACATAATGTACCTACCAAAATTGTAATATTTATCGTGAATAATTATTGAAATATGACGTTTTGAACAGTAAAAAAAATGGTGGAAGCAAATTTCCTCCAGCTTCTTTTAAATGTCCATTTACCTGGTACTTTCGTATTTCTTACTTGTTTATTGTCCGCGACTTTACACGCGTATAATAAAAATTTACTTAATTAATTTAATGGCATCTGAATATGCCTGTGATCTTTGTGCTGTGTGCATGTGGTCGTTTCGTAGTGACATTAAGAAATTGTACCCATTGAAAATTGAAAATTAATTTTCCAGCAAAAATTTGAAAGAATGATGCTTCAACTATTTCTGTGCCAAGAATCGAGTCAACAAGTCGGTTTGAATAGAGTAGTATTACTTAACTATGATTCTAATAATCATTACATTTTTATCTTTTATTTTTTAAGTAATGCGTTCGAGCAACGAAATAATAATAAATATAATAAAAATACTAAAACTAAAAAACCAAATGGTAAAATAAAATTCAAGGATTGTCAAAATAACATTTTCATGTTTTATCGTCGATTTCGAAAAGTTATTACGTTTTTGTATTTGATGGTAGCAGTAGACTCTACTTGTTGTATTTGAGACCATTACTGAATTCATATTATTGACGGACGGACCTTACGGTTCGTTCTTCAAACTCTACTCATCCAGCAATAGCTCACGGCCTCGACAATAATGTATTATTTTATTTCTAGCAATATAATATGATTACTTTTCCAGGATCAGACAGCGACGAATGTAAAGTGGTGACGAACACCTGGAAAGTGCAGCCAAAGGAATGCTACTACCAACGGCCGTTCATCTGCAAAGTTAACGCCAGTGATGCTTATTACGATACAAAGTGTCAAGTCTTCGGCAAAGGTAAGATTTACGATACATAAATTATGTCTGTATAGTTAGCGTTGGGGCTGCAGGTTATTTGAATGACCTTGCCGAAACAGAGATTATAGATCTATATATATATAGATCACTCTGCAGTTCCCAGCGCGTCTTGCGCCTACGTGCAGTACTGTTGAAAACAGGTGAAAGATTAAAAGAGTAAAAGGGTCACTGTTTTTTATTTTGAATGCTACTGCCAAATATGTCTTATGCATCAATGATGCTACTGTATTTTTGGAGTTTGAATATAGATAGATTCTGATAACAGAAATAGGAAAAATCACTTATATTTTGTTTCGTATATACATGTTTTTAAGAGTTTTAAGGCTAACTCTTATAATGAGGTCATGATGACCTATGCCGAGGAAACGTGGACGCTGGTAGTTGGCCTGATCCACAAGCAGAAAGTCGCTAAGCGGGCTATGGAAAGGGTATTGCTTGGAGTTTTTTTGAGGGATATGATCAGATGAAGAATTTAAAGTGACCGAAATAGGCCATTGATTATTCAATGGCAAACTGAAGTGGTAATGGGCAGGTCATTTTTGTCGTAGACCCGATGGCCTTTGAGTCAGACGTTGGCGCATAAAAAGTATTTTAATATAAATAAATATAGTCAATTCTTGCTAACATACGAGTACATATGGGTACGTAACAAACATTACATTATATATACATAACTATAAATACTGTTATTTTATTTATAATAACATTTTTATAATCAAAATCAATAATTGACGTGCGTTAGTACAAAAACTCGAGAACGGTGGGACCTTTTGGGTAATTCTTTTTTTGTTGTGTTTGTTATTGTTAGAGCAAAGTTTTCATGTAAGAAAAGAGGGTCAAGTGCGAGTCGGACTACCGGTAAACCGATTGTAATGAAATTTTAGTAAGTTGTACACACGCCGGGGAAGGTTTCTGAGAAAGAAAAAACTGGTCAAGTGCGAGTCGGACTCGCGTACTAGGGGTTTAACGTTTGGATTTAAATTTTGGTAAATTGTTGTGCACACGCCAAGGAAGGTTTTTTAATTAGTACAACAAGTATTTTTTATTGCGTTGACTTAAAAATTTGATTTTTTTACAGCTTCAAGAGACTGTATATCTTATTTAGTTTTAGTTTTTGATATTAATTTAAACTTAATACCTTTACGCGTTCCTGAGAAAAAGGGTCAGACACACGGACAAAAAAGTGACCCTATAAGGGTTCCTTTGTTCCTTTTGAGGCACGGAACCCAAAAAACTTTTAGTGACGCGTTTAGTGACCGTGTTTGATATAGTGAAGTTATTGAACATTTGAAAGGACAGAAGTGAAACGTAGTGAAAAAGGATATATCGGTGGGTGATTTCGTGGTGTTTGCAACAAAAGATAGCGTCGCGACCCCGGGTGACACTACAATCTTTTTCTTTTATTTCCATCTAATCCCTTAGCAGTAATATTTCACTAATTTTATAGTAGATTAAACTTGTTCCTCTTAAGAGCTAGGCCCCCTAACCGACGATAGATCAGTCTGACAGTCACCCCTTCCGTCGAGACTGCCGGTCACATACGGTTGATAATTATACAATGACTACATAAACGAAATCAACTAAGATCTTGGTCAATATAACCATGAACCAAGACTATACTAACCAATTTACAATAGTACATTCAACTAAGTTTAAAGCTCATAATACTTATGATTAAATTTGCTTACTAGAATCAGCTATGAAACTTGTTCAATACTAATTGGTATAATGATTACAGGAAATACGTTGCTCATTAACTAAGATACATTTCTTTCCGTTCTAGTTTTTTGAGACCAATAGGTCTCGTTTTAGTCTGTAAAAGGTTAACCAATCATAGGGAGAATTCCTTAGGGACTCCCCTTATAACTGCCCTGATCACGGGTTCTTCGGGCAGCGAGTACGTGTGGTACTCGTATTTCTGAGCCGTAAGAAAGGCCGTCAGATTGCGGAAATCTGTCGGTGTCGGAACCTGCACTTTGATGCCGAGCGCGGCGTATAATTAATACGCTTGGCCTTCATCGCGTTTGCAATGTTTTCCCTTTGTCTTTGATGACAACAGGGAGCGGAGTTTTTAACTTCCGTCCCGAAGTGGGACAATCGGCCTGCGAAGAGGTGGCGGTGGGGGTGGCGTCCATGGCGGCTGGCTCAGGGCTGGCCGCCGAGGTGGACGGGGACGGTGAAGCGCTAGGCGCTTTGAGCGTTTACTACGGATTGCTTGGTGTGTACCTAACACCTACTCCTACGGCCGGAGAAACGTTGTCACCGTTAGGTTTCCCCCCGAGCAACGAGACGTTATTTAATTCAGAAACGTTTAGGTAGGCCGCAACTCTGAAAAGAGCTCAACGATCTCACCCACCAGCCCTTGAGCACTCGGAACTGGATTTCTTACAAACTGGAACGCAATCGATACTTAAACGCGAGAATGCGCGGAGTAGCGAACCGCTGAGGCGGAAATACTACACTAGCGATCCACCCAAAGCCGGGCTCAGGCCGGGCGAATCAGCGTCAGTCAAAGAGCCAAGCAAAAGGACACCACTATGCGTTGTAGTTCCGCGACTACGAGAACACACACTCACACACAAAAACACACAGTATCGCTTCGATAAAATTCGCGTTATGGGCGCGTTGAAAAGCGCGAAAGTACACTCACAGAGGGCCGAGAAGCGATCAAGAAAATAAGACAATTGACCGATGTCGACACTGCAAAAATAGTATATTTTAGCTATTTCCATAGTTTAATGACATATGGTATCCTATTGTGGGGTAGCACTGCTGATGTACATACAATATTTTTGTTACAAAAAAGGGCAATTCGTGCTATTTATAAATTAGGATCTAGGATATCTCTGAAGGATAGGTTTAGGGAAGTGAAAATTTTAACTTTAGTGTCGCAGTACATATATGAAGATCTTTTATATGTACATAAAAATATCAATAGTTTCAGCAAGAAAAGTGACGTTCACAAAGTAAATAATAGAAGTAAAAATAAGCTGTTGGTGCATGATACACGTCTACACAAAATAAGTAACGCTTTTATGGGGCAAAGTATACACTTTTACAACAAAGTTCCCAATAAAATTCAAAATCTAGCAATAAGTAAATTTAAATCTTTTATCAAGCAGGTACTTTGTAAAAAGGCATACTACAATATTTCAGACTATGTAAATGATAAAAATCCTTGGGACTGATGATGCTCAATTACAGGATACATAGGTAAACCAAATTAAAATGGAAATAACATAAAATTGTACGACTAAAAATTTTTTATTTAAAACATCAATTGTATTTTAGTTTATTTGTATTATTGATAGTGTTTTTAAAAGAGTAACTAACAAGTTTCTTGCCGGCTTCTTCTCGGTAGAAATCAACAACATTGTGAACCGGCGGGAAGGTGGGAGGGTTCAAAAAATAATATTTTATAACTTTGACGATTCAAAAGTGATTGTAAAATCCTTATTTGAACAAACCATTTTGACTTTGACTTTGACTTTGAATACACACAACCGAGCAGCGCTCAACACTCAGGCCGATTTTCCAAGAATCGCGGGCAATAAACCAAACGACGAAACGAGGTAGACAGCGCTGAGGCAAAACACCACACAGGAATGCGCACCAGCTGAGTCAACACTCCACGGTGCACAATGAGAGTACTTGACGCTCTCGAACACGACCGCATAACACGAAAGTCGAATCGAGAATCAACGTTATAGATAGGCCATAACAATATGATGGTCTGACAGTATTATGCCACATACGAGTCACTCGTATTACATCACTAGACAAATAAAACAAAACTTGAACTGTAAGGTGTTTTTACAGATTCTTGAATAAATAGCTAGTACACCATACAAGAAGCAGGAAGGATATTTCGATAAAAAATAGTCAGTTACATCACCAATTATCATGAAAAATGCTGGTTACACTTTATAATTTTACAAGTTATTTCGGGACATAAAGTTATCTCTTTTATAATAACAAATGGTAATTTTTTGGCACTTACTAAACCCACAGATTAGGGAAGTAAGTACGTTACTTTTTTGGTACTAAGACTAGTAGATACTTAATATTTCCGATGGCATATATAAACCTTCTTTTTATAAACAGAAAAAATACTATTGGTACTTACATGATTTTGAGTTGTAATAATCAATAGTGGACCACCAGTCAGACCTTTTTTGTGCTACAAACATCTTTTAAATAATACTGGTGCTAAATGTCCTTCAGTTCCCACTCCCAATTCTTGAGGAGTTTGCTAATATCCTTCATTGTGAATACAGTCTATGTGTTCTTTACACAAAAAAAGTGTTTTTAGCTCTCTATTAAACAAACACTCAATATCACAATAAAGCACTGAAACAGAGTTCATTAAGATTCACTATGTTTACACTGATTTAGGCCCACGGAATATTCATATCACAACTCAGATGCATACACACCGAACGAAATACAGATTTCGACGTGCGCCTTCCGTAAACCGTCCCTCCCTCTTTATCTTCCCTTGATTCCCAATTAATATACATGATCTTAGTAAAATGTAACATTGAATGAAGTCAATAGTAAAAATGATTATTTGACATGGGATCGTTCATTTTATCTTTGCTGTTTTAAAGATTATAATTTTAGTCGATTTAATAAACAGATCTTAGATAAATCAAATATGACAAATTTATTAATTTAACAAAGAAAATTATTAAAACTATTAACCTATATTTTTATGTTGATTCTAAATTGATTCAACCAACATATTTGTATAAGTCAATTAAATATAAATGATGGATTCGTGCATAAAAAGATAAAAATGATAGATACAACGTATATAATAAAATTGTTAGAATTAATAAACATACCCACATTGTTAGTTCAAATACAAATGAACTTATTGTTTTAATAAATCAACTTATTTGATTTATATACTATCCTGATTGTTTTTTTTTAATTAAATGTCAACTTAGAGAAAATCGTTCTTAGTTGGCCTTTATTCTATAAAGTGTATATCTGGACCTTCAGTTTACAATTTGATACTCTCTAACGCTGGTAATTTACTACATACTGGACATACAAACATACAGCCACCTTAGTCTAGACACACTGCATCAGAACTAGAGTTGCGGCGATGGCTTCCACCTGCTACGCAAGACTAAGTTATTAGTGAAAACAGGCTATTTCCAAAATTACAAGGTACTAGTTATTAAATTACTGGTATTAATACGGAACGGATAGAACCATTACCTAATGACCCGCCCGTCACCCACTTGATCTGTTTCTTCAAATGGTAATTTAGACATTTTTTTTTAATGTGTATATAATGTTTAGATAAACAGATATTTTTATTATTTCAGATTACCAATACGTGGCCAAAACGGGCAGCTGTTACAGGATTCCCAAGATAGCGTTGATCTGGGACCACGCGAACGATGAATGTAAAGCGCAGGGCGCTCATCTGGTTATCATAAACTCAGAAGCTGAAAATCAAGAGGTGGTGCGAATCTTTAAAAAAACCCCTTATCTTGACAATTTTAATAAAAATTGGTGGTTTTTCGCCGGTTTCAGAGCGGATGAGCCTGATTATGGGACCTCAAGAGTGTTCAAAACTGTCTTTAGTAAGTTATACTGGTAAAAGTTAGGCATGTGTAGGTTTTGCATAATTTTCATATATCAAGTGACTATTTTCAGATGTCAAGTGTCTATTTTTATATGTTAAGTGACTACTTTACCTAAACGTACTAACGTCAACCAGGTTTATAACTTTGACAAAGTCATCTGAGGGGTTTGCTTATTTGTAATCTTAATTAAGTTACTTTACTATTTGTCTTTACATAATGTATGAGAAAACCGCACCACGCGAAATTTTGCTATGACTCCACAGACATCACCTCTGTTATCGCGTTGGGGGCTTAAAGACTCTTTTGACTAGCTATTATATAGTTATAATAATAATTAGTATTAAATATTTTTATTTAAACCTTGTTGAAGATTTTTTTTCTTTTTCAGATCAAACTCTCGAAGAAGCTGGATACGTTAACTGGGAAAGAAATGAGCCCAACAATGCTAATGGTGTTGAGGACTGCGGTGTTGTATACACTAATACCGGAGAATTTAATGATGTCAACTGTATGCAGGAGTTGCTCTTCATCTGTGAAAAAGAGATTACCTCTGTTAGCTCATAAATAAGTTTGTCAAATATAAAAATGTTACTTTTAGAATGTTTAAACCACAGATCTTTAGATGTATTGAATAATATAACTAAGTAATCGTATGTTATTCTATAGCACTTATTTATTTATACCCCCTACTGTGACAAACAAGCACACTGTGCCGATGCAAACCGGTTACCGTAGTTATATGGAAGCTGTTACGAACGACATCAATTTGACGAAGGCTTTATAGTTTCCGTTAGCACACATATACGGCAAAAACATTGCATTAGAAAATTTTAAAATAAATTTATGTAACAAAACGTACTTTTGTCTTGTGCATTAGCTTACGGCTGATAGCGATCACAGCAGCTCCACCTGCGGTGAATTCGGTTATCAGCGTGAGCCTATATGTTAATTTAGGGTATTAGGTAGGTAGCGTTTATTTTTGATGTAGCGAAACCTTTTGATATATGGTCTGGCACAACGGCCTATTTAATAGGCGGTTTCACTTCTTTAGGATTCAGTGATTTGACTACCGCACCTAAGGGTCTCATTCTTCGTCGCACCCGTTTAGTCTCTGATGCTAGTTGTATCGACTGAAAACAAATCGAGTCTTTGGATTTTGTTGACAGCAAATTAGAATTATTCAATCGTATATCACAGAACTATATGACAATCACGCGCCAATAAAGCCAGTACGCATGAAACGTTCTTCTGCCCCATGGCTTCAAATGAAATACGAGCTATTATGGCTCGTAGAGATCGTGTGAAACGTAAGCATAAAAAAATTCCAACTCAAGAGAATTGGCAAGAATTTCAAGCAGCTAGAGATCATTGCAACAAGATGGTAAGGAACGCAAAACGCCGTTTTATACATTCTTATTTCACCGAGGTAAGCAAAACAATCTTTTCGACGATGCATTCCCTAAAAAGAATGAAACACTTTTTACCTCAATCAGCTAAGGTTACGCTAGTTAACTCCCTGTTGCTTCCCATAATTAACTATGCAGATTTATGCTATCCCGACATAACTAAAGAACTACTTAACAAACTCGACCGCCTTCTTAACTTATGCATCCGTTATATTTTCGGCTTGCGTAAGTATGATCATGTTTCCCAATATCGTACACAGTTAAATTGGCTCAATATTCGTTTTCGCCGAAATACTCATCTAACACGTATTTATGGCATTCTTAATAATCCTTTATCCCCTCCTTATTTAATAGAACGATTTGAGTTCTTGGGTTCCCAAGAGCGATCGATACGGTTTTGCTGTTTCAATCTCCTTCGCACCGCTGCGCATAGTACGACATTTTATTCGGATTCGTTCACGGTCACAACAGTTCGTTTGTGGAATAATTTACCAGTAAATATTCGTAATGCAAAGTCACTAGAGAGCTTTAAAGCTTTACTGCATCGGTACTATATCGACATCCAAAATACATAGGTCAGGTAATAGTGCTTTCTAGTGAACTATGCCTAAATATATATGCATTATATATGAATATATGTATTTTTATGTATAAAATTATATATAATTTATGCACCTACTTATTTACATATTATACTTTAAGGTATTATTCTTATATACTATCTTTTATCACTTAATTTATTATCATTATTGTAGCTTCTACGATCTATTACAACAAACACTGCACAACCCCTTATTTATATCTACATTAGCAATGTTTAACTGGTAGAAGGTTATTTATTATGTTAGGTTGTATCAAAGAAAATAGTCGAAAGTTAGAGGAGTTAGAGACGTGTGATAGGATAGAGAGCCAGTTTCATAGTAGTAGTGGCATAGGAATATATTACGTTTAATATAGCTTATAACATTATTGAGAAATATAGGTAAGTAGGTTACCCCACTCATGAATCATGTCGCTGATATACTATAACCAACTGATAGAGTCCGTACTAATTATTCCTAACACGATACCTTTGCTATAGGTTGATAAGGCGATTGCTAATGCAGATTCTAAATGATGCTTCGGTAGGTAATCATATAAATAGACAGACAGACAGACAGACAAGCAGGGTTTTTCTGTCATACATAGATAAAATTTTAGCCAGGTATTGAAGTATGCACCGCACTTTGTGTTTTGGGTTTAGGTTAAGTTAAAGTCAGTTTATGAGGTAAAAATTTTGTTATCTACATACCATTTTTTCAAACAAGTTACATTTCTAAGGGCACGTATTGTAGGATGATAAATACAATTAAAAATAACACAATTACGATATTCTTCATATAAACTGAGTAAATTAGGACAGTTCATAGTTTCTAAATTCATCACATTGTCAGTATTACAAAAATTTTTAATCCACCGTGCTTTTTCAACACCTTTGCAAAAAATCATTTTGTCTGCTAAAAAGTTATTAATATACCATTGAATGTTTCCATATGGAAGAAGGTCATCGTTCCATAATATTTTTCTATTCCTTTCTACCCAATTAACAAGTTTTTTTTTCTTCTATTTTAAGATTTTTGAATGAGAATGGAGGTTCAACAAGAAGAACCAACATTTGATCATCAGAAAAGATTGCAATTTCTTTTACAATAAACTCATTATTTTCGATCTTAAACCCTTGCACATCAACAATAACTGATTACATTATAGATAATTATTATGTTAGTTTTCGTACAATATTGCTTAGAGGTTGGTATTATATCAGACGCTCATTTATAATTAAACAGTAGGCGCTGGTATTATCAGAAATATCTTTTAAAGTTCCTATTTCCAAGCGAACATCAACAGGTCCTGATTTGAAGTTTTCGTTTTGCCTTGAACAATCGATCGCCTTTTCTTTAAATTCAAGAAGATCAAGCAATGGATCTACTGGAACGTTGTAGAAAGACTGCCGAAATCTTGCATACATGTCGTATAATATACTAAACTTATCCTCTTTAAATTTTAAATTAAGTGCATCATAGGGGTAATAGTATAAAATAAGAAATAAGATGATATTTTTAACATCACAATTTTTCTTTAATAAAAACCTTGCCCTAACACTAACAAACACAACAGAAAAAGAATTAGCGAAATCGGTCTTGCCGTTCACGCATGATGTCGTGACCAAGAGTCCGACTCGCACTTGGCCCTTTTTCTAACTTTTAAACCTCACAACAATAACAAACGCAACATAAAAGAATTATCCAAATCGGACCAGTCGTTCTCGAGTTTTATCCAGACTAACGAACAGCATTTGATTTTTATATATATAGATAATAATGTTTGTTTATTTACTTTTTTGACGTATTATATTTGACTTCTCAATCTGTCATAGAATTTAAATCCCATATCCAACCTCCCTGTACTACTCATAATTGCCATATACTAAAAAAACACAAACACCGTGCCGAAGTCTGCCGAACTGTAAGGACGTTAGATGATAGTGTTAGGTTCTTTATCGTTACGGGTTACGTCATTTCGTGACGTCATTTCGTTACGGAATTTCTTGATTAGGTCGCCCTGCTCACAGCCCGCAATACTCAGAGCCCGGGATAAAAGCTATGCAATAGCTTAAAAACAAAAGCGCGGTGCGGTAAAATTTTTAGCAATTTTCCATTGTTTCCATTGCAAATTAAACAATTTAATATGTTAACCTAGTAGACATTCAAGAGGAAGCTATATTAGTAATTAAAAAATGTTTTGCCACAAGTCAAAGGAATAATACCCAACTTGCCTATGAGAAGTTTGCACAGTGGGAAATCGATAGAAGTTTTTTTGGCGAACTTTTAAAGAAAATTAACACTCTACATGCATAATGTAAGCATGTATTGGTGGTAATTTTGAGATTAATAGATATGGATCAGAATAAATTAAATTGAAAACAAGTATAAGTAGCCACTTACAAACATTTGGACATTTCACTTCAAGAGCACCATCTTCCCCCACTAACCTGTCTGGTGTGCTGGCTAAAAATTGGTACCTTGGGTGAACAAAAATTCCACACTTTATTGTAGTCAGCTGGAATTTGTATTCTAATGCATTCACAGTAGTATCTTCATATAAGAGCCCATGTCGGATTGCTGCGGTATATATATATCTATATTTTTTACTAAGGAAATTGCAAGTTTTTTTCCACTGTTTATATTTGCATATACTCCCATAGTTTGTACTATGAATCCTCATAAGACATTCCTTTTTCCATATTTTGTTTTTGTGTTTTCTTCCCGTTCACGTCACACTTCTTCTGTGAGTTCTAGACTTCTTAAAAATTCTTCATTAGTTGTAGCCAAATAATCATGGTCCGCATAATTGCTAGGTTTATCCGCAGGTTTTCGAAGCTGGGCTATAGGAAGGTTACCATATGTTTAAAAAAAAAATGCGCCTTGTCGAGTCAACGCCATCTAGTTAATATTTTAGAACTAATTTTCTTTTTTAATTCGTCTCGGAAAACCTCTCATTGGTATCAAAAATATAAAAATTTTAGTATCATCTGTGACAAACTGTCATGCGTTCATATTTTTGTTATTTTTGTCACTTCTGCCACCGAAAAATAAAACTTTAGACCCTTGACTAGAGGTGGGGTTTTTGTGTTAATCTGTCAAACTGCCGATACAAATTCATGGTAGTGTGTGTGTGTTTTATCGTAGTGTGTGTGCGTCAACCGTTCGTTTTGCATGTTTTGTTACCAAAAATTTTGTTAGTAACGTTTCAAAGCTACACGAACGGTAGGTAGGTGTCGTTGGCAAAACTGGCGTTATCAAAAGTGTGAATATTATCTTTCGTGGTAACACATAATCCCAGAACTAACGCGCCCCTAGTGGTTATTAGGTTTCACATCAAAGGTGAGAAGATAAATAATTATTTTTTTTTGTTGCAAAGAAAGTAAATATTAAGATAAAACTTATTTGCTTTTTTTATGTTTTATTTAGTTAAGTTTAATTTATTAAGTACGTAAGTGTATCTTTTGTCGGCGCTTAAATTACATACTCACTCACCTCTAGTCAAAGAAAATTATAAACATAACTTGCCACCTAGCGATGGAAATCCAGCAACGTTTACAATCCAGTTGTATTTTTAGTCAATCGACAAGAATTTAGCTGGATCTGTATAATAAATTACTTAATATCAAATGAGTTGTTAATATAAAATCACTTAATAATTGTCAAAGTCAAACAAATTGCTTGATCGCAGATCCAGCATTGCAATCCCTAATGCCATCCGTGGCCCTATTTTTATCGGATATAAAATCAAAAAAATCGGCCAAGTGCGAGTCGGACCCGCGCATGAAGGGTTCCGTACCATTATTTATAAAAATTAAATGTTTTTTAAGCTATTGCATAGCTTTTATCGCGGGCTCTGAGCGCGGCGACCGAATCAAAAAAATCCGTAACGAAAAAAACCTAACAATCGTTTAACGTCGTTTCAGTAAGGCAGACTTCGGCACGGTGTTTGTGTGCGTGCGATTAGACGTATGCGTGTAGACTAGCTACTAACTGCTCATAATTATTTTTAGTATATGGCGATTATAAGTAGTACAGGGAGGTTGGATATGGGATTTTAATTCTATGACAGATTGAGATGTCAAATATACTACGTCAAAAAATTAATAAACAAACATTATTATTTCTTGACAATGTCAAAGACATGTCTTGTAACATATTTGAGTGTTAAGCGCGAATTGTGTGTTAAGGACATTGGTTCTGTACAATTAAATATGACGTATGAGTTGTCTTGTAACATATTTGAATGTTAAGCGCGAAACGTGTGTAAAGGTTTTCACTTCTGCTGGTACTATTAGCTTCTCATTTATTCAATAAAAGAAAATAAAAATGTTTTCTTATCGATCACCACGCTCAAAAAGTGTAACTTGAATTTATATCAAAGAGAACTGGATTTAATATAAAAGAAAAAAAAATACTGCATAAATAAAAAATAAATAAATAATTATAATTGCATAAGTTGATAAAAAATACTATGCAATAGCTTTACCGCGGCAGGCCCCGAGTGCCACTGTTCTTTTTTTTATATTTGAGTTGATTGAATGAAAGGTAAATTGCGGTTTACGATTTATGACGTATTAAAAAAAAACTACTTATTAGATTTCGTTGAAATCAATTTTCGGTGAAAGTTTGCATGGTAATGTACGGTCATTTGCAATAGTTCATTCATAGTGTAAAGGTTAAAATTGCGTGAAGCTATTCTGTGAATCTCGCACTCACACATTAACATTATCAGATATACATAATATACATTAACATATCTGTCAATAATATTAACCTTAAATCGACAAAATTAGATTAAGTTTTCTTTCTACTAACTAGTTTATTAAAACCGTTCTTCTATCTTTTGGTTTCTTAACCTAACAAATTAATGATGTGTAAACTGCAGTGTTGTTCTACATACGCATTGTTTATTTCGCACTGAATGTTATCTGCCCGGTGGTGTAGTGGTAGTGTAGGTAGGCGTTGCAACTTGAAACTGTGAGCCTATGGTTCAAATCACTATTTCCGTTTTGAGTCTTTTTGTTAGGAATAACTTTTTTTTATGTTTTGACATCTAGTTCTCTTTGAAAAGGACCAGTTGGTATGAGAACTTTTTGTTTTGTTTGCAAGAATTAAAACACATGCAATAAAATAAAAATGTTTTTTATTAAAATTTTATAAATCATAAATAATGTTTTTGATATTTTGTCTTAAATATATTGAATGTAAAATAATATCGTAAGAAAAATATTACTTTATTTTTAGGGTTCCGTACCGTAAAGGGTAATTAGCGGAACCCTATTACTAAGACTCCGGCTGTATCTCATTAAGCGTGATAGATAGACAGTTGAAATTTTCACAGAAGATATATTTCTGTTGCCGCTATAACAACAAATACTAAAAAATAGAATAAAATAAATATTTAAGGAGGCTCCCATACAACAAACGTGATTTTTTTGCTCGATTTTGCTCGATATTGATAACGGCAACAGGTAGACGCTTAAAATATTTACAGAATATTAAGTTATATAGTTACTTTAAAAATAAATAATTAAATTAAAATAAAACAAAAATTTAAGGGGGGCTCCGATACAACAAACGTGTTTTTTTGCCGTTTTTATAGATAATGGTACGGAACCCTTCGTGTGCGTGTCCGATTCGCCTATTTAATATAACCTCGATTATCATCAATTACAGCAAGCAAGCGCCGCCGCATAGATCCGACTATATTAGAACAGATCTGTTCCTATAATATTGTCCCAAATTTCTGCACAGTGAGCCCTAATGACTCTGTAGTTCTTTCATTTCGCATGTTCCATCTTTGCACCATCAAACCCCATGGGTTTTCTATGGACCAGCCGCAGTCATCCACCCCCACATATTAAGTGATATCCGTTTAAATTCCATATTTGGGACAACATTTTGTTCTGCATAACAGGTTCCATTTCTGCGTCACAAATAAACCCTCCCGATTCAAACGACTTCTCATCGGTGAATAAGGTGTGCTCCCAGTCAAAATCTAAATACTCCCTTGCAAACAACAATCTATTTTGTTTATGGGTATTAGTTAAAAACGGCTTTTTAGCTGGCTTTCTATGATGCAATCCTTCAATGTGCAGAGCTCGACGAAGAGTGTGTGTTAAACATGTTGCCAAACACAGCAGTCGGTATGAAACCATTGTTCCACCATAAATCTTCTTTGAGGCGCATCAATGTGCCGCGAGAGTCCACTTCGAGGTCGAGTTGATAAATTCCTCTCCTCTTGGTTGCGTGAGACCTAGCGCTTTACGGTAATCCACTAAAAACCAAAGTGCCTGATTAAAATAAACATTTTTCAAACTACTGAATTATATTTTAATTCTTCTTTAGATATTTACTTCCAAAAAAGTGTGGTATTAAAAAAATATGATATAACATTAACATCAAACAAAATACTTACGGTAAAACCAGTCTCATTTCAAATTTGAGATATATTGTAACCTATATTATATAGTTCTATAATACGCATCCACTCTTGAATATTAATATTGGCCTGCATATTATTTTTCTTCAGTTCTAAGTATGGGGAAAACTTTTTACCCCCTCATAACTCAAAAACTATTTTACATAAACGTGTTAAGTTTCATATATTGAGACTTGCGAGAAACATATGTGCTCTAAATTTAATAAGGACATCTCAAACGGTTATTTAGATATTAACGTTCAAAAATCGTCATTTTTATCACTGACCTATAGATCAAAACTTTAATCCAGTTGTAGATGACCTAGAAAGTTCAAATTTGGCATGCAGATAGGTAATTAGGTGAATACAAAGAAATAAATCGGAAACTGGTAAATTTTTATCATTTGATTATAATTTTTCACTTAATTGATTCTATTAGGAACACTTAACTTAACTTATAAAAACTGTAATGTAAGACTCAGCAATCAGCAATCAAAACTTATGACAGCCGGTCTTTATGTGGATTTTAAGGTCTTCACGTGAATATAATATATAACGAGTCGAATACCACCCTATATTTGTTTTTAATCCAAATATTTCCGTTTAAGTACTTATAACTAAGAGTATAGTCGACTTTCGTATTTATTACGTTATTAACTGGGATTTAGTGTTAATTATTGTTTCAATATTTAGCGCACATCAGTAGTGAAAGATCATTACTTATAAATAATTAAATAATAGGCATTTCGGTAGTATAATAATTAAATAATAGTTTAAATCAAAAATTAATAATAATTTTAGTATAGTTATAAGTAGGTATGTAATACTAAATCTGAATGAGTTTGAGAATAAGAACTTATTGGTAACAAATTGTTTTTCTTGAGAATTCAATAGATAACAGGTAATTTGTTCTGTAATCGTCTTAAATAATTATCTTTTTATTACGGATTTTGATTTTGATAAAATATAATTTCTTCTTGTAACTTAGGATAATATATTGTAGCCTAAGGTCTGACTTGGCTAATGTAAGTAAGGTACACAGCCGTATTGCATCGTACTTTACGAAAATAAGTTGTCCTCTTGTTGTTATGAGGTTTCACATCAAAGGTGAGCAGATAAATAATTATTTTTGTTTTGTTGCAGAGAAAGTAAATATTAAGATAAAAGTGGCAATTGATTAATTTGTGTGTATTTGTAATGTTTTATTTAGTTAAGTTTAATTTATGAAGTTCGTAATTGTACTCTTTTATCGGCGCTTACTTACTCTTTTTACGTTCTTTTCGTTCCACCTTGAGATTGCAATCCAGCAAGATATTCAATCCTGCTAGATTTATGCTAAATCTACATAAATTCAGCTGGACCTGAATATTAAATTACTTAATATCTAATGAGTTGTTAATATTCAATCACTTAATTATTGTCAAAGTCAAATTCTAATATTATGAATGCAGGAGCTGAATCCTACTGGATTGCTTGCAAGCATTGCAATCCGTAATGCCATCCGTGGCCCAATTTTTAACCGATATGAAATCAAAAAATATATTTTCGACGTCTATGTGTTTTTTTATGTACTTATGTTCACAGATCTTTCAGCAACCACTGGGTTAAGTGGTTGCCATTTAAAACGTATGAAAAGCTATCGCAAAAAAAATCTCTTATTCTATAACATATCTGTATGGCGGTTCACAAAAGACACATCGTCAGAATAGAGACGCTCTTTCTGCTTCACTACGTTATGGACGAGTCGGTGCATTGACGACACGATTAGGCCTAGGCCACACACATCATGGTAACATTCGTGGGAAGAAGCTTCAAATTCGACCTACGGCGAAGGTCCTTGGCCATACTGCGCATTGTGCAACTGTGCAAAAAGATAAGATTGTGACACACAGACGGGTATAAATATCCCCTTTTTGCTAGTTGGCTACGGATGTGCTTTTGTAGGTACGATAGTTGTTACTAAACTTTCAGTATTCATAAAAGTTTAAATATATATTTTCACTAGCTTACCCTGATTTCGGTTATTGGTGTAGGTTTTCAACGGCAACTCCTCAATTATAAAAAAAAACCGACTTACACTTGAAGTTTTTAAGTAGCTTAGCTCCTTTCTCGGAACTCAAACTATCTCCATGCCAAATTTTATCTTAATTGGTACAGCGGTTTAAGCTTGAAGATTTACCAGACAGACAGAGTTACTTTGGCATTTATAATATTAGTATGGATTATGGATTCAGTCTAACAATAAAGTTTGCTTTTTCGAAACGGTTTTTCCTTCTAGGTACTTAAGATACAAAATTTAGTTTATAATGTTTTTATTATTGTTAATCTTTGAACTATAATTATAAGAGTTCGCAATAACATTTGTACGTCAGTCACACAAACGTACCGATATGGAGCCGAACGTGATATGTTTTATTTTTGCGTGTTTCTGTAAGTTATTAATATCTTTATATTTTTAGTTTGTTCGTAATTGTAATTTCTAATTAATATTTTCTTGCTGTATATTACATAGAAAATTTTCAAAAGGCAATATATATTGGCATACCTTTTACGATAATATTGTCGCTATAGTATTTATAATACTTATATTTCAGTCTCATTCACGACCTTTGACCTCGAGGTAAATTCGATTTAAACTTTTTTTTTATGTATTTAAAATATATTCTACAAGAGTAAAAACGTGTAAGATGAAAATTACTAATATTGTTATTTTCTTCTAACATAGGTTTATAGATATCCGAGCTGTTATCTATAATAGTTATTATAGAAAACGTTTGTGTAAACCTCGGAAACTAACATACAAAACCAAAAGAAATTCTATTATTTCGCCTTAAAACGTACCTATTTTCATACTCTTAGAATCAGAATATATGTTTTTTCTAATATTTAGCGATTAAATATATTATGTTGATTTTTGTTAACCCTTTTTACAAATTTTCCTTGCAAAATAACAAAATTTCCAAAAACGGTTTCGCTAAAAAAAAAGTTGACCGCTCTGGACACGTAGTCCATCTGCTCTATCCGATGGATCGGACAAAAGGGGGTTTTTTTCCTGTTGGTTCGAGTAATCGTACTACAAGAAATTGCACTTCCACTTACGCGCGAATTTATTTTATTGTATGGTCATATTAGTAAAATGATGTGCATTGGGTAGTTTGTGTATGTTTGGTAAGGTTTTTTAACGTTTTTATTCTTGTTCGTTTTTATTACTTTTTGCTGGTTTATCTGAATACTTCCTGGTTAACAGAATAGGTAGCGATATTTCCATCAATCTCTCAATTATTTTTGAAAGTATTTTTATGTCGTTATGAAAAACTGAATAGTAAAAGAAATAATATTATATGGTTTTATCGATTTTCTTCTTTTCAACACACAACACTATAAATATTGTACCTAATTAAAAGTAACTTTGATTATTGAAAAAAAAAAACACTTTTTGTAGAAAAACACCTACCACTGACATTCAATACGTGTGTACGTTTGTGTTTCTTAAGCGTCCAGATCAATTTTTATAACATACAATACTACAGAACATTCTTTGACGAAGACACAATGACAAATGCTCTATACCACTCTGATGTCTTTGTGCATGCCCTTCACCCCCCGTCTCGCTGAATTTCTTCTATGATTTTCTGTCCAGACGCTTTTTGAACGAAATGAATGTCAAGGTTGTCTGTCTTGACTGTCATTTATTTTTGCAGCTTCAGCGCTGACGCAGGCACAGGAATTTCGTTCGGACTATAAGTACAACCCAGAGACAGATGCATTCTACAAGTTACACGTAGGCAAAGAATGGGATTCTACCGCGCGTGATGTTTGCAGCAGGGAAGGAGCTCAGCTCATGGTAGTCAGTTCTAACGTGGACGTGGCGCAGGCGCTCTCTATGTTGGAGCAGTATCCTGACCTCGAGTACGCAAGGGTGGGAGCAGAAACACGTGAGATTGAATTACCTCTTTGTAAGTACTTTTTAGCTCCTTTTCTTTTTTTCCTTTATGGCGACTGTTGTTTTGATTTTTGAGCACAACAAACAAGAAAAGTTTGTTGCTCTATAAGGTATTTACACAGTTATTACACAGTAATATCCATATTTATTCAAACTTTACAACAAGGAAATATCAGAAAATTAAAAATGTCTACTTTACAACTTTAAATTGACCGTAACAGAGTCGCGCTTTTTTAAATTCTTTTTTTCTCTTTACAAGCACATAATTTGATCATCGTCATCTAACTCCGCAGAAACCCTTTAAATTAATTAATTAGTTTAATAAGAAATTAAATTCCATGTGCGTAAAAAAATCGTGGGACATAATGCAACGAGAAAGTATACAAAAATCTTTTTCAATGTTGGTCTTGTGGTTTCTGTGTCTGCCTTGCATTCTGAGGGATGGAGGTTCGAATCCGGCACTTACCTATAAATCTTTTTCACACCACTTTTTTTGGTTTCACGCTTTATGTAAAGAAAATATCGTAAGAAAACCAGCATACGTCGAGAAGACGTATGTTAAGTTCACAATCACTCACTTTTGATCCTATGATGCACTCATGTATGTCCCAACTCACCCTCCCTCAAGGTACGGATAGGCTGTGCCCCAAGAGTGAGCACGTATAAAGACTAGTAAGCATCTTGTTCATTCCTCCAACTATTTCTCTGCCAAATTACGGGTCACCGCGTAGACGTGAATGATAGAATTGTTGCTTCACAAATTGATTTAGGAAAAAAAATCCAGTGATTTTTAGATCGGGAAGTAGCTCTTATCCTATTCCAGTAGCAATCTTGAAGTTACCCCGTCGCTCCGTTGTAGCGTGAAAGAATTATTTTCCGCGGTTTTGCTAGCGGAAAAATCTGTTCTGCTTATAGTTTTGCCATTTATGCAACAAATGTGGGAGAATTCACATGAGATAGATACTACATAATAAACTATATCTATTTATATTTATTGAGTAAGGCGATATTAGGTACGTATCTATTGTTATAAGATTGAACTGCAAAAACACTTGGTTCTTGCAGTTTAATATTATTATTATTTTTAACTTAGCTTTCTTTAAATTAGAATAAATCACTACATAGGTATAGTGCAACAAACTATTCTGACCTACCTGTGAAATATCAAAACTACAGTTGCCATATTGAAATAATCTCTAACTATGAACTCACTACGACACTAGCGACCACACACCCAAGCTTTAAAGGTCAGAATGGTACATTGTTTACCAAGGGGTGAAAGTGACTGATTACCGACGAGGGTGTAGTTGAGACTTAAAACACACGAGGTGAGAATCGTCTTTCATCCCGAGTGATACATAGTGCTTTACACTACAAATGCGAGGATAATAAAATATAATTAATTAAAGTTTTAATTTACTTAACAAATATTAATTCACTTTTATAAACATAGATGGCGCTGTACCTAATAATTGCAAGCTATGGTTATGTTTCATGTTGTTTATAAATAGTGAGTTATTTTTTTAAAGTGGAACTGGTTCGCTTCTATAATCACAGATGGCACTGTACCAAATAAAAAGAAGCTATTTAATAATTTAGTCAACTTTTAAATAGAAAGTGCTTTTTTTTTCACCTTCTTCCCTCTAAACGGGCAAGAAAGTAATAATCTCTGCAAACATGTACTTTCAACCCTATTTTTGACTTTGCATGAAGGTTCTTTCAGAGCATGTGGTAGTGTAAAAGCTTGTTGCACTGAAATATGAATTTTGAATGTGTTTGTCGACTAACCATAAAAAAGGAGTTATACGTTAGCGGCTTTACGATTTCTCGAAATAAAGCGCGACTCATTTCGGGATATTTTATCTCATTTGCATCTGACGTATGCGCTAACCAAGCTTTCCCTAAGGTGTGGTACAGAATATTATCGCTGGCCATTTTACGCATGCTGATTCGTTTTGTATAGGTACGTGAATTAAGATTGACCATTTTACGCATGAGCAATATAAACTGTGAAGTAACGGATTTTTATAAGTAATTAAGTAGTTGATTTGTTGCAAAAAAAATATGTGTGTATCTATATCTATATATATTTGATTTTAGTATGTATATATATATATATATTTATTTGATTTTAGTAACAAAACATGATTTATTCCAGCATCAAATGAATGTTTAGTAATAACGAACACCTGGAAAGTTCAGTCACAAAGCTGCATTGAGTTACTGCCGTTTATTTGCAAAGTGAAAGCCAGTGATGTTTATTACGACTCAGTTTGTCAAGTCTACGGCAAAGGTGAGTTTTATGATATTTAAATTACTTCTATATTAGGGATTTAGGTTATCTAAATTATATTACCGAAACAGACATTTAGAAAAATACCTCTACAGATACCATTGTCCTTATTGCAAACGCTAAATACTGCTAGGAATTAGACCTACTTATAGCAATATAATAATTACTAAACGCAAATAATAAAATAATACAGAGAGAACACTATTGATTTTGATTTTTAGCGCCCAAATACAGTTCGAACCACTAATCTTGGGGTTTCAAGGTCATGTGCGCAGAGAGTCCTGTATTTGCCTATTGGTCCCTCACCGCGCTTACGTTAGCTCTCGTTTACCGATTAGTTTGCAAGGAGCGAGGTAGGCTAGTCGGTAAATGTCTATTTACACTGATGTGATTAACTTTAAAACCACTAGATCCGCAGTTCTAACAAACATACATTTTTTTTTATCAAACATGGTACGATATGCGACCATATCATCGCAAGCTTCTTTGGGATAAATCGTACTTGCTGAACAGTATCAGAAAGCGGCCCGCATAATTTCAGCCAGCGGCTGCTCGAGCGCTCGAGTGGTCAAACATGTAATTTTAAAATGAAATCTGTGATGCGTGCATCGGCCACGCCTCAGCTACATAGTCACGATCGCCCAGTTATGCTGCATTTGCGGGCCGCGGTAGTAATTTACTATATAAACTGTCTACAAAATACATGGACAAGGAGGACGTGCCATGAGACGTACATGTTTTGTAGACGCACTACTAATTTGTCGTTTGTTTATTGTATTAATAAACCACAATGTAAAGTAAAAAAGGTTCTATGTCTAATGTTTAAAATATTATTTATATACGACTAGACTTTGCCAGTAGCTCCGCCCGCCCTAAATTCGGTTATAGGCGCGGGACTCCTTTACTTAATCTAGGTATTAATACTGATTGATGGTGATTTACTCCTTAATTAGCCGGCCCTGAATTCGGTTATCAGCGTGGGACTCCTTTATTTAATCTCAGTATTAATACTGATTGATGGTGATTTACTCCTTAATTAGCCACAGTGGACAGTGGACAGTGTCTGGGTCCAAAAGAGTGCCTAAATTAGACGAAGTTAGTGTAAACAAAAAGTAGTGCAACCAATGACTTGATTCTCTTTCCGAAACTGCTAACATGCGTGCCCTATCAAATTGGTTCGAACATGGATTGATTAATGAAGTGTGAACTGTCTTTATATTTGGCAAGTCCCAAAGACTTTTTCTACAAATATCTGCAGGAGTGTTTCCTCCTCGGAGAGGCAAAGTGCTTTAAGCAGTTGCCAAGAAAGCTGGGAGAGACAAGCACGAAGTTGTTCGTATACCTAGTCCGCCAACCTTAATAGGAAGAGACGCTTGGTTCTATGACCGAACATCAAAAGACAAATTCAGAATATTGGAAAGAGTATTTGTAAGAACATTATCAATAGAAGATGTGACTAAAGAAAATTTCCATATAGGGCGAGTGCGAAATATATGAATTTTGGAGTAAAAAAGCACTTTATGTTAAATAAGTAACAAAATTATTGTTTAAAATTTTTAGCAGTATTAGTTAAAATTGAGTGTGATACATAGGCACAGTACTTAAGGGGTAATCTCTGCTTTAACCGAATCTATTAAAAAAAATATTTTATTTATAAAAAGTTACACCAAGCTAACCCTAATTTAATAAGGTTATAATTGGTTTTAATTATTTAATTTTTTAATGTAAATCAAGTCTAAAAAAATATGGCACAATTCTGTTATGTCGTAACAATTTGCATTCCTTTTCTTATCATTGAATTATTAAAATATCATGTATCCAGCATTTATTGACGACTTTTGTTTTAATGACCCTTACCTTCCCACGGGAATAATAACTATTAAATAACTATTACCGAGCTATATCGAACTACAGCTACTGGCAAAATCTAGTTAGTAATGAAATTCACAAAGCATTTTAATCTATAATAAAATAATTTAATACTTTTACTAAGTATTCTATCCTTTTCTCTGTCGCACTCACTTGGCCAGTTTTTTGTGTTAATTAAGACTCACTTTTAAAAATAATATAATATATATATAATGTTTCGATTCAAAAATAGAATTGCATACTTTAGATTACAAATACGTGGTCGGAACGGGCAGCTGCTACAGGATTCCCACGTTAGCATTGACCTGGGACCAGGCTTACGATGAATGTAACGCGCAGGGCGCTCACCTGGTCATCATAAACTCGAAAGTTGAAGATCGAGCGGTCTTGCAGATCTATGAAAAAAGTCCGAATATTAGACAAATTAGTGAAAAATGGTGGTGGTTCTTCGCCGGCTTCAGAGCAAACGAGTCTGATTATTGGACCTCAAGAGTGTTCAGAACTGTCTTCAGTAAGTATTACTCAAATACATGAAGGTATTATAAAAAAAAAAACGTATGCCCCTTCACTATTTTACCTAAACGTATACTAAGTAAAGTAAAATTATCTAAGTACATACAATAAAGAATTTTAAGGGGTTTGTCTATTTTTTATTTTAAATATTCCATTTATCTACTGTTTTTCTTAAATATATCATAATAATATTATTAAAAGCGTGGGACTCACTCAGCTCGATGGACCGTTTAATTTTGGAGGTAGTAGCTGGATACGGAAGGCGTAGGACCGTAAGAAGTGGCGTGCCATAGAGGAGGCTTATATCCAGCAGTGGAACAAAATTGGATGCGATATTGTGTGTGATACTACTTAACGCTGAACCATTTATTAACAAATATGCTACATTTTCTCCTGGGAAATTTAAAAGTTCCTGCAGGAACAACTTTACCGCAGGTGGCGCCGCAGGCATAGCTAGTATACATATACTCTACCTAATATGGTTTAATTTTGTTTTTCATAACTGCATAAAACAAAATTTACCAGTGGTTTTTGCTGTGACGTCACAGACAGACATTCGAAACCCTATACTTTTACATCGGGGCTAAATAACAAGATATTGTTACTCTGCTTTTGACGGCAGTTTTCGGTTAAATGACAGGAATTTAGCCGAAGCATATCAAGCAATCAATCATTATAATGATCATTAGTAAGGAACTTATTTAATTTATTACTTATTTTATTTTCCTAACAAATTTGTTATCCTGTTCAGATCAAACTTTGCAAGAAGCTGGATTCGTTAACTGGGAACCAAATGAGCCCAACAATGTTGATGGTGTTGAAAACTGCGGGGCTGTCTTCAGTCAAAACGGAGAGTTTAATGATGTCAACTGTTTGTTCAAGCTGCCCTTCATCTGTGAAAAAGAAATTCAGTAGTTTAATTTTTTTTCAATAAATTTTTGTTACTCCTCACGTCACAACAACTTAACCGATTAGGCTGAAATTTGGGATAGGGAAAGCTTATTTTACGCAGAAAAATTTTATAATACCGCATACTTAATTATATGTAATCGAACACTATTGGCTACTCGTAAATAATTCTTCTCGTTATGAATGCATCATGATTGTATACTGCAACAAACTTTTCTAACACGATGGTTACAAATCAAAACTACAATCGTCATATTGAAATGGTATAACCTTACAAATACCACTAGCGACCACAAACCCAAGGTCGGGGTCAGAAAAGTTTGTTACACGGTGAATGGATATGCCACCAACTTAAATACAAGGTGCGGCGCGAAAACTTGCTGTCTTGTACCCAGCGTCGACGTGGGGTTCGGAAAAGGGCGGGAAACGTCTCATTTGAAAAACAAAATCATGAAGTTTAGTTACCCCTGTAGTCCAACAAGACCAACAAGCAGCAGGCGTTTGCCGTCGGTGCTTACTTTTTGACTGGTTGTTCCATTATCGCCACTCAACGAGCGTTCCGTACTCGTTTCAATTTTAGTCCTGCAGGTTGTGACTTTTTCAAGTCTTACTTTCTTATTTTTATCTATATATATATATTTATTTATCTATATCTATGTTTGACTCCCTCGCAGTCTAGTTGGTAGTGTAGCCGGTTGCACAGAGGATGTGGGTTCGATTCCCGCATTGGACAAACATTTATGTAATAAAAAACATTTGTTTTTGTCTTAAGTTTGGGTGTATTTATGTATAATATGTATGTATTTACAAATAAAAGTTATATATGTGTATCTGTATCCGTTGTCTGGTATCCATAACACAAGTTTTGCTTACTTTGGGGCCAGACGGCGCTGTGTGTAATGTCCAAAAAAAAATATATTAATAATAATTATTTATTTATATCAGATTCTGGTCACGGCTACACATAATGTAGGACCCTCCCCTTCTAAGTTACCTCTGACAATAAAGAATTACCTAAACCCTATTACTGAACGTATTTACTGTGATCGCAAGTCTTAAATTAATTTGTCGTAAATCGTCTAGTTGTGAGATCGTTAAATTGGACCCCTCGTTGTTACCGATTTAGACAGTCCCTACATAATGAAATCTAACTATAATCCTTATTCTTACCTTAATTATAATTATTCCTAAATAACTAAAACTTAATATGCATCTGGTCACGCTTTCTAAGCTACTACCAAGTAAGAATTGTAAATCGTTAGAGTCGGGTCCCTAATTAAATCGATACGGAATTAACTATCACGACACAGAACCGTAGTCAGCGGTATTTGACGTAATAAAGCACCACTGCACCACTGCAGTAAAGAGTCGTGAAGGCATATACTCCTCTTAACTAATGGTCTAAACTTCGGACAGGAACAATAAACTAGTGTTATCTCTCCCGTGTTATACCCCTAGTGTTAACCCCAGAAGTGTAAGAAGACTCGAAGGTTATCTAAGGGTTTTTTCATGAAGCGCGCCTAAAGATGACGCCTGAAACCCGACAAGGCATGTATGTATATTAGTAAGGGGTATACAAATACATACGTAGTTACCCTACTGAACTAGACTAGGTACATAAGTTAGCGACTAATAATATTGCTGGCTACCCCTTAAGTACCAAAATTCATCATGATATAAACTAATAATTGTATTCAGAAACTCCCTATAACAGACTCACCAGACAAGGTACATAAGTGGCCGGCCAATAATATTGCTGGCTACCCCTTAACAGTGAAAGTCGTGAAGTTATAAACTTATGATTGTATATGAAAACTCACTATAATGGCAGACTAACTAGACTAGATACTTATGTGATCGACTAATCATATAGCAAGCTTCCCCTTAAGTGTGAGAATTCGTAAATTTATTTACTCATGATTACTATATGGAAACCCCCTATAATGACAGACTAACTAGACTAGGTACTGTAGAGGTTACGACCTCTTGTTAAGAGGGCGATATAGGCCAGAAAGCTAATTTCTGTAATTCTAACGCTCTGTATGTTAATGCACTATAAATCATTAGATAATGTCATATACATTACTATGAGATATATTTGTTATATACTTCTTAAGTAATTTATACCGTAATCACACCTTGAAACTTTTAATTTTTTATATGAAATTTAAAGTTATTACCGTTTTGTAGTCACATTTTTGACTTTTGGCTACAACTTAGAGTCAATGCACTAGATAACAAGCTTTTCTGAGTATTTAACCAACTTTCATTACAAACAAATGCACAACACGCTTTAAAAATTTGCACAAGTGTTGAAACAATGGTCTCTTCCAGAACTTTTATTGCATTCAATACAATAAATGAAAATCACTCATTAAGGTAATGCACAAGACAAAAGCAAGTTTTATAACATATATTTTTTTCAATCCTTTAGATGCTGTAGTTTAGCCACAAAATTTGCACAAAAACGGCGTATTTTCGCGGTCTAGCCTATACCGCAGCCTTAAGTATAAAGGAAGTAGATGCATATCATGCAGAAGTAGCGAACGCTTTTACGCAGCAAATACTTCGTAGTGTTTTTACTAATATATAATAGATGGTGTTAGTGTGTTTTTAAATAAAAACAATCGGAACATCGAGTTTGTCATTATTTTTATATTGATTGACATTCCAGTGAAAAATATAGATCGGACAAGTCTATATAAATTTGAAGGGTCGTTTCCTGTCACTATCAGGGAGCCCTAGAATTTATAGCATGGTTTAATATTGCCAGTAAACTCAGGATTAGATACTCCAGTCATTGTTATAAACAAAAAAATCAACTGACGTAGTTTGCATTGCTCACGGTCTTTGATCACATGCCGTATCTCCCCTTTTTTGTTTATATCAATTACTCCAGTATCCATTATGTAATACGCATCGCCACCATCGAAAACAAATGTATAATTTACCAAATGTAATGGAAAGACGACCCGAAGTCTACTGAAGGAAGGATAACCTAATAACCGAAGAAATAGATCAGCTAAGTTGTATTTGTATAGTAATTCTACTAGTTAAAGTAGTAGGGGAGAGTTGGATAATACCGCGCGGTTGAAAATTCCGCGCCCCTCGGTTTCTTTGAAACAGTCAACAAAACGCGCCTGCAATATTAGTAAAACCATAGCTTTATGTACCCCCTACCCTGCTCGAGCACCGCCAACTGCCGCCGAGTATCCAGAGAGCAAGGCTGCGAGCTTGCAGGTGTTCCGCGCGATCGCTATAGTTTTTTGGGTGATTTCAATAAGAGGTGAGTCAATGAATATTTCACACTCACTAATAAATTATACTCATTTATAGTGTAAAAATAATGTATAACTTATGTGTAGAATAATTTTAAATTAATCCTTTGAGTTTGTATATGTTTTTGAGGTTACAAAATAAAATGATCTTGTTTGATAATGCCGCGCGTAGGGCGCGTTGACATTATGCCCAGCTATATAATATGGTTGTGATTATTATAAATCTCTGAGAGAATATGTAAGTATATTATTCTTATAAGTGTCAGTATTTATACCTAAGTAAAAGTACTAGGTAATATAATAATTGTTTTCTTGTCTTGTCAATGTCAAATTGTCAATCACTTAGGTTAATACTAAACATTTTGTGAAATCTGGAGTCTGTACCTATTTCCAATTCGGTCTCCAGGGTTCCACTCTCTGACTGACACATTGTGTGATGCTTTTCGCAGTTTTATCAGACCCAGTGCGCAATTACCTACCTGGGGCACGATATTATCAGACCAGTTTGATAATACTGCGCTTTCCCAATTTTTAATTATTCGCTCGAATTATTGTTTTTGTTTGTTTTTTGATAAATTTAAATTTCCGGTAGTGTCGTCAGATAAATTGTCCACCTTCTATTATATTTCGTTTTTATTTTAACCTAATCTGAGCTTAGTTATAGGATAATTCCCTTAGGGGCTCGGTATTACCCAACTCTCCCCTAATCTTAATGGTGCTTATTCTTGTGGCTATACAAAAGAGCATAATATAGAAAAGATCTCCCGAAACCAAGTTTTCATTAGCAGAGATTCCGGATACCTATGAAGGAATAGGTAGAAGCAGCTTCTTTACGCCCCCGCACGCTGCAGTACATAAGTGACCGACTAATAATATCTCTGGCTGACCCCTAAGTGTGAGAAGTCGTGATGGCACAAACTGACGTTCTAACATGCAAGGCCTCACGAGCCCTAACAAAAGAATTCGCGATATTAAATGATACGGGTCCCGACCATGACAGCACTCGCTTACTCTTGGCCGGACGTTGGAGATCATTAGAATTTATCTCGGTATAAAACAATCGACACGACACGTGTATTCATTTAAAACAACCTATAACTGTGGCCAGCCGCCATCTATGTATCGAATGAGGAACTGCTTATCCAACCAGTATTATTGCTAATCGTTATCGGGAAATCCTATCAAACGTCGACAAAATCTATTAGAGGGCTCTGTTAAATAGATTAAATATGAATTACTAAACTCTTATCTACGGGAGAACTTAATTAGAATTCATCATATATTCAATAACGCTTTAGGGATTCATAGTTATTTTAAGTCAGTCTACCTAGACTTGCGACAGTGCCATCTACCCTGTGAATTGGTAACTAGGTAGCCAGCTAGGACACCAGCCGAGTATCAGTGCGGCGAAGTCCCCAGCTGCCGACCGGGCCCAACTACGCGACCTTGAAAGCTGCGCAGAAGATTGTAAAGCGTCGACTACGCTTAATAAGTATCAAGTCTAGTCGCCAAAAGTCGTAGCCAAGTCTACAAGTTTTGAATGCGCGTCCTTAGCTAATCTACGTTAGAACAGCTTGATTTTCGCACTGACACGGGTAATAAGAGTTATATCTGTTAAGGCCAAGGATTAGGTTTATCGGTACTAAAAATAATGTTATCACCTTAACTAAGATTTTATCTAACCTCAAATCGATGAACCGATATAATACGATACTAAAGGGTGGAGGAGAGTTGAGAGATCTCTAGAATTCGTCAATTTAACTATTTAGACATTACTATCGAAATAAGAATCAAATGTCAGTATTTTGCATTAAGGTTCTAAGCGACCTTAAAGACCTTGCGTACGATTTGGATCACAAATAGTTACCAGATATACTGCCCTTACTAAATAACTGACTTATAGGTTTTAGAGAACTATAAATAACAAACAACGCGTGATAGACTCATAGTTAGATTAAACCAGAGAGACAAGTTTACCTCGTGACTTCGCCCTCTTTCTCGTTGATTGGTATAGTTAGCTGGAACGCTGCCGCCGTACCCATCATGTCATAAGATGGGTAATAGCAATAGATAGGGCTCACACACAAATCTTTCATTTTGAGTATCGTAACGGTGGCGATCATGTCTACGACCGTACGTCTCAACCGTACTTTCATAGGAAACTGAAAAAAACTGAAAAAAATAAAATTTGTTAAATTTACATAACAAATGTTATTCAGATACAAAAATGTATTAGTATTAATGGCGAGCAATTAGAACTTGTTAATTCAACAGTCTTTCTTGGCATAACGCTGGACTCCAAACTTCAACGGGGTCCTCATATTAATAACTTAGCCATAAAACTTAGCTCTGCTGTGTATGCCATCAAAAAAATAAACAATTGACCGATGTCGACACTGCAGAACTAATATATTTTAGCTATTTCAGTAGTTAAATGACATGTGGTATCTTATTGTGGGGTAGCGCTGCTGATGAACCTAAATACAATATTTTTGTTACAAAAACGGGCAATTCGTGCTATTTATAAATTAGGATCTAGGATGACTCTGAGGGATAGGTTTAGGGAAGTAAATATTTTAACACTAGTGTCGCAGTACATATATAAAAAATCTTTTATATTTTCATAAAAATATCAAAAGTTTCAGTAAGAAAAGTGACGTTCACAAAGTAAATACTAGAAGGAAAAATAAGCTGTTGGTGCATGATACACGTTTACACAATATTAGTAAGATTTTGTGGTGGTGTTTTATAGGGAAATGTATACACTTTTAGAACAAAGTTCCCATTTATATTCAAAAGCTATCAATAAGTAAATTTAATTCTTTTATCAAACAAATACTTTGTAAAAAAGCATACTACAATATTTCAGAATATGTAAATGATAAAAATCCATGGGACTGAAGATGCTCGATTACAGGATGCATAAGTAAACCCAATTAAGATGGAAATAATATAAAATTGATTGTATTTGTAGTTTTTATGATTTATTTTTAAAAGAGTAACTATCGTGTTTCTTGCCGGATTCTTCTCTGTATAATAAACAGTATTGTGAACCGGAGGGAGGCAGGGAGGGTTCCAAAAATAGTATTTCATAACTTTGACGATTCAAAAGTGTTCCTAATTGAATCCTAATTTGAATAAAAAATTTGACTTTGACTTTGACCTTGAACTAATCTTAGGGGGATATCGATTTTAGAACCTTCGCAGGCACACATATTGAATTTCATGTCTTGGGGTAAATTCGACCAGGACAACCATGTACAATCTTAATTTAATCAGTACTTAGTAACTTAAACTATGTACCAATACGAAACTCCGTCTTAGGCTTAGACGATCAATTTCAATTAAAAAATAACGTATGTCACCTATCTTACTAACCTTTACCCATTTGGATTTCACTAATGGCCTAACTATTATAATATTGAATGTTGATATATCTCTACCTATTCGCCTAGATTATCATAGAGTAGAAGACGTCGATTGTACTTAAAAAATGCTACATAACTTAAGGACTTTGCACGTCATGGCAATAACAAGGAGGTATCTGCACGATCCACTTATCTCTATGTATCCGATCTAGTATTCCATTCGACTTGCATTTGACCCAACAGTCTACGTCCCCCTCATACTGTAACACTGAACACATTTCATACATACAACTTAGATACATAACAAAACAGGATTGTTATGTAACTTCAACCACTATGATTTAAAATCGCACACCGAGTGAGTTTACACCGACTTGGGACACGGCTCGCGAAATAATAATAACGAATTGATAATAGCTTCATCAAGGTGTACCATATGGTCCAGCAAAAGATAAATATGTATGTGATTATGTGATATCCAGTCAAGTAAAATAGATATATATAGAAATGCGTAATGGAGTTTGTTAGGAAGACATATCCACACTCAGGACCTAACACACTAGCCAGGTCATAATAAAGGAATAGAAGATGGCTATACTAATTCGCATTCTTTTTAATGGAGTTCTTTATGAAGAAAAAGAATAGAACAAACCCTAACTCCCTAACGTCACCTCAGAGTCCTAGTAATCCTTTATTAGGATTCCGTACCCAAAGGTTAAAAATGATACATTATTACTAATACTCTGTTGTCCGTCCGTCCGTCTGTCCGTCCGTCGGTCTGTCTGTCACCAGGCTGTATCTCATGAACCGTGATAGTTAGACAGCTGAAATGTTCACAGATGATGTAATTCTGTTGCCGCTATTACAATAAATACTAAACAGAATAAAATAATAAAACAATGAGCGGGCTCCCATGATTTTTGTGTTAGTGATTTTTTTGCTCGTTTTTGCTCGATATTGATAGCGGTAACAGGTAGACGCTTAATATTCACATAATATTTAGTTATGTATTCACTTTAAACATAAATAATTAAATAAACAAATATTTAAGGGGGCTCCCATAAAATAAACGTGATTTTTTTGCCTTTTTTTGCCCTTTCGCCGCGAGTCTGTCTCGCACTTGGCCGATTGTTATTTGTTATTTTTTTTTACTCGAGTGTGTTCAGAAATACCTAAATTAGTCAGTCTTGGTTCTAATTAGAAACAATCTGCGATTTGCGCAGATGACCTTGAAACCCCAAATTCGCGCTTCTGACTTTAACTTCCTTTCTTGTCTAGGTGTACATCGTAGCTATATATATAGCTTGTGTTTTATATCTACGAAAGTCGAGCATTTAGAAGAAAGTAAAAGTAAAAGTGAAAGTAACGATGGATTAAGTAAATAAATTCAATTAGAAAACCAGTGAAGCAAATTGTTTATTAGATCGCTGCTTTCATATATAGTTCAATTCGGATGCAAAGATGCGGAACAGAACAGTTCCGGGCCTTTTGTCCAGATCTGCCTTCAAATTTGGTGTTCATATGACTCACCAAGTGCACTACTTTTCCTCATTCTGCGGCGAAGTGTAATTGTAGCAGGCCTATTTACAATTTTAGTATACGTTAAAATATCGAAAGTCAAATCGAAGTGAGCTTATTAGGAATAATAGTATATAATAAAATCATTTTTACATAATCATGTTACAGGGTCACATATTATATAAGTCATTAGATATAAGCTGCAAAATACTCCATAGAAATATTTTTCGGGTAAAACATTACTACAGATTATATAATACTATACTAGTACAGATGCCACATCCCATACAATGAAATGGGACCGCCGTAACTCGGGCTATTCTTCGGGCTTTTTTGTTTAGCCGCTAGATGCCGTAAGTAGCAGCGGGTCAAAAATATTAGCTAACGACATCTAGCGTTTCTCGTTGAATACTTTCTGTTATACTTGTAACTGGTTCTTTGAAGTCGATATATGGCGGTAACTGTATCTTATACCTAACTACATATAGAGCCATACGACAAAACATCGTGCATCGCGATCCTACATATTTTTATCATAAAGTAGAAAGACGAAGAAGTTTATTGCGAAAAAGTCTCGAGTACTCGGATCTTGCCTTTTTCTGGAGAATGTAAATGTAAATGGAAGTACATCTTACCTCTCAAGATTTAGAAAAAAGGCCTTAAGAGGAGAGTTGCAACTAGTTATTCAAATTTACAATAATAATGTTAAAGAAGATATGTCATGAAAATGTAAACCTCCCTATTATTTTACAGTATTTTTAAAACCAATCGGCAACGATCCGAAATGTAAATATCTATGCAAGTTAAGAAAATTACTAGGTAGGTACATAATAAATATGTAAAAGTAGGTAGGTACATAATAAAATTATAATCGAAAGCTAAAACGCTACAGTTAGGAGCAGTACGTTTTTTTCGTTATATTTTTTTACAACAGGTACGGATTAGGTGTTTAAAAGTTTCTACCGAATTCCTTTGTTTGCGTCAGGTAATTTACAGGAAATTTGGTATTGAGGTTCAAGATTAAAAATATGTAATGATGGAAGCTTTTTCAAGTACGAAATAAGGGGCCAAAAGGTGGGTTTAATTAGTTTTATGTGAAAATCGCAGATTAAATTAAAAAAAATATTTTAGGGGCATAACATTTTATAACAATTTTTTGGGCTGGTTTATAATTTTAAATAGTTTATTAATGAAAAGATTCTCACCAAACTCACGGATGTAAAAAACCCAAAGGTTAAATTATTATTAAATAACAGATGTTTTGTGATCAATTTCTTTTATGAAAATCCTATGTTTTTGTGTTAGTTACTAGTATTTAAAATGAATTTGTATTATCATAGATATAATACGTACCAAAGAGTCGTGATAAGGAGACCGAAAGGTGGTTGAATGTTTAAGTATCTAAAATTCCTGAGATATTTTTTACTAGATTTTGCCCGTGACTCCGTAAAATAACGTAGCTATCGTCGAAATGCACATTTGGTTAGGGCACATGACTAAACCTACAGATAGGTTCAAACAACCGGCGCTAGCGAGAACACTACTACAGGCACGGGTATGTGTGCGTGACCTGTCACTGACACGGCGCGCGTGAGTGGAAAAAGGAATCAAAAGGAAATTTCCTTTTTTACATACCTAAAATGGTAAATACCTATATTTTTTATTCTAAGTTGGCTCAATAATTACAAAAGGAAGGTTAATCTTAAAAAACGTAAAATAATGATACATATAAAAATGCATATATTAATGTATATTCATAATTATATTATTGGTACCTCACTATTGAATACATATTAAATCAGAGATCTTTGTTAGGGTTCCATAGCCAAATGGCAAAAAGGTCCCTTATAAATCCATTATATACCTCCGTCTATCCGCATGTCACAGCGTTATAATTCCGCTATCTTTGCATATGTAGATTGTGATTAAATTCTCTTATGTGAACCACGAAACAGATTTGTAATGAAATTAAGAAAAAATATTTAGGGGTAGCTCCATACATTAAACTGAGGTACGAAATCGAAATCAGCTATCTATTGATTTAATTTACTAAATGTGTCAGTTGAAAACACTACCAGCTTAGGTATGATTCTTGAAACGTTGTTCTGAGCTATCAGTCTGGTAGGTTATTTAGTCATGTGGTTAGGGGGTCTAGTAAGCAACATATGCATATGCATTTCTATCCGACAGCCAAATTAAGAATAACGTACAGTACCCTGCTGCTTCTGTTAATGGTGTTATTTAAGTTTATTTAAAAATTAAAAACAAAATATTTTTAAATATTTTCCAAATTGCTTTCAGTGGGTTAAAAATGAGAATATAAACTATCATTAAAGGTCTATATTAGAGGAAAATACTGAGCCGTCTTCTACCTGGAGGGGCCCAAACTTGGTATGTTTTGAAAATACTTTTTGGATTTTAAGAAAAAAAGTAGACCAAAGGTAATAGTGTAGTATATTTTTAGAATCTCATCAAGCTCTTTCATTTGATACCCCACACGACGGGTTTCTGAAAAAAAAATTTTACATCCCATACAAATAAAAAAGATGACATCCCCCCCTTATTGTTTAGCCCTAAATTACCTGTGTGCCAAACGGCTAAACTCTACATCGATTTGCGGTTTTCTTTTTGCGTACACCTAGGACTACGCCGCCTGCCAGCGGGTCGAACGAAACATGTTTAATTTACTTCGACTTGTAGGTATAGTATTTTATAATCTGTGTCTTCGCATTGCTTCTTGATTTTTGCTTTTGCGGTGATTTTGTGTAAAAGAAAGTTTCGTGTATTGTTTTTTTTTAGAACAATTGTAGAATGATTGCCTTAAAATCAAGCGTAAGCAGTGCCAAATGAAAGTATCTCATGGTGGGCAGGGAAAAACAGAAAATACTACGAGTATGAACTACCAATAATGTCAACAAACCCTGATACCTCAGCTAGGTTCTATGATTAAATGTTCGATCGACCACAGACAATTGCTCCCAGTCGCAGTCCTAGTCGGCGCTCTTTGCCAAATAGTCAGTCAGCTTTACCGACTAGTCGGAACATCCCTTCTTTCAAGCGACCTGTTGGCTTATTTTCTTGTACACTAAGCGCTTCAAGTGTGCCTATAAAAAATTGAGTTCCCTCGATTTCTCCAGAATTCCATCATTATATCCCGACCTGATGACCATGGGACCATCTGGGAAATATACTCTTTCAAACAAACAAGAATTTTCCGAATCGGTCAAGGCGACTTCAAGTAACTGGAAAACAAACATAAAAAAAGATTTCGAGGAATAAGGACTTCCTTTTTTTTTCGAAGTCGATTAATAACTAGTCACTTAAATAGACAACAATATATCCTAAACAACTCATGATATCTGTGAAGTCAAAAAAAGATTAAAGCGTATTTAATTATTTATGAGTAAAATAAAACTTCTTTTAATATACCTACCTACTTTCTGTTTTACTAGTTTATGAAATATCGTCGTTTATGTAAGTGACTAACTAGTTTTTGCTCGTAAGTGTACTAAAATTTTGTCAAATATCGGTCGAGTTAAACTAATGCATCGCCTAATTATTAACGGATCGATGCAAACGACAATGTCACGGGGTATCCATTTGTTGTACACTTAAACCTTCTCCAGAATGTAACAAATACTTTTCTGAAAACCGTATCAAAATCGGTTCAGCCAAACGCGAGATAATCACGGACAAACAACATACAAACATACGGGTCAAACTGAGAACCTCCCTTTTTTAAATTGATTAAAAATGTAAGCGCTATTATCTGAAGTGTTTTCAATTCTAAAGTAGGTACACTTGTGCGATGGCATGCTGTTCTTCAAAAGTGAGCTATCCTTTTCACAAAACAATTGTTTAAGAACTTAGACGCATTCGACCCAGGATAAAACTAAAAGAAACAAATTCTACTAAGGTCGAAGTTCACGCTTGCGTGCGTTTGTTTTATAATATAGCTAATGGGTAAATACCAAATATATTTGGTTGGTAAGTACCTACACCTATTCATATTATTCAGTGGCACCGTTGTGTTACGCTGTCAAACTCAGATCATGCGAACAGCGTCATCTATCAATCAATAGTTAAAATTTATTAATTAAACCTAAAAGAAACAAATTCTACTAAGGTCGAAGTTCACGCTTGCGTGCGTTTGTTTTATAATATAGCTAATGGGTAAATACCAAATATATTTGGTTGGTAAGTACCTACACCTATTCATATTATTCAGTGACACCGTTGTGTTACGCTGTCAAACTCAGATCATGCGAACAGCGTCATCTATCAATCAATAGTTAAAATTTATTAATTAAACCGGCACGTAGTTCAATTTATTGCCACTTAAAGTACAACGACCTCATTCAATTTATGTAAAATTTCGGAAATTTAATAAGGCGCCCATTACTTCATTTTTGTTAGCTTAAGGAACATTTTGACATTAAAACAATATTTTTTAAGGGTCGGTTTTTACTTTTCTTTTTCATTAAAATAACAACCTAAATAACAAATCGATACACACAACGCCATCTATTGATATGAATTTAAATCATTTCTGTTTTGTTTGGGATAAGACCCCGTGACATTACACAGATAGCGTATCTTAATTTGTAATTTATCATTCTTCTGCAACAAACAAAAACAGGGTTTTTTTAAGAAATGGCAAGATAAAGCAGTTACGCATAAAGTCGAGGCAGGCGCTAATATATGTTAAGAGGGTCAGAGAATTATCGACAATGTTGACCTCTAATAGACTTCATTTCTTGTAAAAAACATTTATTTGTAATTAAAGGACAGCTCAGCATAAACTAGAAAATTAATTAATTAAAATTAGTATATGACACTAGGTTTTAAAACTCTTTAACAGTAATTTGCTAGTTTTATGATTACTTTACATTCTTCGTAGTAAATTATATTTGACCACAAGTTTTTGACGTGACAACGTCTTATAAATTGGTTTGCCGGGTGACACTTCAAGAAACTGCGTTACGCTCCGCTCACGTTATGCGCTCACAATGAGAGCGAGTGAGAGGCACGCGGCATGGTTAGCCCGCCTAAGAGCGAGAGAGACAGACATAAAAAGTGAAAGGCACAAGTTGTCACGTAAAACTTTCGCCCGTATACCGACTTTACAGGCAACCAGTTTTATACCACTAAAGTGGCAAAGAAGCCTACAGTCCACCTGATGGTAAGTGGTCACTGTAGCCTATAAACGCTTGTAACACTAGGGATATCACTCGCACGTATTTGTGGATTAAAAATAGAAAAATGAGAGGGTTGAAAGTGTCAAAATCTCAGAAGTAGAACAGAGAAGTAGTAGTCAGCTGGTGCAAGGTTTGGTGAGTATGGACGGTGACGGATAGTTTCTAACTGCAGTTTGTAGTGTTAAAACCATTTTACGAGCAGTGAGAGGTCTGGCGGTATTATGAAGCACTAATGATTTGCTGCAAATGAGTCAAAATAGTGGGTATGCTAATGTCCAACCATGCCGGTAGTTCTTTGGAAGTTTGACACAGATAAGCTTCTACCATCCCCTTCAAATTATCGTTATATACTTTAATGGCTGGTCTTCCTTGTGGTTCATTCTTTAGGTCGAACTTTCGCCAACAATACCAAACGGTGCGTTCGTTAGCCGTATATCCTCTAAAAACTCAGCATTGACATTGCGAGCAAATTCTACTGCGTTAGTACCAAGTCGGAACTTGTATTCGAATATTACTTTTATATTTGCTGTATCTATCTTCACGTTAAAAGCTGAATGTAAAAATTCATATACAATTATTAAAATATGGAAAACAAAAGAAAATTTGTAAATTATACACAATTTCGGTCGAGTTGTCGGGGCAGGCGTGAACCAATGAGTCTTATCTTAATTTCTCAAGTACACTGATTTATTAATTCACACCACTGGCTTTTCGGTGAAGGAAACCAGCATACGTCAAGAAACAAAAAGACGTATGTGAAGTCCACAATGGGCCCGTGTGTAAATTATGGCCTGCCCAAATCATCTTTGCTTATGAGTGTAGGCTGTGCCTCAGCAGTGGGGACGTATGAAAATTAATTATTATTATTTAGTATTTTCTTGATCAAGATGAAATTAGGCATGCAGATAGTTTGAGTCCCGAAAAAGGACATAAGCTACTTCAAAACATCAAGGCCGAGCCATTTTCATCTTCAATAAACTTATCAGCGCCATCTAGCGAAAGTAGTCTAGATTATTAAGAGAAACAGTTAGTCAGTTACACTTGGTCAGACATTGGATGAATAACCGCTTAGCCAAACACATCGCAGTTTTTTTGTGTTCGCAAATGATGGTACAAAACCCACAGTTCGCAAGTCCGACTTGCACTTGACCGATTTTTTTGTCAATGGAGTAACGAAAAGGCCTCTAAAGTCCAAGGCCTCTCAGCGATACCAAACGTAATTACTTTTCCAGTACGCTCAGATATTGCCAGCTTTTATTTAGTTTCACCTGTCCCGTTGTCTGTAATCAAATCTTGTAAGTTAACCCGGTGTTCGATTGAGTTGAAATTTAGCGTTCACACGTTAATCGAATGACAATGCAATACAAAGATGTCATAAAGCAGGTGTGATGATGGAGCCGGAAGGTAACCATAGGACCTCTGTAATAAAACTACGCTTCCCCATCGAGTTGCACTTGTTGGATTTGACTTGACAATTGTCTGGTCTTAAACGATAACCAGGGTGTGATAAAAGCTTGTTTATAAAAACAAATTACGTATATTTCTTGTTTTAATCATTAATTGTTATTTTACTATCAGTATAAATAAAGTTTTTAACAACTATTGCAGCTCAGTCTCAGAAGCGTCTCGATATGGAGCGATACGTGATATGTGTTATATTTGTGTTTTTCTGTAAGTATTATCCCTGTATATTTTTTCTTGTATTGTATATTTCATAAGGAATATTTAAAATTGAAAATATTTTGGTAGATTACGATATTACTGTCGCCAAGTTTTAATATAAAATCGGACAAGTGCGAGTCGGACTCGCGCACGAAGGGTTCCGTACCCATTATCTATAAGAACGGCAAAAAAACCCGTTTCTTGTATAGGATTGAAATATGTTTTATTTAAATTTAATTATTTATTTTTAAAGTGAATAAATAACTACATAGTCTGTGAATATTTCAAGCGTCTACCTGTTGCCGTTATCAATATCGAGCACAAACGAGCAAAAAAATCACGTTTTTTGTATGGGAGCCCCCTCAAATATTTATTTTATTCTGTTTTTTAGTATATGTTGTTATAGCGGCAACAGAAATACATCTTCTGTGAAAATTTCAACTGTCACAATCACGGTTCATGAGATACAGCCTGGTGGCAGACGGACGGACGGACGGACAGCGGAGTCTTAGTTATAGGGTTCCGCTAATTACCATTTGGGTACGAAACCCTAATGATATGACGTATATAATAAAAATATATTATTATTTTATACCTATATTAAAGTCTTTAATATAAATAAACTTCTTTGAGCTATATATTTATTGTTTTGATATTTATAAATTAAAAAAATACAAAAGTAGTTTAAAATATTAAATAATATAATATAAAATATTATAATATTATACCTCTTTGTTCGACAGGCGAAATAGATATTTCAAATTATTATATTATTTCATACTTTTGATAATTAAGACAATAAATATATTAAAGTCTCATAAACACGGACTTTTACCTTAACTAAACCTAAAACGTAAGTTTACTTATTTAATTTTTAATTCGTTCATAAATTTTATTCGTCAATATTAATAAGAATTGTAATAAATATTATGTTTGATGAGCATTGGGCAGTAGACGGTTGATGGTTCTGGGCATGCCAAAGTGAAATTTTTTAATGCGATTTCAAAGTGATTATCAAAGTAGACAACAATAAAGAGTAAGTTCTTGGTTTACATCTAGTTCTGTGTTCATTTAAGTTAAGTTAATCTGTAAATCACAAGTAAAATATTTCACCAAAAAATCTCATTAAAGTCAAATTGGAAAATGAGTGTGTAAAGAGCATTGGGCACTGATTTGAAAGGGAGCTTTGGGCATACATACCCAACCGTCCAACTTTCATTTCTTGAAATACTACTCTAACTTTAATATTTTATTGGTGAAATGTTTAACCGCCATTAACAGGTATGATTGATTGAAAATAATCATTGTCAAAATTAAATTTTAAGAACAAGCGATGAAAAGTTATTAAATTTATCTAACAATATCTTCAAAACTAAATTATAGATAGTCGAAACGCGTACAATGGCTGTTGACTATGCTAGTGCAATAGAGAGATAATACCTTATATATTATTGAGTATATCTTATGTTAATACTATTGAGTGAATGTTGCAATATTGAACATAGAGCCCAAGCCTCCCACAGGGGCACCCAAACCACCCGACCACTGGGAGGTTTGGGCACTTTTGACTAGGTTCAGAAGATCTGTTGTAACTGTAAGAGTGACTACACTTAGAAGACTGTTATTTGCAATAGTTTTAGCCAAATGTATGTGTTATTGATATAACAATTAAATTATGTGAAAAAATTAGACGTTTTAATGTAAAAAAGTGCCCAATGATCCCCTATCCCCTATTTACAATAATTATTTTATATTCAATGTGATTGACATGCACTAAACTATCTTATATAAAAATAAAAATCCAACCGAAATAAAAAGAAAGTACCGCATATATAGTTGCCAGCAGGGAAGCTATGAAGCTACGTAGTCGTTACCGAAACGAGAAAAAAATTTGGACCATACGGTATTCCATAAAAATATATCGAATACTTTCGGATAGGGATAGACTCTAACGTGCGAGAAAATCGTCAATGTTTGAGTCTTGCACCTTGCTGATAGTAGTTTAGGTACTTACTTAACTACTTACTGATAGTAGTTTAGGTACTTAACTACTACTTCAAAACAGGGACACTTCGTGAGTAAGTTTTATTGGCCGCAGCATCTGCCGGCTTCTTGGAATTAATTTCGAAAAATTTCGTGCCTCTGCGTATACTTAGTCTACTTATTCTACTTATCCATTAGTTTACCTTAATGTGGAGTGTTTATAATTTGTAATTAGAAATTTTGGATTATTTCTTAGGGTGCATGTGTTTTGTGATTTTGTATCTATAAATGGGACCTAAATCAAGTTTAATTTGGACATATCGAGAGATTAGATTTAGATCTCTTCGTAAAAAATCGTAAATAATTAAGTTAAATAAATTTGTATCAATTAATTTATGAGGTCAATTTAATTTAAAAATGTATGGAAATTAATAAACCAATTATAGATATAATAAGAAGGTGGCAATAACGACATAATCAATGTCAGCTGCATGTAACCCCATAAAAAATGTTACAAGACATGACGGAATGGAAATAACTAAAGTAGACAAAGCGAGCAGAGTCAACATCTGTTGTTATAATTGTACTTTGTTGTAGTAGGATTAGCTTCTAAAATTAATAAAAAAAATGTGCAACCACTCAAAATTTTAAACTAGGTACTTGTTTTAAAAATCTAAAAAGAATCACGATTTTTTTTTACATTTCTGGAATTTATGATAAAAATTGAAATCTAACTAATTTTCATTAATTTTTTTGAACCATTATACGATAGTATTGGCAGTTGATGGGCAGTCTACAATTTTATTTCACACGTAAAACCCCCTACTTTTTCATAAATAAATTGTCATACGTTTGTGCCTTATACATTTTTATGAAAATACCCCTACTCTTATAAGATTTCGTTCCTATACACCTTGCTTAGTGGCGTGTGACACGAACTTACGCTCACCCGACGATATGTACTCATGACCTTTCATTTCATACCAAACACGACCCATTTTATCTCATTATTTATTTACATAAATTTCTAAAATAATAACTCAGTTATCGGGTAAAAAATAATTATTAAATGTCATGCTGCTTGAATGTGACCATGGCATGCTTATTTTATTTCTTGAACAAACACCGACGACCGACGCATACAAATTATAGTACTGTCGATGGACATACAATAGTGGTGGTCGGTCGGTATAAAAAATCTTAAATTACAGTTAAATAAAAGGTGAAGACAGGGAAAACGCAAACGAATCGTCGAAATAAATGGGCTTGGCGATAAATATTAGAATATAATAGTATATAGTGTAACAAACTTTTCTGACAAGGTGGTCAAGAATCAAAACTAAAGTCTCCATATTGAAATGGTGTGAACTTACAACGACACTAGCTACCAAACACCCAAGGTCACATGGTCAGTAAAGTCTGATGCACTGAAGATACGTGTGGTTAAGTGACGTTCAGTAACACCACGATAGAGACAAAAAAATTATAAGTGATCATTTGTATTAACATATGTTGTTCACGTTCATTGCGTGGCTTTTATCAGTTTGACAATTGCAATGTCAAGCGCGCAATAAATATGAAAAATGCAAGAAACACCTTTCCATCTTGTGGTCACAGTGGCTGAGCATTGAAATGGCCTAATTACCAACACTTATTGCAACTCACATTTATCTTACACAAAAATGAGGACTTCAATAATTACCTTAGTTTAGATTATTATTTACTTACAAATGGGAAACGTTTTGGGCTGGTAAATGATTTCCAAAATTGTAAATCCTACAAGTAAACCTTTTAACACTTTTTATTCATTCATTGTAACAGCTTCTTCCTTTTATTTGCTTTCAATCTAAGACAGCTTAGTTATAATCTTCATATAAAAAGCAAGCTTAGTATTGCCAATTTTAACAGTTTATCCTTTATTGGTGCTAACAAAACTTTATTTGCTCCAGGTTTTAATATTTTAAGACAGCCAAAGGTATCTCGTATCAGTATTCAGTGCGCCAGTTAGAATGGGGACTCCCTATTTACTGAAAATTTGTGAATGGTGAAAGAGTTCCAAAGCCAGCAGTCATTATGGCAGTCCCATAGGATTAATTTCTTAGTTAATTTCTTGCTTTTTTATCACTTATCTGGTATTAATTAATCTTGTTATAAATTAAGCGACATATTAGTTCAATTCGACCGATTTTTGCGGTTTATTTTGTCGACAATATTTAAGTATGTGGAGCGGCGGCAAAGCGGAGATCTTCTGCCAGGCGAGGGTGTTATATGCCTGGGGACCGCCGTGGTCCACTTAACATTTTTTTTTCTGAACTGACTATCCACCGGGCTTCTGGGGCGAGACTCTGAAGGAGTCTCAGCCCACATAGCGCCCAACGCTCCAGCCTCAGCTGGGGGTCGCTCCTTCGACCAGCGTGAGCCTCGCGTCCGAGTCAGCGCCAGAAGGGGAGTTTCCCGTTACGCGGTTCACTTAACTTGCAATTCGGTTTTTATATATGCTTAACTGCCGAAGAAATTTAATAGCGCGATGTAGGACTCGTGACGTCAGCCTTGCTTGTAGCGGTACGATATGGTCTGCTACAAGTACACTTATGAGCAGAGATAAAAAGTCACTTACATAAACGACGATATTTCATAAACTAGTAAAGATAGCTTCATGGAACAAAAATTAGGTGTATTAAAAATAGTTTTTTTTAGTCTATTTTTAGTTTATTTTAGTCCTTAATAATTAAATACGTTTCAATGATCCTTTGATTTCATAGACCTATTACGATTTGTTTAGAAAATATTGTTGTCTATTTAAGTTCCAAAAAAGAACAAGGTTCTCGATTCGCCGATTACTCGAAGACGCCTTGACTGATAAAGAAAATATTTTTTTTTTTGTTTGAAAGGGTTTCTTCCCAGGTGTTTCCATGGTCCTCAGGTCAGGATATTATGATGAGACGATGGAAAAATTTAATGGAACTCTTAAATTTTTTATAGGCACACTTAAAGCAATTTGGGTATTTTCTTACTGTGCGATAAAATAAGCCTATAGGTCACTTAAAAGTCAAAAACCTTGCATAGTTTAAAAAAAACTGTTTATGAAACCTCACACTGATTTTAAGTTCCCTATTCAATGATTCATTTCAACTAAAAAAAATTGAATTAATTAGTTCTAATTCCTTTCCTTGAATAATAAGTAATTAAAATTTATTTTAGAAAAAATAAAAACTTTTTAACAAAAACAAGAACCAGACTGCCATGGTCATTTTCGTACTTTTAAATTACAAAATTGAGGTTTTAATTTAAACTCTAGTCAGTCATTACTTGACGTTGGGAAATCTGGAAGAAGGTACTGTTTTCTTCTAATAACCTACACTCCAATTAGATTTCTGGTGGAGTAGATTCCATATTAATATCGGATTCCTCGCTGGAACTCATTATTTTGTAAATGGATATCAGTTGGAAAGTCGCAACAATCTTTTTCTAATATAAAAATGGCGCGCATTTGCAAATGGCGCCACGTGCGGATGGTGAAAATTAGAACTACATCTTTCTTGTCTTTTTCTTTTAGTATTAAAGTGAGTCAAACATATAGATTAAAAGCGCTTCCTAGGAGAGTCAATCGAAATTAAAAAACAACCGTAAAGGATACGCATGGCGCCATACAACGGAGCATGCGGTAAAACAGATACTTATGTGACAGTACCTATTTTACCGCACGTTCCGTTATATGGTGCGTAATTTTGAACTTTCTAACAATGTATACAAGCTTCGTAAATCCATTTTTGAGCAAATGTGTTGAAAATAACTATTATCTGTTTTTACTGTATTTAAGGGTTAGGAATTACCTTAAGTGATTAGCTAATACTAATCAATAAATAACTTGTCGAATAAGCTTGAATGAGTGTATTATAATCGTATCTTGTCCTTGCGAACCCTTGTTTCTTTTTTTAACCCTCTCTCTGAGCACCTAGCCGGTGTCACTTTCGGTATTTCCTATACCTCCAAGTATTTCAAACCGACTTCAAAAGATGCACTAAAAAGGTTAAAATAATAATTTTAAAAAATCTAATCTAAATTACAGTTAAAATTTGATGTGAAAGTAAAGTGTGTTATAAACTGTTAGAGAAATAGACAGAAACTTCAAACTGTAATTTAGATCAAATTTCAGAAAATAATTATTTTTACCTTTTTAGTGCATCTTTTTGAAGTCTATTCATGGTTTTGTTTACAAGCTTTATTTTTTTCTTAAATAAACTATAAATATATTTATTACTAGAATCAATGGGGAGGAATTAGAACTTGTAAATTCGAAAATTTTTTGTTGAAATAAATGATTAAATAGAAAATTTAAAGTCATTGTGAGGTTTCATAAACAGTTTTTTAAAACTGTGCCATATTTTTAAAATATTCCGTTCCAAATTGGCCATATTCGAATCGACTCTATAAATCTGTCAAGTATTAAGTAATAAAAACTGGTCACTACAACAATTTTTAAACAATTACTGTAAGTGTAAATTTTTCTTTACATGCTTTAGCGCTGACGCAAGCGAAGCAGTTCCGTTTGGACTATAAGTACAACTCAGGGACAGACGCATTCTACAAGTTACATGTGAACACGACGGATCAGTCAAGCGCTCAGGAGACATGCAGGAGGGAAAGTGCTCAGCTTATGATTGTCAGTTCAAACGTAGACGTGGCGCAGGCCATCTCCATGTTTGAGCATTATCCTGAACTAAAGTATGCTTGGGTAGAAAATGACGGACGTTACTCAGAAAAACTCGAAGATGGTAAGTATTTAACATCCCTATCGTAAAGTACGAGCTTAACAGACAGCAAGCTATTTTGAGTTTTAATAAGTGGGTAAAATTCTTTTAAGACAGAGTCGGCTGAGTATACGTTTGTTTGTGCCATATCAATATTTTTACGAAAATTTATATTTTTACACAATTATTACCTACGTTTGTAACTATCTTAATGTTAAAGAAGCAGCTGTGTAATAATAAGAGTTATTTAAATTCAATAAGTGTGTATGTTTGCAATAAAAGTTGCTTTTTGAAAATTTGGGAATTATTGTTTATTTAACATTTAATCGAAGTACCTACAATTTACCCGAAGTAAAAGCGTCGGCAAACTGGCGCTGCAAGACAATCTCGCTCACCCCTAATCAAGCTCTCCTAATAAATTTTATTAGACATTTATTATTTACACAATGCATTCATTTCATTTGAGATGTAATTCTAGCTCAAGATTTGACTTTACGCAAGTTAGTGTTTGTACTATACTTCAGTGCTGCCACCTCTCTGAGGCCAATCAGCGCTAAAAGCGCTAGATTCCGCTAATTTGCTGTAACAAAACATAGCGCTAAATTCCGCTAGCTTTGCATGAACAAAAAATGCATAAAAGTAAGAAGTTTTTATTTAATTCAAATACAAATTGGCATAATTTTAAATGTTAATTAATCTTAATATTATTAAGTATGGCTTATCGCTTTCGATGTCAGAAGGACCAGGTTGAGTTGACTGAATTCCTGAAGGTCCAGGTTGCACATCGTAAACCAACAATCAGAAATAATTTATTTTAGTTGGGGGATTCCCAAAACAAATGGAACGGAAGCTAAACTATTTACGGTGTTGCTGCGTTATTTCTACTTTTCGGCAAGATTGCGACGTGATTACAACTAAGTTTGGTCTGCCATAAAAATAATAGGAGTTAATATTAAAATTTCGGCGCTATGTGTCCCAAAAAACCACTAGATCTGACTCCGAAAGCGCTAAGGTGGCAGCACTGCTGTACCTATACTTAAATGTATGTTACTTTTCTAAAATTTGGTTTATTGGTAAAAACTAGCCAAATAATAAAATATAAAATAAATATAAACATGTCCGGATTGGGAAAGTACCCAAAAATCCGCGCGGGTGTAACCGTGGGTAATAGCTTCCACTATGTTGTAACAGATGGCACTACAGCGCATCAACTTTAAGGGCAGAACAACGTCTGCCGGGCCAGCCAGAACTATATATAATTGAGAATTAAACGACTTGAATATTGCTCATTTTAAGGCTAAGGTGTGAATTGCACTGTTGTAGAACTAAGACGTTATGATTTTTATCTGTATACCAGTATATAAAAGAAGAAACTGACTGACTGACTTAAAAAATAATATTAGAACTGCGTCACCTTGTCTCACGCTTGGGACAACAATCGATTTTGCTAAGAGTTTTTTTTTTGCACACCAAAACCGACCTTTTTGTGCTGGATAGATGACATATATATTTTTGTTTTTAGTAGAATATGAATGTAAAGTTGTGACGAACACCTGGAAAGTGCAATCACACAACTGTTACCAAAATCTTCCGTTCATCTGCAAAGTTAACGCCAATGATGTTAAATACGACTCAGAGGAGTGTCAAGTCTTCAGTCAAGGTTAGTTTTTTACTTAAATATGAAGGTTGTGGAACCTTAACCTTATAGTACATGACCATTTAGGTTCTAAGGTGTGAGGATAAACTCCCTGCCGATGGCGAAAGGTGCGATGGTAGAAAGTAGCCGTGGACATCATTTCGAGCAATTCCTCAGAACACACCCCATTATACAATACAAGCATTAGAACACACACAGGGAGGCAAAGTCTCTCCTCAGACTCAAGGGTTCGATACGACTTTTGAGTTGGTCTCACACGATTCTCACAGCCCGTCGTTAAACCGAGACAAAAGGGCCAAGCTGGTACACCCACCCAGAGATGGCAGCAGTACTCCATATGGGGCCGGACTTGTTCTAAATTATGCCAATGGCTCCTTGCTGCCATTGCATCTAAACGCTCGCCAATTTGCAGGAAATCATCCTCAAACTTTGAAACCTAAACGGTGACGTACAGTATAGTTTCAGAGGAATTTCCTACCATATGACGTAAAAAGAGCTTCCTGCCAAGGTTTTATCTAAGGACTACAATATGGGGTTATTTGAGAAAAAGCGTCCATAGGCTACAGTGACCTTTTCACATGAGTCGGGCCGTAAGCTTGTATGACACCTAAGTGGTATAAAAAAATATACTCTTTTTTTTTCAAATTTGAATAAAATATTTCAGATTACAAATATTTTGCCAATATTAGCAGCTGCTATAGGGTTTCCAGAACAGCGTTAACCTGGGACCAGGCGAATGATGAGTGTAACGCAGAGGGCGCTCACCTAGTTATTATCAACTCGAAGGCTGAAAACGATATTGTGTGGAATATCATAAAAAACGAGCCAAAAGTCTATAGTTCTAACTTTTGGTGGTTCTATTTCGCCGGCTTCAGAGCAAACAACCCTAACGATGGAACCCGGAGAGTATTCAGAACTGTTTTAAGTAAGTTATAATTAGATACCTACTTAGATACTTGTTATAGAGGTATACTCGGTTGTAGCATGGCTATTTTTTGTATGTGGATACATATGTAATTACTTAATTACATATTTTGCATTGATGCGTTTATCAAAATGTATGTGAAGTTCTTAAATAAAACCACTCAAATTTAAGTAATTTTAGGAATTTCCTTATTTGTTTGATTAATAGCATTAATTAACTATTAATACAAAAAAAAATAGGACAGTATAATAAAACTGCATGCCACCCCGACTTATTATTTTGCTATGTCGCTATGAACAGACCTACGAAGGCTTTAACCATATGACAACCCTTTTATCAAATATCAAATCAAACAAATATCAAATATAAAACTGACAACTGCATCGAGTTGATGTTCGTTCATTTAGATAAATAAAAAAACTAGGTAAAGAATTTAACCTTACAGCCAAAATATTAACATGGCTTAAGAAATACTACGCAGACAAGTAAAATTATTAAAAAAAATATAACTCGACCAAAAAAGGGTGTCTGTGAAATTTCTTATTATGTACTAAATTAGAAATTTGCTTGAATTTTTTAAGGTAGCTTCAAAATCTATTTTTATTTGGTTAAAAAGCTTTATAATTTCCTGTCTGTGCGCTAATTCGAATAACACGTTTTTCTAATGCAAAAGCCTCCTTTAAGACCCATTTTTCTTTTTGAAGTCCATTTAAACAACTTTGAACTTTTGTTCAGTAGATACGAAACTCCCAGTGCACTTAGCCAACTCACACTTCACGTTTAATAAATTACTATATTTTTCTTCAATAACCTATCCCTATACTAACTTTTGTCAAAACATGCTCAGCGGTTCTATATAAAAAAATCCTATATTCTTCAAGTCGGTTAAAATGGTATAAATTTTTATTCCTTACGAAACCCTTATTTGACTCAATAAGTCAGACGTCTTTCGTAAAGCCTTTCCCTAAGGTTATCCACGGCTATTTATACCAACGCACCGTTCGCCATCGGCAGGGAATTCATTCTCACACTTTAGAACCTAAATAGTCGCGTACAGTGCGGTTTCAGAGATACTTCCTCCTGCGAACGCTTAAGTTGTGGAATGAGCTCCCTGCCAAGGTTTTCTCCAAGGATTACAGTATGGGGTTCTTCAAGATTTCTGAAGGGTTGGCAACGCGCGAGTGATGCCCCTGGTGTTGCAAGGGTCCATAGGCTACGGTGATGCTCACCATCAGGCAGACCGTAAGCTTGTTTGCCACCTTATTGGTATCAAAAAAATCTCCATTCGTCATCACAATTGGCTCAGCGGTTTAACTGAATTCTTATATACCCTCTCTGTGATAATCCAACTTGCAATTGTCTTGTTAAAGTAGATATGTCGTTTGCCTAGACCATTCTCAATCTAAATTCCATCAAAATTATCTCAAAGAATTAACCAAATAATTTTTACCCGCTGAATGCTTTTTCGACGCACGCTTGACTAACTTGCTAAAATGCTCTTTTCCGAAAAGTAAGCTATTCTCTTGCCAAATTTTATCGAGATCGATACAGCGGGTCGGTTTGCCGTAAAGGTTAAATCATACAAAAAGACAGAGACATTTTCATAAATATAATTTAAGTATGTGCAAGAAGCGTCAAAAATGTCAAGACATATGATATTCTAGTTAAAGAGTAAAAAAAAATCGGGATGTGGCTGTGTCGTGGACACGGCTGTGTGTTTTACGTGAACACACATACGAAACGGGTAATATTTTCTCTGAGCGAATCATATGTATATTATAATCATTTGAGAACACTAGTCAAGTCATAATCTATCGATTATGCTGAAACGTTTCTTACCAATAGATTTTTGCTAAGTGTTATCTGAAATGAAATCTTGATAAGATCTTTCATTTCTGTAAAAAAAGTACTAGTCTACCATCAATAGTTACTGAGATAATCCCTTCATAGTATGGCAGTTGATTGATTCCCACTGTGAAATAAAGACTTATCCACCTCAAAACCTGCACGGTCTATTCATCATCAGACCCTGATCAAATTTATTGAGACAATTCCAATGAGTCCACACTTGACACATCTGCTGTAAGTTGGTAAGGAGTTGGGTATCCTGTGGATTTTAGGTGATGCATCAGGTCAAGGTTGCTTTGTTCTTGGAATATCATTGAAGTAACAAGATACCAAATCGATTTGAATCGATCGGACCTGTATAGGTTGCCTATATCCCTTCATTATTTAAATCACAGCTAGAACACTCTTGGTCAAGTGCAGAAACTCAAAAAAACTCAATCAAAATCGGTTCATCCGACTGGGCGTAGCGATGCCACAGACAGTACAGATCCACACATTAATTTATAAAACCTCTCTGATTTCATCGTAGGTTAAGGGAGCGGAATGACCTTATATGTATTTATTTACTAATTTGCATACTTATTTCCATGCGCATTATTTGAAAATAAAATGGATTTTTCAGTGCGCGGCAAAGGGGGAAAATAAATATTTACACACAAGTTTTTGTTTTTAATAATTATAAATATCCACGTAAAATTTCGAGACATGGAATTTATTTCAGACTTCTAAATAAACGACTCATTACTCAGTAGTAGATACAATCTTGTATGCACAGTCGCCATTTTTTTATATGTTTTTATTAAAATCTCAAAACAAACCAGTAATTGTTTGTAATAAAATGTGTTTTCGTTGTATATTTTAATATATGTTATATTTTCCAGTGTGAAACATGGAATAGGACAGTTGAAACGTAGTTTTAAAACTAATAAAAACTGCACGATAGGTGGGGCGCAGCCTGTAAAAGATTTTCTTTTTTATAAACAGCAGTTTTCGAATAAATTACGTCCATTTAATAATCATAAATTAATTATTAAATAATAAGTAATAATAGCTAAATATCTATTTCCATTCCATTGTTGAACTACCTTTTCTTTCAGATCAAACTTTGGAGGAAATTGGATACGTTAACTGGGGACAATATGAGCCAAACAATTCTAAAGGTGTTGAGTACTGCGGTAGTATTTACAAAGACGAAGGGACTTTTAATGATGTGAACTGTATCTACGAGTTGCCTTTCATCTGTGAAAAGGAAATCGTTCCAAATAACTCTTAATATAAATAAATCTTTGGTAAATGGAAAAATGTTTTTTTTTTAATTTTTTGACCTGAGAATATCATAATCAATGAAGTACCAATAAATATAACCTTATAATGGTATTTTAGGTATATTGAATATGTTAACTGAAGACAATAAGAGCCAAACAATTCAAAAGGTGTTGAGAACTGTATGTACGAGTTGCCTTTTATCTGTGAAAATGAAATCGTCCTAAATAACTCTTAATATAAATAAATGTTTGTTAAATAGATAAACGTTTGTTTTAGAACGTTTTGGCCAGATAATGTATTAATTATTGCACTATCAAGAAATATAACCTTATTATAGTATTTTGAGTATATTTATTTAAGTAAAAAAAACCGCAACTATTTAAATTTGTATTGTGTTAAAAGTATCTGACTAAAGCTGTCTACTGGTTCAACATGGATAATTTACTTTTAAATAGCAAGAAAACCAAAAGTATTAATTTTTTAACACCAAATTTCAGTCAGGTAAGAACCAGGGTATTTATAAACAAGGAGCAGTTAGATATTGTAGATAATACCGTATTTATAGGTATTACTCTAGGCACAAAGCTTCAGGTCCACATATGGCTGTATCGGCGAATCTAGATTTTACAAGATTCGTCAATTTATGGACGGTACATACGGTATTGTAATATATTTGATATTGATACGAGTATTTTCAAGCAATATTTGTGCTACAGTAGAGGGCTGTTCGAACAATTTACAATCAATCGCATTAAGAGACAAATTTAAGGAAACCAAGATCTTAAGCCTTATCATGTCAGTATATATTAGATAATTTAATTTATTGTTTATTTATAATAATTATACAAATTAAATTGATTGTTTTTTAAAGAATAGCGGTATTCTTAATCGTAATACTCGAAGTAGACACTAACTTGCTCTGATCCACATAAAGCTTAAGAAAATAGATAAATCATGTGTTCGTTTTTACAACAACTGCAGCAGTTGTTTAAATAAAACTTAAAAAGTTCAAACATTTTGTAAAACAGAAACTTAACTGTCGAAAAAGCTTATTATAAAAACAAATGGGATTAAATAATTGTTAAATATTTTTTGTTACCATAATTAAATTGATAATTTGTATTGATTAATAAAAATTAAAAGAGCGACTGCTGCAAAGTTTCTTTTACCGTTTCTTTTTACCAAAAAACCATTTTGACTTCGAATCGGCAGTAACTTATAGTTTATTGACTTTAAAAAAGCGACATGATAACTCCCTAAGTGTTTTGTGTAATCTTTGTTTTAACTTGGTGAAATTCTTCTGTTACTGGCTTAAAACTCAAGTCGCACTGAAGACGAACTATGCGAATTAGTCGGGGAGTACCAGGGCATCGCGTTCTGGGGGAAAATATATGGAAGTGTCAAAATACCTTACTCGTGAATTCGGAATTAAAATGTACTTTCATGGGTCACGAGGTAAGAATTACTAGCATACATTTGTTTCTCGCATTCCTAAGTCTGAAGTGCTCGTACCTTTTCCGCAATAAGCTCCCATGTTTAGTCTCAAGGGGCAAGATGGCTACTTCGATACATTTTGCCCCTGAAAACGCGAAACTCGAGTACTTCAATCTAGATCTGACTAGCTACTTGAGTTTTTTTTATTTATAAAATTTATCTTCAACATAGCCAGTAGAACCATTTTCCGTTGCTTTCAGTAAAAATATATATATTCAAAATCATCATTTAATTTATAGTTCATCTACCTGCATAATCGAAATCAACCAACAAGATTCAGGTGGATTTGAATTTTGATCACCAGTAGTCGGGGCATAAAATCTAACACTGTGACCTTAGAGCCAACCACTATAATACTTTAATGACTGGTTTTTTGAATAAGGATAAGAAAATTCACGCTACCCAAACACAAGAGCAATCACAACCTTCGGTGAAATACAGCTGTTTTTTTTTACCACATGCTACGTTGTGTCCGTGAGATTTTTTATATGTGTATGTGATTATAGCGTGTTAATATGTGTTAGCGACGAGCTCATTAGTATTAGATATAGTTAGATTTTAGATGTGTATATGTGTAGCATGAATGTTCGAATGCCAGTCAGTCCGCATCGGTCATACTGTGGCGATACATGTGCACACACATTGTATTTTATTTTTGTATATGCTTTTTGAAATATAATATAGTACTGTTGTAAGATCAAGCGGCGTCATCATTTCAAACCCCAAGACCAGTACCATCGCTTTCAATATGTGTCTGGACTACCCTGCAATTACTGTGTTATTTTTTAGGGTTCCGTACCCAAAAGGGGGTCCCCATACAAGAAACACATCTATGGTACGAGTAATAACAGTAATATATACAAACTCAAATTTGCAGTGAAAAATAGTTTGAACTCTAAAGTATAACTACAAATAATAGAAACCGGCCAAGTTTGAGACGGGCCGAAGCCATTACCATTTTAAATTACCGGTACAACGCCATCTAGCAATAGTATTAAGAGAAACAGCAACACATTTGTTTGGGGAGTCCTCACATTTTAGTTGTCTTTGTTCTATCGTAAAACAGTAATAATAAATACAAACTTCAAACTTGCAGTGAAAAATAGGGTGAACTCTAAAGTATAACAACAAACACATTTGTTTGATGGGAACTGTATTCAAAGTTAAGCAACGTCAGACTTGGTCAGTACTTGGATGAGTGACCGCTTAGTGGCACACTTTTTTTTGTCTGTGTTAGTAAATTACGTAATGGTGGTAGGTACAGAACCCTTGGTGCGCGAGTCCAACTCGCACTTGGCCGGTTTTTATTTTGAACTTTAAAAATGTAGGTACCAACAATAATAATGATACAGGTAAGAGTTCTCAGCGCCCCCTTTTGTTCACCCCAACCATGATACATATAAACATGCATATATTAATGTATACACATAAATAAATAATTTATTATATTAAAAATTATAATTTTGGTACCTCCCTACTGAATACAAACAAAATCAGAGATCTTTGTTAGGGTTCCATAGCCAAATGGCAAAAAGGTCCCTTATAAATCCATCATGTCCGTCCGTATGTCCGTCTGTCTATCCGTATGTCACAGCGTTTTAATTCCGCTATGTTTGCATATGTATATTGTGATGAAATTTTTCAGGAAAGTCTTATGTGAACCGCCACACAGATTTGTAATGAAATAAAGAAAAAATATTCAGGGGTAGCTCCATACAGTGAACTGGGGGACGAAAATATTTTTCTTGACACACTCTATCGTGTCGGGTATCATTGGATAATTTGAAAATGTATTAAGAGTTTTTAATAAATATTTAATAGTTAAATATTGTTTAAATAAAAAGTGCATACTACACGAGTTATTAGCCTTTAAAGTTTTAAAATTCTACGTTCCCACTAGTAGGTACCTACACCTAATTAGTTCAACCGTTTAAAACATAAAATCGTCTAAATTATACTGATGTTGATCGAAAGGTAAGTCAATAAAATTTTATAACGAACTAGCATTATATATATAAAAATAAAAAAAAATCGATATCAGCTATCTATTGATTTAATTTACTAAATGTGTCAGCTGACAACCCTACTAGTTTAGGTATGATTCTTGAAACGTTGTTCTAAGTTTTCGGTATGTTGGTTATTTAGTCATGTGACCTTAGAACGTTGCTGTAGATAGGTATCTGTGTAGGAAAAAGTACTAATTACCCATCTACTGACATTACTGGCTTCTTTGAGCTGTTGACCTTAATGACCATCTAATTTTCCAGAAGAAAAAACTTAATAAATGAGAATAGTGTAGACGTAAAAAGATTCAGTGGATATTCATGCTAGTTATCTATTAGACTCATCAAGATGATCATTCATTATTCAGACAGCTGGCGTAATTGCGTTTGTACCTACATATATATAGTACATCTAATTTATATAAAAAAAAACAATTCTCTATCTGGCTAGGCTTGCAGATAACTTCGTTTTTTTGCATGTACTACTTACAACATATAAAATTATATACCTAAATAAAAAAAAAATATTAATTTCCATTATTACCTCATTTTGCCTTTATAAGGGGTGGTTTGGTTATCAGAAGGCAACAACACGTAAGACTCGTAACTTTGTGCTGTGCTGCAGGGTCGGATCCTTATTTATCACAAGACAATTTGTACAAGTTGCCGAACAACCGTGAAATCAACATACGTTTAATATATTTTATACGATACAAGTATATGGAATAAAAATTTAGTTAAATAAAGTAAAATATACCTAAATTTAATTGGGATCTCTCAAGTTGAAAATTAAAAACCTTCAGGGTTATAAACAACGAAGTTGAGTGAGCATATAAAATTATAGGTACCTTCTCTTTTCGAAGACAGTTAAAACACTTTAAACAACGGGAACAAGAGTTTTATAGTGTGCTAACTTCTGCCCGTGACTTTGTCTACGTGAAGTTGTAAAAAAAAACAACTTTTGACTATTAAAGATTTTACCTCCCATAATATCGAAAATCTCATACAAAATTTTTAACCCCTATTTTACCCCGTTAGGAAATGATTTTTTAAAATCCTTTCTTAGTACTTGTCCGCGTTATAACTGGACCCTCGTTGCAAAATATTAAGTCTCTAGAAACAAAGCTATCGAAATGTTTACAAATTTATATCCCCCATTTTACCCTCCCATTCATTGTCCCACTATTCCAGAACATTCCCCTCTCCATCTCCAAGAGCATTGGGATCCTTTGGTGTTGACATCTCCAGCGATGTTCAGTTCCGAGATCATTTGCTAGACAAGCTAAAGCTGGCGTCCAAAAAACTTGGTGTACTCAACAGTACGAAGAGTACTTCATGTTGGGGCAAAGGTTGCTGCTTTACAAGTTGCAAGTCCGGCCCCATATGGAGTACTGCTACCATCTCTGGGCGGGTGCGCCCGGATACCAGTTTGGCCCTTTTGACTCGGTTCAACGACGGGCTGTGAGAATTGTCGACGACCCCAAACTTACTTGCGGTATCGAGCCTTTAAGCCTGAGGAGAGACTTTGCCTCCCTGTGTGTGTTCTACCGCTTGTACAATGGGTTGTGTTCTGAGGAATTGTTCGAAATGATGCCCACGGCTACTTTCTACCATCGGACCGCTCGCCATCGGCAGGGAATTCATTCTCACACTTTAGAATGGTCGCATACAGTGCGGTTTCAGAGAAACTTCCTGCCGCGAACGCTTGGGTTGTGGAATGAGCTCCCTGCCAAAGTTTTCTCTAAGCACTTCAGCATAGGGCTCTTCAAAAAAGAAGTTATTAGATATCTGAAGGGTCGGCAACGCGCGAGTGATGCCCCTGGTGTTGCAAGCGTCCATAGGCTACGGTAACCGCTTACCATCAGGCGGACTGTAGGCTTGTTGAGTACAGTACACCAAGTTTTTTGGACGCCAGCTTTAGCTTGTCTAGCAAATGATCGCTGGAGATGTCAACACCAAAGGATCCCATTGCTCTTGGAGATGGAGAGGAGAGTGTTCTGGAATAGTGGGACAATGGATGGGAGGGTAAAATGGGGGATGAAAATTTGTAAACATTTCAACCTTAGTGGTATAAAAAAAAACCCTATAGGGGTATGATTATCCATGATCGGTGAAATATGCCATTCTTAATTTTTAATCTTAAGGCGACACCAAGTTTTGTGCATTTTACTTCAAAATTAACGAATTTCGATACAAACTTTCACCCTCGTTTCACCCTCTTAGGAGATGAATTTAGCAAAAGTAGTTATTTGTGCTCACTTACGTTATAAAATAAACATCTGTGCAAAATTTCAAGTCTCTAGACACAAAAAAAATCTATATTCTCATACAAATTTTTATCCCCTATTTTGCCTTTTAGTGGATGATTTTCCAAAAACGGTACTACATATAAATATTTTGAACTTGAAGGCTAAGAACTAAGTTTTATGCATTTAAATTAAAAAATGATGGATTTCCATGCAAACCTTTAACCCATATTTTAATCCCTTATATAGGGGATGATTATTGCAAAATCTTCTCTTAGTGCTCGCTCACGTAATAACAGGAACCTTTGTGCAAAATTTTAAGTCTCTAGAGCCAGAACTTTAGGCAGTGGCTTGATATATCTATCAGTCAGTCAGTAAGTCAGTTTACTCTTTTATATATATGTACAGAAGATTATAAATTTATGCGAAAGTGTTGTGTTTGTTACCTTTCCACGGCTAAGCCGCTGAAGAACTTTGGCGAAAAGATAGCTGGCAGCTTAAGAAAGGCCATGGGCTACTTAAAAAATATCAAGATTGAATCGATTGTTTTACAATAACCTAGGAGTTGCCGTAGGAACTCCACGTTAACAATCGAATTTAGCACGGACGGTGCCACAGGATAAAGCTAATAGTATATATAAAATCCAATAATCTCTACAAAAAGTGAATGCCTGCGTTTTTAGAGGAGATGCTATTAATAAACAACTCGTCACAGATTACTACGTTAAATTATATCCCGCTATCGCGATAGCGGGCAAGTAGGTACAGTACGTAGTAGTTCAATGCATGCTAATTTAATGTGTGCGTGTGCGTGTACGGTAAGCCTTCTCGGACCTGTAAAGTGAGACGTTACGTTGACCTGTCATATTTTTTTAAGTTATAGGAATCCTGTATAGATTACTGTATATACTTTCTATCTAAACAATATTAATTAATAAACGTAAGTGTCTGTCTACTTCACAACAGTTTAGGTAGATAAATAATTCAGAGACAGTTGTAACGACACACAAAGAATAGTTAGCTATAAAATTCTTACTTAAATTATCTACGTCATTTAATCAAGTGGAGTAGCTCGTGTTGGCAACACTGTCGCAGTGACGCTGTATTTGTCAACGTCATTGGTTCAGTTACTTTATCTATAGTGATTGATTGTACAGTTTCACGCAGTTCGTTTTTTCTACAGTATTTGCTAACTACCGCATATTTTAGGAAACTGGGCCTGTAATGTGACGTCTTTTAATGCCGTCAAGCACAATAAACTTATGCCACAGATCATATACAAGTTTGGTTATGCACTTTGCGTGTGCTATTATCCTATTTTATTTATGTTTTATGTTTAAAAGGTACAATCATATTCGTAACTTATATAATGTATAAATGATAAAGACAAAAAGTGCGATTTAGCTAAAAATAGCTAGAGCTGGATCGACGGAGAACAACATACATTTGATACATTGGTCTTTTACCTGATGGAGACAAAGAAAAAGAAGAATATGATGAAATAATTTTTATAATGACAAATAAAGGTATTCGATCTTAAATTTGACACAGTTGTAAAACTTGCTTGCCAGCATCTATCAAAGGTGATATAATTTTTTTTTGTTGTTGGTCATGAAATACGGGGTCTAAATTTGAAACTCAGGTTTACTACGATTAGTAAAGTATCGTGTGAACGGGTTTTGATTGTACATTTTAAAACTATTGTTTTATAAGTATATAAAGTTAATAAGTTGCAAAAAATGTGCAATGTGATTGCGAAGTGACAAATCTAAAAACACCTGCTGACTAATGATAGATAACTGACTATAATGATATAGACCTACATTTTACAGGAAAAGAAGAGAATAGAAATAAGGGTATTTCCTTCCAAAGAACAATAAGTAGGTATAAGATATCTATTATGTCATCGGAGGATATTTTCATGATATCAGCTCATACTGGTCCACTGCTAGATATAAGCCTCCTATATGGCATGCCATTTCTCCCGGTCCTTCCGCATCCAGCCACCACCAGCAACCATGTTACGGTCGTCGGTCCACCGGCCATCGGTCCTTCGACAGACGTGGCCAGCCCACTGACACTTCAGCTTGCTAATTCTGCGAGCTATGTCGATAATTTTGGTTCTCTTCCGGATGTCTTCATTATTCGGATTTATTTCGGAGGATATTTATGGGCGTCCTGCAAACATTAAAATACTTAGGACTTGATAATGCTGCAGTCACTTTGTGAATCAGACACAGAAAGTGTGTAATAAAGTCAAGGAAAATATAATTATAAGCTTTGATGTGTAAAAACCGGCCAAGTGCGTATCGGGCCACGCGCAATATAGGGTTTCGTAGTAGCCTTATAAACTAACATTTTAGAGGGTTTGTTTAAATATTGCCAACTACAACGGTTGCGCTGAGAGGGGGGGTGGGGGCACTTGCCTTACAAAAATTAGCACTTTAAAGATAAATATTTCGCAAATGGATCCCTGATAGAAACAAAAGCTAAGTTCACAATATTAAAAAAAAACAGTGGCACTCGGGAAGTACAGACAGAAGTAAAAACAAAAATTTTTTTATGTTATAAAAATGTTAATTATATTTGAACGTAACTTTTGTTATCAATTTAAGAAGAATAGTCTTTAGACTGTTATTATTTTATTTTTCTATAATTATACATCGTTCATTTACTTATATTTTATACCTGTTTTACAGATGTACCTACTTCATATTACTTTAAGTGGAATTTGTACGAAAATTTCACTTTTCCAAGTACATTTTATAACTTGGTCGACTATTACTCGTTAGCCTGTAAAGTGTACTTCCTTTCCTTTCCTTTTAAATTCATTATCTGCACTACCACTGTAATTTTTTTTAACATTTCTAAATACTACACTTTTGCTGGAAGAGGGGGGACACATGACCCTTACAAAAATTAGTACTTTAAAGCTAAATGTTTTGCAAACAAAGCCCTAAATCAAAAAATGATCTTTGCATACCGCCAATGTTTTTGGAATTCTTATCCAACAATACCCCACACGATGGGGTAGACGAGAAAACAAATTACGTCCCCACTTCACGTGTAGGGGAGTTACCATAAAAAAGATTTTATTCTACCACTTTGTCGGCTTAATCAATATGTATATACCTGCCAAATTGCAGCTTTCTCGTTTAAGTAGTTTTTGAACTAAGCCGCGGACAGACAGACGGACGGACGGACGGACGGTTATGGCGAAACTATAATGGTTCATTGTTGAATACGGAACCATAAAAAACTGAGTGTATTGTAGGTAGTAGTTATAGGTTTAATAAATTTTTGAGTAAAAATTTAGTGCATTTTTGTAACATTTTGAAGGTTTAATGGGTAAATCAAACACAGGCAGTAATTCAAGTTGACTTTTAATCCGAGGTTTTATGGCTACAAACGATTGATTCGAGCTATTAAACCGGTAGAATTCTTTGTATTGTTTTTGGAAATGAAATAATTCTGAGTTGTAATTTGTGGTAATTTGTATATGTGTAGTAAAATGAGGCTTCAGAAAAAATTAAGTCCTTTATTCAGTTCATTCTCTTATTGGTGGAAAAATATCGTAAAACGTTACAAATCTATTCTACTCTAGAAGTATAAGTAAGTTTTCGAATTTGAGACACTTCCATACAAGTTATAGTACAAAATTATATTATCATGACAATATTATATTCTTTTGACAAACACAGTTTAGGTTATATTGCCTCCAATTCGCCGCGTTCAAATGGTTTTTTTTAAATTTCTTTAATTAATTTATTGGCGCAATATTTTTGTTGTACCAGTCCGAAATCTCAATAAAACTTAATGAGTTATCTGTTTAATTATTAATGTTCGGGTTTAAAAAAGTTTGTTCCATTTTCAAATTACATATTCGACCACTCAAGCGCTCAAACAGCCGGCTAAAACATTGCGGGTCGCTCTCTGATACTGTACTGCAAGTACGATTTATCCCAAATAAGCTTGTGCAAGATATGGTCGCATAGATAAATAGATTTATTTGCAAGAAACACGGTTACATATAATGGTTCTAAAGTATTTAAGTACAAAACATGTTTTACCTTTTAAGGCATGCAAAATTATTCTTACAATACCTTAATTTACAAAATTATCACATTTGGTTATTTATATTCGAGAAATTCTTTTAACGCATAAAAACATTAATCCACAAGCCATTGCTGCAGTCTGTATTTGTAATGATTTATTGTAAGCTCCCTGATGTCTTTAGGTATCTTATTGAACACCATAATTGACGTGATGTAACAATTTTTTTGATATAGAGTGCTTTTACACGATTCTAGTTTTAATTTTGTGATATCTCTTCAGCTATATTTCAATCCATCATTGGTTTTTTTATAAATATAATCATTTTTCTTTACAAAGAGACCTATTTCACGTATGTAAAGAGAAACAAGTGTCAATATCTTTAGTCTTTAAACAAAGGTCTACGTGAATGTAATGGTCCTAATAAAATTGCTCTAATACATTTTTTTTTGGGCAATAAAGGCTTCGTTTAATAAAGTTGAATTGCTCCTTAATAAGAGTCCATATCTCAATGCAGAAACAACATACCCATGATATGCTGTTAGTGCAGCTTTTTCAAGTGCCAGTGTTCGTAACTGTCTTAGGGCGTAAGTGAAGCTATGTATTTTGGAGCACACATTCTGAATATGAGACTTTCAGTTGCAGTGTTTGTCTAATGTTAATCCCAAGAATTTTATTTCAGAAACTTCTTCAATTTTTTCTTTTTTACAATGTATATCATATGACTTAGGTTTTTGTTTGTAGTTAGTAAATACAATATATTTTGTTTTTTTCGTCAAGCCATCTAATTATACATTCTGTTGTGGTATTAAGTTCAGACTGAAAGGATTTATTTTTAGCTTTATCTGTTACTACTACTGAAATGTCATCAGCGAAAAGTACACACTGATGTTGCGTGGTTTTTGGAAAATCGTTAATATATAATAAAAACAATAGCAGGCCCAAAATGCTTCCCTGTGAAACGCCGCATATGTTCAGTTCATAGGGGGATCTAATGTTCAATAACTCTTGAGATGTGTTCATATAATTGATTTCAACACAATTCTTTTTCAGTCAAGGCTTGAATCCATTGAAGAGCAGGTTCTCTTATACCAATGCGTTCGCATTTTTGAAGTAAGATTTTATGATCCATACAGTCAAATTCTGGAATTTTTTTGACGATTTTTTTAGGTTTTACTTTTTATTAGACTTGGAAACCGTTTTGTTCAGGATTTGTGAGAAGATGTTCTTTCAAATATTTTGGAAAAAAGGGATGGTAGTGTTACTAGTTTATAGCTGTTTAGTTCTTCAACGTCTGACTTTTTATATAGTGGTTTTATTATACATATTTTGAGTTTTTCTGGAAATATTCCTTGTTCCAATGAAAGGTTGACAAGGTAAGTTATTATAGGAGTTATTTGTTTGGTAGCTACTTTCAAAACTTTAGTAGACACGGAGTCATAGCATATCGTAGCATGTTTCTGATAAATTATTTTTCTCAAACGTGTGTCAGAAAAATTATTTTTCTCGCACATGCTACGATATGAGACCACATCTTGCACAAGCTCATTTGGGATAAATCGCACTTGCAGTACAGTACCACAAAGCTATGAACATGAAATTAGAAAATGGAACGAAATTTTTTAAACTCGAACATTGATAATTAAAGTGATAACTCATCAAGTTTTATTTAAATTTCCGACTGGCACAAAAAAATAATTCACCATCAAATTAATTTTATAGAGAGTAAAAAAAGAAATCGACATTTGAACGCGGTGAATTAGCAGCAAAATTACCTAAACTATTTTTATTATTGTCAATATAATAATTTTATGATAACTTCTCATACTATGATTACTCAAAATGAGTTCTACGTATGATGAAGACATTTTAACACCACCTGAAATACAAAAAGATGCAAAAGCTATTATTGAAAATAGTTTACCACCGAAATCGAAGGACAGATACACGAAAACAAATTTTACGCCCAACAGATGTTAAGTCTGACCCATTTTTTCTATTCTACAAAAATAATAAGTGCACATAACAGGTCATTGACAGACACAAATTGCCGCTGCACCAAAGGCAATTGCTACTTATTTAAATTTGCCGAATCCTGAATTGTATACTGGGCACTGCTTCCGTTAATAGTGGAGAACTTAACCACTCTTAAAAGGCATGGAGGATGGAAGTCCAACAGAATATCTGAAAGTTACATCGAAGACTCTGTAGCAAAACAATCCAACATATCATCGAAAAATAATGAACAAATCAATACCTGGCCCTCTACGTCTTGTCAAAGTATACTGATGGAAATACAATAGGTACACTATTGCAACAAACAAACATAGTGGTAAAAAAAATATGATACAACAAATAACATCTCTGGATATGTCACAAACGAATACTATTCCTGGGAAATCCAGTCTAAATTTTTAAAACTGTATCTTCACTAATTGTTTTTTATAAATAAGCATGTACGTTATCGTGTTGGTTAAAACCTTGGCCACAACTGAGCATAACCGGACTTTGTGGTGCGTTCCTCGGCTGCGCCTCGGCCCGCATACTCATGATCGCCCGGTTACGCTGAGTTTGCGGGCCGCGGCAGTAATGTACTATTATTAAAAGAAAGCTGCTAAAAACTAATGCTATATAATTTTTGCTTTATTAAAGTAAGTCTTTAGTTTGGAGTCGGAAGAAAATGAACTATTTGCTCAATAAAAACATTAATCCGACTTCAAATCAACTAAAAAGTTAAAAAACAAACAACTTAAGCATACTTATTGACAGAACATTAAGGATAAAGAAGAAACCAAAATTAAAGAAGATTAAAGATAGAAAACATTTTTTGGATCCGACTGTAGTTCAATGTTTGGTCGAAGACGAATGAAACATTTAGCTGAATGTTATGTTAATAAGTCTGGATTTGGAGTCGGATAAATGTTTTTGTTAAAAAAATTAGCGCTAATCCGACAAACTAAAGTGTATCATATCATCAAGCAAAATTTCATCGAAATTGGTTTAGCGGTGTGACCGTAAAAGGACACACGCTGTCAGGCAGAGACGTTGAGTTTTTATAATATGTATAGATTTTTTTCTTTCATTAAAAGTTTCATGTGTTCTTCTAAAATGTACTTATATACCGATAAGCAGTCATGTTTCCTCCATCTATTATCACCAACGCATAGCGCCGTAAAAGCTCCCAAACATATCGCTCCCCATAACATTATTAACCCGCCGCCTCCACGCACTAAATCTTTTATTGTAGTGACAAAATTTATATAAAATATTAGTTTATATTTTACTGTTATTACAAATATTAAAATCTGTTCTGCTTACCGCTAGATTTATATATGTGGATACATCTAGAATTTTTTTGTTTTTTGTTTATAGTTCCCATTATTTCGATATATATTTTTTTTAATAATTATTTCAATTTTATAAATTCATAGCGGGAAGCATTAACTAACCTTAACAATTTTAATGTTTGGTGAATGAACATTAAAAATAATTTAGGTTAGTTATTGCTTTTAAAAATGTGATCTGGATACTGTCTAAAAATAAAGACTAATCTTTAAATTAAATTAAATTTTTAAATTAAAATTAAATAGATTAAATATATTGGCCATACGCAATAATTGATAATGGGTATTTGTTTCTTGAATTTTGTGTAGAAACAATGGCTCCCTGGGGACCTTAAGCAAAGAAGTTGTAAAAGAGATCTCTAAACGTTTAATCGTGGTTACTGGAGACCCGAGAGCTGGCGCTGACCTTTGCCAGCGAATAAGTTTGGCTACTCAACTATGTAACGTCGCCAGTTTTTTAGGTACCTTGCCCGCAGACAGCGATCTAGAAACAGTTTTTTATTTATAACATTTTTAATTAGTTTAATTTTAAAATGTATTACACTTTATTTTAAATGTTAAATTAAAAATTTACTTACTGATTAAATACTTATTAATTAACTATTAAAACTAACAAAAATAGAAAAAGTGAACGGATTTTATCAAAGCGCTGTTAAAGAATTCTTTTTTTTTGGATTTTTTTAAGTTTTAATTTCAGCCTGCCATGCCTTAAGTGCCATAGAGTAACAGCAACAACCTGACGTTGCCAGGGCCCGTCTTGCTCTATGTTAAATACTTACATAAACATCACACTGGAAATGTTCGCTTTATACCACTATTGTGTTACACCCGGTACAAGTCAAAGAATTTTCAAAATTAGTTTACCAGCTCCAGAGATACCCTGTGCGAGGATCGAACCCACTCTTTCTCTTAGGACAAATTAGCAGAATCATTACTCACGACTCACCACACCACAAATAGGTCTAAACATTACATCAGTATTTTTAAAAGGGGAAAGAAAAGAATAATAAATCAGAAGAGTTTTAACTCTTACTTACACCTTAATTGAATTTACGGTTTCATCTTGCACCAAGCCTCGGCTGCACGCTTGCGGCTTCGCAAACTTTAGATTAGCTTATTCGAGCTTTAGCTGCAGTTTCATACAGTTTACACCATCACAATAGTATATTACTAAAAACTTGGAAATGTTAAAGTAACTTTTTAGGGTTCCGATACCAAGGGGTAAAAACCGGAACCCTACTACTAAGACTACGCTGTCCGTCCATCCGTCCGTCTGTCCGACACCAGGCTGTATAAATAAATATGTAAATATAATATAAATATTTAAGGGGGTTATTTTTTCGCTCGTATTTTCTAGATATTGATTACGGCAACAGGTAGACCCTTGACATATTTACAAAATATTTAGTTATGTATTCAATTTAAAATAGATAATTAAATCAAAATAAAACAAATATTTAAGGGGGGATCCCATACAACAAACGTGATTTTTTGCCGTTTTTATAGATAATGGTACGGAACCCTTCGTGCGCGAGTCCGACTCGCACTTCGCTAATTTTGTCGAAATACATATAAGTAATGAATTATAGACAAAAAGCAAGAGTTACTTCACAAGGAAACTTTTGTAGTCATCTCTAAACTTAGCGGTTAAATTAACAAAACTAAAATGGTTGAGATCAGTTTTAAGTTTTATCACGATAGTCTTGAAATCGCAACTAAACTTATAGTTGAAACAACTAAACAGTATTGTAAATTAAACAGAACCTAAAAAAGTTTCTAGTTTGCGAATTGTATTATATACTTTTGTTTTATTTAATAGTAATCTACGCTGAGCCTACTAGTATCTCTAGTTATATTTGCAACATAACTGTAATAAAAAGTAACATTTAATGGTTTAGTGATTGCTACTAGACATATGCATGGTCAAAACTAAGAAACAGTTTTGCGAATATTACTGAACCAAAAACGATAAACATATCTAGTAAATTTTTCGAAATTTTTTTGTTTCTTTTACTAAAATATCACGTAAAGCTTACTAATATGATTAGTTATATCTCCGAAAAACTTAATCAAATACGTTACAATTGTGCAGCCTCAAGGGCGTCCGGGTCGAGACTCCGCACAAGCGGTCGAACCCGGGTCAATGCCACCGATGCCAGCTTTATGGCCACGCACAGCACAACTGCAGACGCAGACCGCGCTGTGTGAAATGTTTGCGCGATCACGCCTTTCCAGACTGTGATCGCGATCGCTCTAACGCATCCGACCCGGTCGCTTGCGTACTCTGTGGGAGCGAAGGCCACCCAGCGAATTACCGCGGGTGCCCCAAAGCTCCCAAACAGAGCTCGCGTAAACCCAAACAGGGTAAATCGCGTCCCCCCGCCCCCCGCCAACAGGCTCCGCTCGTGCCTGCACCCCTCCCCGCTGTCAACGCCTGGAGCCGTCCTCCAGCGCAAGTTGACGCGTCCAAATCGAAGGAGACAGACAAACTTTTGTCTACACTCCCCGGGCCCGTCTCAGTCACGGGTATTCCCTACCCCGCCCCTCTCATGTCCCGGGACATTCCGCGTCCAGCGCCTATGAGAAGTGCTCCCGCACCTCTCGCGCAAACGCGCCTTGCCCCCCCGCGCCCCTCTCTCGCGCTACCCCGCAACGCCGCTCAGACGGCCGAGCAGCAGCATCTCGACATTATCGCCGAACTCTCTTGGGTTTGCGACGCAGCCTATTTCGAGGTCGTGTACGCCGAATACGTACAGATCACCGATCTCTCTCAAATGCTCGGCTCCATGGCTAAGCATCGCGACTTCTTCGCCGCCCTCCGCAGGGTAGCTCCAAAACCTTAAAAACAAAATGGATTGCACAACCGCGCGCGAAAAACCCCGGTCCGTCTCCATAGGCTATTTTAATGCCAACGGTCTCCGCAACCAAAGAGAGGAATTATCGCAATTCCTCTCGTCCCAAAAACCGGACGTCTTCCTCATCCAGGAAACGTTCCTAAAGCCCGCTGTCCGTACCCCTTCGATCGCGAACTATCGCACCGTCCGTAATGATAGAACTTCCTCCAATCTCGGAGGCACTCTCATCTATTTCAGGCGCTCCCTGCATTGCTCCCCTATCGATCCTCCACCGCTTACGAATTTAGAAGCATCCGTCTGCCGCTTAGCGATGACCGGCCATCAGCCGATCATCATTGCATCGGTTTATCTCTCTCCCCTAAAAGACTTGCTCGAGTTCGAAAGTACAAGAGTGAATTATATTTAGAAATACATTCTACATGCAGGTCCAGTAGTCCCGCTTTAGGCCAGTAAACATTACTTCAGGATTTAATTGCAATTCTTAAACAGAAAGTGATTGAGTTCACCCGAGAAAATACGGTTGTAAGTATGAAAGTGCAATTGGCACTAAAGTTCACTAAGGTTCCTAAAGTAGAATTGAGAGGTACACTAAAGAAACGACTGTTAAATATACATAAATGCATATAAAAGAAAATATCATTTAATAGTATACACAAGTAATTAAATAAGTAAGTAAGAATTTTTAGAAAATTTTACATAAGTGCCTTCGGTTTAATATACAAAAGTGGTTTTGATAGGATACGCCACAGTTCCTTAAGTAGCATGCACATATCATGTTTAGTAAAAAATATCGAACCGGCTCTGATTGTAACTAAACTAAATTTAATAGATGAACTAAACCAAAGTCTGTAGAAATAACAAGAGTGTGTTAAATAGTACATATTATCAATTTAGTAAAATACACAAAATTGTGTTTGGTAAATTTTACATAAGTGCCTTCGTTTTAATATACAAAAGTGGTTTTGATAGGATACGCCACAGTTCCTTAAGTAGCATGCACATATCATGTTTAGTAAAAAATATCGAACCGGCTCTGATTGTAACTAAACTAAATTTAATAGATGAACTAAACCAAAGTCTGTAGAAATAACAAGAGTGTGTTAAATAGTACATATTATCAATTTAGTAAAATACACAAAATTGTGTTTGGTAAATTTTACATAAGTGCCTTCGATTAAATATATGAAAGTGGGTTTGATAGAATACGCGAAAGTTACACAAAGTTACACAAAGTTACACAAAGTTACACAAAGTTACACAAAGTTACACATAGTAATGAATATAAAAGGACCTCTGATTGTATTTACTAAACTACATTTGATAAGATATATTAAAGTAACAACAGTATAATGTAAAAAAGTGCGTTTGGTAGAACATAACAAAAGTGACTATAGTAGAATACACAAAAAAATCTAAACTAGGTGGTACTTGTAAACTAGTTTGGTGGCAAACACAAGATTTTATTTAGTTGGTTATACTAAAGTACTTTTGATCAACCTTTAAAATATCAACCATTTTGATTTGACCACCTAATTCTTCAACCTATTTGTTTTATCAAAATTGCAAGGGATCAGGTAAATTCAACCAAAGTTTTTTTCAGTGTACACGCCTTATGTAAAACATTTGTGTTTTAGGAATTCTAAAAACTCCAAACGTTTGGTCATAATGGAGTTATTTTTATTTGTGAAAAGGCTGGCGTTTGACGGCCATTTGATTATTTAGATAGATACCTACATTATAGTAACTACGTTATAATTACAAATTGTCAGCAGAACTTGAATCACTCGAGTAAAATCATCGAGTAATAACGGTCGATCTCGTAAAAATTATCATCGTATGAGAAACAATTAGGGCGTACCATTTTAAATAAAGCCAACAAACTACGTCTAAGGCGACGAAAAAAAAATTGCTGGCCACTGAATAAGTACTCATATTATTAGACTTGCGAATTGCCTTAATAATCCAGTCCGTATACGGGTTTGGTTGTATTCTTTGTGGCCACCATGAAATTTGGTCAAGTATAGATTTTTTGGGTCGCTAATCACGAAAATCGAGGTTCTAAATTAGCGAAAACTACCCCAAATAGGGGTTTTTTCTATGTAATGCACGTACAATATAAGTACTTTTGTACTCCCTAAAAAACGGAAAAAACGTTGATTTAGGGCATATTTTAATAATTAATTTAAGTGCAAATCCAAACCCGTATACGGACTGGATTATAAACGAAATAATTACCCAGAGTAACAGACCAAAATTACAAACTGTTCATATTATTGTTTATACAGCTTTTTATCAGAGTAACAAGAGTGCACAAGTTGAGGTAAGTGGTAAAACTTGCGACATACGAGTAAACATGTTTTTTTATACCACTAAGGTGGCAATGAAGCTTTCGGTCCGCCTGATGGTAAGCGGTCACCGTAGCCTATGAAACATGTGGGTATTACTTAGTGGTATCCGAGAACGTGACCCCTCTCAGATGCGATTTGAATACTAGGGTTAGACCGCACTAGGCGGAACTGCACTGCAGCGGAGTGGCGCGGCCAAATATTGTTTGTATGCATATACAAGTCTATGAGATATATTGTGCGACAAAGTTGACCAATTCATCAAAATGCCATGTGATATAGAAAGCGGCGCGACACTGCGCGTTATTTAAGTTTGTTTGTCAAGCGTAAGACGATAAAAGGGGATTATATTTGTTAAACAATATTCAGAGTGATACGTCCTCCAACATGCAAATTTACATAAAAATTCCCCAAAAAAATAATATGGTACATAATCTTTGCGAGTATTATATTTTCGGATATCGACAAAATTCATATTTTTTCGGTGCACAAGATATTTATATTATCGCGTTACAGGATACGTAAATTTTGAACTTTTTTTTTCAAAAACTAAACTATTTGAAAACTCTGTACATTATGTACCTCCTTTATACTTTGTTGTCCTTTATAAATATTTTAATGTAATCTCTTGACCAGGCGGTATTTAATTGTCTATGACCGACCAGTGGTGACCAGACAAAAGATTATGACTCGCCGAGTGCATGCTCTAATGCCCGCTCTTCACGCTCGCAGAGTGAAGACGAATACTGGTAAGCGCTAGTGTGAAGAGCGACCATAAATAAAACTAAACACGTAGAGCAAAATCGGAATTCTCGTCACGTTGCCTTCAGCTGCTGCAAGCTTCAAGAATTACAAGGCCTTTAGATTTTATAGACACAGTATAACAGTATTGATGTTGGACTTAGCCTTCACACACCGGTCTTATACGAGTGCAAGAGTCTTCGTGTAGTAGTTTTATGTTGCGTCAATATTTTTTAATTAATTTTCAAACTTGACGTTGTTAACTTGTTCTTTTTACTCAGCAGCTATTTTGTGCGGGCTTGTTTGCCTTAAATTTACTTATTAGCATTAGAATTTGCAGAAACTTCGATTAACTGGAGTGCAAAATTTTCTTTTTGAAATTTTTTGTTTCATCAGCTAGCCATGTATCAAAAAGTCACTCCAATAGCTGTAGAAATTTGGTGTTACAGTTATAATTCCTGAGGGTACTTTTGAATTTTCTGGTATAAAATGTAGCCTATTCCATTCCAAATTTTAGCCAAATCGATTTAGTAGTTAAGACATGAAGAAGCAAAAAAAATACTAACTCAACAAACTTTTAGATTCATAAGATGAGTAGGATGTATTTTTTTTTGTTACGAAGATGCTTAAACGTAAGTCGTTTTTTATCATTTTGATGTCTCATAAATTCAAAAGTATGTTTAGTTAATTGATTTTTAATATTACAATAACTTGAAACTGCGGACAAAAACACAAATATGCAAGTCAAACACAACATTCGACATACAACTCTGGTGGTTTAATTGCTCCAATAAATCGTTTGCAGCTATAAAACATCTACCTCGGTTTAAACATTAACTTGAAATACTGCCTGTTTTTGGTGCATCCATAAAATTATTTTAAAAATGTTACCGGCTAGAATGCCCTGCGGCTTTAACCACTGAAAAAAATATTTTTGTGGGTAGGCTCAATTTTGATAAAAAATTACCTACGTGGTTACTAGTAATCCTTAATATACACTATCTATATATCCATATACACTACATATCTATAGACTAGGGACGAACTTAAAGAACTTTCTTGTTTTTGCCATTTCGTTAGAGAATAAAGTTTTTAATTTATGTATATTTTTTAAAATAAAAAGTTCTTATCCGTTGATCAAAATTGCTATATTTGTGTTTTGTTTTATTTATATATATATATATGTATGTTTTTCTGATCAATACCTGTATATACTGAATTGGTTCATCAACCCCTTAAACGATTAATCTTCTCCTGGAATCGAAATGATATTTAATAAGGAAGTAAGTCAAGATACCAAGTTCGCACTACGACTTGGGTCATAAAACTTGTTCCGACTCAATCTAACGAAAACACTAGTCAGGGCGTTCACCGTCAAAACAACCCCATTCAACGATGTTTAGTTCCCAGATCATTTGATCACAAGGTGAAGCTGGCGTCCAAAAAACTTAGAGTACTCAAGTGCAAGTCGCAAATACAAGCTCCATAGCTCTTATATGCACTTGGATACCAGCTTCGCCCTTTTGACCTAATTCAACCTCGAGCGAGAGGATTGTTGACGATCCCAAACTCAGAAACCGTAACGAACCCTTAAATTGGAAGAAAGAGTTTGTCTCCCTGTGAGAGTTCTACCGCTTGTAAAATGTGTTATGTTCTGAGGAATCGTTTAAAATAATTCCCACGGCTACTTTCTGCTATTGCACCATTCGTACCGCACCTTAGAATCAAAATATTAACGTACAGTGCGGTTTTAGAGGAACTTCCTTTTGCGAACGCTTAGGTTGTGGAATAAGCTCCCTGTTAAGGTTTTCTGTAAGGTCTTCACAATAGGATAATTTACGAAAGAAGTGGTCAGATTTTCAAAGGGTCCGCAACGCTCAAGCAATGCCATAGCGTTCATAGGCTACGAACAACCTAATATGTATAAAAGCATAAACTGACGTACTGAGTATTATATCAACGCACAGCTTTAATTACTGGTCTAGAGATTTAAAACTTTGTATGAAGGTAACGAGACGAAACCTAAATAAAGGATTTTTTTTTAATTTAACCCCTAAACGTAAAATGGGTGTTGGAATTTTTTTAATCCAAATGCATAGAAATAATATTTGGCCTTTAGGCTAAAAATTGAGTAGTAGTTTTCATTGATTTTAGAACATCATCTCCCAGAAAGCTAAATAGAAGATAAAAATTTATATGAGAATTCCGATATCTGAAACCATAAATAATCAGTTAAAATATAGACTCGAAAATGTTTTTATAAATACTCAACGAACTTTTTAATATTCCTTTTGATTCGATGGAGCTAAGTTCGGCGTTTCAAAGGGCGCTGAATTCCTATATTTTATCATTTTTTTACAATTCAAGATGGCGAATTAAATATGGCGTCCATGTTTTCCATATTCGATGAAAAAGGTTTTACTGCGTATTCGAAGGAGCTGAAATAATAAAAATATAGCATATAAAGATCCTTCCAGACCATTGTTTTTAATTAATAGAAAATACTATTTTTTGTAACAGATTTTTAACAAATATGTTTAAATAAATCTCTAAAAAACAAAATAAACGTTTAGTAAACTTACATAATTAAACAGGTCTGTAAAATAAAAAACAATGGTCATAAAAAGGGTAAAAGCGTTGACGACAAAGTGACGCAGCCAGCAGCGGGGAACAAAAAATATATTTTATCATGAAAATAGATGTAATCGCTTAATATATATCATTTCCCTTACAGTGATCTATAAAAAAACACCTAAAGAATAAGGAAAAAATTTAGACAACCAATTTATTCTTTAGTACTTCGCATAACAGAATGTCTGTAAGTGGGTAACTAATTATGTGGTTTTAATATCTTAGAGCAAATATACTACAAAGTTACAAGCTAGTATTATAGAGTTAGTATAGAGTTGTACTTACTTATATTATATTTATATACTTATACTCAACTTATACTGACAAAGCTTAAAACGGCCTTAACATTGTAGCTTCTATTTCTTAAAGCTTTCAAGGTAAGTTATAAACATTGTTTTGCATGAAATTTGGTTAGTCAATTGCGGACTGAGATTTAAAAAAATAGCCTGGCTATAAACTGGACTGACAAAAAAAAATTTTTTCCTTTCAACTTTAAAAGTATCATTTAAACAACGGTAAATTTTATTCTAAAATTTACGGTAATAGTCGACTAAAAACTTGTTCAAAACACAGCACTTTTAGGACTAAAGTTCTGCTGTCAGGAAAGCAGGTTTAATAGCAATTATTCGTAATCTTTATTTAATGAAAGTTAAGTTGCTGCACTCTGGCCTAAGCCTCCTTTTCCAGGAAGAGGCCTTATTATATTATTAAAATATATATAAAAATACAAAACCATTACGTGGAAATTGTCTAAAAGAAATTTAATGTAAATATTAAAGGTAATGCGTAGTAAAAAAAATTACGTATTTGATATGTTAAATCAATAGCAGAACTTTTTTTAAATTATTGCTGTCAGTACATTCCTTCTTAATTATTATTATTAAATGAACCAACAGAAATCTTACTGTGCAAAAAATATAAATTTTTAATAACAAATAATAATACTAAAATTTTGCGAAGACGGCAATATTATTCGAATTTGTTATTTGCTTCGCTATAACTAACATCAGGTTTACAACTACTACTACAAAGTCTATTCTAAATATAACGAACAGTTTTGAAATATTACGCCTGGTAATCATTTAAAAGCTGTCAAACATCAATATAAACTATAATACTGGCGACGCGATAGTATATTTGCAAGCGCAATAGGTATTTCATAAAAATGTTTAATATATAATATACATGTAAGTATAAATAAAAGCAAGGCTATATTATTATCTTTTTTACCTAAGTTTTAGCTTGTATTAATTATTTTTGTATTTATATTATTCATAATAATAATAATTAATATTAATTAATATTTTTGGATATTACACACACAGCGCTCTATGGCCCTAAAGTAAGAAAACCTCGTGTTACAGATACCAGACATCGAACAAAAATACATATTAATTACTTATTTTTTGTAAATCACACATATCATACAAAATCTAGACTCAAGAAAAACACAAATGTTTGTCCAGAGCGGGACTCGAACCCACACCCTCTGCACGGCAGCCGGCCACACTACTAACTAGGCTGCGAGGGAGTTAATTAATTATTATAAGAAAACACAAATCATGCATAAATGTATAATGTATGATTTATGTTTTCTTTCTGTCTCACAATCAAAAATTAATTTGAAAGCAAGGCTTAAATTAAATTATATTTTATATCAGAGCTTAGGGATTTACACTTGAAAGTTATTTTTAGTTAGAAGGTAAAAATGCCACCGGAAGTTTGCGTAAATCACCTAGGAAAGCAAAAGAACCGTTTCGTTAACAGAACTGAGTGGAAAGATTTAATAAAGAACCGGCATTAGCATTATCCAGGGAAGCAATTTTAAGAGCTTTAGGGTGTTGAAAACCATTATTTTTCGTTCCAATGTTAGCTAAGGCTCAAATATAAAGGCTTTATATCTCAAGGTATTTCAGGCATTTACCTCATATTGTTAAATTCCTATCAGATTACACTATAGTTTTTTATTTTATTTTCTATTCTCACTGGAGTACAAAAAACCTTTTCACCTCTCCAGCACCAAAAGGGTGGTTTTGCTGTCTAAAAACAGTTTATTTTAAACAAAATTTGCTTTGTTTTCGATTAAAGTATCATAGCCTAAATTTCTGACCGCACGCCTTAAAAAAATTAGAAGAAAAATAAACTTTTTAAAAACAAGCTTTTATTATGTTCTTGTTAGAAAAAAACAATAAAAATTTTAAAATAATAATTTAAACATGATAAGAAAGATATCATTACATAGGTACCTGCATTGCAACCTTTAACGATAATTGCCTATTGACGCTTGCAATAACAGATTTACTCGCGCATTGCCTATTATTTAAAAATCTTATCACTACCTTCTTGAAGAATTCCATAGAGAAAACCTCGGCAGCCTCTCAATAGCTAGTGACCATTGGTGTGGGATACACTATCTAAGCGGGTATCTTAGTCTACTAATAGTCGATAATTAAAAATAAAAGTCGCATTAAATGGATATCTAATTTATTTTTTATAGAATAATTTAATATCATATTTTATACCTACATGCGAATTATAATAAGATAGCACTTTTGTTACTCAGAAAAATGGTTTTTTTTAAGTTATGTATTTTCATAATAATATTTATAATATTATATAATATAGGTACATAAATTTAAATAAACAAAAATTTACGCTTGATGCTGTGAGCCACATTTTTACCTCTGGATACATTGTTACTTTCACTGTCAGTTATTTCTAGCTCCTCGGAAGAATTTGGGTCTGGAAAAAATGACACAATTATTATGATCTATTAGGTTTACTAATACTTATTTGAATTACCTTTGGGTTTAATTACATAAGTTAAGTAGTATCTAAATTTTAATTAGAAGTTAAATGCCTGGAGTGTTTGATCATTATAATAGATCTTTTATTACATTTCAATTCATGAAGCAATAAACTTGCTGCTTGACTTATATAATTCAGCCCTATATTAATTACTAGACTTTGCCAGCGGCTCCGCCCGCCCTAAATTCGGTTATCGGCGAGGAACTCCTTCATTAGGTATAGTAATGAAGTTTGCTATGGCAAGCTATAGTTGCAGCTATCGTTTGTTTAACTCTGTTATAGTTATTCCCGCTGGAACTTTTGAATTTTTCGTTATAAAAAATAACCTATAAGCTATTCAAGGTCCTAATCTCTGTGTATGCCAAGTTTCATCCCGATCCAGTGGTTGAAGCGTGATTAGGTAACAAACATCCATACATGCAAACTTTTACATTTATAATATTAGTAGGATGTCAAATTCAAAACTTACCTTCAAACAATCCTTCGAATATTGTTGGAACACTGACCAACTGAAATGTGGTTCTGTTGCAATGTTTGATAAGACATTTAGCATCGAAATGTTAAGAGCAAAGAAAATCTTTTTCCTTTGGAGTCGATTTCAAGCCTACCTTAGAGTTAGAGCTCCTTAGAGGTTGTTGGAAATCTTCAAAAATAAAAAAATATTAAAACCATCCTTGTCCCCCCGATGCTAAACGCCTTAAGTCTTGGGAAAACAGATCTCAGTTAAATAAAAAAATCGTGCATCTGTGAAACGCGTAGTGACTACATTCCTTCACTGTATTTCGAGCACTATACGCTTGTAACACCTGGGGCATCACTTGCGTGTTGCCGAAAAGATGATATTGTCATGGTAATACTACATATTTTATACAATAATTTGTATTCAAGGTAGTGTATTAAATACGATACCTTACCTATGGTTCTAGAGCAGATAGATCAGTAACGTTACACCAATACGAGAATGAACAAAATAAAGTACTTAATTTTTTCTGAAGCCTCATTTTACTACATATATATACAATTATTACAAATTATAACTCAGAATAATTTATTTCCTAAAAACAACACAAAGAATTCTACCGGTTTAATAGCTCGAATAAATCGTTTGTAGCCATAAAACCTCGGATTAAAAGTCAACTTGAATTACTGCCTGTGTTTGGTTTACCCATTAAACCTTCAAAATTTTACAAAAATGCGCTACATTTCTACACGACAATTTATTAAACCTATAACTACTACCTATAATACACACAGTTTTTACACATGAAAGCTTGATATTCTATTTGTTTGCAGGACGCCCATAAATATGATTTATGATTTCAATATTATAAAATATCCTCCGATGTTAATCCGAATAATCCGAAATGAGGACATCCGGAAGAGAACCAAAATAACCGACATAGATCGCAGAATTAGCACGCTGCAGTGGCAGTGGGTTGGCCACGTCTGTCGAAGGACTGATGGCCGATGGAGCATACGTGTCCTAGAGTGGAGACCGCGTCTGAAAAGGCAAAGCGTGGGACGCCCTCTATCCCGATGGACCGACGACCTTTAAAAGGAATTAGTCAGTTATCTATCATTAGCAAGCAGGTTTTTTTAAATTTTAAGAAACACCAGGGATAAGGAGAATGATTCGATCATTCTTTGCACATTTTTTTTTTAACTTGTCACGTACTTATAAAACAATAGTTTTAAAATTTACAATCAAAACCCGTTCACATGATAATTTACTATTCGTAGTAACCCTCAGTTTCAAATTTGGACCCCGTATTTCATTTCCAATAACAAAAAAGATTATATCACCTTATTCTTTGATAGATGCTGGCAAGCAAGTTTTACAACTATGCCAAATTTATTCCCGGATTTATCATTATAAAAATTTAATGATATTCTTCTTTTTCTTCTCTCTCCATCAGGAAATGTCTGTGTCAAAAATCAAAACACTCCGTTGCATCGTTGCGATGTAAAGAAATATTGCCCTGCAAGTGACAAGTTTTCTTTTTTCTTCTCAATCAGTCAAGCTAAACCTGTGTCAAAGACTAAATTACCTGATGTCTCATTTACGTAAAGTTAGCAGAACAACTATTGCAAATCGAAATGAAATAAGTTGCGTAATTTGCCGCTAATTTGCCGTGGTTTATCCGTGAAAAAATAAAATTTGCCGCTTTTATGTTTCTTGAGTTACAGAGTTTTCTAATAACTTTACGTTAAGTTAGAAGAACACTAGCGAGAAAAATGGGTTTTGACAAATTCAAATACACAGGCATTTGCCGCTAATTTGCCGTGATTTATCCGTGAAAAATTAAATTTGCCGCTTTTATATTTTAAGAGTTACAGAGTTTTCTGCTAACTTCACGTAAAAAAATGAAATTAAGAGAAAACCAAATACATAGGAATTTGCCGCTAATTTGCCGTGATTTATCCGTGAAAAAATAAAATTTACCGCTTTTATACATTTATTGTTATAGGTTTTTTTTCTTTTTTTCGTTTTAGTAGGCAACTAACGAAAAAATAGGATTAAGAGAAAACCAGCTTTTGTATTTTTTTAATTAAAAGAGTAACAAACAAAGTATAAAAGCGACAATTTTTTTTTTTTTTCGAAATATACGCGGAAAATAATGCAGTTTATTTAATTTCGATTGACGAAAGTTGTTAGCAGAAAACTCTGTAACTCAAGAAATATAAATCGGCAAATTTTATTTTTTCACGGATAAATCACGGCAAATTAGCGGCAGATTCCTGTGTATTTGGTTTTCTCTAAATCCCATTTTTTTCATTAGTGTTCTGCTAACTTTACGTAAAGTTAGCAGGAAACTCAGTAACTCAAGAAATATAAAAGCCGCAAATTTTATTTTTTCACGGATAAATCACGGCAAATTAGCTGCAAATTCCTGTGTATTTGGTTTTCTCTAAATCCAATTTTTTCGTTAGTTTCTGCTAACTTTACGTAAAGTAAGCAGAAAACTCTGTAACTCAAGAAATATAAATCGGCAAATTTTATTTTTTCACGGATAAATCACGGCAAATTAGCGGCAGATTCCTTTCTATTTGGTTTTGTAAAATCTCCCCGTGAAAAAAAGAAGAGGAAAGACTTTAATTGATTTTGATAAAATATAATTTGATAGTAAAATAAATAAATATCCTAAATACTAGAGTTTAAAACTTAGCTATGTCCATCCAAATCTCGCTGTTGTGAAACCGGAATATGCTCGTAGGTTCCCGCTTGTCGTTCATGCTCACACCACGCTGAGTTCGCTTATCCGCTCCTGGAATTCGAAAATAAAAGTGTGTATATATTGGATTCATAATAATTAATTATATAGGTTTTTGAATCTTAGTTAAAAAAAATGAAAATAAATAATAAAAATGAAATTATAAATAAACAAACAAAATTACAAATATCAAGTTAGAAGTTAAGAAGCATTTTTAATTAAGTGGACTTTTTATCCTTATCTCCAAACAGATATAATTAATTCTGTTTTTTTGTAATCACCAAATTAATTATGATAATTTGACCAATCATATCTGTTGCCCTCTCCTCGAGATTTTTAAAAAGAAAAACCGCAATCTATTTAAGATATCTACACATAAAGGCTGTCCAGTGACTTTATTTACTACGTAACAAAAAAATTAAAACACTCAAAAAAAGACAAGAGAAACAAGAAATACAAATTGAGTGTTTGGGATGTACTTATTTTAACTGTCAGCGAGTTATGATGGGCCAATTATAAGCCATGAAAACAAAAGGACGCTGAAAGAAAATTAGATTAATACACATTGAAATAAATTTACATTAAAGTACATAAGTGATTGAAACAGTAAGCTAAAATTTATTGAACTTTTCTCAAAAAAAACAAAGTTGCCTGAATCAATTTTTCAGTGAGTTCGTGTTTGGTTCTTGTATTTTAGAACTTCACTAAAATCGGGCATTACTTAAGCACAATAAAATACCTAACTATTTAATCAATGTAATTAGAATAAATAATCCCTTACGATATATTTATATGATAGAATAGAATTAAAGTAATGCCATGCAAGTGAAAAACTACAATAGTAATTTTTTATACTCAGCTTTTATGAATTTCAGCATTATAGTCCTGAATTATCTCCAGTTCTACAGGTACATGATGTCTGGATAATTTCTGTAAACTCCCGTCGGACAGACAAGGACGAGCACTCACGAAACATGACAAATAAAAATAAAATAATGAATAAAGATAACATATCATTATAATATTTATAGCTAAAAGGAAAATTTAATTAAAAGTAAATAAAAAAATTACTTTTCAAAATTACTTCTTACAAAATATAACTCATTCCTGTACACACTCTTCATCATTAAAATCTCATTAGAAATCTCTATACATGAAAGCATCTTTCCTTACGCAACATACTTTGCCTTAATTTTTTTATTATGTGTGATTTACAATGTATATATGTAGTATAAAATATATATTATGTATATAAAATTGGAATTCACAATTCTCGTATTTTGAGATCTTAATTTTGAAAACTTTAGAACCTCGTTCCGAAGTTCGTAGTTTTGTAACTTTTCGAGTATGTGTTGTAATATTTAAATGTATGTAAGTATAGGATTCCCAGAATTATTTGTTCTATTTACGTGTGCGAATAGTCCTCCAAACATTACATATTGACACGTAGCGTAAATAGATTTGTTTACCTAGGTGTTATGTACTTGACGAAATTAAAAAAAAAAAGAAAAGAAAATTTTAAGTAAAATTCAGAAAATTCAAAGTATTCCATGTTAAAAGCATAGGACAAGGAATTTTGTTTAAAATACAAATATATAATGTATTATGTTCTATGTGTTATATTCATGGGAAGACAAAAAATAGTCACTCGTTCTTTTATCTCATGAAATACCATGAAAATGTGTCCAATAGGTAATTTTACAAATACATAATTCTTTATGTAACGTGAACTTTGTCGTTTGTTGTTTTGTGATTAATAATTTGAACTGTTGATAAAAGGCTTTTACACGAAGATTTTATAAATGCAAATAGTAGTTAGGATCTCGTCGAATTTGCATAATAGTAGATAGAGTAAATTAGCCTTCAGTTCATTGTATCACAATCTATTTTCACTGTGTTGAGTTTGAAAAACATGAAGTAAGAGTTCTCTATGTCAAACTTTATATTTATTGAAAGATTTAAATAAGAATGACTAAGATTTTGTCTTGCTTTAGTGTCATACTTCAAAAAAAATATCTCATACATCAACTCCCTTTGTTATACATATTCCACACCTTTTGTCGTCAATAAAACATACATTCACCTTTAAAACAAACATCTCATTCAACTGTCATAACCATTTAGCAATTCAAGAAATTAATCAAAATCTGAATAAAACCAGTCAAAGTCATAATTTAATAAAAAAGAAATATTATAAAAAAAATTAATAATATGATACTACTTTACCGAACTGTTTTGTAGAACACAAACCACTAATTAAAAAAATTAAAAATTTAAATATTCAAATATTGTAAAGTTTAATTATACACATCTAAACTTCCGTACACTCTCTGATTGACTCAGTCGTTTAAAAAAAATAACATGCAACTCCACGACTGTACTCTAGAGAACCCTCTGACCGACTGTCGCAAATTTGTTCCCGCAAACGCTTCCTAGAAAAATCCTCTATTCCGGCTATCGGCTCTGGGGCCCTTTTCTATGCATTCACGTGGTTCATGGATCTAATAAAACTGGCTATTCAACATCACGAACTGTATTCTTTGTTATACAAATGATGTGACAAACTGAAACTACACCGTATTTGTATATCTTTTAGAGACGAAACAAAATACAGTTCGAGTACGTGACTTTCTATAGTTAAAGTTACCAAATTTTAGTTGATCCTTTTTTAAAGATTAAGTAATTTTCTCACAGTGTTTAAAGTTGTTAAACACTCGATATTTCTGTCTATCATCATAGACAGAAATTGACTGTGTTAAATGAAAGCACCTATTCACTTAAGGAAACAATGCAAGTTTCTAAGAATTGAGCAAAGTTTCAGTTCTCTATATTTACTTGCATCTTTATTTTTGAAGTAGCATAAAACAATATGTTACAGTTTTCTCTAAATCCCATTTTTTTCGTTAGTGTTCTGCTAACTTTACGTAAAGTTAGCAGGAAACTCAGTAACTCAAGAAATATAAAAGCCGCAAATTTTATTTTTTCACGCATAAATCACGGCAAATTAGCGGCAAATTCCCGTGTATTTGGTTTTCTCTAAATCCAATTTTTTCGTTAGTTTCTGCTAACTTAACGTAAAGTAAGCAGAAAACTCTGTAACTCAAGAAATATAAATCGGCAAATATTTTTTTTCACGGATAAATCACGGCAAATTAGCGGCAAATTACGCAAATTATTTCATTTCGATTTGCGATAGTTGTTCTGCTAACTTTACGTACATTGATGTCTCCATTTGACACGAAGGAATAGCATGCTGCGGTATGTCCTGCAAAGAAAAATGATTTCTAGGAATCGTTTCTTAAAAGTCTTGATAGGGACTAAAAATATCCTTTTTCCTTTTTTGTACCTTCCGATATATCTGTGCCAAAATTTATATAAATTCATATTCTCCGCTGTGGCGTGTAGTTATATTGCTATAAAATAAAAGGTATTCCGTGGAACCTCTTGACAGGGATTAAAGACGAATGTATCAAATGTATATCCTTCTCCGTCGATCCAGCTCTAGCTATTCTTGTGCCAATAATTAGGGCACATAGTAAATGGCACGGTATGTCTTTAACATGTATATATTATATAAGTTACGAAAATGATTGTACTTGCAAATGTAAACATAAAAATAAATAAAATAGGATAATAGCACACGCAAAGGGCATAAACAAACTTGTGTGTGATCTGTGGCATAAGTTTAATGTGCCCAGTTTCCTAAAATATACGGTAGTTAGCAAATACTGTAGAAAAAACGAACTGCGTGAAACTGTACAATCAATCACTATAGATAAAGTAACTGAACCAATGACGTTGACAAATACAGCGTCACTGCGACAGTGTTGCCAACACAAGCTACTTCACTTGATTTAATGACGTAGATACTTTAAGGAAGAATTTTAAAGTTAACTATTCATTGTTTGACATTACAACTGTCTCTGAATTATTTATCTACCTAAACTGTTGTGAATTCCGTCATTTTTAATTTAAATCATCATATCATATAAGCCCATTGACGTCCACTGCTGGACATAGGCCTTACCTAACTTTTTCCACAGCGTGCGACTCTGTGCCGCCTGTAACCAACGGCTTCCCGCTACCTTTACAAAGTCATCTGTCCATCTAGCGGGGGGCCGTCCCACGCTGCGCTTTCCGGTTCGTGGCCGCCACTCGAGAACCTTCTTCCCCCATCGGCCATCGGTTCTTCGAGCTATGTGCCCTGCCCATTGCCACTTCAGCTTTACGATTCGGTGAGCATATCGGCGACTTTAGTTCTCCTACGGATTTCCTCATTCCTGATTCGATCACGTAGGGAAATTCCGAGCATAGCTCTTTCCATCGCCCGCCGAGCGACCTTGAGCTTTCGTACAAGCCCCATAGTTAGCGGCCACGTTTCAGTGCCGTAGGTCATCACTGACAAAACACACTGGTTGAAGACTTTTGTCTTCAAGCACTGGGGTATTTGGGACGAGAAAATAGTACGCAGTTTTCCGAACGCTGCCCAACCGAGTTGGATTCGGCGATTAACCTCTTTCTCGAAATTAGACCTACCTAATCGAACAGTTTGTCCCAGGTATACGTATTCGTTAACAACTTCGAGTGTAGAGTTCCCAACAGTTATTGGAGTGGGTGCTATATGGCCATTCGACATTATTATCGTCTTGTCCTTGTTCATCTTGAGGCCCACTCGTTTGGAAGCTCTACTGAGGCTTTCGAGCATTGTGCTAAGGTCCTCCATCGATTCTGCAATGACCACAATATCGTCGGCAAACCGAAGGTGGGTAATGTACTCGCCATTAACATTGATGCCAAAACCGTCCCAGTCCAGAAGCTTAAAGACATCTTCCAACGCATTTGTGAAGAGTTTCGGAGATATGACATCTCCCTGTTTCACACCTCCCTGCAGTTGGATCGGACTGACATGGTGGCGTTATCGTACAAGTATTTTAGCACCTCGATATACCGATGGTCAATGCGGCATCTCTTTAGAGCCTGTAGCACTGCCCATGTTTCCACCGAATCGAAGGCTTTCTCATAGTCCACAAACGCTAAGCAAAGGGGCCGATTATACTCTTCTGACATCTGTATAATCTGCCGTAGCGTATGTATGTTGTCTACGGTACTATAGCCTTTTTGGAAACCGGCTTGTTCGGGAGGCTGGAAGTCGTCGAACTTGCGAGCGAGACGGTTCGTAATTACTCTTGAAAACAGCTTATAATCATGGATCAGAAGCGTGATGGGTCTGTAATTCTTAAGAAACGTATTGTCATCTTTTTTTAAGAAAAGCACCACCACGCCCCTGTGCCATGATTGTGGCGAAGTACCTTTGAGTATGACGGTGTTGAAGAGCTTCTGAAGGACTTTTAGTACCGGGTTTCTACCCGCTTTCAGAAGCTCAGTCGTAACTCCATCATCAACCGGTGCCTTATTGTTTTTAAGCTGTTTGAGAGCCATACTAATCTCGTATAAGCTGACGTCCGGGATGTCCTCGGTATAGTGTCGAGTCAGTCTAGCTCTAGGGTCTTTAGCTGGACTGCCAACTGGTTTCGATGTCGACGTGTATAACTATCCATAGAATTTCTCGATCTCCTCCAAGACTTCTGGTCCAGACGAAACAATGCTGCCGTCCTCCGTCTTCAGCCTTGCCAGACGGCTTCGCCCACTAGCCAGATCTTTCGCGAACACTTTGGAACCTTTGTTCCGTTCTATTGCCTCCTCAATACGCAATGTATTAAAGTGGCGTTTGTCGCGTGCAAGTGATTTTGAGATCTGTCTATTAAGCCGCCGATCCTGCATCATCCGAAGACTGCAGCCTAAGTTTTCGCCCCTTGTCCATAAGTCTTAGAGTCTGGTCCGAGAGTCTTTTTGTTCTATTTGTACGGTGGGTTTTAAAGAACTTAGACCCAACCGTATGGACAGTTTCCACAAACATGTCATTGGTATCGTCCACTGATGCGTCTTCCTTTAAGCATTCAAAGCGATTTTTGAGTTGGAGCTGAAAGTTTTCTGGGTTTTGGATTTGGATGGTTGTGGGTTGGAGCGTGGACTTTATCAGTCGAGACCTAGCAAGCCTTATGTTAAAGTTCAATGTGCCTCTTACCATACGGTGATCACTCCCGGTTTTGACCGTGTGGATCACAGAGACATCATTAAACACTTGCTTTTCCGTCGACATGATAAAGTCAATCTCATTTTTTGTGCAACCATCCGGACTCATTCAGGTCCACTTCCTCTGGGGGCGCTTGTTGAAAAAGGAATTCATCATAAAGAGGCCTTCCTTTTCCATGAAGTCGGCCAGCATCTGCCCTCTGGAGTTCAGTTGTCCATATCCAAATTGCCCCATACTCAGCTCATTACCACTTCGTTTGCCTAGTTTCACGTTGAAGTACCCCCTCACGACGTTATAGTGTGTTTTGGAGGAGTGTATGGCTTTAGAAATGTCCTCATACAATTCCTCCACTACATCGTCTGGGTGTGTCGAAGTTGGCGCGTAAACCTGTACGACCTTCAGCGAATATCGTTTTGATATTCTGAGTATCAGGTCCCATACCCTTGTCGACACACTGTCAACTTTGATGATATTGTTGACGAGGGACTTGCGGACGATAAACCCGACACCACCTTGGGATAGCTGGTCACCCCCCCGGTAGTAAAGCAAGTTACCTGAATTGAGAACTATCGTGTCCTGTCCCTGTCTTCGGACCGATAACCCTATAACGTCCCAGCGTAACTTGCTTGTAGCTTCTTCCAGTTCTACTATTTTCTCGTCGGCCCTCAGCGTACGTGCATTGTAAGTTGCCAGGTCCAGTCTTCGGTGTTGGTAGCCGGATTCTTCGCACCCCCTGCCCCGCCGTTACCAAGGCCGCTACCGTAGCCTGGACTAGCTGGGCTGCCGGGGACTAGGGGCCGTTTGTTTTTTGTACCGTTCATTTTCAATTTGTCACTTATTTTGGCACTTGTTGATCAAACCCCACCAAAATTTTAAAGACATGTTCTAGTAATAAATATCTAGGTCTGCAGTGTGCCAGTTTTCGATTTAATTTTATAGTTCAAAAGTTATACAGAATTCTAGTTTTTTATACAAATAGTTTTAAAAAGATTTCTAGTTGATAATAACATTTTACAAGATTCTGGAAAACCGCAGACATAGGTATTCGACTTGAGATTATGACTAAGAAATTTTACAGTTATTGATTAGTAAATGTCAATAACAAATGAAAAATTCGTTTGTGAGGCGCCGCCATTCGTATATCCTCTTAAATGCTTTGCCATACGTTTAATATGAAGCAATTGTACTTTTAATCTAGGACTTTATAACGACGCAGACTTAAACTAGAAGATCCAAATGAAAGAAGTCAATCGTTAAACAACTAATACCTTACGTCACCTCCGTACATTTAATAAGATGCTTCCAACACTTACTGGACTTTAATTGGTGCAATCTTTGATCTTACCGTACCCATCGATTATACGGATGTGTGTTGTCCTGACTTAAATTATGATTTTCTTAATTAATTCTACCGTCTTCAAAATAACTATATTCGTTATATCTTCAGTCAACATAAATATGAACACATATCCAAATTCCGTAAACAACTTAAATGGCTACCAATTCGCCAATACAAGAGCGCTAGAATTCTTTTCACACTCTATTCTATTCTAAGTGACCCTTATGCTCCGAGCTATTTGAAGTCACAATTCAAGTTTATTTGTACTCTACACGAAGTTCGCTTCGTTCTTCTAAAGTCTTCTCCCTCCATACCTCGTTATCGCACTGGTTTTAGCTGAAATTTTCACACAGTTCAGGAACCTTATTGGGAACAGTCTCGAGCTATTCGGACTCTGGAATTCGAATAAAGTCTCAGAACACAGGATTTTGTAACTCGCTTCCTGCGGAAATTCGTAGAGCAGAGTAAAAATATATGTTCAAAGCAAAACTGCTCGTATAAGAATTCTACTTGAGACATATTGAAGAACAAAACTGACAAGACATTACTTAGTGTTTTGATGTCATATTTATGTATGTATTTGTAAATTGTATGTTATTTATCTAAAGAGTTACTTTATATATTAATGTATATTTATATTCTTATATGTACTAAAAAAAATTTGTACCGCCTACACTCTTTCTGTTTTGCCCTATGGTTGGCTTTCAGGATATGCTGTATAGCATTAAGCCCGCCATTGTACAATAATGTATTTGTACAAGAAAAATATTTAAATAAATAAAAAAGTAATCTGATAGAAAAATATACGCAAGCACATTAACCTTGGAACGCCGCTGTAGATAGGTATCTGTGTAGGAAAAAGTACTAATTACCCATCTACTGACAATGCTGGCTTCTTTGAGCTTGTGACCTTAATGACAATCTAATTTTCTAGAAGAAATAACTCGGTAAATGAGAATAGTGTAGACGTAAAAAGATTCACTGGATATTCATGCATGGATAAATGTTAATTTATTATTCATAATGATCACTCATTATTCAGACAGCTGGTGTAGTTGCGTTTATAGCTATATAATAACCATATGTTGATATAATTCGAATTTTCTAAACACTGAGTTTACACATACACATCCTTAAATAATTTATTTATAGGTTCTGTATAGGGATGAACTCTGTAGGGTTGTTTTTCTTATTTTTGCCATTTTGTTACGGAATTCGAAAAAATAATAATCAAAATCGGACTACTCTGTAAAAAGTTATGCGTGATGAGTGGTCATATGTAGGTACATAATAAATGGGCATCGTCTGTGTCGGTTTAAATTTCATATATCTCTAAATTTAGGCCACAAACGCCATAGACTTAAAATACTTGTGTAAATTAAGCGCAACTACTTGCTAACAGATGGAGCTGTTCAAATATGCCACGTGGTATGGTTTTGTGGCTGCAGTAAAGCATAAGTAGAACTTTAGTGCATCATTGTCCCTATCCCCCGATCGACCTCGGCATACATCCCCGATCGACCTCGGCATCCATCCCCCCGATCGACCTCGGCATGGTCGTAAAACTATAGTTAGGCGGCCTCGGCACGTACTAACGGCCCCCGATGACGATCCCGCTATCCGGATAGCGAGATTAGTCTCAACGATCTCCCCCAATAGGGCCTCCCTCCAAACACGACGCCGACGTCCCCGGGTTCGTCGGTGCCCAAACGGATACACGAGGTACCAAAGAGTTCCGGGGCGCTTCTCGCCCACACTCAATCGCAACCGCCCAAATAAAGTCCGGTGAAGCAGTAATGGCTGCAACAACCAACTGCAATGTCAGTTCAGAAAAAAAAAATCATTGTCGGGAGCTTCTCGCCCCCACTCAATTGCAAGCAACCTTAGATATGCAAGTTAAATACTGTACATACAGGACGATATGTCGAGTGATGAGGCGGGGCTGGCTTGGACACTTGAATGGACAGGAAAAGTGCTTATAAGTAAAGGATGCGTCAGTTGCGGCCCTCTTTTTACAATTGTCGCATTTTAAGGCAGGCCGTGTACTGTCCCCGAAGATAAACTTAAAGTAATATCATTCTGAAAAAAAGCAACTGCCAGAGCAAAATTCCAATTCATTGGCAAAATAGGTGGGCGACTTGCGAGCTATGCTTCTGGGAGTCGTGGTTTCTGGTCGCTTGCTAAAGCTGCCGAGGGGAACTTCTGCCAGTCGTCGTTACCACCACTGCAAAAGACCGATGGTGACTTGGCCCATACTGCAAAAGAGAAAGCCGATCTATTGGGCAGTCTCTTTGCCTGCAACTCGAATATGAACGACGAAGGCGCTGTACCACCTACTTTACCGTGGTGCGGTAAGACCATGCCGGAAATCTCTATAACACAGCGAGAGGTCCGGCGGGCAATGTTTTCCCAGGACGTTCATAAGTCGAGTCACCGCTAAGAAAACCGCATTCACTGTAGTCCCACAATTCCAGAACACTCCCCTCTCGATCTCCAAGAGCATTGAGATCCTTGGTGTTTACATCTCCAGCGATGTTCAGTTCCGAGATCACTTGCTATACAAGGTAAAGCTGGCGTCCAAAAAACTTGGTGTACTCAACAGAGCGAAGCAGTACTTCACGTCAGGGCAAAGGTTGCTGCTTTACAAGTCGCAAGTCCGGCCTCATATGGAGTACTGCTGCCATCTCTGGGCGGGTGCACCCGGATACCAGCTTGGCCCTTTTGACTCGGTTCAACGACGGGCTGTGAAAATTTTCGACGATCCCAAACTCACTTGCGGTATCGAGCCCCTAAGTCTGAGGAGAGACTTTGCCTTCCTGTGTGTGTTCTACCGCTTGTAGAATGGGTTGTGTTCTGAGGAATGGTTCGAAATGATGCCCACGGCTACTTTCTACCATCGCACCGCTTGCAATCGGCAGGGAATTCATTCTCATGCTTTAGAACCGAAATGGTCGCGTACAGTGCGGTTTCAGAGAAACTTCCTCACGCGAACGCTTAGGTTGTGGAATGAGCTCCCTGCCAAGGTTTTCTCTAAGGACTACAGTATGGGGTTCTTCAAAAAAGAAGTTTTTAGATTACTGTAGGGTCGGCAACGCGGGAGTGATGCCCTTGGTGTTGCAAGCGTCCATAGGCTACGGTGACCGCTTACCATCAGGCGCACCGTAGGCTTGTTTGCCACCTTAGTGGTATAAAAAGAAAAAAAAAATCTGCCAAACGGATGTCTGCGGGATCGCTAAGCACGAGGACCAGCATCTGGGCTCATACGCGGTGTTCGTCTCATAGTAAGTGCTTAATTTAAACCGAGGGAATTGGGGCCAACAGTGTCAGAATTTTACTGATATTCCTTCTAGTTTAATAAGGTCCCTTAAGAAATTTGGACTAGTTCATGAAGTAATGAGCAGCAAATTGGTGCCAGGCTAACAAATGTAGGGATTGGGCCCTCCAGTTTAGTAAATTTACCTTACAGAGCCGTTATAAAGGTCTTGGTTATTGCTATTTCAGATATTCCTTGTTTAGGGGTTAAAACTAAAAGATCAGTGTTCCTGCTCCTCCCTATTGTGATAATTCGAGTCCCCTCCGCCTTTCCAAAAAGCAACCCAACAATCCGATCGGATTCGGGTTCTCGAACTTTTAATCTCAACTCCTAAGCCCCCAACGAATAGGAACACCCGTCGAGTCATGGCGAAAATAAAGGGTGTAGATTTAGCAGTGGATATACACATTGAAATAGACCTTCGGTAAGATTAGGAAAAATCTAGGCATGGATTATGGAACAGGGTAGGTGGACTACAGGTCTCGAAAAGGCTGACCAAATTTAGATTGAAGTTGGCTCCATTCTACGCTTCTCCGGACCGACGAGAAAAGTAAAACTGTCAAAAATTCTAAGCCGGGTCTTAAAGAAATATGTAACGTTTGTATGATATTTATGTGGTGTTGAGGCAGCAAAATTGCCTTTCGTGAGATTCGGATTAGTCTTCGTCAAAGTAATAGGTAGTGAAGAAGAAGAAACTTGTGATTATTGTATTACTGAACGTTTATTACTGTGTCACGTATAAAGAGGGAAACAATACCCCAGGTTATCTATGGTCGCGGTATGAACTAGATGAGTCTTAATTTATTTTGAGTATTCGCGTCTTTCTATCTTATCCTATCTTATCTTACTTTTTGATTTTTTGAAATTTTATTTTTTGACCGAACCATTTAAAAGAAAGTAATATGGATACAACAGTAACACCACACTTATACTTTATCAGCAGGCTATGAAGTGACGTTAGTGGTTTAGGGTTTGTTCTTCTTCATAAAGAACTCCATTTAAAAGAGATCGTATTAGTATGGCCATAAACCATTCTCTACTAACTGAAGAGGCTTAGAACTGTTGTATAGATGGCCGAAACGTGAAGTTCTAAACACTCAGAAAAGGTACGCCCTTTATTTTGACTAGGCTAGTTGTAAGGTCCTGAGTGTGGATATGTCCTCCTAACAGACTGCATTAAGCATATCTACTATACATTAAATTAGACGTTTTGTCGTCTCACCTATTTTAGTTGACCGCACATCACATAATCATATATTTATTCATCTGATGCTGGAAGGTGATAGCATTATTGTTAGTACCGATAAACCTAATAGTCCTTGACAGATATAACTCTTATTACCTGTGTCAGGAAGTGTGCGAAAATCAAGGCGTTCTAACGTAGATTAGCTAAGGACGCACAGTAGAAACTTACTGCCGTAGACTTGGCTACCACTTTTGGTGACTAGACTTGATGGGTCTGCGCAGTGGACGCTTTAGAATCTTCTGCGCAGCTTTCAAGGTCGCGTAGTTGGGCCCCGTCGGCAGCTGGGGCTTCGCCGTATCGATACTCAGCTGGTATCCTAGCTGGCTACCTAGTTACCAATTGATATGGTAGAAGGCAATGTCGCAAGTCTAGCTAGACTGACTTGAAATAATTATGAATCCCTTATTTACTCTTTTATTGGCGTTGGCGTTGGCGTTATTGACTCTGTGTACCTTCCTAGACGAATTCTAAGTAAGTTCTCCCGTAAATAAAAGTGTAGTAATTCATATTTCATTTCTTAAAATAAGATTCCATACCATAATAATATAAAGTTAATAGAGCCCTCTAAGAGATTATCTCAACGTTAGATAGGAATTCCCAATAACGATTAGCAATAATACTGGTTGGATAAGCAGTTCCTCATTCAATACACAGATGGCGTCTGGTCACGGTTATAGGTTATTTTAAATGAATACAGTTTTAAACCGATATAAATTCTAATGATCTCCAACGCCCGGTCAAGAGTAAGCGAGTGCTATTATGGTCGGGCCCGTACCATTTTATATCGCGAATTCTTTTGTTAGGGATTTAGTCAGTTTTTCATGTATGTATACCCCTTACTAATATACATACATGCCTTGTCAGTTTCAGGCGTCATTCTTAGGCGTGGTTCATGATAAAACCCAAAAAGAAAGCCCCGACAGCAAACGCCTGCTGCTCGTTGGTCCAATGCATGGCGCAAACTGACTACATGGGTAACTAAAATTCATGATTTTGTTTTTCAATTTCCGCCCTTTTCTGACTCCACCCAGTTTTCTTGCCACACCTGTATTTAAGGTTAAGTTCCATATCCAAACGAGTTAAGTTTGCAAGAATTTGATTAATTTTGTTATATTCCTAGGTACAAGTTTGGACGTGAAAAAAATATATGATATAGTTGAAACCTTAATTAAGTGGATTTGCTAATATTATAAGAATTTAGCTATTAAAATATTTAGAAAATAACTAAATTCTGACACTATATTTTTGGGCTTGGAAAACTGAAACTGATATCCTCTTGATTCTTATTTCATAAACTATATTTTTATAACCAATCAAATTTACTTATTTCATATTTCTAAAAATATATTTTAATTTTATACCGACAAAAATCCGAGCGCATCAAGATTTTCAACATGCGGTTACGTGCAAGGCAGCGCCTACCTTACGTGGAACTGAATCTCTTTGTATGCTTCAATGGTGTAATTCTTTGTACACTGGTGGAAACGGAAAGCTTTTTCTAGGGTATATCATAGCCTTAAAAAACTCGTGGGGTAGCTTTGGTAGATATATACCTACTGAATGCCATATGTCAAAAAACGTCATTAATCAGGTTTTATTTACCGTGTAACAAACTTTTCTGACCCTAACCTTGGGTTTTTGGTCGCAAGTGTCGTTGTAAGTTTATACCATTTCAATATGGCGACTGTAGTTTTGATTTGTGACCACCGAGTCACAAAAGTTATTGCAAAGTAAATAACAAGAATAATATAAGAGTAGCTAATAGTGTTTGATTACAAGTAACAAATGTTTTCGGATTCAAAAAACATTTATTAAAAAAAAAAACTACTGAATTTCTTTTTCACAGATGAAGGGCAGCTTGAACAAACAGCTGACATCATTAAACTCTCCGTTTCGACTGAAGACAGCCCCGCAGTTTTCAACACCATCAACATTGTTAGGCTCATTTCTTTCCCAGTTAACGAATCCAGCTTCTTGCAAAGTCTGATCTGAACAGGATAACAAATTTGTAAGGAAAAAATAAGAAATTCATTATATCAGTTTCTTACTAATAATTGCTTGATATCCTTCGGCTGTCATTTAACCAAACACTGCTGTCAAAAGAAGAGTAAAAATATATTCTTACTAAGCCCCAATAATAATTATAATAATAATAATAATAATGACGCGAACCTCGTGAAGGCCGTGACGAACAAAGCCAGCAAATACCATGACCTGGCACACGAGGTAACCGCCATATGGTCGACCAACACCTTAAGAAACTCTCGCTAGATGGCAAAACCACTCGTAAGTTTTGTTATATGTAGTTCTTAAAGAAAAAATAAACCATATTAGGTATATATATACTATCTGTGCCTGCGGCCCCGCCTGCCCTAAAGTTTTTTCGGCAGAAACTTTTGAATTTCCCGATATAAAATGTAGCATGAGTTTTTAAATGGTTCAGCGTTAAGTAGTGTCACACACATTTTCGCATTAATAATATTCATAATCATCATCAATTTTGGTCCACTGCTGGATATAAGCCTCCTCTATGGCGCGCCACTTCTTACGGTCCTATACGCCTTCCGTATTCAGCTACTACCTCTGAAGATCAAAGATCTATCGAGGTGTGGCGCGTTCCACGCTTTTTGTAATATTAGTATGGTATATTAAAGACAAACAGTAGATAAATGGAATATTTAAAATAAAAAATAGACAAACCCCTCAAAATTCTGTTACGTATGTACCTAGATGATTTTACTTTACTTACATAGTATACGTTTAGGTAAAATAGTGAAAAGGCATACGATTTTTTTTATAATACCCACATGTACTTAGGTAATACTTACTAAAGACAGTTCTGAACACTCTTGAGGTCCCATAATCAGACTCGTTTGCTCTGAAGCCGGCGAAGAACCACCACCATTTTTCACTAATTTGTTTAACATTCGGACTTTTTTCATAGATTTGCAAGACCGCTTGATCTTCAACTTCCGAGTTTATGATGACCAGGTGAGCGCCTTGCGCGTTACATTCATCGTTAGCCTGGTCCCAGGTCAATGCTAACTTGGGAATCCTGTAGCAGCTGCCCGTTGCGACCATATATACGTAATCTAAAGTTTCCAAAAAAAAGAATTGTGTCGAAACATTATTTAGGTATATTATATTATATTTAAAAGTTAGGCTAAATTAACACAAAAAACTGGCCAAGTGAGTGCGACGGAGAAAAGGATAGAATACTTTTACTAGATTAAATTGCTTTGTGAATTTCATAACTAACTAGATTTTGCTAGTAGCTGTAGTTCGATTTAGCTCGGTAATAGTTATTTAATAGTTATTATTCCCGTTGGAACTTCTGGTAAGGGTCATTAAAACAAAAGTCGTCAATAAATACGATATTTAACTTTTGTATTTTAAAAAGACTAAAAAATCACCCTATATTTTAATAATTCAATGATAAGAAAAGGAATGCGAATTGTAACGACATAACATAATTTACATTAAAAAAATAAATAATTAAAACCAATTATAACCTAATTAAATTAGGGTTAGCTTGGTGTAACTTTTTATAAATAAAATATTTTTTTTAATAGATTCGGTTAAAGCAGAGATTACCTCTTAAGTACTGTGCCTATGTATCACACTCAATTTTAACTAATACCGCTAAAACTTTTAAACAATAATTTTGTTACTAATTTAAAATATAGTGCCTTTTACTCCAAAATTCATATATTTATTTCGCACTAGCCCTGTATGGAAATTCCCTTTAGTCAATTCTTCTATTGATAATGTTCTTACAAATATTATTTCCAATATTCTGAATTTGTCTTTTGATGTTTGTTAAAAGAGCCAAGCGACTGTTCCTATCAAGTTTGGCGGACTATAGGTATACGAACAACTTCGTGCTTGTCTCTCCCAGCTTTTTTGGGATTTGCTTAAGCACTTTGCCTCTTCGAGGAGAAAACTTTCCTACAGATGTTTGTAGGAAAAGTCTTTGGGACTTGCATAATATAAAGACAGTTCACACTTCATTAATCAATCAATGTTCGAACCAATGTGATAGGGCACGCATGTTAACACTACTTTTTGTTTACACTACCTTCGTGTAATTTAGACACTCTTTTGGACCCAGACATATTTCTAATTTTAATTTGTTTCAAGTTTAAAAGTCTGCGAAGCCCACTACTGTCAGTGTGGACATCAATCAGCAAGGCTCTCATGACCTAGCCTGTCGAAAAAGTGCTGGTCGTACCTATCGCCATGGTGCTCTTAACGACCATATCCGAAGGCTTCTTATCACCGCCTCTGTTTAAGAGCCTTGTGGGCTTTTTAGAGACGATGGGATAACTTTCGTGCCATGGAGTGGACACACTTGTTTCGTCCTACATTCACAGCACGTCTCAAACACTCCACTTTAATCGCACAATATGAGTTTGTAGCGCCTACAGTAGAAACTCTCGGCCCTTGGACATCGGACACTAGGTCTCTTATTAAAGATCTTTCAAAAAGATAATTTTGAATTCCGGTGACTTAAGGGCTGGGAGCTAGCTACCTTGCTCAAAGACTAGGTTTAGCAATACAAAGAGGGATAATCATATATATATCAGAAGTATATATCACAAACTCCGGCTATGCTCAGTTGTGGCTAAGGCTTTTATAGCGCTTTTCTCAAACATGCGTGTAAATTAAAACAATAACATAATAATGTAGATGTTTATTTAAAAAAACAGATTATTTTTAACAACGGTATTAACAATAATAAAAATAGTTTAGGTATTTTTACCGCCAATTTGTCGCGTTAAAATGTCGATTCCTTTTTTTTTAATTAATTTAATGGCGCCAGTCCGAAATTTAAATAAAACTTGATGAGTTATCTCTTTGGTTATTAATGTTCGGGTTTAAAAAAGTTTGTTTTATTTTAAAATTATATATTCGACCGCTCGATCGTTTGAGCGGCCGGCTGAAACATTACGGGCCGCTCTCTGATACTGTATTGCAAGTACTATTTATCCCACAGAAGCTTGTGCAAGATATGGTCGCATATCGTAGCATTTTTGAAATAAATAAATTTACCTATGTGTATTAGAAGTACGGATCTAGGGGTTTTAAGGTGAGTCACATAAGTGATTGAAATGTAGTTTATATTTGCGCAGTACATTCATTATTTATTATTACAAAATTGTACATAGAAATTTACCTCGCTCCCTGCGTAAAATGAAAACCAATCGGTGAACGAGAGCTAACGCATGCACGGCGTGGGACTAATAGGCAAATAAAAGACTACGATCTACGCAGATGACCTTGAAACCCCAAGATTAGTGGTTCAACCTGTATTTGGGCGCTAAAAAAAAATCAATTGTGTTCTCTCCCTCTATTATTTTATTTGCGTTTCGTAATTATTATATTGCTATAAATAAGTCTAATTCCTAGCAGTATTTAGCGTTTGCACAAAGACAATGGTATCTGTAGAGGAATATAAATGTCTGTTTCGGTAATATCATTAAAATAACCCCAATCCCTAATATAGAAGTAATTTAAATATCATAAAACTCACCTTTGCCGTAGACTTGACAAACTGAATCGTAATAAACATCACTGGCGTTCACTTTACAAACAAACGGCAGGTACTCAAAACAGCTTTGTGACTCCACTTTCCAAGTGTTCGTTATTGCTAAACATTCATTTGATGCTAGAAAAAATCATATTTGGTTACTAAAACTTTATTTTTTTGCAACAAATCAAATACTTAATTACTTACTAAAGATTACTTATAAAAATCCGTTACCTCACAGTTTATATTGCTCATTCGTAAAATGAATTATTAACGTACCTATACAAAACGAATCAGCATGCGCAAAATGGCCAGCGATAATATTCTAGTTTCCGTATTCCTATTATTTCTACCGCAAATTCTGTAGCCTACAGGTAGTGTAACGTCCCCCCCCCCCTTTACAACCTTCAAAAATATAATATGGTGTAGATAATTAATTTATTTGGCCAAGCGTGATCGTCAAAAGTGGTAGGACCCGAAAACCGTTGTGTTAAATAAATAGTTAACCCAGTTGTTTTAGAGGTACGTTAGAGTAATATAGCAATCAATAAATAGTATACAAAATAAGCGTAAAAGCAAATAATCAACTAAATAAATATAGTTAAATCTACGATCATAAATAATGCCTACTTTGACTTTTCACCATTTCTACAGTCAGTACAAAACCTGAACAACGCAAATACTCGAATATCAAAACTAAAGGACACAGGTACTAAAGAGTTATATGATTTTCCATCATCGATACACAAAGGAACCCTAATTAATGCTACTTCCACATTTGAAAGTAAAATCCATACGAATAACTAAACCCATACGTTTTGTAGAGGGGAACGATATAGTTAGCTACAAGGGTTCCCCTCTCGCGTTCAGGACTTGCGACCTGTAAGTAGGTTTAAGGGGCGCCCCCTTATGATGCACATCAGCGCTCACCTACACTAGCTAACCAGCCAAAATAGTAAAACCCTACTAACGACATGGATTACACATAGTAATTACTGTATCTCTTGGCAGACCTAGTTCTTTAGTGGGCTATATAATTATTATGACTGGTATAATCTTAGTTCCCACTTCTACTTTTATAGAAAATTTATCTTTACCTATCTGAAAAAGACCTAGAAACAAGGTATGGACCTTGTAATATATTCCTTCCTACTGAGGTGTTTGAGATTTCTTTCTATCATAAATTTCTAACCGGCAAAAGCGGGCCCGTCATTTGGATGTTTTAACATTAATTTAGATATTTTTAATACACAACCTAGATAATTTTACAACGAACACACAATATTTTCACTGTAACTTCTAATATAAAAGTTAGTAACCAGAAATGATGGTACAATCTGGCTGTAGTTTAACCCCTCGCGGTAGCTTCTAGTGACCCACAAGCGTAGACTATGGTTTTCCGTTCTCGGGCAGCGTTTCGATAATTTAAACGACGGCAATTGAATGTATGGGACCACGCACTTTTATCACCCCTCTCTAGCAACCTTCTCACCCCACATTTGAAAGCCCTCCATCCTATTTTTTTTATTCTGGACGGATATCCGGCCTTAATTAATTTTAACAAAGAAAAAGGAATCTTTTAAGTATAATACTAGTTATGTTGGTTGAGGTACAATTATAAAGTCCTAGATTAATATGAACGGTCTAGATAAAACGGCCTAATTATCCATAACTAATTGAATATTAATATTATGTTCTAAATGTTCGTAAAGTTTTAACAAACCCCGGGTAATTTCAAATAAACTAACACTTCATACCATTATACAGAATACGTGAAAACCAAGACAACTACCCTTTATTATTGTTAGAATATTTATTGTATGAGGCTACCCTAATGGTTGTTAAACGACTCACTAAGGTAAGTTTCGCGGGTGTTTTCAATAAACTTTTGCGGTTATATTCAACATTATAAAACTCCCAATCAGCGCTCGTCTTAAAACTACCACCAATCACATACGCTCAAACAAACCACCAATCAACGCTTTTAAAACATTCTCCAATCAAACACCCAATCATAGTTAGCTTTAAACCATTCATTCTCGCGCCACAGATAAAAAAATTAACGCAACTTTGTTTTGTCTGAGTCCGAATTCATAAATCGAAAGTTAGATTACTACCTACATTTAACAATTAATTATGTGTTGATGTCTTTGGTTCGTAAGTTCATAACTTAATATTTTACATTTTAGTAATTTGTACTTATATTTTGTTAGCTTTAAACCTTTCATAAAACAAATCATAACTTCTCATCTAATGTATAAAATTACTGAACTTGAATATTTGAACGCGCCATTCTAAATTAAAGATGCCTTTTGCTATATGTAGGTAGTACGTTCATTGAGAATTGTTTACTAATGAAAATCTTCGCGCTAAAACTTAAATAAAAACAAACATTGTATTACAAAAATGTTAAGGCATAATTATGGTACCGTCAAAGTAGTAACTTAGGAAAAGCGCGGTGAGCGCATATTATTATGCAAATGAGATAAAATATCCCAAGATTAGTCGCGCGTTTTCAAATTCAAATTCAATTTAATTTATTCAGTTTAGGCTACAATAATTGAGCACTTATGAATGTTTTTTAGGAATATCCCATTCAAAACAACTGAACATCTAAACTCAAGTCCAATCTTAGCAGAAAAATTATTAAAAGCTAGTGTTCCTGAATGTAACGTTCCCTTTGTATTTAAAAACATTAGTCCTACAGATATCATTAATACATTTAAAACATTAGAAATTTAAAAACACCACAGACCTTTGGGGACTTTCTGTAAAAACTATAAATTCAATTATTCATGTTATAGCACAACCCTTAGCCATTATATTTAATAGTTGTGTTGATAGTGGTGTGTTTCCTGATGAGATGAAACTTAGCAAAGTTATACCTCTTTTTAAATAAGTTAGTTCAACAGATCCTAATAATTTTCGGCCTATTTCAATACTACCTATACTCAGTAAAGTTTTTGAAAAAATCATACTTTGTCAAACGTTAAGCCATTTCTGTATTAATGAGCTACTTAGTAGTAAACAGTTTGGCTTTATGAAAGGCCGTTCCACAACCGATGCAGGAGTGGCACTATTAAAAAATATATATAACGCCTGGGAGGATTCGCATGACGCCCTTGGAGTGTTTTGTGATTTATCTAAGGCATTTGACTGTGTTCAACATGAAAATCTCATCAGGAAGCTACATCACTATGGTATTAGAGGCAAAGCTCTCGACCTTTTGACATCCTATATGAGTAGCAGAGTACAGAAAATAGATGTCAACGGTGAAAGATCTCCGGGATCAGCAGTCACTATAGGAGTCCCTCAGGGCTCAATTTTAGGTCCTTTTCTATTTCTTATTTACATTAACGATCTCCCATATAATGTAAAAAACCATGACATTGTCTTATTTGCTGATGACACCTTTGCTTTTTAAAGTTAAGAGACGACAGACATGTTATAATGAATTAAATGATGCCCTTTCTAAAATTGTAAATTGGTTTAACGCTAATAATTTGTTACTTAATGAAAAAAAAAACCAAATGTGTTAAATTTACATTACCAAATGTTAGTCAGAGACAGACATGTATTAATATTAATAGCGAGCAATTAAACCTTGTTAATTCAACAGTCTTTCTTGGCATAACGCTGGACTCCGAACTTCAATGGGGTCCTCATATTCATAACCTAGCCAAAAAACTTAGCTCTGCTGTGTATGTTATCAAGAAAATAAGACAATTGACCGATGTCGACACTGCAAAAATAGTATATTTTAGCTATTTCCATAGTTTAATGACATATGGTATCCTATTGTGGGGTAGCGCTGCTGATGTAAATACAATATTTTTGTTACAAAAAAGGGCAATTCGTGCTATTTATAAATTAGGATCTAGGATATCTCTGAGGGATAGGTTTAGGGAAGTAAAAATTTTAACTTTAGTGTCGCAGTACATATATGAAAATCTTTTATATGTACATAAAAATATCAATAGTTTCAGCAAGAAAAGTGACGTTCACAAAGTAAATACTAGAAGTAAAAATAAGCTGTTGGTGCATGATACACGTCTACACAAAATAAGTAACTCTTTTATGGGGCAATGTATACACTTTTACAACAAAGTTCCCAATAAAATTCAAAATCTATCAATAAGTAAATTTAAATCTTTTATCAAGCAGGTACTTTGTAAAAAGGCATACTACAATATTTCAGACTATGTAAATGATAAAAATCCTTGGGACTGATGATGCTCAATTACAGGATGCATAGGTAAACAAAATTAAAATGGAAATAACATAAAATTGTATCACTAAAAATCTTTTATTTAAAACATTAATTGTATTTTGGTTTATTTAAGTGTTTTTAAAAGAGTAACTATCGAGTTTCTTGCCGAATTCTTCTCGGTAGAAATCAACAACATTGTAAACCGGCGGGAAGGTGGGAGGGTTCAAAAAATAATATTTTATAACTTTGACGATTCAAAAGTGATTGTAAAATCCTTATTTGAATAAACCATTTTGACTTTGACTTTGACTTTGACTTTGAATGTCACTACGCCATCGGTTCGTAAGTCTACAGGGCGGGAGACCTTGTACTGAGAAGAACTGGCAAGAAACTCAGCAAGGGCATTTCTTTTCTCCCTTTCTCTTACAGCGTCCAATCAAAATATTGGAAAATGCCCTCCCTATCATAAAAGGACACTTTCCATTACAAACATAAAAAAACATGAAATATAAAGCACAAGCACAACATAAAAAAGTATCTAATATAAACAAAAGACAGTTTATGTATTCATCACTAAGGAATAATCAATGTCTTACAGTATTAATAAACAAAACAAAAAAGTAAGACTAAATACTAAGAATACAAAGAAGTTTGCAAGAGCAGACCAGCCTCCACAGGCGGCACCCGTTCACGAGTATGACACATGAATCAGCCATCGCTTCGCTCAACCATGTTTTAGGGAACGTAACGACCCGACACACACGCCACTACCGCAGAGACACTTTGAGAGAGCATGACACACTCAAGCAACTCCAATAAAACTTCGATTGTACTAGTTACAATGTGTGTAGTAAAGGAACAAAATATAAGAGGAGAAGATTGGAAGGTTCGTAATGCTTTACTACCGAGAAGCAACGGCAATAAACTCACTAGTTAATCTTTTATACATCATATAAAAATACAATATAGCCTTACACTAGGTAATAACATAATATACAATGTTTTAATTTAAAAAAAAAAAAATTTCAAATGCCCCAATACAAATCAATTAAGTTCTAATTTTTCCAAGCATTTTTATCATTTATGTATTCATCTACATTGTAATAGCTTTTTTTCATTAAACTATCTTTGACATATATTTTAAATTTATTTGAGGGTAAATTAACCACATGTTCTGGAATTTTATTGTAGAAAAATATACTTTGTATTGCGAAAGAGCTATGTACATTCTGAAGACGACATTTTGGAACTACCAATTTATCCTTATTCCTTGTATTAACACTGTGGAGGTCACTATTTTTAGCAAATAAGTGACAATTTTGGCATACATACATTTTACAAGCAAAGATATATTGGCAAGGAACAGTCAAAATATCAATTTCCCTAAATAGTTCCCTAAGAGAAATTCGAGGTCCTAATTTATAAATTGACCGTACTGCTCTCTTTTGCAAAATAAAGACTGTATCAATATCAGCTGCCTTACCCCAAAGCAAAATGCCATAAGACATTTTGCTTTGGGGTTAAGCAAAATGCCATAAGACATTTTGCTTTGGGGTTTCAACATTCGTTATTTCGAGACATACGCAAAACGTTAACCTCCTTTTGGATGGTTAGTCGACAAACGCATTCAAAATTCATATTACAGTGCAAATAACTTTTCTGACCTTCCAAGCTGGGGTGTTTCGTCGCTAGTGTCGTAGTATGTTCGCACTATTTCAATATGGCGACTGTAGTTTTGAATCAGTTTGTTGCTCTATACCTATGTACTGATTTATTCTTTTTAAATAAAGCTAAAATAAAAAACAAATATTATTAAACTGCAAAAACCAAGTGTTCTTGCTTATAACAATATCACATAACTTAATAAATATAGATAGATATATTTTATTGTATAGTGTATTCTGAGATAGATTCTCATGTTAATTTGGTCGTCATTCCCCCTACATTTTTTGCATAAAAGGCGCGGTACAGCACTTAGGGCAAAACTATATGCAGTACAGTATTCTCCGCTAGTAAAACCGCAGAATATAATTCTTTCACGCTACAACGGAGCGACAGAAGTAATTTAAGATTGCCACACGGTAGATTGAGAGATACGTTCCCGATCTAAAATACTGGAATAATAATTTCCTAGATGAATTGAGAGATACGTTCCCGATCTAAAATACTGGAATAATAATTTCCTAGAAAGCAACAATTCTATTATTCACGTCTACGCGGTGACCCGTATTTTGGCAGAGAAATAGTTGGAGGAATGAACAAGATGCTTACCAGCCTCATACGTGCTCACTCTTGGGGAACAGCCTATCCGTACCATGGGGGAGGGTGAGTTGGGACATGCATGTGCATCACAGGATCAAAAGTATGGATTGTGAACTCAACATACGTACGTACGTACGTAAGCTGGTTTTCTCACGATATTTTCATTCCCAAAAGCGTGAAACCAAAAAAAGTGGTGTGAAAAAGATTTATAGGTACGTGGCGGATACGAACCTTCACCCCTCAGAGTGCGAGGCAGACACAGAAACCACAAGACCAACATTGAAGAAGATTTTTGTATCCTTTCTTGTTGCAGTAAGTTACACGGATTTTTCACGCACATAGAATTTAATTTATTAATCTCATTCATTAATTTAAGGGGTTCCTGAGGAAACAGATGACGATGACCAAATTATGCGTTTGTTAAGTGGCAGGCAAAAGGTAGGTTCCGTACTATTATCTATAAAACAGCAAACAAATCACGTCTGTTATATAGGATTGAGAAGGTTAGGTTAATATTACATATTTGTTTTTTTTAATTTAATTATTTATTTTTAAAGTGAATATATAACTTAATATTCTGTGAATATTTCAAGCGTCTACCTGTTGCCGTTATCAATATCGAGCAAAAACGAGCAAAAAAATCACGTTTGTAATATATTTAGACAGTATATAGTCTTTAAAATGTTATTATTTTATTTTTCTATAATTATACATCGTCAATTTATACCTGTTATAGTTTATACCTGTTTTACAGATGTAGCTACTTCATATAAGTAACTTTTAATGGAATTTGTACGAGAATTTTACTATTCCAAGTACATTTTATAACTTGGTCGACTATTACTCGTTAGCCTGTAAAGTGTACTTACCCGTGATAGTTTTCCTTTTAAATTTATTATATGCACTACCACCGTAATTTTTTTTACATTTCCAAATACTATACTGTCGCTGGTAGAGGGGGGGGGACACTTGACTCTAACAAATGTTAGTACTTTAAAACTAAATGTTTCGCAACCGGAGCCCTAAATCAGAAAATAATCTGTGCATACCGCCAATGTTTTTAGAATTCCTATCCAACGATACCCCACACTTCACGTGTAGGGGAGGTACCCTAAAATTTTTTTCAAAGATTTTATTTTACCACTTTGTCGGCTTGATCAATGTGTATATCCCTGCCAAATTTCAGCTTTCTCGTATTAGTAGTTTTTGAACTAAGCCGCGGACAGACAGACGGACGGACGGACATGGCGCAACTACAAGGGTTCCTTGTTGACTACGGAACCCTAATAACCGTAACAGACTACGATCAATTTAAAGTAGTTACGTAGAATTTTTTAATTTTACAGATATTTCGTTGTTTTAAAGTTTGAATAAATATGGATATAACTGTGTAGCTATACCTTACGGTACAACAAACTTTTCCGACCCGATGTTCAAAAATCAAAACTTCAGTCGCCATAAAGTAAAAAAAAAAGAAATTAAAAAGTACTTACAAACTGGTAATTCAATCTCACGTGTTTCTGCTCCCACCATTGCGTACTCGAGGTCAGGATACTGTTCCAACATAGAGAGCGCCTGCGCCACGTCCACGTTAGAACTGACTACCATGAGCTGAGCTCCTTCCCTGCTGCAAACATCACGCGCAGTTGATTCCCACACTTTGTCAACGTGTAACTTGTAGAATGCATCTGTCTCTGGGTTGTACTTATAGTCCGAACGGAAATGCTGTGTCTGCGTCAGCGCTGAAGCTGTAAAGATAAATAACAGTCAAGACACACAACCTTGACATTTATTTAACAGTCAACTATCGAAAGCGTCTGGACAGAAAATGATGAGATGCATTTCAGCGAGACGGGGAGCGAAAGTCAAGCACAATGAAAAAAGAGTAGTATAGACAGCCGATCTGGCAATTCGATGTGGCGTTTGTCATTGTGCCTTCGACAAAGTAAATTTTTAATAACAAAATCCCTTTCTGTAGTATTGTATGGTACAAAAATTGTTCTGGACGCTCAAGAAACACAATTGTTCACAGTCAGTGGTAGGTGTTTTTTTACAAAAAGTGTTTTTGAAGTGAAAACTTCTTTAGCGACGTTGTGCACTTTTTTTGGTATGGGTAAAAAATGATAAACTCGCGTCAGGTCACTTGTCCTGATCGTGAAAATGCGTAAGACGGATGGAGAGTAGCCAGCTGGCGCGGCGTAGGAGAGGGAGTATCCCCCTCTCTTTCTACGGCGCGGCGAAAATGTATGCCTGCGCCTGCTGTTTCGTTTAGGCGGCGCAGGGCGCTTGCGCGAATGGTCGTGTGTGTTTATGTTACAGCGTGCTACGCGCATCCATGGATGGTGACAGCTGATGGCTCGACCGTCTGTGTAGTGGCCATACAGCTGTGTATTCGTAAAATTCGTGTATATAAAGTGTTTAAAATATGGAAATTGAACAAAGTGCATCTTTGTCTTTGTAAAATACGGAAACCGTAATGCCACGCCTATTATAATTTTTATTTTTAGTATTCGCGATTATGAGTAGTACAGGGAGGTTGGATATCACCACCGCAGAGACACTTTGAGAGAGCATGACACACTCAAGCAACTCCAATAAAACTTCGATTGTACTAGTTACAATGTGTGTAGTAAAGGAACAAAATATAAGAGGAGAAGATTGGAAGGTTCGCAATGCTTTACTACCGAGCAGCAACGGCAATAAACTCACTAGTTAATCTTTTATACATCATATAAAAATACAATATAGCCTTACACTAGGTAATAACATAATATACAATGTTTTAATTTAAAAAAAAAAAAATTTCAAATGCCCCAATACAAATCAATTAAGTTCTAATTTTTCCAAGCATTTTTATCATTTATGTATTCATCTACTTTGTAATAGCTTTTTTTCATTAAACTATCTTTGACATATATTTTAAATTTATTTGAGGGTAAATTAACCACATGTTCTGGAATTTTATTGTAGAAAAATATACTTTGTATTGCGAAAGAGCTATGTACATTCTGAAGACGACATTTTGGAACTACCAATTTATCCTTATTCCTTGTATTAACACTGCGGAGGTCACTATTTTTTGCAAATAAGTGACAATTTTGGCGTACATACATTATACAAGCAAAGATATATTGGCAAGGAACAGTTAAAATATCAATTTCCCTAAATAGTTCCCTAAGAGAAATTCGAGGTCCTAATTTATAAATTGACCGTACTGCTCTCTTTTGCAAAATAAAGACTGTATCAATATCAGCTGCCTTACCCTAAAGCAAAATGCCATAAAACATTTTCATTCAAGCGTCCCACATAAATAAAGGCACGAATATGTAACTGAGTGTAGAAACCCACGTAATCTTGGATAAGGTGTTTTTTTTACAACCTAACATGTGGCAACACCTGAAACTGTCAGCTGTTAAAATGTTGTTTTTTTCATCAGTTTCAACAGCTGAGATAATAGTAAAGGGTACGATTTTCATTTTTAGCCTTAAATAATTAGCTATTATATCGGAATTGATTATTTTTAAGTAAAAATGAGTGCCACGGAGTAAAACGGAGAACGATTCGATGTTCATGAACTCAGATGATCCTTTTTTGGGTAAAGCTTGCCCTGAAAAACGTCAAAGATCAAACAAGCACGTATTCATGGAGAGGCTTATGTGACGAAACGAAATAAAAATATACAAGCTAAGACCATAGGACCGCCATGCAAGTGTGCCAAAATTTTCTTGGAAACCATATTCGATAATGATAAATTGGAGAACCTCAGCAAATTATATAATTTAACGACGAAGAACGAACAGGACATCTACCTACAAGATTTGATGTCCTGTAAAGACATAAAACGACGCCATGTGCTTAACGAGATTCCACTGAGACAGAAATCATTTACATACACCGTTCAAATTGGAAATGAGAAAGAAGGAGTATGCGACTCTGTTTTTCTAAGCTTGTTTGGGATTACTAAGACCGCGTTAAGAGGCTCCGTGACTTGCTGGTCTTGGGGGAAATACCGGAAGAGAAGAGAGGGAAAATAAAAACAGTCATTGCCATGTCTGCTGATGAAATTTCTGCAGTGATCTCTCATATATCCTGCTTTCCAGCGAAAGAGAGCCACTACTCTTCTGGAATAATAAAATATCTACTTGCTGATTTATCGGTAAAGAAAATGTTTCGACTCTTTAAGAAAAAGTACTCTGGAACCAGGATTAAAAATGAATATTATAATAAAATATTCAGGGAAAACTTCGCTCTGCGGTTAGGACGACCAGCAGTAGATATGTGCTGCCTCTCCGAGAATCTAGACTTGAGAATTATTTCTAAAACACTAAACGATGTAGCTAAAAAGATAGCTTTATCCGAAAAGCAAGTTCACAAAAAAATAGCAAAGAAGTTTTATAATAAACCTCAAGACTTATGACAAAGATGCCTTGGGCATTTGTTACGATTATATGCAGATCATGAGCAGAGAAAGTACTCTTTAGTAGCTAGCAAGCTCTAAGTTCCACAATCTTACATTTAAAAAGATTTGAAGAGATGTGCCGGTAAAAACACAGTAATTTATTCATGGGATAGTAAAGCATAAATTTTTGATGAAGATAAGGCCACATATTCCCACACCAGTATCACATGAACCAAGGCAACTTTATATCAATTTTAAAAAGATATTCATGGTTAAAAAGATATAAATATAATTTTATTTAATTATCCGTTGTGTGAAGGCAACTTTACATCAATGTTAAAAAGATAGAGACCTAAAAACAAATGTTCGGTTTGTGCCAGAAGAGGAAAAAGTAAAGTTCTGGGACAACATATTGCAATGGCTTACAAATGAAAAAGTTGAAGATGAAGAAGTAGACTGATTTTCCTGTAATTGATGATGTCAAACATAAAACAAAATAAGTTTGCTAAAATTTTACGGAAATAAATTTTACTAAACATTCGAACAAATTAGGCTTTGATTCACTCAAAAATCCACCTTATCCCAAAACTTTAAAAATCTATAAAAAATTATCTAGGAATAATTTATGAAATCGACTTTTAACATGCAACAATTAAAGTATTTTTAATAATAAATAGTAAAAAAAATAATAATAATGCAGTTCAATTTTTTACACCAGACAGTTTTCGTCGATTTTCTGAAATTTTGGCATTTGGTTTGAAGTGGGTTTGTACAATAACGCATTCATATGTATGTAATGTTCTATTGTATAGATATTATTTAAAAAAGTACTCACTAATATAAAAATTACCATTAAAATAAATAAATATATATATATATATATTTATATATAAACAATATATATATTAATAACACAATAATATATACTTGTTTTGTGCGAGAATCGAACTCACGCTCCTTGATTTAGCAGTCGGGGATATATATATATATATATATATATCCGTTGTGTGATATCCATAGTAAAAACTTTGGTTAGTTTAGAACCAGACAGCGATGTGTGTAATTTTTTTTTTAATTATTTGTGTATTTTATCGATTCAAAGGTTTCTTTTTAAAAAATAGGACTTTTCATAATCTGGTTTCTTTTTTCTTTTTTTTTACATTTTTTCTACTTTCTGATTAGGTCGGCAACCGTAGGTAGCGATAAGTACTGGCAACCGTAGGTATGTTAATAGGTCTTGCAGAGAAGCTAAAATTCTTAAGCAAACTGCATATGAGGCTTGGACCACGGCTCGCAATAATAAGGATCCGAATATTTCTGAGGTAAAACGCAAATTAAATGCTGCCTTGACGATCAGTAAGAAAGCAACTGCCGGAGCGAAATTGCAATTCATCGGCAGAATAGGTGGGCGACTTGCGAGCTATCCTGCTGGGAGTCGTGCTTTTTGTTCGCTTGCCAAAGCTGCCAAAGGGAACTTTTGCCAGTCGTCGTTACCACCACTGCGAAAGACCGATGGCGACTTGGCCCATAGTGCTAAAGAGAAAGCCGATCGACTGGGCAGCCTTTTTGCCTCAAACTCGAATATGAACGATGAAGGCGGTGTAACACCTACTATACCGTGGTGCGGCAAGACCATGCCGGAAATCTCCATAACACAGCGGGAGGTCCGACGGGCGTTGCTGCTTGCAGAATTGTCGACGATCCCAAACTCACTTGCCGTATCGAACCATTAAGGAGATACTGAGGAGAGACTTTGTCTCCCTGTGTGTGTTCTACCGCTTGTACAATGGGATGTGTTCTGAGGAATTGTTCGAAATGATGCCCACGGCTACTTTCTACCATGGCATCGCTCACCATCGGCAGGGAATTCATTCTCACACTTTAGAACCGAAATGGTCGCGTACAGTGCGGTTTCATAGAAACTTCCTCCCGCGAACACTTGGGTTGTGGAATAAGCTCCCTGCCAAGGTTTTCTCTAAGGACTACAGTATGTGGTTCTTCAAGAAAGAAGTTTTTGGATTTTTGAAGGGTCGCGCGTATCACGCGTGAGGGATACCCCTGGTGTTACAAGCGTTCATAGGCCACGGTGACTGCTTACCATCAGGCGGACCGTGTGCTTGTTTGCCACCTTAGTTGTATATAAAAAAAAACCATAGGCAGCCATAAGGACTGACCACTTGATACCCCATGACTTATATGTATGTTTGTCGTTTTTTTTTTTTATTGATGTGAATAAGTATTTCAATTCTATATTTAATACATACGACTATGCAATATTGGTGTTACAGATGTTTGTCCTACTGGGACTATGGAATTTTTATATTTTTTGACTTCCTATTATCAAATTAATAAAAGTTGATATTCAAGAAAAAAAAAAAAATATGTGGTCTTATCATGAAAAGCGGAAGTGCAATTTCTTGTAGTCCGATTAAAACCATTTATCCATCGGATAAAGCAGTCGAACTACGTGTTCAGAGCGGTCAGTTACCATCAGGCGGACCGTGTGCCACCTTAGTGGTATAAAAAATTTTTTTTCCGATTTAACCGTTTTTGGAAATTTTGTTATTTTGCAAGGAAAATTTGTGAAAAGGGGTTTACAAAAATCAACATAATATATTTTACCGCTAAATATTATGAAAAACATATATTGTGATTCTAAAGAGTAAGAGTATATGTATGTTTGAATATAGGAATAATAGAATTTCTTTTTGTTTTGTCAGTTAGTTTCCGAGGTTCACACGAACGTTGTCTCGGATATAGCTATTATAGATAAGTACCGAGCTTTGCTCTTTTTTTTACAACGCCATCTATTGTCAAGTAGCTCTAGTGTTGCTGTGTCTCATTACCTAAAAACACGGATAAAACGACGTTTTCTAAAAATGAAACCTAGTTAGATCGATTTATCGCCTCCGAAAACCCTTGCGCACTAAATTTCAAAAAAATCGTTGGAACCGTTTCCGAGATTCTGATTATAAATATATAAATATATATATCTATATATATATAAAAAGTGTAAAAACGTGTAAGATAAATTTTACGGATATATGTTTATAGATATCCGAGCTATCCAATACCTTTATATAGGTAAGTCTTGTAAATATTTATTTATATATAGTTGTATATATATATATATATATATATATATATATATATATATATTATATATATATATATAATATCAGTAAAATTTATCTTACACGTTTTAACTCTAGTAGAATATATTTTAAACAATTTACCTCGAGGTCAAAAGTACATGTGAAGGAGACTAAAAATATAAGTGTTTATAAAACACTTACATATTTTACTATAGCGACAATAATATCGTAAAAGGTATGCCAGTTTATAAATATTGCCTTTTGAATATACATACATACATAAAATATACAGCAAGAAAATATTAATTACAAATTACAATTACAAACAAACTAAAAGTATAGCGATATTAAGTACTTACAGAAAAACGCAAATATAACACATTTCACGTATCGCTCCATATCGGTAAGTTTGAGTGACTGACGTACAATATGTTATTGAAACTCTTAGAATGATAGTTCAAAGATTAACGATAAAGCCGGGTCGTGTTTTTTGTTTGTTTTTTTTCTCCAAAATATTACACAAAAACATCTACATAAAACAGGTTTTGCTTATGCACATGTTGTCTCCTGCTTTGGTATTGTTGTTTGATGTTTTAAAAACATTTACTATCGAAATGTCTTCAAACGTAGAAGACGCATTTTCAGTTTTTAAAATAGTAGATTTAGTAGATTCGGTATCAACATGAAGACAGATGTCGAGTCAAACCGTATTTACTGTCTCGAGTATTGACTTTTTTTTAATCTTCATCAGAAGCTCTGGAAGACTTTTGGAAATTAAATCCATTAGCCTAGCTTAAACACGTTATGACGCCAAGGGGTAAATGTTTAGGTGTTTTCCGTCGAGGGTGGAAAGCAAAAACAAAAATTTTCAGTAATAAAAACTTGACGGCGGTAGCCGGTGGCGGAGCAAAATCATTGATTTCGTTCGTATATATGATCTATGGTAATAAAATATCTTCTTGTTGATACCGAATCCACTGTTCCTAAAACTGCAAATACGTCTTCTACGTTTGAAGTCATTTTGAGCGCGTTTGTTTTGGGATAAAAAGTTCCTTTCAAAAATTAGGTTTGATACTTTTCACACATTTGACGACGCCAGTTTTGCCATCGACACCTATCGTTTGTGTAGCTTTGAAACGTTACTAACAAACTTTTTGGTTGCAAAACGAATGGTTGACGTACACACACTACGATAATAACACACACACTACCATAAACAGTGAATATTTATAGGCAGTTTGACAGATTAACTTAAAAACTCCACCTCCAGTCATGGTGACAGAAATAACAAAAATATTGAACGCATGACAGTTTGTTACAGATGATACTAAAATTTTGATATTTTTGACACCAATGCAAAACGAACGGATGACAGATGACAAAGTAAACGAAAATAATGATTTTGCATCCCAAAACGAACGCGCCCTTTGACAGTAAATGTTTTTAAAAGACATCAAACAACAATACCACAGCAGGAGACTTGGTCCTAACCAGAAGACAACACGTGCATTAAACACAGATGTTTGTGTGTAATGTTTCTAAAAAACACACGCAGAAGACCCGGCTTAGCAAAAACATTATAAACTAAATTTCGTATCGTAAGTACCTATAAGGAAAAACCGTATCAAAAAAGCAAACTTTTGAGTTTCTTTCCTAAATCAGACTGAATCCATTATCCATACTAATATTATAATTGCCGAAGTAACTCTGTCTGTCTGGTACATCTTCACGCTTAACCCGCTGAACCAATTAAGATGAAATTTAGTATGGAGATAGTTTAAGTTCCGAGAAAGGATCTAAGCTACTTAAAAACGTCAAGTTTAAGTCGGTTTTTACTCGCGCATTATATATAAAAACGGCAAAAAAATCACCCTTGTTATATCGGAGCCTCCCATAAATATTTGTTTTATTTTAATTTTTTTTTTTTCTAAAGTGTAGATATAATTAAATATTCTTTGAATATTTCAAGCGACTACCTGTTGCCACTATCAATATCTAGCAAAAACGAGCAAAGAAATCACGTTTGTTGTATGGGAGCCCCCATAAACATTTATTTTATTCTGCTTTTAAGTATTTGTTGTATCTGTGAAAATGTCAACTGTTTGACTATCACGGTTCATGAGATACAGCCTGGCGACAAACGGACGGACGGATAGCGAAGTCTTAGTAATAGGGTCCCTATTTTTGAACCCTGAAAACAACATAGACGTCGAACATATATTTTTTGATTTGATATCGGTTAAAAATAGGGCGACGCATGGCATAAGGGATTGTAATGCTGGATCTGCGATTAAGCAATCCAGCTGGATCCAGCTCCTGCATTCATAATGTTAAAATTTGACTTTGACAATTATTAAGTGATTTAATATTAACAACTCATTGGTCACTCCATACATTGATAAAAACCATTTATTTATTTATTTATTATTGAACTGAAAGCAAGCAGTTCCGCTTCGTAAATCTGAAAGAAATCACGATGACAAAACTTTGTAAATTCTTACAACAGAATTTTTTAAGAAAACATTTGGTTTACAATTTCTAAGTTATCCAGAACAATTTGTTATTTTATGGAACCCTTACTTTAAGCGTCCACATATCGCACGTTATCAGTTATTTTAAAACTTTTTTTAATTGAATGTAATTATGTCAACAATATTATAATATATATAATAATTATAAGTAATAAGTATAAGTAATAATAAGTATATATAAGAGTAAATGTCTATCGTAGTGTAGATGTTAGCTCAGGGGGAAACAGTTTTTTATTTGCACCTGAGATAAATTCGCTACCAAAATGAAATATGTGAGCTTATTGTTGTATTAATTCATCTGGTATAGCCGCCTTATTTTTATTTCTGTAGGTAAAGCTGCTCAATCGATATTTAAGATTCTAAATGACTGATCATATTCATTATTAACGCCTGAATTATTATAGTGGGTTTTACTTTTATTTTTTAAAAATACCTTAATTTACTGAATATGAGAATTTCATTTTTACAGTCAGCAAGAAGACAAATCTGTAACACTTGCTTATACATTACCCGACTACAGCGAAGCAAAAGGACGGTTATAATTTTGACCGGTATGTATGAAGTTACATGATCTTGTTCAGCACTAGGGCATGTAATATCGGACGTTTTTCAATTCCGATACTGATTTTCGATATTGGATGTCAATATCGGAATTCCGATATTAATATCGGAATTGAACATGTTTGTAATAAAGTTTACTTGGCTACGAAAAGATTGATGTTTCAAAGCACTTTTTTTTATATATTTCAAAATGAATATAAAAAACAAACAGACTAGACCTAGTGTGTCGTAGTCGAAAATGATCGTAGGAATGTTATTATCCGACCAAATAGGTAAGTTACACTTTACTTGGTTTACTTTACTTAATTTTTTACAACTTACCTTTATTAAATTTTATAAACTCATGGCTAAAGCTCATGATGATTAAACAATCAAAACAACATCAAAATAAAAGCATTTTAAATTAACTAAGAGGGATAATATTAGTTTATGACTTATGTATGTATTATGTATAATAATTAATATTATTTTTTTTAAATATTTTTAGACGTTAGGTACACACAGCGCCGTCTGGCCCCAAAGTAAGAAGAGCTCATGTTATGGATACCAGACAACGGATACCAATACATATAAATTAATTTTTTCGTAAATACATAAATAAATACACCATATCATACAATAACATCTACTGTCAAATTTTTCATTATACCATTCTGCATAATTATAAGAAAACTTAAAATCAAATTCAGTACAATAACCAAAAATGGAATCACTGAATAATACATACAAAACGTATTTTATCGATTCAAAGGTTTCTTTTTTAAAAATAGGACTTTTCATAATCTGGTTTGTTTTTTCTTTTTTTTTACATTTTTTCTACTTTCTGATTAGGTCGGCAACCGTAGGTAGCGATAAGTACTGGCAACCGTAGGTATGTTAATAGGTCTTGCAGAGAAGCTAAAATTCTTAAGCAAACTGCATATGAGGCTTGGACCACGGCTCGCAATAATAAGGATCCGAATATTTCTGAGGTAAAACGCAAATTAAATGCTGCCTTGACGATCAGTAAGAAAGCAACTGCCGGAGCGAAATTGCAATTCATCGGCAGAATAGGTGGGCGACTTGCGAGCTATCCTGCTGGGAGTCGTGCTTTTTGTTCGCTTGCCAAAGCTGCCAAAGGGAACTTTTGCCAGTCGTCGTTACCACCACTGCGAAAGACCGATGGCGACTTGGCCCATAGTGCTAAAGAGAAAGCCGATCGACTGGGCAGCCTTTTTGCCTCAAACTCGAATATGAACGATGAAGGCGGTGTAACACCTACTATACCGTGGTGCGGCAAGACCATGCCGGAAATCTCCATAACACAGCGGGAGGTCCGACGGGCGTTGCTGCTTGCAGAATTGTCGACGATCCCAAACTCACTTGCCGTATCGAACCATTAAGGAGATACTGAGGAGAGACTTTGTCTCCCTGTGTGTGTTCTACCGCTTGTACAATGGGATGTGTTCTGAGGAATTGTTCGAAATGATGCCCACGGCTACTTTCTACCATGGCATCGCTCACCATCGGCAGGGAATTCATTCTCACACTTTAGAACCGAAATGGTCGCGTACAGTGCGGTTTCATAGAAACTTCCTCCCGCGAACACTTGGGTTGTGGAATAAGCTCCCTGCCAAGGTTTTCTCTAAGGACTACAGTATGTGGTTCTTCAAGAAAGAAGTTTTTGGATTTTTGAAGGGTCGCGCGTATCACGCGTGAGGGATACCCCTGGTGTTACAAGCGTTCATAGGCCACGGTGACTGCTTACCATCAGGCGGACCGTGTGCTTGTTTGCCACCTTAGTTGTATATAAAAAAAAAACCATAGGCAGCCATAAGGACTGACCACTTGATACCCCATGACTTATATGTATGTTTGTCGTTTTTTTTTTTATTGATGTGAATAAGTATTTCAATTCTATATTTAATACATACGACTATGCAATATTGGTGTTACAGATGTTTGTCCTACTGGGACTATGGAATTTTTATATTTTTTGACTTCCTATTATCAAATTAATAAAAGTTGATATTCAAGAAAAAAAAAAAAATATGTGGTCTTATCATGAAAAGCGGAAGTGCAATTTCTTGTAGTCCGATTAAAACCATTTATCCATCGGATAAAGCAGTCGAACTACGTGTTCAGAGCGGTCAGTTACCATCAGGCGGACCGTGTGCCACCTTAGTGGTATAAAAAATTTTTTTTCCGATTTAACCGTTTTTGGAAATTTTGTTATTTTGCAAGGAAAATTTGTGAAAAGGGGTTTACAAAAATCAACATAATATATTTTACCGCTAAATATTATGAAAAACATATATTGTGATTCTAAAGAGTAAGAGTATATGTATGTATGAATATAGGAATAATAGAATTTCTTTTTGTTTTGTCAGTTAGTTTCCGAGGTTCACACGAACGTTGTCTCGGATATAGCTATTATAGATAAGTACCGAGCTTTGCTCTTTTTTTTACAACGCCATCTATTGTCAAGTAGCTCTAGTGTTGCTGTGTCTCATTACCTAAAAACACGGATAAAATGACGTTTTCTAAAAATGAAACCTAGTTAGATCGATTTATCGCCTCCGAAAACCCTTGCGCACTAAATTTCAAAAAAATCGTTGGAACCGTTTCCGAGATTCTGATTATAAATATATAAATATATATATTTATATATATATAAAAAGTGTAAAAACGTGTAAGATAAATTTTACGGATATATGTTTATAGATATCCGAGCTATCCAATACCTTTATATAGGTAAGTCTTGTAAATATTTATTTATATATAGTTGTATATATATATATATATATATATATATATATATATATATATATATTATATATATATATATAATATCAGTAAAATTTATCTTACACGTTTTAACTCTAGTAGAATATATTTTAAACAATTTACCTCGAGGTCAAAAGTACATGTGAAGGAGACTAAAAATATAAGTGTTTATAAAACACTTACATATTTTACTATAGCGACAATAATATCGTAAAAGGTATGCCAGTTTATAAATATTGCCTTTTGAATATACATACATACATAAAATATACAGCAAGAAAATATTAATTACAAATTACAATTACAAACAAACTAAAAGTATAGCGATATTAAGTACTTACAGAAAAACGCAAATATAACACATTTCACGTATCGCTCCATATCGGTAAGTTTGAGTGACTGACGTACAATATGTTATTGAAACTCTTAGAATGATAGTTCAAAGATTAACGATAAAGCCGGGTCGTGTTTTTTGTTTGTTTTTTTTCTCCAAAATATTACACAAAAACATCTACATAAAACAGGTTTTGCTTATGCACATGTTGTCTCCTGCTTTGGTATTGTTGTTTGATGTTTTAAAAAACATTTACTATCGAAATGTCTTCAAACGTAGAAGACGCATTTTCAGTTTTTAAAATAGTAGATTTAGTAGATTCGGTATCAACATGAAGACAGATGTCGAGTCAAACCGTATTTACTGTCTCGAGTATTGACTTTTTTTTAATCTTCATCAGAAGCTCTGGAAGACTTTTGGAAATTAAATCCATTAGCCTAGCTTAAACACGTTATGACGCCAAGGGGTAAATGTTTAGGTGTTTTCCGTCGAGGGTGGAAAGCAAAAACAAAAATTTTCAGTAATAAAAACTTGACGGCGGTAGCCGGTGGCGGAGCAAAATCATTGATTTCGTTCGTATATATGATCTATGGTAATAAAATATCTTCTTGTTGATACCGAATCCACTGTTCCTAAAACTGCAAATACGTCTTCTACGTTTGAAGTCATTTTGAGCGCGTTTGTTTTGGGATAAAAAGTTCCTTTCAAAAATTAGGTTTGATACTTTTCACACATTTGACGACGCCAGTTTTGCCATCGACACCTATCGTTTGTGTAGCTTTGAAACGTTACTAACAAACTTTTTGGTTGCAAAACGAATGGTTGACGTACACACACTACGATAATAACACACACACTACCATAAACAGTGAATATTTATAGGCAGTTTGACAGATTAACTTAAAAACTCCACCTCCAGTCATGGTGACAGAAATAACAAAAATATTGAACGCATGACAGTTTGTTACAGATGATACTAAAATTTTGATATTTTTGACACCAATGCAAAACGAACGGATGACAGATGACAAAGTAAACGAAAATAATGATTTTGCATCCCAAAACGAACGCGCCCTTTGACAGTAAATGTTTTTAAAAGACATCAAACAACAATACCACAGCAGGAGACTTGGTCCTAACCAGAAGACAACACGTGCATTAAACACAGATGTTTGTGTGTAATGTTTCTAAAAAACACACGCAGAAGACCCGGCTTAGCAAAAACATTATAAACTAAATTTCGTATCGTAAGTACCTATAAGGAAAAACCGTATCAAAAAAGCAAACTTTTGAGTTTCTTTCCTAAATCAGACTGAATCCATTATCCATACTAATATTATAATTGCCGAAGTAACTCTGTCTGTCTGGTACATCTTCACGCTTAACCCGCTGAACCAATTAAGATGAAATTTAGTATGGAGATAGTTTAAGTTCCGAGAAAGGATCTAAGCTACTTAAAAACGTCAAGTTTAAGTCGGTTTTTACTCGCGCATTATATATAAAAACGGCAAAAAAATCACCCTTGTTTTATCGGAGCCTCCCATAAATATTTGTTTTATTTTAATTTTTTTTTTTTCTAAAGTGTAGATATAATTAAATATTCTTTGAATATTTCAAGCGACTACCTGTTGCCACTATCAATATCTAGCAAAAACGAGCAAAGAAATCACGTTTGTTGTATGGGAGCCCCCATAAACATTTATTTTATTCTGCTTTTAAGTATTTGTTGTATCTGTGAAAATGTCAACTGTTTGACTATCACGGTTCATGAGATACAGCCTGGCGACAAACGGACGGACGGATAGCGAAGTCTTAGTAATAGGGTCCCTATTTTTGAACCCTGAAAACAACATAGACGTCGAACATATATTTTTTGATTTGATATCGGTTAAAAATAGGGCGACGCATGGCATAAGGGATTGTAATGCTGGATCTGCGATTAAGCAATCCAGCTGGATCCAGCTCCTGCATTCATAATGTTAAAATTTGACTTTGACAATTATTAAGTGATTTAATATTAACAACTCATTGGTCACTCCATACATTGATAAAAACCATTTATTTATTTATTTATTATTGAACTGAAAGCAAGCAGTTCCGCTTCGTAAATCTGAAAGAAATCACGATGACAAAACTTTGTAAATTCTTACAACAGAATTTTTTAAGAAAACATTTGGTTTACAATTTCTAAGTTATCCAGAACAATTTGTTATTTTATGGAACCCTTACTTTAAGCGTCCACATATCGCACGTTATCAGTTATTTTAAAACTTTTTTTAATTGAATGTAATTATGTCAACAATATTTTTTTTTTTAACAAAAATATAAACCATCAAATCCACTAAAAAGTAAAAAATAAGCCTCTAAAGCAGACTTATTGGCAATAAATTCAGTTATTTGTTTATTCCCAAAAAAGATAGGTTAAAGGTTCTGTTGGCATCCGGAATCAAAGCAAAGAAACTGTAGGTAAATGTTCTGTATGTACACTGAAAAAAAAGATTAGCTAACAATAGCACAAATTTTATCCACTCGTAACATAACTGGGGGACTGCTTAACTAAATTGCTAATAGTAAGTAAAGTGTTGAGTTATGTGCAGCAAATGAGTTGTTTAATTATAACAAAAGTTTGGTTATTACTAAGTAAATTTCGAATAGCTAAACCAGTTTTGTTATCCTTTTTTTTTCAGTGTAAGTATGTCTGCATTAGGAACAGTGGGAATCAACTTCAAGGCGAATAAAACCAGTAGCTGAATGTTCTAACAAAAGTCTACTTTAGGTAGGTCGGTTTATGATTTTTATTAAAAAATAGTTCCTATTAGATAAACACAGTACCTAAGGTTAAGAGATTTTTTTTAAATCGAACTTGTGTTCCAGACATTAGATATTACAAACGTAAATACAAAGTAGTCCTCATTATAATATTATAAGTAATAAGTATAAGTAATAATAAGTATGTATAAGAGTAAATGTCTATCGTAGTGTAGATGTTAGCTCAGGGGGAAACAGTTTTTTATTTGCACCTGAGATAAATTCGCTACCAAAATGAAATATGTGAGCTTATTGTTGTATTAATTCATCTGGTATAGCCGCCTTATTTTTATTTCTGTAGGTAAAGCTGCTCAATCGATATTTAAGATTCTAAATGACTGATCATATTCATTATTAACGCCTGAATTATTATAGTGGGTTTTACTTTTATTTTTTAAAAATACCTTAATTTAATGAATATGAGAATTTCATTTTTACAGTCAGCAAGAAGACAAATCTGTAACACTTGCTTATACATTACCCGACTACAGCGAAGCAAAAGGACGGTTATAATTTTGACCGGTATGTATGAAGTTACATGATCTTGTTCAGCACTAGGGCATGTAATATCGGACGTTTTTCAATTCCGATACTGATTTTCGATATTGGATGTCAATATCGGAATTCCGATATTAATATCGGAATTGAACATGTTTGTAATAAAGTTTACTTGGCTACGAAAAGATTGATGTTTCAAAGCACTTTTTTTTATATATTTCAAAATGAATATAAAAAACAAACAGACTAGACCTAGTGTGTCGTAGTCGAAAATGATCGTAGGAATGTTATTATCCGACCAAATAGGTAAGTTACACTTTACTTGGTTTACTTTACTTAATTTTTTACAACTTACCTTTATTAAATTTTATAAACTCATGGCTAAAGCTCATGATGATTAAACAATCAAAACAACATCAAAATAAAAGCATTTTAAATTAACTAAGAGGGATAATATTAGTTTATGACTTATGTATGTATTATGTATAATAATTAATATTATTTTTTTTAAATATTTTTAGACGTTAGGAACACACAGCGCCGTCTGGCCCCAAAGTAAGAAGAGCTCATGTTATGGATACCAGACAACGGATACCAATACATATAAATTAATTTTTTCGTAAATACATACATAAATACACCATATCATACAATAACATCTACTGTCAAATTTTTCATTATACCATTCTGCATAATTATAAGAAAACTTAAAATCAAATTCAGTACAATAACCAAAAATGGAATCACTAAATAATACATACAAAACATCATGCCTGTTTTCTAAGAGGATTTTCTAAATAACTTTTACCTGCTACGATCCTGGCACACTTCTTTTGCTTCATCCACAGGTATCAATGCATGTTCAACAGTAGGTCTTAAACTCGACTTACAAGGGAATAGAACTAAAAACATACACTTTTTTTTGAAAACCTTTCTTTTGTTAGTGTGCTCGTAGGATTTCCTTCTGAATATGTCATATTCAGAAAAAATCATTTTTTTTTTATAAAAACTCAAAATTAACCTTAATAAAATAATCAACAATTCGAAACAATTAGATCAAGTAAAAGTAGAGATGATAAGGAAAAAAATACTAACGAGAGACTATTTAGAAGGCTCAGGCTGAGGGCAGGCTTTTATGACTCGAGTTTGTAATTTCTGTATTACCCGTGTTACACAGATTGTTTTTCATCACATTTACGAGTAAATATTTAAAAAAATAAACAGAATTGAAATGACGGAAACATAGGTATATTAAACAACTCTAAAGAATTTATGAATTAAAAAGTTGTGGCTGAAGTTAAAACTTGTATTTTGGCGCGTACCTGCTTTTTCTGCATGTAATAACACTGTCTACAAGTAAGTGTGATGAAAAACAACTTAACATTTTTTTTAAAAAGCATGCTTTTCTCTTAATAGTGTTTTCTTAAAAATCTGAAGACATTTTATCTAAAAGGTAACTTTGACTCCTGCTCATTGTTAAACATATTCAGAAATTTTGTGTAAAAGTTCGCTTTAAATCCTGCTATAAAAATATCCCGCTGATAAGAAAACACACTCGCTTTCTACACTGAGAGCCAATGATGATGTAAGATACGTGTATTACTGTCTTCGATAGACTCATAGTTTTCTCTTTTTCGAAGGTTTATAAGAAATCCTAAAATATTAAAATGGTATCATTTCTCCATTTCCTTCTCAAGTTATTGGGAAATATGTAGTCTACTAAAGTACTATAGTAGTAGATATTTCGAATCTATGAAGTAATCCTGCTATCAATATAGTATAGCCTATTTAACCACTTCCAAATCACTAACTCTTTTAGTTTTATTTATGTTTGTGTAAATAAACCAAACGCAATGGCTGAAATTGCGTATTGTAGTTCTTTAACTGCTAGATAAAGAGTTAATGAGACAACATTACATTTTACGAACTTTATTTAATGCCAGTTAGAACATTTTACCAATTCTGATATTACGATATTGGACCATCTACTGTCGGAACTACAATATCGGACAAAACGTTCCGAGATTCCGGAGTTACGATATCCGAGATTCCGATATTCATGCCCTATTCAACACATGTTGCATTTGTCATTGAGCAGCGGCTATCTTCTGTAAAGTTAGTTTATTTAATCATCAATCAAAAAGTACTTGAACAGAACCATGGTATCTTAATGTTGCCCTCTTATAGAAGCTCAGAGTCCCTCAGCGCAGTTACGGTGGGTAAGTATTTCTTTGCGCAAAATAAAATCCGGAACCAAGGTATTCGCCAAAGAGCCAAATTCATCGACATAGCTTAAATAGTTAGCAAACACCAGCGGCAATTGACAGGGTAAATCGCACGTCGAACCGATAACCCACGGGTTATCTGTATTAAATTTTTTGCCAATGTCTGCGGTCGACGAAAATATCTTCAAGATTAGAGCAAAGATTGTCAGGCGGACACCTCCAATAAAACGATCCTTAAATAAACTGTAAGCAGACGGGACACATTTTAAGGTAACTTCAATCGGGGCAATCGCCCACCCCCTATGGACGGCCGAGGAAGAAATGAATTGTAACTTTTATTACATATAAAAAATACTTGGGGTTACTTGGGTTAGTATATTTAATTATTCAAAAACTGCACGAGCTGGGTCGATTGGGTAACTTACATTTGCAGATTCAAAGTTTAAAAATACCTTCAGATCTTATGATCGCCCCCCCCCTAAACTTTTGATCTGGATCCGCCCTTGAGTGTGAGCAATCAGTAGGTAGGTACACTATTTGAACTTGCATTTAAATGAGTCCTGTCTGCTTATAATTAAATATTTAGTATGTTTTCATTTCTGTTTAGCTCTTAATGTTTCTGCAGTCGGGTTTCTTTATTATTTTTTTTATTTTAGCTTTTTAGTGTTATTTTTTTCCCATTTTTGCTTTAAATCACCTTTTAAAATTCCCCACTTGATAGTTTTTGAAAAGAAAAAAATTTCATGCCATTAAATTTTGTGCTTAAATCCGCCATTTTGATTTCCAATAATTTTAATATAGCGTTTGACACTTTTTTTATACCACTAAAGTGGCAAACAAGCTCACGGTCCGCCTGATGGTAAGCGGTCACCGTGGTCTATGGACGCTTGCAACACCAGGGGTATCACTCGCGCGTTGCCGACCCTTCAAAAATCCAATAACTTCTTTCTTGAAGAACCACATACTGTAGTCCTTAGAGAAAACCTTGGCAGGGAGCTTATTCCACAACCCAAGCGTTCGCAGGAGGAAGTTTCTCACAGTGTGCTGGGTATGGTCCAAAATGTATTTGACGGAGTGTCCTCTAGTGCGCGCGAGAATTTATCCATTACAATTTTTTTATAATTTGCGGAGAGCTCATATACATTTTGAATGGTCCGAATATATAGTCTTGTGAGCTTTTTATTGATAATGACCAACATGTACAATGTGTGTGTGCGTACTATCAATAGTCAGATAATTAATATGAATGTAGGTACCAGTATAACAATGCGACTCAATTGTTTAAAGATACCATAGCGTCTAGCAAAAACAACGATACGATTACCGTTAGCGGCTATATGACTTTTTATGCCAATAAGTATCACATTGTGAAATTTTCTTCAACTTTTAATTTTTTATTATTTAAATTGAAGAGGTGTTACACATGTAGTAATATTTATTAATAAGAACAATACAAAATGCTTGTTTTAACAGCCTTTGATTGTTTCTTTTTCCTCAAGTAACAGATTTACGGTGTGTTTGAAATTTTGAAAGAAAATATTTTTTACGCCGCTAACCATTTTTCTCACAGTTAACCCCGAGATAGGTGTGATTTGAAAACTTGATATGGTTTCTGGTTTAAAGAGGCTCAATTTGATATGCGTCATTAAGTGTTACCGCATTTTAATGATGACCTTTTAGGCCGTTAAGTATCACATTGTTAAATTTTCTTTTACTTTAATTTTTTATTATTTAAATTATATATATATATTTGTTTAATTTTTATCCGGTTTCTCATTATTTTGGTCTATTTATTGTTATATCCGTTTAATTCAGGAAATTATTTCATTAAAATCTTTTACTTTTTAATTTGGTCGGATTATAAAAGGCCGCTAACTTAGGCCGCTAACTTCACACCGGTCTAATTAGAGCCGTCACTTGATATTTTTTAATTACTTTAAAATATTATTTTATACATCAAATACATTCAAATTGTTAAACTAGTCCTAAGCTATTAATATAACGTTTTGTACTGTGTCTAAAATACGTAAATGAGTCAACAATATATTTTTTGCTAAAATGCTTTATTAGCATTGCTTTATATCCTTCTTCGTCTCTTCACGTACCTCTGTGCTCTAACCTTTTACCTCAATTGGATTCACTGTTGTGACGAGTATTGACAAACAACTCACTTTTTTTATTTTATACCGCTAAGGTGGCAAACAAGCTTACGGTCCGCCTGATCGTAGCACTAGGGGTATCAATCGCGCGTTGCCGACTCTTAACAAACCTAATAACTTCTTTCTTGAAGAACCCTATACTGCATTTATAATTTTAGTATGGTATTATCATTATATTATTATTATTATCATTGATTTATGTACGTTTATTTGAATTATATCTTAATATATTATAATATAATTTGTATTTTTAGGTATTGATAATGATTAATGACAATATTAGTCGAAATATATTCATTTCATAGAAGTGTATTTTATTTATAGTGTACACTAATATAAGTATGGATTACTCAAATATTGCGATGCAGTAATTGTTAAAAATATGCAGTAATTGTTAAGAAGATATAAGCTCTTCCTATAGTTGTAAGTATCTAATACGATTTATTTTAAATTGCTAGCCCAAGTAATTCAGCGTACACCATCCATTATGTTGTAGATGACATTTAATTTATTGATAAGGTGTTGGAAGGTGGCGTTACAGATGAGAGGCGTATCATTTGATCCAGCAACGTGTTTTTTAGGGATCCGTAGCCAAAGGGTGCCAACGGAACCCTATAACTAAACCTACGCTTCCTGTCTGTCTGTCAGACTTTTAGAACACTTAATATTTTAAGGCGGTATAGATATAATGCTAAGGTTGACTTAGAATATGTTTTTTCTTTTGTATACCACTAAGGCGGCAAACAAGCACACGGTCTGCCTGATGGTAAGCGGTCACCGTGGCCTATGGACGCTTGTATATGTATGTTATTACGGCAACTAATAAAAAAAAATGTAGGGGTTTTATTTGCCGTAGGTGCAAATAGTTTTGCCACAGCCGAAACATACATTTAATTCATACAGTCAGTCATCGCCCTTGATAAATCCGACACCGACGAGAAGTCACGGCGCCGCGACAAAATGTATGACTTCCTGGACAGCACCCAATTAGCCATATGTGAGACTATTGCTCTGTCTAGTCGTGCCTTTCTAGACGTGTTATTCAGTCAGTCTTTGATGGCTGTGGTTCTACATACAGGTTACAAATTTACAGTGACTGTATAGATTTTGTTAGCCCCGAACTACGAGTAAAACAACAAATAATTACAAATCGGTTAACTGTATAAAAATAAAAAAAAACAATGATATTTATAAGTGTATTAATTCACAACACATAAAATTGGCTTTAATTATATCTAACATTAGACATTTACTTACATATGTACATTTATATACACACATATATACATACATTTATGTACATAGAAATTTATGATGACTAGTATATAGCTACATACCATTATCAACTGTATGTACTTGACTAGACTAGAACTAGACATACCTAGGGTTTTTACGCTTATGGTCTAGACATTTGAATATGTAGGTAAAATAACAAGCGGTTCGTGGAGTCTCTCCATGAATATGATATAATATAAACAATTTCCACAATCCCCCGAACACTATATGAAAGTTTAAAATCTACCCATGTCACTGACCTCTGATACTACCTACTGGACTGGCTTTTACAAATGACACCTGATTTTGTGTGCCAATTTGAAACGCCACCGCGAAAGTCTCAGGGAACTAATTTTGACGTTAATTGTATATGGCTGTCATGGTAGATTGAAAAAATCATAAATATTTGCTGAATTTAACTTAATTTGTCGGTGTTTTTGTTTTTTTTTTGTGTAATATAGAGGTTATGAATATGAGGAAATGTGTCTTTTGCAAACGTTGCTACAAAAAGGGGAGTAACATGTCGTTTCACAGATACGTGCATTTAGTGTTTGTTTTTGTTCAAAATTGATGTAAAATGTTTATGTAAACCATCTGATTCAATCAGAAATTGTTATTGCTATAATAATAATGCTAAATTATCAGTAAAATATTGAATTTCGGCAAAATTAATATTTATTTGTGTTGTTTAGAATTCGCTAGTGAAGAGGTCATAATTTTAATATCGATATTTAGAAAGTTGGCCAATATGGATATGGACATTGTAATATTAAGAAAGTTGTCTCTTTCGATACCTACTGGTATACTTCGACTTAGAAAGCAGAATGTTGATATATTTGAAGCCTTTGTCAGTCTGTCTTTCTTTGTATCTGCCTGTGGCATCGTAGCTTCAAAATGTGTCGATAAACAGATATCAATATAGTTTTTCTTGTACGCAGGTCAAAAAATCAAAATCAAAATCATTTAATCAATTTAGGCTACAATAATTGAGCACTTATGAATATCACTACGCCATCGGTTCGCAAGTCTATAGGGCGGGAGACCTTGTACTGAGAAGAACCGGCAAGAAACTCAGCAAGGGCATTTCTTTTCTACCTTTCTCTTACAGCGTCCACTTAAATTATTGGAAAATCCCCTCCCTATTATAGAAGGAAACTTTCCATTACAAACATAAAAAACATAAAATGCACAAGCACAACATAAAAAAGTATCTAATTGCAAAATATAAAGAATAGAGTTTATGTACCTATTCATCACTTAGAAATAATCAATGTCTTACAGTATTGATAAACAAATCAAAAAAGTAAGACTAAATACAGGGATACAAAGACACTTTGAGAGAGCATGATACACTCAAGCAACTCCAATAAAACTTCGATTGTACTCGTTATAATGTGTGTAACGATTGGTACATTTTCAAATACAAGTACTATGATAGCAGCATTTTAGTTATTCCTATGCGTTTTTATCTATAAGATAGTCTTAAATGGAATAGTAAGTTTTTTTGACAAGTTTCTGTTTAGCAAAAATTTCTTCTGCAGGGATTTTGTTGTAAAAACAGACACATTTTTCTTTAAATGATTTTATCAATTTTCTCAAGCCTTGTGTGGATCAGAGCCAGTTTGTGTCTATTTCTTGTATTTTGATTATGAACATCAAATATTTTTTTTAAAAAGATTAATATTCTAATGAACATACATAAAATTATCAAATATATATTGACCAGGTAAAGTTAGTATATTGATATCTTTAAGTTTATCTCTTAAATAGTGTCTGTTAGATAAATTGTATATTGCTCGAATAGACCTCTTCTGCAGTACAAATATTGTCTGTATATCAGCTGCGTGTCCCCATAATAACATATCAATAAAGGTTATCCTGAACTAGCGAGACAAACGTGACGTGGAATTCAAGCCACTTATTTTAACGGCCACTCAATCGAAGTGATTTTATAGCATAAAGCTTGACATCACTGTTATCCATCACTGGTTTTAAGGCACAAGTATGAGTTTCGAAATCTTTTGGTACAGGATTCTGCTGTATTATATTGGATTTACATACCTTGGCCCTTCTCGTGGTCATTAAAGGGGTAAACCGATGGTGATCTAGACCTACATGCTGGAAACGAACATCTGACTGTCTCTACAGTGGTGCTGGAGGTGTACGGTCGGCTTACCAAACTCAGCTGTGAAGCTATGCTCTTCGGCGACAAAGAACTGCCCCTCTTTAAATTACGTTTACCATTCTTTAACAAGCGTTTAGCAAATGAGACCTTTTGAAAATATTTGTATTGAAGTTCTGGATCATCCTGTAATATTTCAATATCGTATCAAATTCTGCATAAAACGTTTCTATTTGAGATATGCGAGTTTTATTTTAACACAAGTCTACTGCTGAAATAATTTAATCTGTAAACGTTTCTATGAATTGAGAACTACGCTACTTTATATTATAAAGCAGTTCGAACCATTTCTCTAGCTAGGAGGCTGACATGGTCAAACTGGGACCATATTTCTTTAAAGAGGAAATGGCGTCCTGCGATCAGACCCATTCCAATCGACAGGCGGTACGTATACATACAATCCATTAAAGTTACAATATTCTAAAGTGCCGGGTTATAATTAATAGATTTTGTGAAAATCGCGTATTTTTCCGCACGATCACAATACTTCCTTCACATATAGGAGTTCGAAACAAAAAAAATATGGTCTAGTTTGGAACACGTCAAAGGGTTTAATCAAATCAAAAGGTATCATCGAGAATTCTCGCCAACAAGATTTTTTTAGTAAAAAAACTTACAGCTAGTGGTAAGTGGCAGCACTGTTGAATATAACAAAAACCGTCAAAGAGTTTTTCTTTTGTTGTTGAGTTAAGAAACTGTCTATTTCTAAAACATAATATATCGATATATCACAGATATAATGTCGACTTGCGGACATCACTAATTTTAGTTCTATGGACTTTCGTATCTGCCTACAGCGCCAATCCAGGTCAGTGCAGGGCATCAAGTGGCCAGTACTTATCGCTCCCTGCGGTTGCCAGTACTTATCGCTGCCTACGGTTGCCAGTACTTATCGCTGCCTAAAATACACGAATAAATAAATATTTTTGGACATTACACACATCGCCGTCTGGTACCAAACTTTTGCTATGGATACCACACAACGGATATATATATATATATATATCCCCGACTGCTAAATCAAGGAGCGTGAGTTCGATTCCCGCACAAGACAAATATTTATTATTGTGTGTTCTATGTATAATATGTATGTATAAATTTGCAATATATATATATATAGCTAAAGTTAAACGCTGACTTTCCCAACATACATTTTAATAGAACATCAAACTTGGTTGTATAATATTGTTCCTTAGCCCTTATTATTTTGGGTAAACTAAAAAAACTACTGTTTTTAAATATGCGCGAACCTTGTTTATTGTATGGTAATATAAGTAAAATTATGTGCTTACAAGGGCAGTAGGTAGTTTGTTTTTTTTTTTTAACATAACTATGGTGGCAAAGAACTTTTTTTTTTTATACCACTAAGGTGGCAAACAAGCTTACGGTCCGCCTGATGGTAAGCGGTCATCGTAGCCTATGAACACTTGAAACACCAGGGGTATCACTTGCGCGTTGCCGACCCTTCAGAAATCTAATAACTTCTTTCTTGAAGAACTCCATACTGTAGTCCTTGCAGAAAACCTTGGCAGGGAGCTCATTCCACAACTTAAGCGTTCGCGGGAGGAAGTTTCTCTGAAACCGCACTGTACGCGACCATTTAGGTTCTAAAGTGTGAGAATGGATTCCCTGCCGATGGCGAGCGGTGCGATGGTAGAAAGTAGCCGTGGGCATCATTTCGAACAATTCCTCAGAACACAACCCATTGTACAAGCGGTAGAACACACACAGTGAGGCAAAGTCTCTCATCAGACTTATGGGCTTGATACCGCAAGTGAGTTTGGAATCGTCGACAATTCTCAAAGCCCGTCGTTGTACCGAGTCAAAAGGGCCAAGCTGGTATCCGGGTGCACCTGCCCAGAGATGGCAGCAGTACACCATATGGGGCCGAACTTGCAACTTGTAAAGTAACAACCTCTGCCCCGACGTGAAGTACTGCTTCGCTCTGTTGAGTACACCAAGTTTTTTGGACGCAAGCTTCACCTTATCTTGTAAATGATCTCGGAACTGAACATCGCTGGAAATGTCGACACCAAGAATCCCAATGCTCTTGGAGATGGAGAGGGAAGTGTTCTGGAATTGTGGGACTACAGTGAATGGAGTTTTCTTAGCGGTGAACGCGCACACTTGTGTCTTTGTAAGGTTGAATCAGACCAAGTTTACCCGTCCCCAGTCAGAGACCTGGGACAGTGTGGTCTCGATTTGAGACACAAGTTCTCCGCGGCTTTCCTCCACAACGGAACGAGGGATGTTTGCACGACCCATGTAAAAAGCGTCTCCAGTAGTGTCATCTGCATAGCAATGTATGTTGTTGATGTCCAACATGTCATTGATATGCAGTAGAAACAGCGTAGGAGACAGCTCAGAGCCTTGCGGGACACCAGCATTAATGTCCATGCTGTCAGAGCAACTACCGTCAACTACGGTTCGTATGTGTCTGCCGGACAAAAAGCTAGCCACCCATTTGCACAAACCCTCGGGCACTCCGTAAGATGGCAACTTCGATAGAAGACCCCGGTGCCAGACCCGATCGAACGCCTTCCCTATGTCCAGGCTACATGCCAATGCCTCCCCCTGACTCTCAATGGCTAGTGCCCATCGGTGTGTGAGATACACTAGAAGGTCACCAGTCGAGCGACCGTGGCGAAAGCCATATTGGCATATTAACAATAAAGGCAGCTTCTAGGTATCTTAGAAGCTGTGTGTTGATCACACGCTCCATCACCTTAGAGAGGAGAGAGGTAATAGCGATAGGCCTGTAATTCGTTGGATCTGATCTATCGCCCTTTTTGGGCACCGGGTGCACATTCGCAGTCTTCCATGAAGACGGAAATTGCCTAGTGTGGTAAGAAAGCGCGAAGAGGCGCGTGAGTACAGGACATAACTCAGGAGCACACTGCTTAAGTACCACTACTGGTATACCGTCTGGCCCACTCGACTTATGAACGTTTAGAGAAAGCAACGCCTGCCTGACCTCCCGCTGCGTTATGGAGATTTCCGGCATGGTCTTACGGCACCACGGTATAGTAGGTGGTACAGCGCCTTCATCGTTCATTTTCGAGTTCAAGGCAAAGAGACTGCCCCGTAGATCGGCTTTCTCTTTAGCACTATGGGCCAAGTCACCATCGGTCTTTCGCAGTGGTGGTAACGACGACTGGCAAAAGTTCCCTTCGGCAGCTTTGGCAAGCGACCAGAAAGCACGACTCCCAGAAGGATAGCTCGCAAGTCGCCCACCTATTTTGCCGATGAATTGGAATTTTGCTCTGGCAGTGGCTTTCTTACTGAACCTCGAGGCAGCATTTAGCTTTTCTGCAAGACCTATTAAACCACGGTGGTTTTTTGACGCCGGCAGCTACTCGCGGGTTAGGAATATAGCATTCCATACCAGCAAGGATTGTCTCAGTGACTGCGGCTGCGCAAACGTCAGGATCTTAGATCTGAGTTAAAGCAGATCTGCCTCCACCGGTACGATGCGTAAAATTCTCGCAATCCATCCCAGTCTGCCGACTTATAGTGCCACACACGACGCCAATTAGTTGGCCCAGAAGGATCGGGTTGTGTGCATGACACTTGAGTCCGAACGAGACAGTGGTCCGAGGAGCCAAGAGGCGCATCCACTGAGACGGAGTATCCGTCCGGACGATTAGTCAGCAGAAGGTCCAGTAAGGAGCTCGTATGTTCCTCTATATCTGGTATTATCGTTGGAAAAAGTACCAGCTGAGAGAATCCATAGGTCAGAGCAAATTCATGAGCAGATATCCCAGCATAGTTATTGGTTCGAGAACTCAGCCACTCGCGATGGTGGGCGTTAAAGTCTCCCAAAATAATTAGATCTGCTGTGGAATATTGCTTTAGAACTTTTTCAGTCGTCAAACTCAGTTGCGTGAATAGTCGAGTTACGTCCGTGTCACCGCTATGAGACCTGTATAGGCACGCATAGATACGAGTGTGGCCGCCGTAATCTACGTGCACCTACAATATCGACAGGTCCCTGTCTTCAAGGCTATGAAGGCGGCGACAGCAGATATCCTCCCGGACGAACATACATACACCGGCACGACTCATAAAATTGTGTTCGAGTTTGTGGCCGGAATAGTGAAGGTATGATGTGTTGGCCGGGCGGGATATCTGCGTCTTCGTTAGAAAAAGAATGGTCGGCTGCGCAGTTCCGAGATGGTGGGGGACTGCTTTAAGATTTGCGTGAATACCCCTGATGTTGCAAAAATCCATATTATATGTGGATGGAGTAGCCGCTGTACAAACTCTTTTCTTTTTTTGTTCTCATGGCCAAAATATATAAAAAAAGTTACTTAGCCTAAGGATGAGGATTCACTGCACAGACAGCTTAGAGGACAAAAGGTGCGGTTCTAAGACTGCCGAAGCTCGCCACAGATGATACGGTTGCTGGCACGGCGGGCGGAAGGGCCCCTGATCCCCCTCTGTTGTAGTAGCCGGGTCAACTCCGGTCTCCTTCTCCGGCACGACTACCACTTCAGATACTTTACACAGGCTGGCGGATCAGCCTCCCAGGGCGGAGATTAAGTGATCCCTGGGTTCGAGATCCCGTTCAACCTGCGGGCGGCCAGCGGTCAGCCGTTTCATCAGGTCTCCCTGACCACCGAACGAGCACGCCGCGTCTACGCCGAGCATGACTGCAACAAGCACCGCCGGTCCTCCGCTGTCCGCGCAGCGAATTCTCAAAGAGCTCTGGCAACCTTACTCACCGCCAGGAACACAACACTACTCAATGTTAGTGTTATTATGGCCGCGGTTTTCTGTAAGGTGGAGGTACTTCCCCAGTTCGGGCCGCTCATTCAAGCAAGTACTCGCTATGCCCTGCTTTAGTTGTTCGGGTGGCTTATTCGAGCGAGTACTTGCAGCGCCCTACCTCTCTTATATCTCTCCGCCTGATGGTATGCGGTCACCGTAGCCTATGGCCAAGCCATGTTTGATAAAAAAAAAAACTGTATGTGTGTTGGAACTAAGGAAGTAGGGCTTTAAAGGTGATTCACGTAAGTGATTAAAATGTCGTTTATATTTGCACACTACATTCATTATTTATTATTAAAAAAAATCACACATTGTTTACTCACGTGTACATAGAAATTTATCAATTAGCCTACCTCGCTCCCTGCTTTAAATGAAAACCAAACGGTGAACGAGAGCTAACGCATGCGCGGTGAGGGACCAATAGGCGAATACAAGACTGCGATTTACGCAGATGACCTTGAAACCCCAAGATTAGTGGTTCGAACTGTATTTGAGCGCTGTATTATAGTGTTCTCTTTTTATTCTTTTATTATTTAAGTTTAGTATCTAATTATTCAATTGCTATAAATAGGTCTAATTCCTAGCAGTATTCAGCGTTAGCACTAGAGACTATGGTATCTGTAGATCTAAACATCTGTTTCGGTAATATCATTAGATAACCTCAACCCCTAATATAGAAGTAATTCAAATATCATAAAACTCACCTTTGCCGTAGACTATCTCAATCGTAATAAACATTACTGGCCTTCGCTTTGCAGATAAACGGCAGGAACTGAAAGCAGCTTTTTGACTGCAATTTTCAGGTGTTCGTTATTGCTACACATTCGTTTGATGCAAGAAAAAATCATCATACACCTTTTTTTTTCTTACGACCTTCTAAGCTTGGGTGTTTGGTCGCTAGTTTCGTAGTAAGTTTACACCATTTCAATATGGCGACTATAATTTCGATATTTCACCGCGAAGGTCAGAAAAGTTTGTTGCACTATACCTATGTACTGATTTTTTCTTATTTAAAGAAAGCTAAGATAACAAACAAATCAAAATTCTGTTCGATTCTATGTAGAATATATAAAAATATCTTTCCAGTGCATAAAAATAATAATATGATACCCTTACAAATTATCGAGATCTTCGACAAGTAAACTTATTTTGAAGCCTTTTTGCGATTTTTTTTCTTAAATTGTGATGTCCTTTTTCAAAATACTATTCGATTGTATGTTTAGATTATGTTTTTCCCTAGCCTACGTTTTTTTTTCCAGCTCTGTAATTAGTGCCACCTCTTCAATCTAGAATAAATAAAATAGACCTTTTTTGAGAATTCCGCTTAGATCGTCGTCTTAAATAAAGACATGTAAAAACTTAAAATACCGAACAGAGATACTACGGCGGCGATTCAGGTAGGTAGTTCGTTCAATCATTGTCTACAAAAAATTATATGACACTTGCAGATCCATCGTCAATGTATTACGATACATGTATAGATTGTATTGTATTTTAGGTAACAATATTATAATATCTTTCTGATATTAAAATACAATTTAGCAAGCACTGTTCCTTAATGATGCTGTACGAGACTGTCTAATCAATCACCTAAGATAAACTATCTGAACCATAGACGTTAGACAAAATGGCGCGTCATTGACGTAATGGCGGCACTGCCAAAACAGGAGCTACTTCATTTAATTAAGAGGGCGATATAGGCCAGAAAGCTAATTTTATTAATATTAACGATGTTTATGTCAATGTACTAAAGAGTACACAAAAACTCCTCAATTATAGAAAAGAAAAGATTCTATCTTCACGTTTTCAAGTAGCTTATATCCTTACCCGGGAGTCAAATTATCTCCCTGCCAATTTTGCCCGCGGTTCCACCCGTCCTAAATTCGGTTACCGGTGTAGATTTCAACTAAAACTCAATTATAGAAAAAAAAACCGACTCACACTTGACGTTTTCAAGTAGCCTATGTCCTTTACTGTGACTCGTGCCAAATTTCATGTTGATCCGTACAACGGTTAAGCGTGAGGGTGAGGAGGAACAGACAGACAGATAGAGTTACTTTGGCATTAATAATATGATTAAAAATAAAAAATCAAAATAATTATTATGGATGTCAGTTATATTACTATGTACTTCTTAAGTAATGGCGCTTTGAAACTTTACATTTGTTGTATGGAATTTAGGTAACGTTTTAATTTTTTGCTTACATGCACAGTAAATACACTATTAACAAAAAGTTTCAATGATTTAGCTTAGTTTCATATTAAAGAAATGCAGTTAACACTTTAAAAATTGCAAAGTTGATGAAGCAGTATATTTTTAGCATTAAGGAAAATAAATATAAACTCGGTACTCAGTAAATAAGTGCACAATACAGAAGCAAGTTTTACAGAATATATTTTTTCTAAGCCACTCAAAAGCTATGTTTATTCAAAAGTATATGCAACAAATATAAGTACTTTCGGTAAAGATGTCATATACATAGACAGAAGTGATTATAGTTATAATTATTTATTTATCAGTAGCAAAAATAAAATAAGAGTACCTTACCATATAAAAATCGTTCAAGTGCGAGTCAGACTCGCGCACCGTGGGTTCCGTATCACTATTTACGTAATTTACGCACACAAACCAAAACAAACTTTGTTCTTTCGAGATTTTGTGTCCAAAGGTGAAGCAGTACTCCACCTTCACCAATTCCATCCAATTTGAAAAATTGTTTGCTTGATGCAGACGGCTACTTTCTACCATCGCACCGCTCGTCATTGGTAGATAATTCATACTCACACCTTAGAACCCAAAAACAGTGCGGTTTCAGAGGAACTTCCTCTCGCTAATACTTAGGTTGTGGAATAAATGAGTAAATAAAAAAGCCCATACCTACCTGCCCTGCCTATGCCTCTACTGGCTTTCTACGACTTCAGGTCGTCTGTCCACCTGCCCAGAGAAAATATCCCACGCGGCGTATTCTAATCCATGGTCGCCATTCGAGAACCTTTCTTCCTCGTTGGTTATTGGTAAGATGAGCAATGTGGTAGGCTCTTTGCCACTTCAGCTTGCTACCTATTAGAGCTAGGTTATTTAAAAAAAATAATTTCCAGAGCGAACACGCGTGTCTCAATATAAAATATACTGCGTAGACAATCTTGGCTTAACACATCTCCATTTAGATAGGTACATTTATATATTAATTAAATTGTCACTAGTTAACATGAAGTAATATTTTTGTCGGTAATCACTTATTCATGTCTTTTCAACCTTGACCTTATTTTGATCGTCGAAGTTTTACATAATACATCACTGTGGAAAAGAAAAGCTCATAAATTTCACTTCACATCACATCTTCTTCTTCAGGCCGTCATTCAACCGTGAAGATTATATGTTTCTAAATCGTCCAAAATGTCGTACATTTGATGCGGAAACACAATCGACCTTAAGTGAATAGATAAGTGGTACTAGTAGGTGAATTATTTGTTTTTAAAAGGATTATTTTTTTATTAGGTGTCTATATCAAAGTTATGTGTTTGCATTAAAGTATAAAACACTAATTCTTAATGCAAACTAATCAACCTTTATTTGAGTAAATAAAACAAATCTATCTAAAGCCCCATATACTGCACACTGGCGCCGCCACTAAATATTGATTATTTCTTCTACATAGAAAGTAAATTTTAAAAAAGTGAAAAAATAAAAAATACTAACAGTACAAATCGTTTTAAAAATAGCTAATAACTAGTTTAGTATTTAGTATAAAGAAGAAATAAACACTGTATAGTAGTGGCACTACTATGCAGCATATGTGCCCTTGAAGTAGGTAACATTAAGCCCGCCATGTACACCGCTGTGTTCAGAAGTGAAAAATAAATAAATAAATAACGATAGTTAGATAAATAATAGTAATATAATAGTTATCTAGAGGTATAGAACCAGTTATTACCTACGTCAATTACTACAAAAGATTAATGATATCTTTCAGCATTGTACCAGGATCATCAGCCTCAATCTGTGAACTAGGTAGCAAGTAAGAACTGCAACTGTTTCACAGTCACAGAGGTCCGCCCCTGGTTAACAGTAAAGATTGCGCGCTTTAAAAAGATGCACGCTAAAGTTGCTGCTACTGCTGCCGGACTACTTTGCGCTTTGGTGGTTTAAAAACCTAAAAATGGCAGTTGCAGTTCATTTTCCTAATGCACGGCTATTTTAAACATGTTCAAATCGTTTACAATAGAAAGAAAAATTCAACCGTTCGCGGCTCTTATCGGCAACTGAGCCGTACGCGAATGTGGAGGTCTGTCGCGATCAGGCCAAGTTGCGAACTCTTTGTCGTGGGATAAAATACCGACGACAACCGGGAACGAGGCGCGCACTATACTAGGAGCTCATACGTAAGCGACCCTAACATAGACTCATTATTATGAAACGTCTCCAGCCCTGCTTTACTACCCTTACCACACATTTGATTGTGTTTATATTGTATAAATAAAAATAAATAATTGTGTAAATGAAAAATACCCGACTGAAAAAACACTAAGCAGATGGAACTTTTTGTAAGGTAATTACTACAGTGTAAGCAATCTGTACAATATTTAAAATGAGCCCTGCCTGCTGATAGTTAAATATTTGCTTTGATTTGATTTTTGTTTAGTTCTTAATGCTTTTGCAGAAAAGAAAAAAAAAGAAAGAAACTGGATCCATCCGAAAATTTGATGTTTTCAGCTTCCATACATTCAGTATGAGGACGTGGCACTCATCGCATGATACCTAAATAATTTTACAGTTTCAAAATGTCTCTTTTTTTACATTAGTCTACGCCATTATAACTAAATTAAGAACGCAAAACTGTATTGTACAAATAACATAGTAGATGTTTTTTGGCGCCATTCCACTTCAACGGTTACTTAATTTAATCAAGGCAAATAAAAAATTATACAGCCAATTCGGTATATTTAGATACTCTTTTATAATAGCGGAGTAGAGTGTAAACACTTAGCGTATCTAGTATCGATTACAATTATTGATACAGATATTATTAATTGCATAATATCTTTTTAAGTACGTATATACCTAAATGATAAAATATCTCACTTCATGTCGCCATACTAAATGTATGGAAGCTGAAAACGGTAAGTTTTCGGATTGATCCAGTTTATATTATAAACCATTATTGATATTATTGGAGAGATCAGTATTTCGATATCGTATACAATTAAGAAATAATCGAGTAAGATCACTTAGTTTACACCCTGTATACTCGTAGCGTATGTACATAATTGGACGCGGCGCAATACTTATAATAATTGTACATAAGTAGTTAAAAGTAAGAGATTTTAATGCTGCATAGTACTACAGCAGCGCTCTGATTGGTCGCAACTACTTCGCTATTGTTAAAAAATTCGCCAATAACTTTCAGTGTGACCCCTGCCTCGCTTCTCGGTAAACTGGGTTATAAATTTTCCGAATCATTAGCAGTCTGTGCTACTCTAATGTCTTTGATATTAACATTAGAAAATATGTTTGTTGGTTTGTCCTCGCAACGGAGCAATGAATCGATTAGCAGGCCTCATCGATTGAAAACAAACAAACATTTGAACTGCCTGATATAATATTTTTTCCCATTGAACTAGTTAGATTATATAATAAGAAAAACATCTAAACATTTGGAAGTCTAATTGAGTTCTCTTCGGTCGTTTGTTCTTTTTGTTCTTACTTTGAACGGAGGCTATCAAACGACTTCATTTTCATTTGAAATGTTCAATATAAATTTCTTTCTCATTACCAAGCACTTTTAATGCCCTTTATCTAGAATAGTCATTATAACTTACATCGAAACATTTGGCTTTGAAAAACATTATTCTTACCGTAATCAACTTTTAACTAAAAAAATACAAATCTACAAAAAAAACTACAAAAATCTAAGGATATTATGTAAGTGAATTTTTTTTTTTAATCGCGTTTAAAATAATAAAAATGTTTTAAGTGAAAAAAACACTATAAAGATAAAAATACGCCTGAATAAGATTGGAGCGAAACGTAATGTTTTCAAACTTCCTCAAACCTTAAAAAGGGCTTGCTTGGATAATAAAATATTTCTTTTTCTCTTTTATGATAAGAGCGCGCTAAAATAGCTATTAAAATGGTTTTGTGCAAATTGCCTCTCTGTCCACATCTTTCTAGAAGAATACATTTAATAGTATGTGTATTGTTAATTTTGATTTTTATGATTTTTTATAAATAGAAATTACAGAATTCTTTAATATTGTGAGCAATCTAGAAGAGTCCATGTAACTTGAGGTTCCATATACTTTACACTAGCACCGCCACTAGATATTGCTGTACCCGGATCAAAACTCACAGAAATTTTCTACAAACTATACAAATTTCTTTGTAAAACTGTGTCAGTTAAGTCGAGTTAAGTTAGAAAGTATTTTTTATTTTATCTCTCTTTTAAAGTACGCTTTGTACGAAGAACAAATAAACAATATTTAGTGGCGGCGCTAGTGTGAAGTATCTGGGGCCTTGAGGCAGTTGTCAATAGGTATGTAGTGTTCTACATACCATTCTTTTGTAATAATTCTTTTTTAACTATGAATTTAACTTAAAAAAACAAATGTATTCTTTCAGACTGTGCTCAAAAAATGTCACCTTGTATTAGCTAGCGTAACTTCTAAAAAGTAAAAAAACATAGAAGTTATTGAGTTTATTCCATAAACCAATTAGATCGAATAAACAAAAATTTCACCGTCTTGTGAAAGAACTTGAGTCTGACAACGGAAAATTGCTTTCATATTTTGAATGATCAGACACAATTTAAAATAAATGTTTTAATAGGGACAACATCTCACGATGCCAAAGAAATTTAGACAAGGCATTGAAAAAAAATAATAGGGAAGGATTAACTCACATATTGGTCCAAGAAAACCAGAGTTAGGTGGGAAATTTCTCAAGGTGTATAATTTTGATTTTTGAGAAGAGTTTCTACGTCTAGACTGGCCATGTAAGCTTCTGCGTGGTAAAGGAACTATTGTGAATGAGATTTATCAAAACAATACACGATAGAATCATCGCTCCGCATTTTAATACGTGCAAACTTATATGAAGAACTCTTTAGTTGTCAACTCGACATTTTAAGGCTGTGTGTGCACTGCAGCGTGGCATGTCGCAGTGCGTATTATAAATAGTTACATAAGATTTGGTGCGCGCTAACCCCTTCATCTGTAAAACGCGTAGCGACAAAAAACACACCGCGTTCTGAGCATTATTGCGGTGATCTGCGGATATTTCTGCGTAGTTTGTGAGGTTTAATATACTTAAATGCATAGGTAGTGTGCAAAAAATGGATAGAGGAGTTCGTTAAGGTTCTATACTAGGTTCTATTCTCTTAATACTTTAAACGGCAGATGTCTGTATTAGAATTAAACATTGTAAGTACCATTTGTATGCAGATGACATTAGTGTATTTATTATTTGATCCCCAGGAAACTGACAGCGCGCCAAAATTAACCAGGATTAACACAACATAGCTTTATGGTCAGAGACAAACACATTAGTTTTAAATCTATTTAAGTCTAAATATATTGTACTGGGTTCAAATTGGCAAATAGACTGTAAAGGTAGTACAAATCTTTATGTCAGTATTCTTGGAAAACAGAAACCCGAAACTTAGGCGTACTGATGAATAGTGCGGGCTTTGTTTTGAGGGACACATCTTCGAGATTGCGTAAAATTGCTGTTACAGGCTCAAAGTTTTGTACCGTATACGTGACCTTTCGAGTGAAGATCTACGCACATTACTGTGTTACTCACCTGCTCTGTCGAAGCTAAGTTATGCAGATGTTGTGTATGGGCCCAGTCTGCTGGAAAAAATCGAACGTACTGTACGAAGAGTACAAAATGCGTGGTCGCGATTTATTTTCAACATTCACCCGCGTAGATGCTACACGTGAAATGAGGATACTCAATAATGTTTTAAAAATACCTCAGCATCGTACGACGGCATTTTGTCGAAGTTTTAGGTATGCAGTCACCAAGTGCTAAAACAACCTCCCCCCACCCATATGCGAATTGAATACAATTAGAACTTTTAAATTACAATTAAAACAATATTTTTTATCTATCAGAAATGTATTGAGTCTCGTGATGGGTGGCCAAGATATCGTCAGCATAGTACCATTGGTACTGAATAAGGTAAAATTCAAATAAATATAATAAACCTACTTACCTATTATTTGTATAGATATTTCAAAGTCAAAAGTCAAAGTCAAATGCTTCTATCCAAATGAGGCTTTTACAAACACTTTTAAATCGTCAAAGATATGAAATACTATTTTTTGAAACCTTCCAACCATCCTTAGGTTCACAATGTTGATTTCCAACGAGAAGAATCCGGCAAGAAACTAATAATAATAAATAGTTACTCTTTTAAAAAAATCATAAAATATAAATCATCATATCAGTAATATACCATATGTCATTAAACTATGGAAATATCTAAAATAAACTTTATTAGCAGTAAACCATGTTCTTCTGCATTGCAAAAATTAAACCCTTTTCGCGATAACGGCATAATCCGAGTTGGTGGTTGGTTATCGAATTCTAGTGAAAACTTTTATTGTAGACATCCAATGTTGTTACCGTGTCGTGATCATATTGTGGAAATTCTAATTGATCACTTTCACAAGAAAAACGTTCACACTGGTCCCGAGAATCTTATGTCAGTCTTAAGACTTACATATTGGATTATATCAGCTCGACAAATAAAACGCCAGAGAATACATAAGTGTAACCTCTGTTTTGAGGTAAAACCACGTGCTTCCCTTCCAATTTACCCTCTTCAAGAGTGAATCGAGTAGATAAGGCCTTTATTTTTTGAGGCTGTGACTATGCCGGTCCTCTATACTGTGCTCCTATAAGACGCAGAGGAATTAAGCGTCATAAGGCATATATATGCATATTTACATGCGTAACTACTCGTGCAGTTCACATAGAATTATAATAATAATAATATAATAATAATATATTTGGACATTACACACAGCGCCGTCTGGCCCCAAAGTAAGCAAAGCTTGTGTTATGGATACCAAACAACGGATACAAATACAAATATTACTTTTTTTTTGTAAATACATACATATCATACATAATTATACCCAGACTCAAGACAAACACAAATGATTATTACATAAATGTTTGTCCTGTGCGGGAATCGAACCCACACCCTCTGCACAGCAGTCGACCACACTACCAGACTGCGAGGGAGCATCTGACTTAAGCACAGTTTGTTTTCTCTCTGCTTTAAAACATGTATGCATTCGGCTCATGGAACAAATTTTGTAGGCACAAAAACATATTTACGCGATTTATATAAGTTTTTACGTAATGAGTACCAACAGCATTGGGAGAAAGAATTGACTGAAAATCGCATAAATTGGAATTTTATACCACCTAACGCGCCTCATTCTGGCGGTTGTCGGGAAAGCACTGTTAAATGTGTAAAAACCCAATTTTTTTAGGACTAAGTCAGCAACTACTGTCTCAAGAAGAACTTATAACTATTTAACTCAAATTGAGGCCATACTTAATTCCCGCCCATAGTCTGTATTGACTACAGATCCTGCAGGGCCATTAGCTTTAACTCCCGCTCATTTTTTAAACGTAGTTCCTCTTACGCATTTTCCAGCCGCACCAGTATCTAGTAGTGTTCAGTTAGTTGATCGCTATCAACTATTAAATCAGAATATTCAGTCTTTCTGGAGTAGATGGCGAAACGAAATTTTACATACTCTGCAAGTTTGTCAACGATGGAACACTCCAAGTAATCCTATTGTTGAGGGGCAAGTCGTAATTGTAAATCAGGACAGTATTGCTCCCTTACACTGGCCACTAGGCCTTACAGTAAAAACCTTTCCAGGTAGGGATGGGACTGTCCGCGTAGCTTCGGTAAAAGCCAAAAGTGGTGTTTATCAGAGACCAGTCGTAAAATTATGCCCTCTACCTGCACAATAAAACAGTTTAATATAGTCAATTAAGGCTTACTTAATTATTAATTTTCTTTAGTATTCATTTTTTCATAATAAATAATTATTTATATTAAAGTAGGTTAATTTACCTCAAACTATTTTTCTTTACTTTGATAGCCGCTCTTTCAAGCCCGGGGGATCAGATATCGCCAATTTAACTGCTTATAAGCAAATCTTTGTTGTTACATCGCTTGTTGCTTGGTTCTAAGGAGCAGGCACTTCTATGATTTTAAAGTTTGCTTATGAAATTATCCAGTTAGTGGATTGGTGAAACGTCAACACAGCCCACTCACTAATGAGGTCTTTGAAGATATAATCGAATCCTCGTAGCACACATATTCGCTTGGACTGTGTCGGAGGCAGTCTTTTTTGCATATTTTTTTTCTTCGCTCGCGAACCTAGTGACATCAAACCACAAGACTTCAGACCACCTGAGCATCCCGGGATCCAGAGGAATAGACAAGAGGGCTGGATCATAGCTACATTGGCTGCATGTGAATACCTGCTTTTATTGCTAAACTAAGTAACAACGATTTTTAATCTTAAATCCGAAAGAACCAGCGCCGCGCTGGTCGCCTCCAACTACCGAAGAGTTTACGTGGCAATCAAGTTTCCAATTACCATTTATTAAAAAAATAATTTTAGGAACATAAAATAGAATCTACCTACCTCCGAAAAAAAAAGTACTTCTTAAGCAATACAATTATTACAATGATGAGTATATGTTTGCTTTAGCTGTATTGCTGTGTATGCGGGTTATAGAATAGACACAAGCGCAAAGTTACATTGACTTATGACCAAGTTTTGAGCAATCATTTTGTATATTTATGATCCACCTTATGTGACTGCAGTCTCGACCGAAGGAGTACCTGTCAGTCTGTTCTATCGTCGAATTTCACGTTAAGGATATCAATACAATGGGATAAGAGAAAATAATATGTTGTGTCACTCTGCAGCCTGTCACGGTGGACCGAGCACGACGTGCAAAAGTGTCCTTTTCTAGCGCAGTTCGAAGACGAGCCGAAGGCCGTGCACCAGGAACACTGTCCCTTTTTGAAAATTTGTTGAACAACACACGAACACTTATCTGTAGGTAAATCTGTCCAACTCGAGCCGAAAACACGACGAACAGTAGTTTCACTATATATAGAACACTTTGCCTTTTTCCCGTTTTAATGTTCAATTACTTCACTGTATCAAACGCGGTCACTAAACTATACGTATCTATCAAACACGAGTCGATACCACAACTTGGTATTTCCAACTGACGGGAAGATAGGAGTACACGTGTGAAGTCGTCCGCGACTATTCCAGAACTAATTTGCCAACCGGGCGAGAGTCGGCACGCAGTCGATCGTACGAAGAGAAAGGTCATTGCGTCATCGCTTATCTTTACCGAAACATACCCCGGCCCAGCCAGATCGAATCGGGCACAACGTCGGCGTCGTGCGAGGGGAGGGGAAGGGGGCTACTAAAGGAGGTCGTCGAAACTAGTCTCGCTAACACAATCAATCATGCATTTACTTTCAAAATTGACGGATTTTTCATAGAAACTTACCATCCTCATTTATCCTTTAAGGGATAACGAAAAAAATAATAATATAAAAAATAAAAAAAAAATCAAAAACGAAAAAAAAAAACCAGAAATACTATAACCATCCTAAGAAATTTCTACTCTACTATTCAAATAAAAAATTAGACTACAAACGTTTAAAGCGCACAAAGAACATTATAGACCAATTATATCTTTCCAAATCTTATCAAAATGTGCTCATCAATAAATTTTGAAATCAATCCACATCCATATATAAAGTAGCTCTGTCGATCTGTATGTGAAGTAGGTACCTCTTTACACTTAAACTGCTGTATCGATTAAGATGAAATTTGGCATGAAGATAGTTACGCGGACATAGGCTACTTGAAAACACAAAATGTGAGTCGGTTTTTTTCTATAATGGAGCTGTTGCCATTGAAATCCTACACCGATTACCAAATTTAGAGCGGGGGGAACTACGGGCAAAAGCTAGTAAATAAATAAATCTATTACGTATTTACGTAGCATGCACATTGCACAACCTAAGTGCATAAACAAATATCTGAAGTATGTGTAAGTATTGAGTATTGTTATCTGATCTAAATGACATCTACACATGACGGTTCATGTAGTCTATTATACCGTTTCAAACAACATACGCGTCTAATAGTAATAGTAAAGATGAAATTATTAATTACAATTATTATGATAGTAACTTTGGTTATAAACCTTGCATCTACGGCCCCTGCAGGTTCTACGTATAGGTCGTATAAAAACTATAAATTGATCGAAGTAACGGGTGATACTTATGCTATAACCGATTTATTACATGTTATGAAAAACTATGATGTAAGTAAATGAATATTTGATGTACTTCTTCATTTATAAAGCGGACAAATCCGTAGGCATTCACTGTATTTTTCTTAAAAAGTAAGCGGCAATCATGATTTACTAAGGGGTATATTATTGTATCCCTGGTCATGAACTTTACCACTAAATATTTTTCAAGCTGGTGATTAACGACAAATATTGCGGTGATGGGTTCGACCCCTGGCATGCAGCACCAAAGTCGTTGGTGAAAAGCAGTTGTTCTCCACATTGTGATGTAAATGTGTTCTCAGTCGCTGTTTACTCCCTTTGGGAAATAAAAATCGTGAAAACATAGATACAAAAACCGTCAAATATACATTAAATTATCAAATTTTGATTTATACTAGTTCTGTAATGATACCTGTGAGTCTGCCTCGCGCACCGAGGGTCCCGTACAAACTTATTATATGTAGATAACTTTTCCATCATAAGAGCAAGTCTCCTAGGTCAACGGGAAGTACCTCATAGGTTTTGATTAATTTGTGTCACAATATGCAATAAAAATTTCCGTATTTTGGGCATATTTTTTTTCACATCGACTTCGAAGCTTAATTTTTTTACATTAAGTGCCAGTAGACTTTACTATTTGATATTAATTTCAACTTGACTCCGCGCTTTCTTAAAAGGGTCCTGACAGACAGACAAACATTTTTTTTTTAATATGTTTTAACTACAAATTAACAAATTTCGGATTTTGTCCTATGTTTGTGATCTAAGATCTTGCTTCGTATCAAATTTCATGATTCTAGAACAACAGGAAGTACCGTATAGGTTATGATTTATTTCAGAATAACTGAATACCTAAATATGCATAAAAAATGGCAGGTTTTTTTAATGCGTTGTTATAAAAGATTGTTTTTTTTTTACAGCTTTAAGGGACCGTAGACCTTTGTATTTGATATTTATTTCAATTTGATAACTCTACGCGTTCTTAAGTCAAAGGGTCTTGACAATTAGATAGACAAACTTTGTTTTTTTTGTGTTATAATTACAAATTTACGATTTTCGGTTTTTTTATATATCTGTGATGTAAGACTTTACTTCCTGTCAAATTTCATGATTCTAGGACAACTGGAAAAACCCTATAGGTTTTAATTTGTTTGTGAATGCCAAAAATGCGACAAAATTGGCCGCATTTTTTTACTGAGTTCACTTATTTAATAACTTCAAGGGACCGTGGATCTTAGTATTTCATATTAATTTTAACGTGATACCTATACGTGTTCCTGAAAAAAGGATCTTGACAGACAGAGAGACAGATAGGCGAACAACAAAATGACCCTATAAGGGTTACTTTTTACCTTTTGAGGTACGGAACCCTAAAAAGTTACTGCGATATATATTATTTAAATTTTAAAATTAAATAACAATAACAACCATGTATGTATTACCTTCGTTATTAAAATAATACAGGATAATTACGAGTGTCGTTCTGGTAAGGATAAAATTAAGACTAAATTTATTTTCTGATTTCTTATTTAACAGGATTCTTTGGTATATGCTGGTCATACGAATGGAACTTTACTAATAATGGTAGCACCAAAGCTTTTGCAAAAGTTTAAGGAAGCTTTAAAAGAAGAATTAACAACAAAAACAATTTATGAGGACTATTCAGAGTAAGAACAAAATATTTTATAGAATTAGTGGCCCAGTTACATTCGTCTTCCGGAAGGAATATGCCCCTGGGGTTTATAAACCAGTCGTTAAGACAAGTGATCTTATGAGGGGCTTGAAAACTGTGATAGTCGAGTGGCAAACACACTACTGCGTTAGGCTACCGTTATAGACTGTGACCTAAGCGTCCTCCTACAAAAAGAATTCTGTGCCCCTGCAGTGGAGTAGGCAAAAAAGGCAATAAGTGTGATTCACAGAACCACTCCTCTAAAACAAGATAGTATTAATCTGAATATAAATTATTTAATCTACTTAGCTCGTAAATTATAAAAATTTAAACTTATTGCAAATTTAGCCATATCGGGTTTCAGATCTAATTTTCAGTTTTGTTAAACTTAGTTGGTTTAAATATGGAAATAAATACATTTTGTTACTTCCTTCTAATGCAAGTAAATTAATAACAATTTAATTTTAAACGCATGCACTTGTTTATTTTGTTTAAATAAGTATAACTGCATCAATTTGATTCGCTTGTTCTACGTTAGTACTACAGACTACTACTTACTTAGGTTCTTACTTAAAACTAACTTATTTAGTACCTACCGAAGAATCATTTTTTGTTTATCCTTGACACAAGAATCGAAGTTACAACATACGTGTTTTCACATACTTCAATTAGGACAACTTTGTGATGAACAATATTGTGAAACTCATTGTAACTCATTGTCTTAGTATTTGAATAATTAATATATCTTTAAAATTTAAAATCTATTTTTGTATTAATTTGTAACAGAATTATTCGCCTGGAGAGAGAACCAAGCCTTCGCGTGAAAGGCTTTTCTTGGAGCGCCTACCATGATGTGGATGTGGTAAGTAGTTTCCTTCACAAATTTTAATAGTAAATTAGTTTTAATTATTTACTGAAATCTTACAATATCTAAAAAGGTACAATGGGTCATATGTATAAGTAGCAAGTGTCACTACACTAATATCGTCAACTTTAATATGAATTAATGTAGCCGCGGAATTACACTAATGAAAATATCGTCAACTGTGATATGAATTAATGCAGCCGCGAAATTACACTAGTGAAATATCGTCAGCTGTTATATAATTTAATGAAGCCGCGAAACTACACTAGTTAAATATCGTCAGCTGTCAGCGGAAAGGAAAAACAAAATTATAACTTTAATTTTTTTTTCCTTTTTACGCACTTATCCTGCTGGAATTATGTGTTTAGGAAACTGTCTTACAATTTTGAGATCTTTTGGTCTCAGCAGACCATATGAAGCCAGAGTTTATAGTGTTCGAGATGACGTGGCAATTACATTATTGTTTTCAATAAAAATCCAGTTACAAAAAAGATTCAATATTGTAAACCTTTTATTACAAATCCACAAAATATTGCAAAGATTTGGACTTATGTTGAGATAGGTCTTATTAAAATAAATACTAGGTTACCTATCGTATATCTTTTCATAGATATACGACTATCTTCGAAACGTCAGCGAGTCATATGCAGACTCGACGCAGCTGATTGTTGGCGGAGAGAGCTACGAAGGTCGACAGATACTAGGATTACAAATTGACACTCCTGAACAAAGAGGAGAAAATGGAAAACCAGTAATTTTTATCGAGTCAGGTGATTTTTGTTGTTACATTTTTCTCACATGCGCAGTTTACACAAAGTATTCATACTTATATTTCCAAGAGATTGATAAATGTTAGTATCCCAGTTTAGGCAAAGAAAGACAATAACACTTCATTTTAGTTAGCGGATTGCTGTAACTAACACTTGTATTTAAAGGAGCTCGTGTGGACCACGACCAGTCTTTACAATAACATAAAATAACAATATATTGTGAAATTAAGTTATGTCGGGCGTTGGATGGTTGACAATTTTGTTGTAAATGTCTCCATGCTTCGGCTGTTATTTTATGTCAGCAATTGTGAAGCTAAGAGTGGCCACTAGATCGACAACGTCGGCGTTGAACTATGGCCTAACCCTCCTTTCTATAATGATAGGCCTGTGCTAGGTAATATTATTATTGATTCTGTGCCTGTGCTCCTGTAGTCCAACTACAACAGGTAAGGCAATAACCTCGTATTATGTAATGTGACTGCAGAAAGTATAATTTTTCGATACAATTAGGTAATAGCAACTTAGCAATTGAAGCTGATATCTTTATAAATTAATTTTCTCTTGATGAAGATGAAGAAACAGACATAATTTCTGTTTCCTATACCATTATATGAGCCATATCTTGTTAATATTGCTAATATGTTAATGTTTTCTTATGTAAGGTATCCACGCTAGAGAGTGGATAACTCCCGCCACGACTACGTACTTCATCAACGAGCTGCTCACCAGTAAAGATGAAAGGATCATCGCTCTGAGGAATCAGTTCGACTGGCGCATCTTCCCTACCGTCAATCCTGACGGATACCACTACACTTTTACCAATGTTAGTATCATATTGGCAAACGAAAATTGTTATGATTTGATAGATTTGTATACCTGGAAGCAAGGCAGTGCCCCCCTAAGTCTCAAGCGTAAGGCAAACTGTGTGATCATCCATTTCTAAAAGCGTTTCGGCGTATTTTCACGCCTAAAATTCACAGTTTGAGTCTTATCTATATAATCAATTAAACTTTTACTTACTTACTTTTATCATAGGTATTATAGTTAAAGGTCTGCATACTAATTCTTATGGTGGTAGTTCCACAATTAACTGTTTTAGCAAACTAACTAAACTTGAACAAACTCCCCTCAACTAACTAAAAAAGGTGCAAGATTCATTAGAGCAAAGTTTACAGTATAATACATATAATAATATAATATAATCGTTGCCTTACATATTTTTGTATTTAAATTACAAATAAAACTGTAGTCATTCCGATTCATATTTCGTATAATATAAACTTATATATATATATTACGTTTCATACAAAATTAACTTCGAAGTTCTCTGAATTCTACTTTGTATTTATGAACTTATGTGTATTGTACGCTTTTGCGTGTTTTACATGGTCTATATCAAGATTCTATTGGTTAGGCACGTTACAGTTAGTAAAGAAAATTATAAACTAGAATAAATATATATAGAATAAATATTTATATATATCTGTGTGTGTGTGTGTGTCTGTGTGTATAAATGATTGTTAACGCCTTTTACAATGTTTATGAAGAGTGAATTCGTTTGATGGCAAATTTGTAATGTTGTCTAAATTTTAACGGTTTACAAATTATTAAAACTTAACCTCAGGTATTTTTTAATAAAAGACAGAAAAAATATAAAGTTTACAAAATGTTCACGGGTTCTGTGTTGCCATAATATTGCACAAGAGATCATAGCATGGCACAGTTTAATTCTGTCTTGCTCACACGTGCCACGTGCAACGTGCAAAACCATACTGCGACGAAGGTAAATAGCAGCAGATTTTTCCATATCGTCGCTCAATGTCATATTATACATATAAACTATAAAAACATGTTGAAGGTCTAATATCTTTAACGATGGTTTAAGTTATATTTTGTTTCAGGACCGCATGTGGAGGAAAACACGGTCATTATCCTCAAATGGTTGTTTTGGAGCTGACCCCAACCGAAATTGGGACTATAATTGGCTGCGTAAGTAAGCAAATAAACAATCTATCTATTATATATAATACGTTTCTTTATTTCTATTGTATTGTATTGTATTGAAATACCTTATATTTGGCTGAATAATGTTATTGATGATTCTTGTACACGGTGCGTGGGGCGCACTCTAAGTACTTTGGTGTGGGTAACATGCGCGTTTTGCGTCTACACAAAATTAGCAACTAAGTGGGGCTCACAAGTTGCAAAAGATGCAGGGTACCATCACACACGTAAAAATGTAACACACTATAAAGCCTGTCACACACGTGCTACAATCTTATATATTCAAGGAGCAATAATAATTCTTGTGCACATGTGTAAAATATGTATGCGATTCTCGGAAACAGCTCTAACGATTAAGTTTACTAAGAGAGCCAAATGATTATATTTAAACACAATGAATTTTTTTTATATATTTACATATAAATTTCATATAAAAATTGTACACACAATTCAAGAATATACCAAAAAGCATAAACAATTCTTAAATGATATAGTATATTATAGCTCCGTGTGTGATGGCTTAACATATGGGAATTATGGTGCACATTCGAGGTAATTTTAGGGTTAGTATGCAGAATACTAAGTATAGACATGGTAGGTAATTATTGAAATAAATGTTATGTCTAGAAAGAAAATATGTTTAGATTTATCAGAACCTTGGTACTAGTGTTTCGTTTATTAGTAACAACATTAATAAAAATTCTTATTATAACTGGTGACGCTTTTGATCCAGTAAAACGACTTATATTGACATATATCTTTTATTTAGTTATTAATATTATGAGTTTCGTTTAATAGTATAATAAATAAAGAGCAAATTAAGACTTTATATAATACCATCTGTGCCTGTGACTACGTTTGCGTGCTCTTGATTACTTTACACTGGTTGTAGTAGATATATTAATTACTGACACAGGCTCTCATATTTTTTCGTTAGGTATACCTATTGATTCGCATATTGCCATTTCGTCTGCCCATGTTTATATCTTAAATTTCCTGATAATGAAACTGTTAGGTACTTTATTAAAGGGCATTATATCATATATGTATTTTATATTGTTTAATTTATAGATTTAACACAAACTTTGTGTTACATCGTTCATTGATCACAAATAATGATAATGCTTTTTGTTAACTTTACCTCTTTTACTGTTTTAGAGATGCATTTCGATTTTACAAAAATATCAAAAATAGTTTGTAAAAAATTGTGATAGTATTATCATAATTTTCTATCATCTGCACTCGTTCTTAATAATCAGTTAACAAGTATATAATATGTATGGAAACACTTAGGAGGTAATATAAATAAGTTTGTAAGCTACTAAAAACAAAGTCAAACAGATGTCAATCATTATTTTTTTGTTTTTATTTAGCATAGGTGGCGCACCATATGTAGCGTCAAATATCGTCAATCGTGAGAAGGAATTCAGATATTTAAGAGTATTCCGATATTTAATAGTACTAGTGGCATCAGCACCATCATAATTAAAAAAACTATCCATGAATATAATATAATAAATATTACTGTATATAACAATTTATACTTTACACACACACGTCCACTACGCACAATGTTTGTGGGCCGACTGAAGTGACAAGCGAAGTTCATCGCGATTAAACGCTTTGATGTGCAAGAGTTTACTGACAGCGAAGCGATGTGATTAAATACGACTTCGCACGGAGTAACGAAGTATTCACGAATGTGTGGTCACATACATCGCGCTTTGATTGTGGCCTAGGCGTTACAGTGCCTCCAGTTGTAACCATTTGTCTGTTAGGCTGTCTTCACGTGAGATGATACAAGTACTTTCTGTATACGATTTTGGTCACATATGCGTTAAACTTGGTTTATTGGTATGGACATTAGTAGGGCAGGGTGGAAATGAGATTTTGCATGTAAATACCAATAGTGTGTGAGGGCTTTCTGTTAACCGTATGCCTTAAGTAGCCACCAGTTATTACAAGCACATCTAGAAACCTTCCATTTTCTTTAATCTATATAGTGAATTCAATTTTAATTTGAACTGTGATTAAAAATGCCCTGAACTGGTCCAGAACCTGAATATCACGCTGAATACATCGTCTACGTATCACCACCAGTATCTTGGTTTATGCGTCAAGTTATTCAATGAATAGTTTTTGAACCAATCCATTTGGTATATCCATAACTGTTGGTAAGCCCATTGTTACCTTAATTATTTTTTTCTCACAAAACAGCTTTGTAGGGACAGAGCAGGACGTAAAATATTTTCATCTCTATTAAGAGTTCCTACAAATAGGCAGGTTCTTTTTAGTTTTTTTATAACTATATCAGCTAGATAACATATCATGCTTTCATATAATCAGAACATGGAGCATCAAATAATCCTTGCGACTACCAGACTTTCGGAGGAGACCATCCATTCTCAGAGAAGGAGACTCGGACCCTATCAGCTTATATCGCAGGCATAGAAAACTTGCTTGGATACATCGCCTTCCACTCAGATGCCAAGATGTTACTGGTGCCGTACTCTGATTCGACTGACCATGAAGATAACTATGATGATCTGGTAATTGTAATTATATTACCAATTTACAAAAAATTGCACTTCGTCTATTTCATTTAGCCTTATCTAATACAAATATTATGTGTTTGTATATTTAATTACAGTTTTATTTAATCCACTTCAGGGGCTGGATTCACCCTGCAGCATACTTAAAGAGATCCCCTTTTTTACTGGCTAATGTAACCCTTTGTGATAGGTAGTGATCCCACCGCCGCATCAGCGCTTCGGATTACACATGGGTAACTTAAGAAATCTGAGTGAGCTGTAGGTAGGGGTAGGTAGCCAGCTCATGAATTAGAAATCTAGTGAGTAATTTGGATTATGAACGTTTCGTATCCGGCTTACGGGCTTATCGTGAATTTGAGTTTTGTATTTCTATTGCTAGCGAACCAACTCGTAGTACTAATTTATTTATTAGCTGTCATAGCTCACTCCAGACTTTTGTGACTAGGAGACTCAATCAAGTTTATACTCTGTGAATCATCTGTTTGTATTTGACTCATAGATGATTAGGATGATATAGTTGCATTTTTATGAATCGTGAGCTACATAATTTTTATTCAAGCTGCAGCTTAACAACTCATTGTTTTGGAGCTGCATATTGAAGCCGGTTCACAGCTGTGTTACCCATATTTACTTCTAATGCGGTAAATCTAGCCCAAAGTGTCTTTGAATAATTTTTGTATGTATTATAGTAATAGAAATAGAAAATATGACTACTTTTCCTAACTCTAAATCTGGTTATTTACAACTTATGATACATATATATGTATATATTTACTTCTAATGCGGTAAATCTAGCCCAAAGTGTCTTTGAATAATTTTTGTATGTATTATAGTAATAGAAATAGAAAATATGACTAGTTTTCCTAACTCTATATCTGGTTACTTACACCTTATGATACATATACATACAACATATGTATCATAAGTTGTAAATAACCAGATTTAGAGTTAGGAAAACTAGTCATATTTTCTATTTCTATTACTATAATACATACTAATATTATTCTTGATCCCTAGAAGAGAAGCTGCTTTTAGTTTCTTGAGGGCTTGTATACAGATACACACCCTCAACATAGTGTGAGGTATAGCCTGTTTTCTTCAATCACTGTAGCTCTGCGTAATTGGTTGTAAGCGCATCGCCACATTACTTCTTCTGTGTGTATCTAGCCGAATGTAGTATATTATGTCCCATAAGTTGTAAATTACTAGCTCGAGTAAGAAATTCTTATCATCTTCTTACACAAATATAATAAACGTGCAGAAAGTGAGATTGACCATTTCTTAGTTACTTTATCATGAATAAAACAGTCCGTGTATGAAACAATTTCTGATGAAACACATGAGATCCCTGAATGTAACACTTTTTTAACGTTACGTTCAAAGGGGCGGGTTTTAAGTTTTTTTGTTGAGTTCCGGCGTGTATCAATTAATCTTTTTCTAAATCTCTCGAGTATTTTGTTTTGTTCACGCCATTGATTTAATTCGGTAAAGAAAAACATCCTGAGGAAAACACGTATCCATTGCCTATGTAAAGCCTACAATTTGTACCCAAATCCACCAAAGGGTGAGGGTAGGCCAGTGCCCTAACAGTGGCGACGCAAAGATAAAGCTGGTAACAACGACGTGTGTACATATCAATAAATCACTTTTCAGATCAAAATCGGAAACACTTCTTTGCATTACGGGACCAAAGTGAATGGTGCTAAATATAAAGGACCTGCTACAGCTGCGGAAATTCTATGTAAGTTTTTTTGATCCTTTTTTTCACCTAATTATGTGTAACTACTAGACAAACAAGAAGAGAAGAAACACAGAAAATATACCTTAACATTTATTATTCTTGTGCCTATGCCACAAGTGACAGTGAAGCCAAATGTACATGAGTCTCTTTACAGACAAAGCATCAGGTGGTAGCATGGACTGGGTACGCAAGGCTCTAGGCACAGACCTGGTGTACACGTATGAGCTGCGCGGGTACTTCTTCCACTGGCCGCCCGCGCTCATCTACCAGCAAGGAGACGAGGTCACCCAGATGATGCTGGGGCTGCTCACTGAGGCTAGACAATTAGGGTATTGCTGAATAATCTCCGAATCATTTCAAAGCGTTGATGATAAAATGAGTTTAGTTTTTAGGACTGTAATATATATATGAGATTTATGTTATAAAATTATAAACAATGTAAGAAAAAAAAAGGTGTTTTTGACGAACAAATGCATTATTCCCAACTACAAATAAATGTACCTAAATCCAGCGAATAATTGTCGCTTGCTTCCTAAAACTAATTTTGTCTGCAGCTAAACTTTCATTGTTGCCTCCACAGCAGAGATAGCGACTGCACGCTAACCCAGCGCTGATTAGTGTAACAAGTTGCCACTTGCCTGCCAAATTTTTAAGGCACCTAGAAATCTTCTGACTTTGCTCAGTTAAGGCTCTACAGTTTAATGTGACCTACCAGGCAGCGTCTTTTCATGATTCCATGAGATGAGAAGTATTAATATACCAATAATGGGTAGGAAAATCGAAAATTTGAGAGTGATGTCTGTGTGTGTGACAGGGGGTAAGCCTAACGTAGCAACGTGTTCCTGATGGAGTGTTTTTGGACTAAGTGGCTTTATATTTGTCCTATATGTCGTGAATTTAATAAGCTTTCAAGTAATTAGCGGTGACGTAAAAGACCAGGGATATAACAATATGGGATACCCCATTGACATTTCTTGACGAATTATAAGAAGTAAGTAAGGATAAAGGGGGAAGTTTTTTAGACATCCGCAATAATGCTTATTATATGGAACCCTAACTACATACCAGACCTATCTCCGGTGGCGTCTCTTTATTCGCGTCACTCCTCGCATACTCAAACATTATACCATTCAAACTAGACCTATGATTCGTCAGTGCATAGGTATAATACGACCGTTGTAAATGTATATGCGGCGTTTTTATTCTATTGGGGTGGGATGTAATGTAAAAATAGTGTTTGTAATGATTACAATCACGGCTGGGTAACACACTTACCTTACACCGAATTATTCCAATGCCTCCCGATGGAAGCTGCCTATTCCATTCGATTGCATATTCTTTGTTTGAGTAAAGTAACTAATACTATGTATATTATATATCGTTTAGTTTATATACTGTAACTCAATATGTAAATGTAATAGGTTAACGTATTATTACAACCTCGATAAACAGATCTGATGTTTCAATAACATTTGAGGATAAAAATTAATTGACCTAAATGTGTCATCTGGAATGAAATTAAATTGAAGGAGGAAAATAGGATATGGTAACAGCAATTTATCATAATACCCATGAGGTGACTCTACCCTGCGGCGAATCAAATAAAAATTTGTAGCACCTGTTCTTAATCATTTTGTCATTATCACCTTTTTCCTTGTATTAATCATAAATATTAGCAGAGTTAATACAAATCCATGTTAGTTCTGTAGAAATCATATTTTTCCTGGTTATATAGTATTATAGTATAGGTAATTTTGCTGCCAATTCGCCTCTTTCAAATGTCGATTTCTTTATCTAACTTTTTATAGATTAATTTCATAAAAAAAAAAAACGAGTTGCACTCCGGGAGTGTCGGCAGAAATGAAAACCTTTACACACGATTCGCGCTTAACACTCAAATATGTCACAAGACATGTCTTTGACATTGTCAAGAAATAATAATGTTTGTTTATTTACTTTTTTGACGTAGTATATTTGACATCGCAATCTGTCATAGAATTAAAATTCCATATCCAACCTCCCTGTACTACTCATAATCGCGAATACTAAAAATAAAAATTATAATAGGCGTGGCATTACGGTTTCCGTCTTACGAATTTCCACGATTAGGACACGTGACCTGACGCGAGTTTATCATTTTTTACCCATACCAAAAAAAGTGCACAACGCCGCTAAAAAAGTTTTCACTTCAAAAAAAATTGATGAGCTTGATCTACTTAGGGCGCGTTTGTTCTGGGATTAATAGTTTCCAGGAATGATACTTTTCACACGTTCGATAACGCCAGTTTTGCCACGGACACCTACCGTTCGTGTAGCTTTGAAACGTTACTAACAAAATTTTTGGTTACAAAACGAACTATTGACGTACACACACTACCATAAACAATGAATATGTACAGACAGTTTGACAGATTAACACAAAAATCCCACCTCCAGACATGGGTCTAAAGTTTCATTATTCGGTGGCAAAAGTGACAAAAACAGTTTGTCACACATGATACTAAAATTTTGATATTTTTGATACCAATGCTAAACGAACGGATGACAGGTGACAAAAATAATGAAAATAAAGATTCTGCATCTCAAAACGAACGCGCCCTTAGTTATCAATGTTCTAGTTTTAAGAAGTTTGTTTCATTTTCAAATTAAATATTCGATCACTCTTTAACTGTCAGACAGTTGTACATTCTTCAGACAATCGTTCACAGGCATAGTTCTAATCCTTATGTCGCAGATCCTGACATGAAACGAAGGAAAGCCAATGTCTTCTCAACTAAGAATTTTAAACCTTACTTATAAACAATACGTACACCAGAGTACTAATTTATATAATAAGCTGGACAAAAAAATAGGCATTTACAACCGTAATTCATTTGACCTTTAAAACAAAATAAAAACTAACCTACAAACGGCTAACATACTAGGAAGCTGAAAATCTTTTAAAAAACACCGATAGTTAATTTAACTTTTTTTAAAATTGTTACCGCAGAGTTTGTAATGTATGAAATGATACAACTTATAGTATCTATTTTTGTATTTAACTACTTGCATTAAAAATACTTAAATTAAGTAAAGTTATTTCTATGTATATATAATTTTTGTAGTATAATGTAATATATGAATACTTGATTTAAATAAAGCACTAAGTTCCAGCAAGTTAAAACTGAGTAAATGTGAGTTTATGAAATATGCAGAAAAATTAATTTTAATTTATTATAAAAAAATTATACTGACAAAACTGTATTGCGCCACACAACACACAAAATAATTAATTCTAATAATAATCGATTCGCTAACAGGAAACACTAAGTACCAAAGTCATCTTCTTAAATAAGAAACTATGTACAAGTTACCGAAATTATAAAAAACACTATAGATATCCTCGATTATAAAATAAAATTAAGGCACTCAGGAAAATTAAAGGGTTTCATTTATTTATAGTGAAAAAAATAATTATTAAATAAATTTATATAGAAACGTATGTGTTCTTCCTTATGTATAACGTACTGATTAACTATGTAGGTAATCTCTATTATTTATGTAATCAAATATTGCAAGGTAATCATTAGTAGGTAATAAACTAGTTAAAAAAAGAAACTCGCCCATGTCACATATAATATATTAATTAAATATAAGTGATTCTTATTAAATAGGAAAAAATTATAAATAACAAAATGTCAAAAAATAACATTACTTAAAACATAGGTACACACAAACACTCTTACACCCTTAATGCATATACAATTTCTGTTTATTTAGCCGTTGCGGGTAAAAATATTTTAAAATCAAATCAAGCTGAAATATTGTTGTATATTAGAAATGCCTTAAATACTGGGGAAGATCAGCCGGTTACTTAAGGTTAAATGGTTCCAGGGTTCCAAATTGCAACCCACTCTGCATGTTTTATTCGCTAGTCAAAGTGAACTTTTCAAAGTGCCATTATGCCTGGCTTTTACCCAGGAAACTTGGGTTCGATTCCCAATGTGAAAAATAAATACTATATTAATAATATTTTGATATATTTTATTGATAAGTGACTGGCCGATGAAGCGGTCGCACACTATCTACAAATAAGAGAATGCATTAAACTACTCAGGGATGCATTCGTCGAGGAAAAGAGAGATCGGATTGTGCTAGTAATAGGAATCGTAATGTTATAAATAAAACAGAATGCGGAGTACACACCCACAATAATATTATATTCTGGTTTTTTTTTTATACCACTAAGGTGGCAAACAAGCTTACGGTCCGCCTGATGGTAAGCGGTCACCGTAGCCTATGCAACACCAGGGGTATCACTTGCGCGTTGCCGACCCTTCAGAAATCTAATAACTTCTTTCTTGAAGAACTCCATACTGTGGGTATGTGAATCCTATAACAGCGATAGGTTTGTTACCGATATTTACGCGGTTGGAGAGTGTACCTACATCCTTTACAAGCCAACAGTCAGGCCGCCATTTTAAAGTGTCCGCAATTCTAAAACGATGTACGTGATCTCAAGTTTAAACAGTTTTTTTACAGTTACATTGAGTTGTTCTAACAGCATGTTTCCTTTTTAGTCAGGTTCAGCTTATAGCTCTGAACACAACACAGTAACGTCAATACGGCAGAATGTAAGTTAGCTTTCTGAATTTTTTAAAGAAGACTGATTCTGCAATTTAACCAACAATTTTTATATTAATATAATCATTTTATATTTTTCGAAATAAACTTTCAAAAAAAAAACCTTTTTCGTAGCTAATATTGCTTTTTGCGTGTACCTCGAAAGAAGTGGTTTCCTTCATATCAGTCGTAAGCATGCTTAACAATTTTATTGGTGATATTATATATATTAGTATTTTTACAATCTCATCATCTCATGGACAAATGTTATCTTACCGGCTCGATCACCCACAATACTTTCATGTCGTTTTTTTAACCGCTTTGTTCGTCTAAAATGTCGATCTCGTTTTCTTCTTCGTCTTCCTTCTTTTTGCCGACTAGTTGGGTTTTATCACTATTCTCATATCTCGTGCTGGACCGCATGTTTTCTATCACACTTCTTCTCTGTGATCAAAATGTAAGAAAGTGATAGTGTTAAATTACAATATTGCATATAAATAGTGAAATACCGAAGACAACCACATCTATATATGTAAACCCGTAAACACAAATCGTTCGCCAACAAGAGTGAGCAAAGAGAGATCGATTTTCTCACTCAGGAATAGCGCGGTACCACACGTAAAAAGCACGCGCCTAAGACTCTACCTCGTAGGTGGCGGGGAAAGGAGTTAGGAATGAATAAGTAAAGACGTACGAATCAACGATCTATTATACAAATATACACTTTAGAAATATACACTGCACTACACAAAATAGTTAGGTGTTGTAAGCTAGGTCTACTGCAAACGGTATTTGTATCTCTTTTTAATACACCTAAAAATAGCATTAGAATAACGATCACTGTTCATAGGTCTTTTGTTGAACTTATTTTGATCCATATTATGGTAGTTTCATACACGAATTTCTTTGCATGGCCTGTTAAATAGCACGCACTCGTGCACAAATAGTAACAAGATTTTTTTCTTTTTTTAAAATGTCGAAGCCACAGACGCCGCGGGCGATGGATTAAAAAGAAATAAAGGCAGGAACGCGTGAACTCATAAGTTTTTCATCTTATTTTTTATGTTCAATCTAATTCTGTAATTTGATTTTATTTTAGTAATTGCCCAAATATGAATAACAAACATTTAACATAAAATAATCTTCGACATTTTTAATTTTTAACATTTTTACTTTAATTAAACCACTATTCTATTACACAAGTCAACAAAACAAAGACTTTTTTTTGTATTTGTTTTTTAATGACTATATTCTGATTTAAATATTATTATTCATATTTATTTATGATAAAAAAACTGAAAAATAAGCAGAAACTCAATTCATAAAAAAAAAGGTTGTTAGTATTTTATACGTTAATGAAAAAAATATACGATTTTGCCAAATGCTTAGAGGTACCATTTTTAAAAAACAATCTTTATGAGATAAAAATATTATTTCTTTTATAAATTAGATATAAGAAATCGAAATCGGGTACACAAAACACAGGCACAAAATTCGTGTTGACTTGTGTTAATGTTAATGTCTCTTTTCTTTTTCCTCCGTTTTTGAGTAAACCTCTATACAAGTCTCGGCCGTGAAGCCATAATTGCTAGATCAAACTGTACTTATCCAGCAAAGGCTTTCTTTCGTGGCCTCGTCATTAATGTACTATTACTCGAGCGTATTCTGTTCAAATAAGTTTTTATTATATTATATTATTAAGACCACATGATTTTTTAGAAGACATTTTTTATTTATAATTGGGTTATAGTTTTAAATTTTATTGTATTTGTTTACCTAACACTTATGTAAGAAACAATCGTGTTACGTTAATATCAATAGCAACCGGTAATCAATGTCCTTTCTGGGTTTTTTTATCAAATGTAATTTAAACTTTTCCTAGCGTCTTTTAGTACAATAATTAAAACCGCGCAAATCAAAAAGCTTGCCTCTAAAAACTGCCCCCGTTATTGTAATTACAGTAAGTTAATGATTTTACGAGATAACTCAGATATTTAAACGGGCAACAAAAAGAAATTTGCGTAGATTAATTCTGAATATAATTTATTCGTGTAATATAAATGTTTTGTTTTTAATCTAACTAAATGTATCCATAATTACTACTTCTATCAGCCCAACTAACAATTTCTTAAACATATTAACAGTAAGTCGGTAACATACTGTAAATATATTTACACAACTCATGCTCTGAAAGAACCTTCATGCATAGTCAAAAATAGGGTTGAAAGTACGTGTTTGTAGAGATTATTACTTTCTTGCCCGTTTAGAGGGAAGAAAGTGATACTAAAAAGCACTTTCTATTTAAAAAGTGACGAAACAATTAAATAGCTTCTTTTTATTTGGTACAGGGCCATCTGTGATTATAAAAGCGAACCAATTTCACTTTGAAAAAATAACTCACTATTTATAAACAACAGAAAACATAACTATAGCTTGTAATTATTCGGTACAGCGCCATCTACGTTTATAAAAGTGAATTAATATTTGTTAAGTAAATTAAAACTTTAATTAATTATATTTTATTATCCTCGCATTTGTAGTGTAAAGCACTATGTATCACTCGGGATGAAAGCGATTCCCACCTAGTGTGTTTTAAGGCCCTCAGATTCGCTTCGGGCCTCAAACTACACCCTCGTCGGTAATCAGTCACTTTCACCCCTTGGTAAACAATGTACTATTATATAAAATATCCTGACCATGATAGTTACTGTAACTATGTTTACTATAAACTCTTTATAAATGCCTACGAATCCAGTGACTTTTCCTGCAAACTTTGCATATTTTGGAGCTTTTATATAATTTCCTAAAATGTTATAAAGAAAAATGAATTAAAAGAGCAGGTTAGCAATTTAATTTTTTTTTTTTTTTTTTTTATACCACTAAGGTGGCAAACAAGCCTACGGTCCGCCTGATGGTAAGCGGTCACCGTAGCCTATGGACGCTTGCAACACCAGGGGCATCACTCGCGCGTTGCCGACCCTTCAGAAATCTAATAACTTCTTTTTTGAAGAACCCCATACTGTAGTCCTTAGAGAAAACCTTGGCAGGGAGCTCATTCCACAACCCAAGGGTTCGCGGGAGGAAGTTTCTCTGAAACCGCACTGTTCGCGACCATTTTGGTTCCAAAGTGTGAGAATGAATTCCCTGTCGATGGCGAGCGGTGCGATGGTAGAAAGTAGCCGTGGGCATCATTTCGAACAATTCCTCAGAACACAATCCATTGTACAAGCGGTAGAACACACACAGGGAGGCAAAGTCTCTCCTCAAACTTAAGGGCTCAATACCGCAAGTGAGTTTGGGATCGTCGACAATTCTCACAGCCCGTCGTTGAACCGAGTCAAAAGGGCCAAGCTGGTATCCGGGTGCACCCGCCCAGAGATGGCAGCAGTACTCCATATGGGGCCGGACTTGCGACTTGTAAAGTAGCAACCTTTGCCCCGACGTGAAGTACTGCTTCGCTCTGTTGAGTACACCAAGTTTTTTGGACGCCAGCTTTACCTTGTCTAGCAAATGATCTCGGAACTGAACATCGCTGGAGATGTCAACGCCAAGGATCCCAATGCTCTTAGAGATGGAGAGGGGAGTGTTCTGGAATTGTGGGACTACAGTGAATGGGGTTTTCTTAGCGGTGAACGCGCAGACTTGTGTCTTAGAAGGGTTGAATCGGACCAAGTTTTCCCGTCCCCAGTCAGAGATCTTGGACAGACCGATCTCGATTTGAGACACAAGTTCTTCACGCTTTTCCTCCACAACGGAACGTGGGATGCTTGCACGGCCCGTGTAATAAGCGTCTCCAGTACTGTCATCTGCATAGCAATGTATGTTGTTGATGTCCAACATATCATTGATGTGCAGTAGAAACAGCGTAGGAGACAGCACAGAGCCTTGCGGGACACCAGCATTTATGTCCATGCTATCAGAGCAACTACCGTCAACTACGGCTCGTATGCTTCTGCCGGACAAAAAGCTAGCCACCCATTTGCACAAACCCTCGGGCACTCCGTAAGAAGGCAACTTCGATAGAAGACCCCGGTGCCAGACCCGATCAAACGCCTTCGCTATGTCTAGGCTACATGCCAATGCCTCCCCCTGACTCTCAATGGCTAGTGCCCATCGGTGTGTGAGATACACTAGAAGGTCACCAGTTGAGCGACCGTGGCGAAAGCCATATTGACGGTCACTGATCAGGTCGTGGTTTTCTAGGTATCTCAAAAGCTGTGTGTTGATCACACGCTCCATCACCTTGGAGAGGAGAGAGGTTATAGCGATAGGCCTGTAATTCGATGGATCTGATCTATCGCCCTTTTTGGGCACCGGGTGCACATTTGCAGTCTTCCATGAAGACGGAAATTGCCTAGTGTGGTAGGAAAGCGTGAAGAGGCGCGTGAGTACAGGACATAACTCAGGAGCACACTGCTTAAGCACCACTGCTGGTATGCCGTCTGGCCCACTCGACTTATGAACGTCTAGGGAAAGCAACACCCGCCGGACCTCGCGCTGTGTTATAGTGATTTCCGGCATGGTCTTACCGCACCACGGTAAAGTAGGTGGTACAGCGCCTTCGTCGTTCACATTCGAGTTAGAGGCAAAGAGACTGCCCAATAGATCGGCTTTCTCTTTTGCACTGTGGGCCAAGTCACCATCGGTCTTTCGCAGTGGTGGTAATGACGACTGGCAGAAGTTCCCCTCGGCAGCTTTAGCAAGCGACCAGAAAGCACGACTCCCAGAAGGATAGCTCGCAAGTCGCCCACCTATTTTGCCGATGAATTGGAATTTTGCTCTGGCAGTTGCTTTCTTACTGAACCTCGAGGCAGCATTTAATTTGCGTTTTAACTCAGAAATATTCGGATCCCTATTATTACGAGCCGTGGTTCAAGCCTCATACGCAGTTTGCTTAAGAATTTTAGCTTCTCTGCAAGGCCTATTAAACCACGGTCGTTTTTTGACGCCGGCAGCTACTCGCAGGTTAGGAATGAAACATTCCATACCAGCGAGGATTGTCTCAGTGACTGCGGCTGCGCAGACGTCAGGATCTTCTGAGCTATAGCAGATTAATTTAGTACATCCTTATAAAAAACGTGACTTCTTCCTTTCGTGAGTGTCTTTCACTTACTATTTTGTTACTTACACTAAGTGTATGTAAATGAGACATTCGTATGTAAAAGTGTGGTCTACAAAAATATATCTTGATTTGTCGACATTGGGCTTTAATTTAAAGGCTTTAGGAATAAAACATAATTTGTAAAATAGAGAAAAATATTTATAAAGCAATCGAAATGGCACTGAATGTTATTAAAATAATAATATGCATGTTAATCGTTCAGTCTTTATTTAAGGGTTTAGAATTATCATGTTAGTTATTTTTTGGCAAAAATTTCTCGTAATAATCTTATATACTGGGTATGAATTATTATCAGTCACAGTCTTATAAAGGATTTGAAATTTAGCCTGTATTTATCAGTACAACGTAAAAGTATTAACAATAAAAATAATAGGTTTATAATTATTATAAATTCAAACAATCAGATCCTTAAAAGTCTATTTTTACTTAGATGTACTAAATTAAAGTCTATCATTTATTTGAGATTATACGAATATTGTAATCTCCCTAATACCTAATTATAACATACAATGTTTTTCTAAAATGTATAATCACATTGGTTAAACAATGTTAAAAGTTATACATATAACTTGTTATATTAAAAATTAGTAGGTAACTATAATAATATGATAAAAATCGATATTAATTATAATCTTTTTTTTAATCTTCAATGAGATTAGAAGCATTAGAAGTTCGTATAATTAACCAAAATGCTTGTCTATTTTTTGAAATCAATGGGACCAGTTTTTCTAATATATCTTTCTTCTTTTCCTCTGTTATACCTCTTGGAGTAGGTTTTGGTTTAAGTTCAGGATAATTTATTTTTTATGACTTTATTTTATAAAAAGTCCAAAGTTTGAAAGTCTTCATCATTTTGATCTTCCTTAAATTTTAGGTTAGGTTTAATAAAAAAAAATGTAGGTCTTTTAGCTTTAACAAATGTGATGTTCTCTAACTAAACATGTGGTGAAGAGTTTGGAATTTTATGTTTTGATACACATTCATCACAGTCATAAAAATCAGTAAAGTTCATTTCCTTAACGATCGTTTCCATGGAATGCACCTTTTTTAAAAACGCAAGTTTTTCTCAACTAGGTGATGGAATCGGTCCGCGAACGGATGAAAGTGTGACTAGGCTCAAAATATTTGATTTAGATTGTGTTGGGGGCAATTAGGTCACTGTTTAACTTTGACGATTCAAAAGTGATTGTAAAATCCTTATTTGAATAAACCATTTTTGACTTAGACTTTGACTTTGTTTATAATATTTACTAAAACAGACAACAAAGCCCAGTTCTTATTTTGCGACGAGCAGTTATCTGCCCACAACACATTTTTTTCAGTACCTCGATTTTGCAAAAAGAATGTTCTATATGCCGAAATAATATCCTGTCAGCTCCTACTTGATACAGTTTCATTCCACAATACCAAACCTCAACATATTTACGGTAACTAGCGACTTTACTGTTAGATTGACAAAGATAACTTAATTTTCACTTGTAAGATGTATTTAGCATATTTAAAGTGAATACTATAGTCAGTAGTCTTACTTTGTCAAAAATAAAGAGTGTGTCCGTCTATGGTGAAGATTTTCTTAGCTTAGTTTCAGTAAGTACAAGGGGTGATCAAAAAGTAATGAGAACGACATACTCCTTGGTATTTTGGGACTCAGAAGGTATATTTTTGATTATATAAACCTGGAGCGTGGACCCACTATTACAGGCCAATATTATGCAGCTTTAATTCCCGAGTTGAGGAATGCAATCAAAGAAAAAAAAAGAGAAGATAAAAGGAGAGGGAAACTTTGAAGGGGCGTGCTGTTTCATCACGACAACGCACCCGCGTACAGGTCGGCAGTTGCGATGGCTGCCATTCAGCAAGCTGGCTTCGAATTGGATGACCACCCCCCTTATTCACCAGATCTGGCAGCTAGCGATTTTTATCTGTTCCCTAAATTGAAAAAATACTTAACGGGAAACAGGTACGAAGACGATAACGAGGTGATGGATGCCGTGGAGAGCTTTTTGCAGGACCAAGACAAAACTTTTTTTGTGTAAGAGATTGAAGCCTTGGAAAAGCGCTGGACTCGGTGTGTAGAGAGACTCGGAAACTGTGTAGAAAAATAAATTATTAAGTTATCAATAGTCATTATATTCTATGTCATTCATTCTCACTACTTTTTGATCCCTCCTCGTATGTATAGTCTGAGACTTACTTGAAGTAACTATACTAACTACTACTAACTACATTAAATAATGTTGATCTATAGTGACTTTAGTTACTGTATATATGATAGAGAAACTATGAAATAAAACATAATTTTAATACAGTAAATCTATTTACTGTCCTTGTTTTTACAAACGGTCGGTGATTTAGCTTATCGTATTTTTGTTGATAATTTAGATATAAAAAAAAGAAAAATATACCATGTAGGACTTGATTTAAGGATCACAGTACTGTAAAAAAATCATAAGACCAGTAACACGACTTACTGTAATTATAACGGAGGCAGAAAACGCGCCAGTAACGTCTACTAGTTTTTAAAACATAATGCCACCAACTTAATAAAACTAAGTATAAAAATAATGCTTAACATTTTTTGCTTCATAAGTCTGTTAATAAAAACACATCCAGGTTAATAAATTAAATTGTATAATTAATCCGCCTGCGTAGACTTTGAGTATTTCCATTTCCATACGTCGCAAAATGTCGATAGGTCACTCGCGTATAGACGCTGGTGATGCCATAAAAAAGCTAGTAAACATATATTATAAATTAACCAGACCCGATTGTTTTTAATGGCAACCTAATAATATAAATATTTATTTAAAAAAAATACTTACCATACTTTGCCGCTTAATTTCTGTTCGAAGTTCCTTTAGCTTCGTCTTGTTTTGTCTTCGTAAGCAACCAGCCTATGAAATATAATAATATTAATATTTGTTGTAACATTTTGTGAAGTGTTTTTTTAGGTTACTTAAAAAGGGGGGGGGGGGTAGAAGGATATTTAAAATTTTATAAAAAGATGGAATATATACATATTGTTATAGATTTCTGTTAAAAAGCCGTTTTTTAGCAAAATTGCTATCTATCTACAAATAACGTATATGTTTATTCTACAAACAATACCTAACGTTCTAAAAGTAGCTTGTTACTAGTTTTTAATCCATTTTAGAAATGCGCTTTGTACAAAAAAATATTTCAAAATATCTAATGGCAGCGCTAAGTTAGCTCCTCTCAGCTATTAAACGAAACAGCACACATTTTGCAAGGCGTTTCACCTTGAGCTCTAAATTCAGCTTGACCAGTTCTTCTATTTATGTCATCAAGATTTTACACCCAACTTTACAATTACGCGATAAGTCACAAGCACAATATTTTTTTTCTCTTTATTAATACCTCATATAATATGAAAAGTAGAAGCCCGACAAGAATGAGCCCCAAAATGACTGCCAGCAGGATGATCCACCAAGCTACGTTGATTTCATACAGCATCAGTGTCGTCATCACACTGTCGTTATAAATAAAAAAAAATTAATAAATTGATTAGAGGGCGATACAGGCAAGATTGGTAGATACGAAGTGTTTGTCAAATTCAATAAATGAAATTTGTAAATATTTTGTTTTAACTTATTAGGATGTTTTTATATATTTTATTAAGTCCATAAAAAAGTAACTGCTGAATGTAGGATAGTGAGGAAACATGGGGATGCTTCCTCGGTGGCCGAACTTGAACCGTCTTCATCCAGCCCCTTACTGCCCTTATCAGGTCGTTGCCCATCTGGAAAGAAGCTTTCCATCGCTGCTTTTTGCAGTCCTTATCCGCCCCCCAGAACCATTTTCCTTATAAGTTATCGATTTGACATGCTATATGCAGTTCGCCACTTCAGCTTTTCTTGATATTCGAGTAAAAGTTAAATTTGGAGTTGAAATTAACGGTGATTTGAGGTTTTTGGCAATTTTTTTGGAAAAGGATTGTGTCGCGTAAAGAACTATTTACATATCACTCTCCATAGCTTCCTGAGCTTCTTTAAGCCTTTTTCCGACGCAAACAATTAGAAACCACGTTTCTTATACCATAACTCTTCGTACACGTACTGGCTATAGACTTCGTCTTAAACATTGTTGAGTTAGATTTAATTAACTGCACTACTTCCTTATATTATAACTAAACTTATGCTACTTGTAATTGCCTTTACATCGAAGAAGCCTGAAGATATCTTCTAACGCTGCAGATTTTTTCAAGGTCGTTTCTTTTACTGAGTCAAGCCCATAAGCTGTAGTTAAGAAAATAATATGAGAGTCCTAAACCTACGTCAACACTTGAGAAGCTATAAATATTAACTTATAACAAACTTCATAAATAACTAATGTTTTTCTACACTGTGTTTATACTGAGTATTGAACCTTTAATTTCAGTAAGTCTTAACTCTGTTAGTAACCTAATATGTGTAACTATATCTCAATTCTGATCCAGTTAAAGGTAAATATAAATCTTTTTGTTCACGCTTGTTACCTCTTTGAAACGTTCCAATTATATCTAGGTGTTTGAACTGTAAGATACAGTTGTGAAGTGATTGTTATATTTTTCTCCTTTAATACTGATTCTGAAATAAATAAGACAAAATATTTGAGAAATTTATACATGTATACCTACTAATACTATCATTAATGTGAAAGTGAGTCTTTTGTGTGTCCTTTTTCCACGTCGCAAAACGCATCTAATTAAGCTCAAATTTAGCAGAATTAGTTGAAGGAAGATTCGAAAAAGGCTACTTTTTGAAAAATTTAAATTCTCGCAGGAATGAGTATAGCCAAATTCCACACAGACAAGCTATAGCTGCAGCTATAGTAAACTTTTTACTATAATCAAGGAAATTCCGTTTCAACTATCAATATTCCTTACCCAATTTTCCCGGAGCCATGTTAAAAGAAAGTTTAAAAATAACTTCCTGCCCCGTACGTAATTCCTCTATAACGCAGGACGCGACCATCATGTCCCCAACAACTGTTACATTCTGCTCACAATCCAGCAGCTTTGAATCTTTGTAGACCTGTCAATTTTTTATTTCGTGAGTAAAAAATTAAAAAAAAAATCTTTTCGTTAAGTACAGTATTCTATAGTTACTTTTTGTCAATAGTGTTAGGTTAAAGGTGACTAATATTGTTGAACCATAAGAATCCATGAACTGCATTAAAATTATGTCCAGTTCAATACGTTTAGGCAAAGCTGGTAGGGACAAAACGGATAAATTATTTATTATCTAAAAGAGTCTGATTAATAACAAATACTGTGAGTGTGAGTAATAATGTGAGAAATTGATCTCATTATAATTATGATACTCAAAACGCCTACCCGCTTTAGACGCCTCGATGGGGCAAAGTGGGTCAACAGAGAGTTATTAGTAAAATAAAATAAAAAACCGATCTTTTGCGAGAAGAGAAGAGAACCGTGCTTGTTTCGTTCCATTTGGTTTACAAACAAACAAGTAAGGCTAATTTAAATAATACGCGCTATTCTAAGAAAGCGCTTCAATCGTTTGTGTCAAAACTTCGCCATATACTAAAAGTAATATTTTTATGGCGCGGCATTATGGTTTCCGTCTTATGAATTTTCGATCAGCCTGCGCGAGTTTATCATTTTTTACCCATCCTACCAAAAAAAGGGCACAACGCCGCTAAAGAAATTTTCACTTCAAAAATCCGCTGTCCTTTCTGTCGATGACGTGCACTGCCTAAATAGTTAAAATTACTCGAAAATAATTAACATATATCAATTGAAAAGCAAAACCGGATTGGCAACTTCAACTTAAGACATAAGGGTTGTACTGTATCTGCTGTCTACTCTAATTTATCCTATCGATACCAGGCAAGTGATCATCGACTCCGACAATGATATCACCACCACGCTCGCGGCTCAAATTCCTTCCACGCCCCCAAACACAGCCAACTCTAGTAGGTACGCGATGGCGACCAGGTATTTTTTAAAGTCTTTGCTACGAAAACGGTGGTATTTTTTGCCAGATTTAGTCCACAAGCCAAGGTTTGCATCCCACTCCCACTCACTAGCAGCACTGCCTCAAAAGTTAGTCGGCCTGTAGTTGTCACTTCCATTTGCTGCCACAGAGCAATATGGCATCCTGAAGCGGCCAGGGGGTCGTGTTGCTAGTAGTTAGCAAACAAGCAAGCTGTCTACTCTATGTCAGTTGCTAGAATATTTTTTTCTAACATTTAACTTACTGTTGGAAATGTGTAGTAGTTGGAATAGTTAATATTCTGCATGATTAGTTCATATTTCACCTCCACCATATTTGTCGATCCATCGTTTTTAACCTAAAAGAAATTATACTTAGAATCACAGTATCTTAAATACATATCAAACATCTGTGTCAAAAGGACATAACCGCCAGATGGCATGTTTTGTTTACATATGTCTGTAATTCATTATTACTTCATCATTAATGTAAAAATATATTATATGGAATAATAAATTTTGTTAAAATAAACATAACACAGTATAAACTCACATAATATAAGTGTTCGATGTGCTTCCCCAAGTCTTTAACCTCACTCTTTGTAATTTTTACTACATTTCCTAGATCGGTTTTGCTGCAAATTATAATATTTCTTTAACATTTTGATTACAAAAAATAAAACACACTTGTATTAATTTGGTTGTATACGATATAATTTTATGTAGTGGTACGAAATCCTTAGTACGTGAGTCCGACTCGCACTTGATCGGCTTCTTTGAATGAATTTTACTAAATAGGAATCAAAAATATGCATTGGTGGGATATATGCGGTTATCTTAGCACCATATATTATAAACAAGTTTTGTATATTTACATGAATTGGTTTTTCTGAAACGCCCTTAACGATTCAAATCAAATTTTGTATGGAGATTATGTTTTACTTATGAATTTTATATAGAAAGGATTATTCCTGACATAATTTGTTTAGTAATATTTAAAAATAATGACTCCAACACTCGGTATAAATTGATATTAGCTTGGCACTACCACAGCTGAAACATCCATTTTATTCAGTCATCTCCTTCGATAAATCCGAAAACGTAGAGAAATTTATGGCGCTGCGATAAAAAGTATAAATGACTGGCCATGTGAGACGACATATAGATAGTCGGATGCGCTCGGCGTCAGTCTCGCTATGCACTTTATCTCACATTACTCTGTCTTCGATGACCGACTGAATTAAAGATTGTTTAAGCTACCACTTAACAACTTAACACCAGATGACGCCGAGCGCAGCTCGGAGCACCCAAGTACTATGTGAAAAAACCCACCCAACTACCGAGACTCCACTAAAGTCACTGATCAGCAAAACAGTGTCTTCTTTGGTGAAGGTGGTATTCTCTGCAGAACAATTAGCGTAAGCCTTAACCACAACTGATATATCCTCGTCTGAACTCGTCAAAGTACTCGTCTCCAGCACTATATCGCCAATTACCTGACACAGAAAAAACACATCAAGTCATCTAAAAAGTTCAAAGAAATAAATACGGTAGTAAGGTCGGTGTTGTGTATAAGTATAGAAGTGCCCAAGTTATAATTTATGGAGGCTATTTATAGAGCTCGAAGGTGTAGTTAGCACCACTAACGCAGAAAGTGTTATTGTAAGTCGGCTGTTATATCAGTATCATTAGATGAGTATTACTTAGCACTATTAAAGCAGTGCAAAAGACTGCTACAAAAGCAATAAGAGCTGTTAAATTACTGAAAGCAGTATTTGGGAATGCTGAAAGCGTTAGAGGAACGCTTGAGGAAAAGCACATTAGCATGTATGTAGTAAAAGCGAATAAAACACGAATGTCAGGTTTTAAGATAGACAAATATGCAAGTAAACAGTTGCAAGAGCTAATTACTAAAAGAGTATCTCAATACCAAAAAGATTTAAGAAATCCAACGAAAATTAAAATTAATCAAATCCGATCAAGATCAAGAGAGGTGTTCAACAAGACTGAATTTAATAACATAACATAACATTTTATTTTATACCCCTAAGATGGCAAAAAAGCTAATAGGCCGCCTGATCGTAAGCGGTCACCGCAACCTATAGACGCTTGCAACACCTAGGCGTAACTCACGCGTTGCCGACCCTATAGAAATCTAATAACTTCGATCTTAAGGATTCCATATTGTAGTCCTTAGAGAAAACCTTGGCATGGAGCTTATTCCACAACTTAAGTGTTCGAGGGCGGAAATCCTCTGAAACCGCACTGTACGTGAACATTTAGTTTAAAAGGTGTGAGGATGAATTCAGATGCCGATGGTAGAAAGTGGCTGTAGACATCATTTCGAACAATTCCTCAGAACACATGCCATTATACATGCTTTAGAACACACAAGGGTGGCAAACTCTCGCCTCAGACTTCAAGATTCGATGCGGATTGTGAGTTCCGTCTACGATTCTCTCAGCCCGTCGTTGAACCGAGCCATAAGAGCTAAGCTGGTATCCAGGTGACCCGTCGAGTAATGGTATAATAATCTGAGGGACGATTTCCACACAGTCCTTAAAGCGTCAACAGAAACTTGATTGCAAATAATGAAGATTGTGTCGATACAGTGAGAGGGTCTGTCTTAAAATGAATGTAGCGAAGACAAAAGTTCATGTTGACCTCGAAGAATGGTAACTTAAACCCAACAATATCTTTGGTAGGACAAAAACTGGACAGAGTTAGTAGTAGGAGTAGTACGTACGTAGGCGTCGGGCGTAATGAAAAAGTTGCAAATAAGACTAGCATAGAAATCGGCAGGAGCAATATGAAAAAATATTTTGCAACTTCAACCTAAAGATTCCCTTGTTCTTTTGCCTTTTTCATTACTACACTCGGTCTGTTCTTCTATACGAATGTGAGTTCTGGACTATCAAGGAAGATCTCGGCAAATGTTTAGAAGCATTGGAGATTTGGGCTTACAGGCGTATTTTGGCTATCGTCACCAATCTAGGAGGATGAAGACGCGTAGGAAGGACGGAACAACTGCAGAACGTCAATACAAAGGAAAGTGGCATATGTGGGGCACATGATGTTAATTATCGATACGAGCTTCTGCAACTCATCATGATGGGTAAGATGTATCTCATATAGGAGGAAGGAGAACCAGGAGGCTACGCAACATAGACGGGAATCGCAAATGCAATCCAGCTTTTCGCCTTAAGGGCTAAGCTGTTACTGTCCTCCGGCTCTTATGGATCCGTTACATACTGGAATAAAAAGAAGTCAAGGTCGGGTACTTTTTTTTACAGGACGTTCATTTTTATATACAACAAATTAACAAAAGGCAAACTTCAACATCAGTATGTTTTTATGTGCCTCAAACATAATAAAGGTACGCCAAGGATATGGACGATTCGTATATTCTACACAAAGAATGAAGATATGGAAAAAAAAACCTAAATAACTAGAAATAATATTTTTTGGTTTGTTACCCAAGTGCTGTTGGACAACAGACGCGAAGATAGTCGACATAGCACTCGCTGACAGTTTATCTGTCCGTCGCACTCGTACCCGCAGTTTTGCGGCACGCGTGTTACGGGCACGCCAAGCACGCTCATCCGTACGCACATAGAGTACGCCACGTCACCCGTATTATTGATCTCCACTCTAAACACTTCTGTCTCCGTCGAACCTATGACGTACGATTTTTGATTGCTGCAACGTCAAAGCAGGCACTTGTACTTTTTAACTATACATTTTTTTAATCTTATATCAGTAAATATTAAAGACAATATGTGATATTTAAAACGAAGAAGACTTTTTTTATGCAATTACCCTAACAATAGTTAATTTATTTCCACGTCAAGTCATCATTCATATTATAAGATATGCAAATAAATACGAATACTTGAAAGACTGTACCTCAACTGAAATATTTTTTTTTTTTAATATTGACTATCAGTTAATTTTCTTGTCAAGACTGCTCAGTAAAAAAACCTTGTAAAAATCATTTAATACTACTGATAAAATCTAGAAAGTATTAAACCATTAAATCGACGAATCCAAAGAGTTCTTTATTATTATTTATAGTTATTCTACCTGGATAAAAATATGTTAAATTTAACTTCTCAGATGAATAATTTAGACATTTGTGATACTTTGCACGATACTAATATAAAACTGCAATAAAAAACAAAAAATAATAAAAATCAACATTTAAATTAAAGTTTAATTCCAACAAATATAATGAAAACCGCAAGGACTCATTCCAAATGAAAATAAAATTGAATAGGTACTAATTACTCTAAATCTGAGGACGCATGACTTATGGAACATATATAAAGCCACTTACGTCCAGATACACTGTATTAGTACCAGTATCACGGTGATGGGCTTGCTACCTGTCGCGTAGGACTACAGTGGTTGGTTACAAGAGGTTACCGCTTTCCAGGATCTGGTACTGCGAAGTTAGGTTTGTATATACATATATTATACTTACAAGAAATTTGAAATGATTTGAGGGTTTGGGATCGGTTCACACTTCTTTGACGAGCAATTTCCTACAAATATGTCATCGTTCACCTCCAACTTGCTCCCACTGCAGAGCACCACGTCGGTTGGATCAAATTCGTCTTTATCCAAAGGACTGATCGTCTGTTCGACCTTCACATGAATGCCTACCGTTGTATCGTATTCGCCATTCTATAAACGAATCAATTGTCGAAGTTATCCCATCAATATTTATTAAAATAACTAGAAGATACCAAAACTATCTACTAATTCAGATAACCAGTAGCATTTGGACAGCAAAGAATATGAGTTAGACAGTTAGCAAATTTTTATCATGATCAGTCGTGGTTGAGAGTATAGGACCTCACAATATAAATACAATTTCATCATTCAAAATATATTTTAGTCACAAGATACGAAACAAGAAAACAGGTAGTACCTGGTTACAGGTTTCACTGGGACCCAATAGTGTTAATGTTAATTTCGAAATGTATGCGATCAAACCCGCAGAAAAAACCATATGACTATATGAAATATGTGATGACAAAACTAACCATTGGAGTCAAAACTCTTATTGATTTACAAAACATTGGCTTCCTCTCATTTATTTGTATTACATATTGTGCTAATTTACTTTTCTCTCCGTTGTATAGTTCCAGAGTCGCTGACGGATGCATAATTTTTACTATCATTGTAAGGTCTGAAAACAAGATGAGCCAATTGCTTCTCATATGTTAACTCTTAATCATCCTACTAATAATAAATTTGTTAAAAAGGGACATTTAAAACCTAACTTTATCAAAATTTAAAACAAGAAAGATCTTTTTATTTCGATAGTAAAAAATAATCTATATGCCAATAGATAATATACAGACTTTTCTAAAGTGTTTTAATCGTGTCAATATTAAATCTCAGCAATTTTGCCATGATCGCTTTGTCGTTCACAAACCGAAGTTAATGTGATGTACTCGCCATTCATAATTTCAACTTCAAAAGCGTGATCAAGACATTTTCCACCGTATCAGTGTACAATGTCAGAGATACAAGGTTTCCCTGTTTGACAACGTTTTACTCAGATTAATTTATTGATTTAGTCTTTAGCACATAGATAGTCAATTTAAAGTCACAGTTGGAAAGAGTGGCGCACCCCTCTAGATCACAATAGCTTTAAAGGTCTTTTCATAGACTAAAGTATTACGCAAAAAAGCTAATTGTGTATACTCCTTGTTTACATAAATAGGTGCAGCGTGTGTATGTGCTTTACGGTACTCAAGATTTTTTGATAATCGGCTGGTTCAGAAGCCTGGAAGACGTCAAGCTTGTATTGGACAAGACTAATAATGATCCTGTAAAACTTCTTAAAGACAAGTTTTAGTAGCAAAGCGAATAAGATTAGTCGTGCTATATTATAATATAAAATTACTGCGCTTCTGGTCCATCTCTGGCGTTGTCAATTCGATGGTATCTCTTACCAGAAAACCTCTGAAGGACATGAAGTATATGAATTTTCACTTGCTTTTAGAAGCTCTGATGTGATTCCATCTTCACTCGCCGTATTATGGTATTTAAGATATTTTAACGCTTATGTATACTTTCGAGTTAATTTAACTTTGGGGTCTCTCATCGTAATGTTTACATGATTTTCAGTAAACAGGATTGTCTAAAAAAATGATATCTTTCAAAATTTCAGGATTGGACAAAACCTTAGGTAAATCTCCCCAATTCCTCAAATCTGTAAATGTCTTCATACATAAACCCGACTTCATAATCCGAATGTGTGATGATGACCTTCAGCAAATACCATCTGATAATTCTGGGGATAAATTTTAAGAGGCTTGTGGACCAAAACCTCTCACTACCTTCAAATACTTAGTTGCCTTTCTGATAATAGAGAAAATGGTCTATATCATCTATTGGAAGTACAGTGCGAAGAGATCTTTAGACTTCTGACGGTCCAGTAATGTGCCAGAAAATCCTTTCTCAGCTCTCTATCTTCTCATTGGTCTTTAATATTTGTGCTTTCAAGAGGTAGTTTTCTATTGGATCAAAAGGTAGGTCTCAGATAGGTATTTTAGCACCCGCTGCACCGCCGTCGCCAGTAAATAAGAATAGAGAATGAGAAAATAGTATAGTATTAGAATAGAGAATCCTTCTAATACTATACTAATATTATAAATGTGAAAGTTTGTATGTCTGGATGGACTCAATCACGCTTTAACCACTGGACGCATCGGAATAAAACTTGGCATACACATAGGTCAGGTCCTGGAATAGCATATAGGCTACTTTATATCCCGAAAAATTTAAAAGTTCCCGCGGGAATAACTATAACAGAGTTTAAAGAACAATAGATGTAGCTTGCTATAGTAAACTGTATTAGTTTAATTAAAGAGATAATTAAGGAGTTCCACGCCGATAACCAAATTCAGGACAGGCGGAGCCGCTGGCAAAGTCTAGAGTTGGCCATGATCATTAACGTGACACACAGACAGGTTGGGGATTGCAGAATATGTTTTACTACTTAGGTAGGTACTCCTATTTCAACAGAGGTACCCGACCCGAAGTCATTCATGTATACTTAAACATTACTCACTCGCGTCCACTTTTTTTAGTTTTTTGGGATAACTCACTACCATGCACGACTTAAAATCGAAGTAAGTTTCATTTTCTCGTTTCTGAAAATGTTAAATTACTTTTAATGGTCTTAAAGATGATATCAAAAGCAGGTATAAGCTGGTAATAAATTTTGTTTTAAATATATATTGAAAGAAGGAGAACCCAACTAGAAAATAAATTACTTGACATATAATTATAATATACTAAATTCTAATTAAATTTTCTTTCTAGATTTAAAGAACATCTAGTCCTATAGCATATTAATACTGTACGCACAGAGTCAAGAAATAAGTTTATAAAAAAACGCTTATGTTATGTTTACACACTGCTAAGTATACGGCTATATCGAGATATGCAAAAATCATCCTTTCTCATTTTCTCACTTGAGTATAGCTCTACAGTTCATCGGTTTAAAGCTGTACTACAGTTCGTCGAACTGGAAAGCCTGCCCATTGCCTAATCTTCTTCTAACTATCTATCTTCTAACCTTCTGTGGATCTACATTCAGCAATTAATAATAGCCATGTTTTTAATACTAATACTTTACCGTTAAGTCGGGGTACACTATATTTAGCAGCTTAACGTTGATCCAAGCAAAGCAGCGTATCACCGCCACACGGTCTCTGCCGCCCAGCATAGACCCCGGAGCTCCGACCACCAGTTCTTTTAATTAAATTAATTTAAAAGTAATTAAATAAAATTTTAAATAAAAATAAATAAAATTGGAATTAAATTTGAAATTAAATATCATATTTTTACAACAGCCTATTAACTAAAAAATACATCGCCTATCGTCTATAAGTACTCGAAAATTGGATGAGTTCCTGAAGGCGAACATAATTCTTATATCTATCTTATATATATAAAAATTACGTGTCACGTTGTTTGTCCGCGATGGACTCCTAAACTTCTGAACCGATTTTGATCAAACTTCGTAACTATCTGTAATTTGATTCAACTTAAGAGATAAGATAGTTTTTATCTTGATCTGTTAAGTGCGAGCCGGACTCGGGCACTTTAGGTAAAAACCAACTTTCGCCGGTTTACAGCGGAACGGCAGCGGAACAACGTTCGCCGGGACCGCTAGTATATTAATATGAAGTGCTACTGCATATACTGTGGCTTAGTTATCTGGCTAACTTTTACTTTGGCTTATAATATTTATTCTTTATTCATCCGTTCTGACCATTACAACCGTTGCTGTCATAGTCGCTTATTGCGGAGAGACTAAGTCCAAAAGCACGGTATGCTTCTGGCTGAATCTTCTGCTTGTAGTGAATAGGCTGGTCCTGTCGGATCAGGTCGGAGCCCAAGTAGATGTACACGGCTCCATGACCATCGTCTTCGAACGGTGCAGCTATTGCCACGTCTAAAACAGAATTTTAATCGGAAATCATAACTTATTAATGAAGTTAATCCAGGGTCCTATTTTAAACATGTTTAAATTTTAGGCTTTAGTTTAATTTGTTTTTATTAGAAATTCGTCTGTGTAGTATATACCTAAAAAATATACGTATATAAAACAGAAATAAACAAACAAAAACATGTAAATAGTATTGTTTAATATAATACTGTTTTCTAAAATATTATAACTAAAAGTTTTTGACGGTAATAGTAAACTAATAAACGGATTTAGATGAAATTTAGCACACAGATAGACAATAATCTACATTAACATATAGGTAGGATACTATTATCCTGATCGAGAATCCCCACTGTGGAATACCGTTAGTATGTTAATGAAAACAAAATTATCATAAGGTATTTATAGGTACCTTGTCAAAATATTTCTAATGCCTTGTTTTTTGATTGTTTTTGCTTAAATATTAAATTAAAAAAAAATATATATTTATTTTTAAACCAAAGATGTAGAAGTAAGGTGGGCGCGAGACGGGGGGCGAGTGCACCCGTGTATCATTTAATGTCGTCACTGGCCATAAATTTTGTCGCGGCGACGCCATGACTTCTTAACGTTGTCGGATTTATTAAAGGCGATAACTAACTTAAGAATGAATTTGCTATTAGTTTGCATCTCCAATTACCGTCACTGTTATCGCCGTCCAAGTCGCCGAGATTTGCAATTGCATAGCCGAAATATGCTCCGTCCTTTTCACCCTCAATCGTCCTCCACTTTTTTAACGAAGCTAGTCTATCCTTAAATAAAAAGCATTTTTTAATTATACGTTTAATCATAATTCAACCAGCTACAGTTCGTTTGATAAAATTTATAAAGTAAATTTTTCTACCTGTATATTATTACCACTTCTTACTCACATAGCTTCGTATCATGTTTATATTATATTTCCTTACATATCTTCTTTGCGGCTTTTGCTAGACAAGTATATTTTTTCATATTAACTTTAAAAAAAACGTTTAATTTAATTATATAAGTGTAGTATTAAAGTCCATCCATCTATCTATCTAATATAAGGAAAACAATATCAAAGCTTGGCTTTTATAAACTTTTAAGATATCTGAACTTTAGTTGAGCGACATCATTTCTCCAAATCATGTATAATGGAATCTGCCACATTATAACTGCAATCCAAGTCTTGTACGGCTCTCGTAGTGACACTACCAGGACAACTTTTACTACCATCACTTTTCTTTATACTCAAACCAAGCAAGCCAGCGTATGTACAAACTGCTATGTAGTACTTTTTGACAAAATTTCATTGTGGAATGCTTGTGTTTGTAGTTTTTAAATAGATTTGAAACTTGCTTATATATTGCTTCAACATTGCTTTAAATTAATAAATTTTAAAAATATTCTATTTTTAGATTTGTAAGAGGCTGTGTTGACAAAGTATGATATTTCAGACCATGTATGTACTAAGGCAAGTAGTTGGCATCTGGCAACCCAGAGCAGAAAATTAAATAACAACATTCATAAAATATATATATTCATAAAATAATCTATATATATATATATATATATATATATATATATATATATATATATATATATATATATCTATATATATATATAGACTGATCTGAAAAACCCACAATGCATGTCTAACAAATATTTTACACTACACATACTCTGAAAAAACCATCATGCATAGTCAAAAATAGGGTTGAAAGTACGTCTTTGCAGAGATTACTACATTCTTGCCCGTTTAAAGAAAGTGAAACAAAAAAAAAGCACTGTCTATTTAAAAACTAACGAAAAAACTTAATAGCTTCTTTTTATTTGGTACAGTGCCATCTGTAATTATAAAAGCGAATCATTATGAATTAAAAAAAAAATAACTCACTATTTATAAACAACAGAATTTTTAGTCTTCTTAAAATATAACTGGCCACTTTAATTTTTTTTTCATACGGAATATTAAAGGTAGATCGGTTCGCGCGTACCTTAAGCCAAGTGCAAAGTGTGAATAAAATTATTTATTTTCCTTGTAGGTGTAGTGTAAAGCACTATGTATCACTCGGGATGAAAGGCGATTCCCACTTTGTGTGTTTAAACTACACCCTTGCCGGTAATCAGTTACTTTGACCCCTCGGTGCACCATGTACTATTATTACTAGGCATAGAATGTAACGTACCTGTCTATTTGATAAATAGATATGCACAACACCGCGGTTGTAAGCCAACGTCCTATCTTTTTTCGTATCTTTGACTGCGAATGCTGGTGCTCCAACAAGCAAGTGATCACGCGGAGAGTTAGCATCTAATTTTGCAGCGCAGAGAGCATTGCCGAACAATGATCCCACTTGACCACTCGGATCTTCTATTCGTTGTTTTACATCTGTTTTGTAAAAGATAATAACCTGAAAAGGAAATAATGTTAGTTTATATTAGTTATTTATATTTTACAGTCGCTAGTCCAAACCAGTCCGGACCAACTCACTACCTACATCACAGTATATAAGTAATAACACCTTGAACTTCATAACTTAATTAAATTTTTTTATTTTAATTTTAATTTCGCGTGTAAATCGTTAGATTGGTAAAGAAATATTAGCAGCTTAAAGTGAAATTATAACGAAATATGTTTCTTAATTGATTTTAAAAAAAAAGGTTTTTTTTCGTTCATCACTTTCCCCACTAGAGAGCTTTTCGGTTTCACTTATGCAAGAAATATGATTTTCCTGCAGATTTTTTCCAGTACTATTTAATGTAATAACGTAAGCTTGAAAAAACACAAAGTAGACGACCTTTCCACCAACAAAAAGCCAGCTGACGTTTTTATTTATTCAAAATTACATGTAAACTATCATCTGACACATTTTCAAGTGAGAGGAAATCACTGAATGAAAAATTTTTTTTTGAATGTTTGTGTGACCAGCTGACGTATAATCCACCACGGTACGGCCAGCTGACTTTTTTTTATCTTCAAAGAATTGCGTTAACTATCATTTAACAAATTTTCAGTCGGGAGGAAATTATTGAAAACTTTTTTTTTTTTAAGTGATTGAGAGGCTGCCGCCCCCCCCACCCAACAACGGAGCTGCCTAATAGTGGCGGGTGTACAACGGCAATTTCGCTCGAAAACTGCAAATCGATATAAAGTTTAGCCGTTTGGCACACGGGTACTTAAGGGGAAAACAACAATTTTGAGCCGCAGTTCCTCAAAATAGGGGGAGGTTATGATGTCATCAATCGTGTGGGGTATCAAATCAAACGGCTTGATGAGCCGGTTCTAAAAATTTACCACACTATTACCTTTGGGCTGCTTTGTTGTTTAAAATCCAAAAAGTATTTTCAAAACATACCAAGTTTGGGACCCTCCAAGAAGAAGGCGGCTCAGTATTTTTCTCTAATATATACCTTAAATGATAGTTAATATACTCTTTTTTACACCCTAAAAGCAATTTGGAAAATATTGAAAACAAGTATTTTTTTTAATCCCCCCCCCCCCGGGAAATTATTGTTTTGCCCTAAAGTACCTGTGTGCCAAACGGCTAAACTCTACATCGATTTGCGGTTTGCGTACACATAGGACTATAACTAGGGAGTTGGATGGAGCGAGGTAAACTAGCGTTTTGACGCGTCTTTGATGAAGGCTTTAATGGACGGTAGCTGAAAGTCACTATGGAGATCGAGATTTGGCATGTAGAGCGTTGCTCCTACTGCGCTTCGCATAAAGCAGTTTTGCATTACTTGCAAGGAAGTTAGTAGTGTTTGTGTGACCAAATACTACGCTCGCGTATGCAAGTAAGAACTTATTATTATGTACGTGTTTTTAAACATCTGCATAAAATATTTATTAGTACCTACAAATATTTATATCTCTCCATCAAAAATATTAAGTGTTTCAAGTATAAGTTTAAAAAAATCATCGATATTGGAACTGTCTTTGATAATTTAGGAAAACCTTATCTACTTTTTCAAATACACAAATATAATTAATTTACCTTTCCTTTTCCTTTTTCGCCATAAGGTGTACTTATAGCAGAAAACTGCAAGGGCCCATCATCCAAAAAATTTCCGTAGGCTACACTGTATCCTGACAAAAAAAATTATGAAATTTTTGAAGGTTCGTTAACACGCGAGTAATTCCCTTAGTTACTCTGATGTTACAAAAATAGGCGAAACGGTGAGCGCTTAACATCCGGCGGATTGTTAGGTACCTTAGTGGTTTAAAAAAAAACATCCAAAATCTACTGATTACTATGCATAAATCTTTATAATGAAGGCAACAGCCATCGAGAACTTGTTTACAATAATATATGCATGATTTGGCATGTAACGATGCACAGCATCTGTGAGATGGCGTTGTAGTGTTTCCGTTCAATTTTTACCAATTTTACTTTACAAATCAGTAGTTCACCTTTTAATCAGACAACTAATAATTGAAATCTTTATTTCTGACAAACACATGTTAAATGTAAACGACATATTGTCTCTTCGAAAGCCGAGAGCAGAGCAACTAATTTTAATCAATTATACTTGCCTGCCTGGTAGCAAAATAACTAAACTTACCTCATGCAACCCGTAGGTTGGCTTGCATTTTACTTCCTCTATTCTTAATAACTGTATCATGAAGATTAAAGCGATGAAATTATTATACATCATAGAGGATAGAATACATCGATTCTAAAACAGTTCTGTAATTTAGCTTCAAAAAGTTTGTAACAATCCGAGCAGCAGGGCTATTTCAAAAACTGAAATAGGTTGGTGGGTTTAAACCGTACCGTACTTCGTGATGCAGGTATTTCTGTATCACCTGGCAGCTTGCGTTCAGCTTCGCGACTGTAGCGACTCTTCACTGGTACAAGCGAGAGAGAGAAATCTACTAAGCGAAATTACGTTCTCGCAATGTTATTGTAAACAAATCACTGGTAGATCTGGCCCTTCATCTCACAATTTAACAATTATCTTTAAACCTACTAAATTTTACATAAATTTATCGACTAGATTGTATGATGTTAAAATAAAGTGTGTTTGTTTTAATGTTGGTAATATCAAATTATTATTAAAATTTATACTTTCAAGGATTTTCTGTAGAGAAATCGAAATAAAATAAATGTAAAAAATTATAATAAGATTGAGTACTCAGATCAAAAGCTGAGAATTGAGAAAAATGCATTATTTCATAGTATTTTTTGTTTCACACAGCGTCGTTAAGTGGCCACCAGGAGCTATAAACACGTCTCTTACAGATGCTGTGCACATGCCAAATAATTATGCAAGTTTTACATAAAAATAAAACTAGTATTATTTTCAGCGAAGATACACAGCATCCAATTAAAGGCTCCTGTTTAGAGACTTCTATGAAGCACTGACCGACTGCATGCACCCTCCTGGGGCTACTGATTGGTCGCTCGTTGATGGGGTGATCGAAAAGCGGCGTGATTGGTTAAAATTAAACGGATATACTACACTACAACGCCATCTCACAGATGCTGTGCGTCGTCTCTGCAAATAATACAAGTTTTATTTTTATGTAAAACTTGCATCATTATAACTGTGCAATATTTAATAAGATAAAAACAAAATAAAATAGTTACATTGCATCATTATATGTAAGAGTAACTTTATTCTTTATTTTTGTTATTTATTATTTTATTAACTTTCTCACTTTTTAAGTTATACTTGTATCATATTAATGCTTTGCTTTACTTAGAAAAGTGTTGATAAATGAGATATAAAAGAGCCTTTGGACAACAGTTTAACATTAAACTTACCAAAATTATAGTCTATCCGTTGTTTTCGGTAAAGGGCCAAGACTTCCTTAATTTCTTTCGGCACTTCTTTCTCTCCGTCGTAAATCATGGCCCGACCTTAAATTATCATTAAGTATTACCTTGTTAGAGTAAAATCAACATTAATGTTTCAGTTTTTAAAAGTAAATACTTAATTTATAATTTCGCAGTTTGTTTAACATGGCGGTCTATCCTGCTTACCAAATCAAATCTACGTGAAAGAAGAAGTAGTATTAGCTGCATAAACGTCTCAGAACCCAAAATAATTAGCTTTGGATTTCTGTCTGTTACTGCGTGCATTAGAAAAAAAATATGAAACCGATTTTGGCGCAGTAAAGCATTTGACTGTACTGTACGTAGATGATTTATGCAAAAGCTAGTCAATATCAAAAATATGTTTATTCTTATTATTCGTTTTTGTCTAGTTTATTCGTTTGTTTATTATTGAATGAAGATTTACTCAAGCAAGTCGTAAGATGAATGCACATAAAAATTTCAGTTACCTTAGTGCTTCGTGTTTACTTAATGTTCATCCAAGGATTCGTTTGACCGCGGTGTGCTAGAAAATTGCATATTTCCGCGGATATATTAATCGGATATGGATATGCGAAGCGAATATATATCTTCAATCGGAGTGATATGTGACATATCCAATCTTTGTCCGGAGTTACTTAGCCCATGGCTAGGCAGAATGTTTTAGTAAACTATTCTTAAGTCTTTGAATAAAGAAAAATCGAGGACACAAAAATCTGTTTCTTAAAATAGTGTCGAGACCTGTAGGTGAGATTTTTCTATTCAAACTCTTTTTGAAGTTGTTTCTACCGAGTTAAATTGTTATCCCTAATTAGACATACCCTTGCGCAACTTGTAAATCGCAGATCCTATACATATAAGTTGGACATGGCTGTCTTTTATCTTTGCATCATCACAATTACAAGTTGCATGTGTATAGTAAAAACTAATATTATATCTACTTACCGATGACCATAGCAGGACCGCCAACTATAATTTTATCGTCTTTTGATATATCCGTGCTCCACCCAAAAGAATCCATGCAGTTTTCTGTAACAAGTTCATAGTTAACTTTAGAAGGACCAACAAACTCTGCTATATGTTATTAGATTTCTGAAGGATCGGCAACGCGCGAGTGATACCTTTGGTGTTTTAAGCGCCTATATGCTACGGTGACCGCTTACTATCATGCGGACCGTAAGCTTGTTTGCCACCTTAGTGGTATAAAAAAAAAAAAAAAAAAGGAATGTTTATATTAACAACTAAAATACGCACTGGCGCATTAATGAGTCCCACCATCTATCTCCAGGATGCATCATTAGACCCCGTCACCAAGTGTTATGTAATGTATTGGAATTGATCAAACTTAATGAGTCCAAACTTGATGGATTTACTAGAAGCCATTGAAGAGTTCCATTATCCACCTTCAGGTTCAATCATCGGATAATTTTAGATTTAATCATGTTACTGTATTGTCACCGGTATAACATACATTAGCAATTTAAAAATCAATGATTAAATTCGTCTATCAAGATTGATTTATGTATTGGTAAGATTAGTTATAGTACGAGATATGGCAACCTTTGCGAGAAAGTACGTACGTTTCCCTTGTGCGCCAATCACGACCCCAGCTAGTGATCAGAATTCATAGAATTTTCACTAAAAAGACAACGCACTGCTGTCCTGATCGGCATATATTACAATGTGTAGCCAAAACTAAAATATATTTCGTTTAATTTAAAAATTTTAAAAACAATATTAGTCACACTAACATATACAATCAGTATTAAATGCATAACTATTTTAGTTATTTTTCTGTATAATTTAAAATAATTATGAAAAAGGCTGCGCGTTATAAAATGACTGGCTGACAAAGTGTTAAGACGGCTGTTTTTATATTCTTTAGCCTATTAAAGCATGGTAGGGATAGTTCATGCCTGGCCTTAGAGGAACACGGCCCCCATAGCCGCGTCAGGATGCCATGTGATTTGGGGGCACGGTAGTGCTCTTGGTAAGACAACGCAAGGGCGCTAACATTTATCTGGTATAATCCAAACCCAAGTTATGAGGGTTCAAAAAACGACGAAACGCTTCGAGAAAAGGTAGGTAGGCTTCGCATGGCTGGATAAACAAAATTCTCGGAATATGATGTCGACAATAGTTTTATTGAACACTAGCTTCTGCCAGCGGCTTCGCCCGCCCTAAATTTCGTTATCGGCGTAGGTTTTTAGGCAACTCCTCAAGTATAGAAAAAAAACAAACAATCAAATCTTTCCTCTTAAATGGCATAATACATTCGTGTCAGTGAAACCATGGAAATACACATACAAAATTTCAACCCAATCGATCAAGCCGTTTAGTAGTTGACAAACAGCAGCGCCACCTACCGGGTCCAATTGTATTTTTAAATCATTCAGGAATCCATCGAAATACCCATATAAAATTCAGCCAATCTGTTCAGCCGTTTAGAAGTTATGTGAAAAAGATAAGTACGAAAGGATAATTTTTACTACCTGTAGTCCTATTACCCGTTTTCGCGTAGGAATGGAAGGAATGAAGCATTTTCCTGCGGTAAAAAGTTGCCTATGTTCATCAGGGATAATGTCGGCTTCTAATGGTAAAAGAATATTTCAAATTGGTCCAGTAGTTTCGGAGCCTATTCAATACAAACAAACAATCAAATCTTTTCTCTTTATAATATTAGTATAGATAAAAAATTTCAATTGCATAGCTTATTGCATAGCTTTATTGATATCTAAAAAACCCCGATTAGGTCACTGACTCACTGATGATCATCAAAATTCTTAGGGTACTTGTTGAAGTCCTAGAAAGCTGAAATTTGGTATATTAATTTAATTTAATAAGAATAGACATAACCCTAAACGCTTTTTTCTCGACAGTTCTATCTCTTAGACTATTGGTTACAGGTGAAACTAGTAAAAGTGTGTTAAAAGGTACAATAATAATAAATAAAACAAATAAATCAGCCAAAATTTTTTAATGGCTTTTTTATTATTTTTTATGTCATTCGCTTTGATTAATTGACCGAAACGATCCAACGGCTACTTCTGATCCTCACAAAGCTCGTGATTATTTTGGACCCATCTGCCACTACATTTCTATGAACAATAAGTCTGTTTTTTAAATTATCAAGTGCATTATTCGTTCATATCGCTAACTTTTCAGTAGGTAAAGGAAAACCATTCACCAGGCAACCTGCATACGTCGCCACATTCTACGTTGGACCCGCGTGATGGACTGCGGCCCAAATCTACTTCGTCCAATTTGTAGGGTACCCCAACAGTAGAGACGTATGAGATGAACGATATAAATGAATCATAATTAGAGTACTTACCAATGTTCTTTATAAAATAAGATCGATTATTTTCTTCTATGGTCTTCAATTGTTGCAATTGGAGCTTAGACGAGGGCTCGTATTTGAAACATCGTCCGTATGTACCATAACGTGTCCCTGCATAATCAATAATACAAATATATAAAAACCTTTCCTACTCCTAAAAATTTAGTATGAAGACAAACTTCAACTTCAAAGAAATCATTTGAAAAGTGTACACACACTATTATTTATTTTCCACAGACTGGGCTGTGCCCACACCTTTTGCGCAGAATTCAGTTATTGCCGTGGGATTCCAATAGGAACCCCTTGACTCGAAAAAAAGCTATTTATATTAGGAGGTATTTATATTAAGGGACGAAAGGCACCCAAGCCTGACGACATATTTTGGCATTCGAACGAAAAGAGCGTATTTACTGTGGTTTTCTGGATAAGATGAGTGAATAAGATATCTATTTCTGTCACACGACAAGAGTTAAGATTACAAGCATTAGACATGCCGAACTCACCTTTTAGACTCTCTAGTTCTAGAATTCTCTAATTCGGGTAAAAAATAACAAAGCGCACTAAACAGTTGGCGACTTTCAAAACGAGACAGGGAACTATTAAAATAAGTAATTAATTATTCAATTCTAAAAGCTGTTGAAATGCAACGTGACGTACACATAGGAACATGTCCAAAACTGGCAGAATTTAACCTACAAAATTGTAAAAACTTTATTTTAACTTTAAATTAAATATGTACTGTTTGTTTTTTCACATAGAGTTTTTGTAAATTATAATAAAATTATCGTTTAATATTCTATTTAGTGTGGTTCTTACCAAAAACATAAAATCAACCTAATTTTTTTTCCGCTGGTAGAAGTGAAAAGTTGTATGTTTCACACGATGGCAATTTTTTTTAGTCCCGTGCCCCTTGCGTGTAAGTCAGCACGACTTTAAATCCTTCTCTGTGCTCATTAGTTTACATAAGAATATAGTTACTTGTTGAACAAACAGCTTTCTCAAATTAAATTATTTTGTCACACGCTCGATCAATCGAGACAATCTTGATCTCGATTCTCGAAAAAATCAAACTAATTTTGTGCGAGTTTTTGAACACACTTTTCGTGTTGGAAAGGTAAACATGCTTGGAGGAAGGCACACCTACAATACAAGTGTAAAGTGTATATTTCTGTGTTGTTGTTTTTTTCTTTTAAAACGTTACTTTTTTTAATATAAGGTACTCACTCGATTCCGAGCATATAGCCTGTTCCGCATAAAGGGGCGCACATACCTGTAAAATAATAATAAATTTTAGCCTTTTGTGCGCAAATCGGAACTACTTTAACTGCCTTGATGGCACACTTGCAAGTGACGCTGCTTATTGAACCGAGGGCGTAGGTTCGATTTCTGCACAGAGTACTCATTTTTGTGATCAACTTCTATGCTTTGGAACTGGGTGCTATGTTTAATATGGTAGGTAGGTATGATAGATTGTACATAACAATTTTAGATGAGAATATTTTCTAGTTTCGTTCTTTTGAGAGCGTGATTTTTCAGTAGTCGGGTTTCGGTTTTTTAAATTATTTTTATTTTAATTACGTTAGGGTTATAATTTCCTGATAAAGTATTTGCAGAGCCACTTTATATTTTTTGTTTAAGTTTTATTGTTTTCCGTGTACGTAGGCAGGTAATACACCGAACTTATATAAAGTTTTATATTTTAAAATTTAAAAGACTTTATAACCTTGCCAATTCCTCAAGAGATCTTGAATCATGAGTATTTTTCAGTTGTTTTCTTGGGTCATACCAAGGAACAAATAAGTAACTCATCGAAAGACCTGAGTCTGCTGGGGGCCACATAGGCCTGTCCCTTAACGAATAGTGACTTCCCTGATTTAATTATTGTTTTATCTAGAGTGCACCCTTGCAACTTGTGTATAGTACCTGCCCAAGTAAGAATTAAGGGTAACATTTTGCGTGAAATTTCTCCCGATCCTCCTAATCCGTCAAATTTAGCAGCAGTCAACGTCACAACGTTGCAGAGAAACTTCCTCCCGCAAACGCTTGGGTTTTGGAATGAGCTCCCTGCCAAGGTTTTCTCTAAGGACTACAATATGGGGTTCTTCAAGAAAGAATTTATTAGATTTCTGAAGGGTCGGCAACGCATGAGTGATACCCTGGTGTTGCAGGCGTCCATAGGCTACAGTGATCGCTTACCATCAGGCGGACCATAAGCTTGTTTGCCACCTTAGTGGTATAAAGAAAATTACAAAATTTAAAATCAAAATATTTTTAAATTTCAATAACAAAGTGTGTAAACGTTCTTATTTAGAAGTGAACTTGCGTTTTGTTTAGAATAGCATGGATTTAGAATGTCCGTCTGCCATTATCACTGTTTTTAAGTGCTTTCGATTTAGTAGATATTTTTCTGGGGTTATATTTATTTTACTGATCAATTACGCTTTACTTGTCATAATGGCTTTAATTCATATAAAGTGCCGTTTAACTGAATACTTGCTGGATTCATTTTCCAAACTATATAAGTATTGAGAATCAACAGCATATCATTTTTTTTGACCGGATTACCCTTGTCATTATTTCACCTCTCGCCACTGTTACACACGTTTGTATTTTAACATAATTTAAACATTTGTACCATATTCCATAATGAAATAAGTATCTATCTTTATACATTAAAGAGGAAACTGTCTGATTAACTGATTGATATTTCAAAGCAAAGGTATACAGGGTCTAGGATTTGAAGTTTTGCAATAAGGTTCCTGCTATTACGTAGGCGAGTAATAAGAAAGGATTTAACAAAAAATCATCCTCTAAGGGAGTAAAATAGGGGTAAGAAATTGAATGGAAATCCGTACTTTTTGAAGCGAAATGTATAAAACTTAATTTTGCCTTAAAGTTGAAAATTAAGATTGATGTGATTAACCGTTTTTTGAATATCATTCCCTAGAGGGCAAAATAGGGGATGACAAATTCTATGAGAATTATGAAAAAATCATTTATCACTTAGCTGTTTATGAGATTGTTGCGAAGTGCATAAATAGCACGATTTTTTATTGCGATTTAATATAACGTCACATAATGTCCAATGACACCCGGACTATAATAAAGAATACGAAGTAATAGACACCTCATTCATTAATTATTATTTTTATGGTTTTAAGTAGGTTCATATTAATTCTAATATAGTATTTATAAAAACTATCAACAAAGCACGAGTTTAAAATCAACGCTTTCAGTCTTAATTTTCGTTTAACTTACCAGAAGCATTGAGTTATGGCTTTTAAGCGTTGCTCCCAGCCAAAAGTGGTGGTTTTCATGCCTCAATCTCACTTTGGCTGCCTCTGAAAAATATGCAGATAACTTAATAATAATAATAATAAAAAACATTACTGACCCATCACGTGCTTACCTACCATCTGCAAGCTCCTTACATCCATTCTGACCACAAAAATTAATACACACATTGTTGCAAACAATGTTTTGGCTCCCGCTCAGAATGGATGAAGGGTTGGGTCCCGTGGTACTTAGGAGCTCCTCCTTATAGACATGACTATTAGCCAAAAGGTGCGATGTAGTAGGGGGGCTCTCTCTGTTGCTTGGATTGACTATAAAAAGGCCTATGATTCGGTGCCTCATGCATAGCTGGAGAGGATTATAGAGTTGTATAAAATTGATGCAACTCTGAAATCTTTTTTAGGCTCTTGTATGAGGCAATGGACCACGGTCCTTCGTCAACCAGGCAGCAGCGACAGTCCTCCTGATCCGCTTGACTTTATAAGGATTGAGCGGGGTATTTTTCAGGGTGACAGTCTGAGTCCATTGTGGTTCTGTCTAGCATTAAATCCTCCTAGCACTTTGCTGAAGATTCAGGGCTAGGCTGTCGGCTCCGTAGAGGAGGTGAAGTCATTAGTCATCTACTGTACATGGACGATTTCAAGCTGTTTGCACCGAAACACCAAGACTTGATGGAGCTACTCAATATTACAAATGTATTAAGCAGCGCCATCAAGATGGAGTTCGGTATCTTGCATGTAGAGCAGGGGAAAGTTGTAAATTCTCCGGATTTGCAGCTTTCTCAGACAGTGACAATTAAATCTTGGTATGTCAGAGTCATTGGCTATTTTGGCAGAGGACATCAGGAAATCGGTGAAGGAGCACTTTTTTTTGTCTACTGTCAAAAGTACTTAACAGTCTTCTGTCGGGCGGCAATAAGGTGCGTGCCTTCAACGGTTGGGTAATGCCACTGCTGATATACTCCTTTGGCATACTGAGGTGGACTCAGACTGAGCTGGACGCCTGGATAAGAGGGTCCGTCAACAGCTTAAATTGCATCGCATGTTACACCCGTGCTCGTCAGTTATGAGGCTGTACATTCCGCGGAAGTTGGGGGGTCGAGGCATTTTAAATGCCAAGAACCTATTTCCTTAACAACGAGTGCGGGATACATTGCGATGTTGTGACAGTTGACAGGGGCCTGACACCGCTCTCCTTGGCGAATGAGAAATGGCACAAACCCGCGGTACTCAGCACCAAGGAACGCAGGGATGTATGGAAGAACAAGGAGCTGCACGGGAGGTTCTATCGCGCCTTAACAAGGCCTGATGTTGACCTACTCGCTTCAGTGAACTGGCTACGTTTCGGAGACCTCTTTGGGGAAACCTTGGGTTTTGCCTGTGCAATTGCAGATGAGGTAATGATGACGAACAATTATCGGAAATATATCCTGAAGGACGGTACGGTTGAAATTTGTCGAGCAAGCCACCGTCCCGGTGAGTCACTCAGGCATATCATTTCTGGTTGTTCTCATCATGATAACGGCGAGTATTTACATAGGGACAACCTAGTGGCCAGGATCTTTCACCAGCAACTTGCACTTCAGTATGGACTTGTCGAACCTGAGGTGCCGTACTATCAGTACACGCCAGTGCCAGTTCTCGAAAATGGTCGTGCATTGCTCTACTGGGACCGCTCTATCATCACGGACAGGACTATTGTTTGCAATAAGCCTGATATCCTGTTGGTCGACCGATCCCAGCGCAAGGCGATGCTCGTCGATATCACAATACCACATAACGAGAACCTCGTGAAGGTGAAAAAGGAAAAGCTCAGCAAGTACCTTGATCTGGCTCACGAGGTAACCGCCATGTGGGATGTTGATTCGACGATCATTGTTCCGATGGTCGTTTCGGCGAACGGCTTGATAGCGAAGAGCCTCGACCAACATCTCAAGAAGCTCTCGCTGGAAAGTTGGCTCAAGGGTAGGATGCAGAAGGCAGTGATCTTGGACACGGCACGTATTGTCAGGAGGTTCCTTAGTCTGCAGCCCTGACCACCGGTAGTTTGGGCCTTGCCTCGCTGCCGGCGGCACTCTAGTTTTTATAATATATGTTTTTTTTTAATACTATATTGTAAAAACCTTTAAAATTAAGAATAAAAATGAATAAAGAGATAATAATAATTAACCTATGTTCCCTAGGTTAGGTTTTCTTTGTAATGCGTTAAAATTTTGTATTTTTTTGTATTTTTATTTAACTTTTATATTCATTATACATATAAAAAACCTAATTTAAGATTGAAAATAAATAAAGAGTATAAAAATAATAATAATGCAACACAAAAAAATATTCCTTAAATAATAATCATAACAGAAAAGTTCAAAAGGCGGTCTTAACATTAAAAATCTCTTCCAGACAACTAGGGTAGAGGATATTATCATAAAAACTAGAAGTATTTGTGCATTATATACAATTATAATCAATTTTCTAATTTATAAAAATTACTAATAAATTTTAAATAGAAAAAAATATAAATGTCAATACACACACTAAAATTATAGATTAGTAATATACAAATTTATGTGAATATATGTATATACAGGGTGAAATACTGTACTGGTGGAATAAAACTAAATGTATGGATGGACTTATAGATCCAGTTTATTTTATAAACCATTATTGATTTCATAAGATAGAGCTTGTGAAGCATTTTCAGGATCATTAATGAGTAAATAATAATAATAATAATTTCGATATTGTGTATGGTTTATTAATAATTGAGTGAGATCATTTAACCTTTCCACACTGTATTTATAAATAATACATATACATAAATACATATACATATACATAAATAATACATATACATAAATAACTACTAGCTTAAATAGAGTTATAACATGAAATGAAATGCAAATATTACTTTCGAGTAGTTTATCCTATTAATATTATAAATGTGAAAGTATGGATGAATGTTTGTAACTCAATCACGCTTTAACCACTGGACGGATCAGGATAAAACTTGGCACATATATATTTTTGGTTCTGGAATAAGGACATAGGCTGCTTTTATCCCTAAAAATCAAAAGTTTCCGCTGGGATAACTATAACCGAGCTTAAACGAACTCTAGCTACAGCTGTAGCTTACTATAGCAAACTTCATAAGTATAAATTTAGGAGTTCCACGCCGAAAACGGAATTATGGACAGGCGGAGCCGCTGGCAAAATCTAGTTATAGCATAAGGAGAAGAGGATAGTGCTTTCAACACTCCTACATCGATCTCATAATTCTCTCCGTCTTATGCGATGTATTGAATTAGCGTGTTATTTTCAAGGACGGACTTACCAACAATGCTATTCCTATTCTACTATGTCATTTGAAATATTTACTAGTTAATTACTTACTGGATTTTAGAACAAGGTCAACTTCGACTGGGGTACAGCTAAGGTTGTTTAAATTACACTCGAATAATCTTCCAACGGCATCTCCCCTGGGTGCGCTCACAATCACACTGAAAGTACGGATTTGATTAAATTATTGATGTTTAAAATTGTTTCGAACAAAATTGGCTTAGATGTACGAAACCAATTTGTCTGTTTTTAGGGTTTCGTACCCAAAAGGTCCAAACTAAAATATAAATTGGAATACAAAGGAATCAGAAGCCATCAGTCAGCTTTTATAACAAAATTTTGTTCCGATGAATTTATTAATTGTCTTGACTTGACCTATGAATTTGAAATTTGGTGAGAATGTTTATTATTACGTATATTTTACTAAAAATACCAATATTTTGATAAATCAGATTTTTAGCCTTAAATTCCATAATTTTTCCTATTTAACGTCCATAACCACCACCCACCACCACTAAGGTGGCAAACAAGCTCGCGGTCCACGTGATGGTAAGCGGTCACCGCAGCCTATATACGATATGCCTACCCTTCAAAAATCTAATCACTTTTTACTTGAAGAACCCTTGAAGAACTGCATTCTTTAGGCAGGGACTTTTTCCACAATCCAAGTGTTCGCGGGAGGAAGTTTCTCTGTGACCACATTGTACGCGGCATTTATGGGCATCATTTCGAACCATTCCTCGAAACACATCCCATTGTAAAAGCGGTAGAACACACACAGAGAGGCAAAGTTTCTTCTCAGACTTAAGGGTTCATACTGCTAGTTATTTTGGGTTCGTCGACATTCTCACAGCCCGTCGTTGAACAGAGTCAAAAGGGCCAAACTGGTGTCCGGGAGCACCTGTCCAGGGATGGCAGCAGTACTGCATATAGGGCCGAACTTGCAACTTGTAAAGCAACAACCTTTGCTCAGAGGTGAATTCGATTTTGTGGACAAATGCGTAGTACTTACTAAAGGGATTCTTTCACCTACTATTTATGAATAAATTCTGCCATTTGGACGGCGTGTATTCTACATTTGGTACGGAGTCCTAATTGTGCAAAGTCCGATACAAAATCTAATTGATTTAAAGAACTCCAAGTAAGTAAACCAAAGAGTGCTCAAAACTTACTTACCTTACATCCTTTGACGTAGAAAATGTGCTGGCGTAGCCGAAGTATGCGTGCTCCTCCATGTCACTTGGCTGGTTAAACATTATGATAGACTTGTTTTTGACGTGGTATGGGTTAAAGGTTATCTCCACGTTGGTCACTAATGCCCACTGCAGGGTCAATAATATCCATGATAGTTCTGTAAAGTTGATAATGGAAACTATATATTGCACAGTTTGAACACGAAGTCTTTGATAATTTTCCTGTCATGACGTTGCCGAAACGTGGACACTTACAGCGGGAATGGTCCACAAGTTCAAAGACAAACTGCGCGCAAGGTGAACTAAAGTCACTTTGAAGTGGCAGTGGGCTCCACGCCACGTCTATTGACTTAGATTTAGACTTATTAGACTGTGTAACACCTGAAGGACATGACCTACTGTGGTGCTTAATGTGGATGTGAATAGTGGAGGACTGGAAGAAGTGGCAGTGTGCCATGGAGAAATTTATGTCTGTTCACCAAAATAAGCTGATACAAACTTTTACAGCCTACGCTTTCAAGGGCTAATCGAAGAATCCTTACTGAAATAACCGACGACGTACATAAGGAAACTACCTACTAAATTAGTGAATGAATCACATTTAACTATTCAGTACGGACCTAGGATTGGCAAATAAGATAAGATCAAAATGTTGCAGCCTAAGAGTTAATACGATTAATTATTACGTTCTTAATGAACTATTACCACAATTACCACGTAAAATTAAACACTTACCACAATCACAAATATTTGCATTTTGAAAATAATTAAAGAAAAAAAAAAAAGGTATTTACATCACATATCCTCATGCGAATTAGGCACTTTGCACGTATGCTTGACGTCTTATCTCACAAAGTTTTATAGAGAGCCAGTAGTGGCGTCTACAAAATAATGTATTTGAAAATTTTGAAAAATTAAGACTCCCTTTCGCAAAGCAAGGCAGACGTCGATGGCACCAGTTCACCACCGACAACTTTACTCCGATTCACATATCATGGTACGGGTGATACGCGAGTTTCTACTAAATTGCAGCCCCTGGTGATCACAACGAAGTACGATTAAGTGAATATGTAATTAAAAAGATATTATTCATATCTCTATTATATACAATTCATTTAATAACATAATACAATTGTATTTTAATTACAGAATCATAAGTAAACTATGCTTTGCACCATGTTATGTAAAATGGAATGGAGTCAAGATATAGCATGTATTTCGATCATTGACATTCCAGTAAATAGCGTAGTGGGTAAATATTTTCTACGACAATCATTGTAAAGTGTGCGCATACAAATTAAAACAGAGAGAAGGCAAAAGTAAAAAAAAAAAGTTGCACCGGAATACCAAGGTGGCAAACAAGCATACAGGTCCTTGCAACACTTGGGGCATTACGCACACACATAATCCTTCCCTTCTTAAAGAAACTCATGTTGTAGTTCCTAAAGAGAAATTTGGTAGGGAGAGACTCATACCATAACCCAAGCGTTCGCACCTGAGAAGGAAGCACCTTAGAAACCGCACAGTCCGTGACCGTTTAGGTTCTAAGGTATGTGGATGAATTCCCTGTTGATTTCAAGTGGTGGGATGGCAGAAACTTAGAAAGTAACCGTGGCCATCATTTCGAACCATTCCCCAGAACAAAACCCACAAGAGGTTTTAGGTAAGCACTCCAAAAACTTGTATATCTTTGATTCAAAATTAAATTTAATAAACTTACTGTTCATGGTCTTTATTCTGACGAAGCGACGTAGAAACAAATTTAAATCGACTGAGTAGGTACATTTGTTATAAGCCATATTATTATTCCTTAATTTCCTTGTATTACGCATACATTTTTGTCAAGTTAAATAAATAATAGTGGGTTCTGTACACATACATAATATACATTATATTTTATTCTAAAGTAAAGTAACGTTAGAATAAAACTGTTTTAATTTGTAATAAATAAATACATGAATAAAAAAACAAGGCCAATTTCCCTTTGAATAAATATTTAGATTTCACTTTTTTCGTTTCCGTTCAGAATAAGAAAAAAAAATTTATTTAAAAAATTATACGGACTGCAAAACTGTAATTTATTTAATTAATAACCTAAAAAAAGGGAGAATTAAAAGTTTTATCTTTTAAAAAGTCTGTAATAAATATGCCAACTATTTTTTTAAGGTCGGTTGCTACGCTAATATTTGGACTAAATGTTGTAAGTTAAATGTAATTAAATTTAATATAATAATATTTTTTATATATAATAATAATTTAATAATTAGTACTCGTAGTATACGGTACGAGTACTGTTTAATACGCTACCGCCTCCGCCCGAACCGCGGTGATGAGCGCAGAACACGCCCGAAGTCGATCGCTTTCTTAAATTTGTGTATTTGTTACACATTAGACTTTTATAAATATTTATAAAAGTTTATTTCACATTAATTTCTTAAGTTTGTTCAATATTTGATTTTAGTTTTATTTTATTAAGTATATTTATTGGTATTTCAGATTTCGTTTTAGTTTCATACCAACTGCGTAAATTTACAGTAGTTACCTACTCATGTTAATATTTCTTTTAAACTAATGGCATATTTACTTTAAATTTTTTGAAAGATAAAACTTTTATTACACACTTTTTTTGAAATTTTTTAGTAAATAAATAAATTACGTCATTGAAGTCGGTATAATTTTTGTTTAAATTATGTACTTTTTGATTTCTTGATTTTTTTTATTTAGATTTTTATTATATTTATGTAATTGAAACTAATTACCTAATTAGTTTGAATAACAACTAATTACTTGAACTAAAGATTAAATTTTTTTGCAATCCGACTTATGGTTTTTATATGCGCGGACAAACATTCAAACATTTATACATTTATGAAATTTGGCACACATGTTAAGGGACTAGGTTACACATTATTTTGACAATATAACAAAATACACTATGGGTTGAATCAATAACCTTCTTTTTTGAAGTCGGTTAATACCAACATAATAAAAGATCCGCAAACATATATATACTTATTATTTGGTTATACCTATTTTGTCAGTTCCGTGACTCATTGTGTAATTACCTGACTGCTGAATTGAGGGGCATGGATTCGATTTCCGCACAACACAAACAATTATTTGTGTTTTTCTTGAGACTGGGTGTTTTCTAAGTATAATTTGTATGTATAATACAAAAAAATATAATATATATGTATTTATATCTATTGTCTGATATCCATTACACAAGCTTTGCTTACTTTGGGGCTAGACGGCGCTGTGTGTCATGTCCAAAAAATATTGATTTATTTACTATGGATCTCTTGCTCCTACGTTCATTTTCACTAATCTCTTCTTAGTTTTATGTCTTAACATGATACTAAATAGGTATATAGTTTTTGTCCTGTAAAATACTGGCTCACTTAAGACTGGAATACATGTTTAGGATTCAGTTATCTCTTTTACACAAAATAGTTTGTTTTTTATATAAAAAATAGTTTGGTGATCAATCAGAGAATAGTACCTTAATGACAACATTTTTTTTAAAACGATTTTGGAACTTATTTTTTGGGGATTTTGCTGAGGGAAAACATAGTTATGTTTTTGGACAAAATCTCTACTTTGATTTAAATGAAAATTCTTTTGGATTAATACAAAATATTTTAAGGCAAAAACAAATATTTAATTATTATTTAAGGAGTTATGTTTTAATTTTGAAAAACATATATTTAACATTAATACATAACAAAAGCAGCCGTCCTTATAGACGTGCGCCCTCATTTAGCATGGCAAACTATGACCTTAGCCTCTTTCTCACGTACGCACGTATTTGACTTGCTTTACTAGTTTCGTACTTGAATTAACTTAATGATCTGTAATATGGGAATTATTATTGAAAAATAAATGAAATGTCAAGGGTCCCGGGACTAATTGAAAAGGGAAAACAATATGGTTACAATTCGTAAATTGTTTAGTTTTTTAGATTCTAAACGTTCCCCTAGTACGGCGATAGGCTCATCTAACGTATAAGTCACCTAACTTAAGGATCTTTAATATTGGAATTATTATTCAGAATTAAATGAAATGTCAAAGGTTCCGAGAATAACTGAAAAGGGCAGACAATATGGTTACAATTCGTGAATTGTTAAGTTTTCTAGATTCTAAACTTTTCCCCAGTAGGGCGATAGGCTCACCTAACGTATGTGTCACCTAACTTAAGGATCTGTTATATGGAAATATTATTGTATATGACTGAAAAGAGCAAACAATATTGTTACAATTCTTGAACTGTAAAGTCATCTAGATACTAAATTTTCCCCTGGTACGGCGATAGACTAAGTTAACGAATGGTTCACCACTTATTATTTATTTTTATACCACTATGGTGGCAAACAAGCTAACGGTCCTCCTGACGGTAAGCGGTCACCGTAGCCTATGGACGCTTGCAACACCAGGGGTATTATAAGCGCGTTGGCGACCCTTCAAACAACTAATAACTTCTTTCTTGAAGAACCCTTAACCTTAGTCTGTAGAGAAACCTTGGCAGGGAGTTCATTCCACAACCCAAGCGTAGGCGGAAGAAGGAAGTCTCTGAAACAGCACTGTACGCGACAATTTCGGTTCTAAAGTGTGTGAATGAATTGCCTTCTGATGGCGAGCGGTGCGATGATAGAAAGTATCCGTGGGCATCATTTTGAACAATTCTTTAGAACATATCCCATTGTACAAGCGGTAGAACATACACAGGGAGGCAAAGTCTCTCCTCAAACTTAAGGGCTCAATACGGCAAGTAAGTTTTGGATTGTCAACAATTCTCACAGCCTGTCGTTGAACCAAGTCGAAAGGGCCCAGCTGGTATCTGGGCGCAGCCGCCCAGCTGGTATCTGGGCGCAGCCGCCCAGAGATAGCAGCAGAACTCCATATGAGGCCGAACTTGCAATTTGTAAAGCAGCAACCTTTGCCCCGATGTGAAGTACTACTTCGCTCCATTAAGTACACCAAGTTGTTTGGACGCCATAGTCACCTTGTCTTACAAATGATCTCAGAGCTGAACATCGCTGGAGATGTCAACACCAAGGATCCCAATGCTCTTGGAGATGAAGAGGGGAGTGATCTGGAATTGTGGGACCACAGTGAATGGGTTTTTTAAGCGGTGAACGCAAAGACTTGTGTCTTTGTGGGTTTGAATCGGACCAAGTTTTCCCGTCCATAGTCAAAGACCTTGGACAGAGTGGTTTCGATTTGAGAAGTTCTCCACGCACGGACGCACGACCCGTGTAACAAGCGTCTCCAGTACTGTCATCTGCATAGCAATGTATGTTGTTGATGTCCAACATGTCATTGATATTCAGTAGGTAGTGTTTTATTAGGTATCCTAGAAGCTGTATGTTCATCACATTCTCCATCAACTTGAAGAGGAGAGAGGTAATAGCGATAGGCCTGCTATGCGATGGATCTGATCTATCGCCATTTTTAGATGCCAGATGCACATTCGCAGTCTTTCAGGATGATGGAATTGCCTAGTATTATTACTACTCGCTAATAGATGTAAGGAAGAGTCATATTTTTGAGTTTATAATTGCCTGAAAACACGGATAAAACGACGTTTTCTAGAAATGATACCTAGCTTCATCGATTTATCGCCCCCGAAACCCCCTAAACTTCATAAAAATCGTTGTAACCGTTTCCGAGGTTCAGATTATATACAAACATATATACAAGAATTGCTTGTTCAAAGGTATTATATACCTTGTCATAAATTTATTTTAGTGGGACAACCAATTCTCTAGACCGAAGAAGGTCGATTTACCGGTATATCTACTTTAGTAAGGTCTATGTTATGTAATTGATATTTAACAGTGTATTTACTAGGAGCGTCAACATTTAATAGTTATGTACTTATATATTTATCTTGAATTATGAATTTGTATCACATCATATCCGTACACTAACTGAAGTGCTTTCTATAAAGTAATTATTTTTTCTCAAAACTTTTGGTTACGGACCCCTAAATAAAGGCATTATGTATATTTACCTGGAGGTATATTGTTCTATTCTGTCATTAACTAAATATAGTATAATCTTCTGTTTTGTAAGTGATTCATTGTGCGTTTTCCTGTACTATGTATTGACGTATGTCGGTCATCGTAAGCGTAACATTCGAAATGGAGATTCTTGACCGCTCAACAACATCACACAACAATACCTGAAACGCAACATCGCAAAACATGGCGGAAACATTGAAATACCTATTTGTTTATGTTATCAGAGCTCCCATTGCCTATTCTACTACTAGTTCCCTGGATACAAAACTAATCCAACTGTAGAAAGGTATGATACAGGTAGGGTTTGTCCTAGTTTAGAGGGCGTCCGGGGAGCCGCCGGACAGGGTTTCATTTATAGTCAACTTTAAAAAGCTTTTGTTTTGATAATAGAGTAAAAAATGTAAGACTGCAAACAGTTTTTTAAAACGTTTTGTTTCTTAAGAAGAGTAAATTTAGTTTATCTTTTGATTTTTCTAAGTAACTTTTAAAAATAAACTGTTGACATGTCCCGAACTAAGCTCCAAAATCCGGGGCTTTTACGCTTTTTGTCCTAGTTGCTAGATTTTACAGATGGCAACATTATTTATTCGAAACTAAGAACATCAGTCACCTTCACATTGCCAACAAAATTGGTAATTGTCATAGAAGAATCACTGAAAGATACTGTCAACATGCTTGAAGACCCCAGCACAGTTTTATAACAGATGGACCTTATATATTATAATGAATATAGATACTCGTAAAACGAAGGTTATGTTCAATGTCCATTTGGTGCGCATGCCGGTGATTGTTAAGAACGCTACTCTTAAAGTTGTTAGTGAATACACATACTCAGGGCAAATATCTGAGGTAACTCTTTGATGAACCGAGATGAAACGCTATGTAAACGCTAATTACCTTCATTACTCTGTGTAATATTATATAGGCAAGCCATAGATGTTTTTAACTCTTGTTTAGTTTGACTCATTAATCACATTTGTTTTCCTTCTTATCCTTATTTGATAGATTTCAGTCTAATAAAATAATATTGTTGATAGTATATGAGAAACAGAATGGTAATAGTTTTACTAATTAACTAGAATTAGGTATTATAACCCTTAATTTTTATTTAATTTAGTAATTTTAATTTATTATATTGATAAGTACCTTTTAAAAATATTCTATGTGTTAGTTTTAAATAATTACTGTGTTTTAAAGTTTGTTGACCTAAATAAAGAAAAGAAAAAACTTTTGCGGTTACTTCTGCGCCAAAACTAAGGTCGCCGTACCGTACCGTATAAAACTGTTTCTCACCTTCTTCATTATTACAGCTATCTTTGCACCGAAAATCAGGTTCACAATTAAAGCGGGGCACAGCGAGTACTTGCTCGAATGAGCATACTGAACAGCGGCCATAACATTGAGTAGTGTTGTGCTCCTGGCGGTGAGTAAGGTTGCCAGAGCTCATCAGCATTTGCTGCGCGGACAGCGGACGACCGGCGATACTCGTTGCCGTCATTGCTCAGCGTAGACGTGGCGTGGCGACGTGGTGAAACGGCTGACCCTGAACTGTAAGAACTATGTAAAGTCTCTGAAGTCCTAGTCGTGCCGGAGGAGAAGACCAGGGTGGACCCGGATACTACAACAGAGGGGGATCAGGGGCCCTTCCACCCACCGTGCCAGCAACCGTATTATCTGTGCTAAGTTTCACCAGTTCTAGTACCACAACTTTTATCCTTTAAGCTGTCTGTGCAGTGAATCCTCATATTTAGTCTTAGTTAATTTTTCCAAAAAAAATGTTAGGAAAAATTAAAGAAAAAGAGTTTTCACATTTTATATATATTCGTCCGTGAGGATATCTGCTGTGGCCTCCTTCATAGCCTTGAAGACAGGGACCTGTTGATATTGTGGGTACTCGTAGATCACGGCGGCCACACGTGGCTATATAGGTCTCACAGCGATGACACGAATGTAGCTTGACTCTTCACACACTTGAGTTTGACTTATTGTTTCATTTGGCGCTTTTTAAGGAGTACCTCAGGTTTGTTCGTCGCGTTTTAAGATAACAATATGAAGATATGTATCGTTTCTATTCAAGGCTGTTACCACACGGTTTTTTAATGTTCATAAAACTGTTGCGAATTTTAGCCACACAAACTAAACAATTTTGAATACAGTGTGACGGTTAATATCCGAGTATCGCGTTTCAGGAACATGACAAAAAAAGGGATTAAAGGGTAAGGAACTACAGAATGGTTAATCACTTACCCTAATAAAATCACAAACAAAATAGATGTTATAATAATAAACAAAAATATTTTTCTCTTAATAGGATTTATACAGGCATCTTAAAATAACTAAATATATTAATTAAACAAAAAATCATAATGGTTCAATTCTCAGATAATCTTCATATTTTTGGATCGTTTTTAACATTGAAACCCTGCTTACAGTGCATGTGTTTTGATAAACTAACATTCTTAATTATGAAGTATATTATTTTTATCATTTGGTAATTATAAAATAAACTTTTCAGCAAAAAGAAAACTTAAGATAACTCTTATTAAAGTTATAAGCTATAACCCTAAATATAAAAACAAAATTGCAAACAACGATTGTAACCAAAGCAATCGGCTCTAAACAAACCACAGCTAATAAATTCGACCATCAATTAACATATCTTGTTAGAGATTAGTATTTTTTGTATCCGTCTGTAGCGGCTCTTTATGAACTGCAGCTACAGTCTTCCCATGTCTTTGTTCACCTAAAAAGCCCTCGTTCCGTACTTCCAGAATGTCAATATCGTTTTCCCCATTTTTCAATTCGTTTTCGCAAACTAGAGCTGTATCATCACTACTCTCTTTTCTGGAGTTGGAGCGCATGCTGTCTCTTTCTCTTACACTTCGTCTCTGTTACAAAAATAAATTGTATTAGGTAGGTAGGTACTTACATAATATACAAAAAATATCTTTTAAAAAATTCGTTGCAATTGTCTTGAGTCTAGCTGTTTCTATGTTTAAAATGTATTTACAAAAAATATTTAAGAATTTGTATCCGTTATCTAATATTTATATTTGGAAATATTTATCATTTATTTATTTTAATTTAAACACAATGACTGGCAGTTTTTTTGCAGTAAAGACGCTAAGTCGATTTGTTGCGTGAAAAATAACTAAATTTTCGATACAATTATCTCTGTCATGACAGAATATTCATATTTTTAAAAGATATTAAAGAATATTTTTTGGTATATATTATTGGTATATATAGAGTAGTCAAGGGGCTTCACTAATAGTTCTACTAAATATATGAAAAAGCAACTTACAATACTTTGTCTTCTAACTTCTCTCTTCAATTCCTGTAGCTTCTCTTTATTTTGCCTTTGTAAGCAACCAGCCTGTCAATAATATTATACTGTTAAATATTATACTGTTTAATATTATAATTTTTATATAAAAAATATAGTATAAATATAGAACGAAAGTTTCCCCCAGAAACTATGTTCTAACAACACTAGAAAATCTGCATCAATTTAAACATATTAACTTGTCCAATGCCCTGTTAGATATAGGATAAATTATTAAAATATAATAAAATAATGTATCTAAATGATTAAATCTGAAGTTCAAATGACAAAAAGTAACACGCAGTTGAAAAGAAAAGTTCTTAGCTACATCGCCAGCCGTTGTGTGCCCCACTGCAGAGACACAGCTTAGGTATCTTTTTACAGAACGCTTTGGTAATGACCACCGTGCAGGCTCAGTACGAATTGGCGGAAGTTTTCAAACTAGTGCCAAAACAGATTTTTCAAGCCTTAACTATTCCTAGGGGGTGACTTAATTGTGAGAACATCATCGCTGAAACATCAACTTAAGGGGGCATTATAATTCTCATTTGTGTAAGTTTTACAAATTTATCGATACATAGTATTTGTTAAAAGATCAAGATGACCATTTTAACATTTAATAAATAAAGCATTATTGACATAAAAATAGTTTAGTGTCAGGGACTTAGGGCATTATAGCTTAAGAGGATACACTTCGCGGCGCCCCGCAGCGGGCTTCATACAAACGAATTTCTCACTTATTTTTGACACTTGCTGATCGTGACAAAAACTTTGGCAAAAAGTAGCATTTTCAGTTTATAAAAAAATTACAAAAAAGATTATTTCGGAAATGGTAAATTATAGTTTTTGTCATTTTTGTATCGTGTGAAAGCACGCAATGTATTGCAAACGTTTCTACTTCACCACGTCATAGTAGGTAGGTATAAAAACATAACGTAGTAGTAGGGTAGGTATAGGGGCCTCACTGTAAAAAACCCTAGGTCCGGTCAAATACATACAGGTAGCTTTCCACTGGCTCTTAAGCTATTAGCTACATATGGTAAACTTATATTTCAGGACTCAGTGTCTTCTTAATTAAGTTTTATCATCCCAAAATTAGATCAGTAAAATAAAGTTTTTAGGTGATAGGTGACGAGTCTGAAGATTTTATTATTGCATACTACCTTCGCCCGCGGCTCCGCTTGCATTAAGTTGGTTACTGGCGTGAGATTCCTATCGCAACTTCTTGATTATAAACAAACTTACAAATTTTCGCATCAAAAAATTAAATTTTATCTGAGGAGTTACCGTTGAAATCTAACACCGATAACCGAAATTAGGATGGATAAATGTGACTTGTTTTTTTAGGGTTCCATACCCAAAGGGTAATTACCTTTTACTGTTCTACTATTAACAGGGGTAGTTCCCCTGTTACTAAGACTTCGCTGTCCGTCCGTCTGTCACCAGGCTGTATCTCATGAACCGTGATAGTTAGACAGTCGAAATTTTCACAGAAGATGTATTTCTGTTGCCGCTATAACAACAAATACTAAAAAATTTATAACGGCAACAGGAAGACCCTTGAAATATTTACAGAATATTTAGTTATATATTCACTTTAAAAATAAATAATTGAATTAAAATATACAAACATTTAAGGGCTCCCATACAACTTACGTGATTTTTTTTGCAGTTTTTATAGATAATGGTACGGAACCCTTTGTGCGCGAGTCCGTCTCGCACTTGGCCGATTTTATATAATTAAAGAGTTACCTTTAAAATACTACACCGATAACCGAATTTTCGGCGGGTGACACAACACTAGTGATTTGATTTTCTTATGAGGGTTGTGAGGTACGAGATCCTATAGGTCTCGTATCGCACTGTTTGCAACTTTTAACTATGTGGTCGCTACGAGATTCATTAGGTCTCATCATCATCATAATATCAGCCCATTGACGTCCACTGCTGGACATAGGCCTCACCTAACTTTCTCCACAGCGTGCGACTCTGTGCCGCCTGTTAGGAACTGCTCCCCGCTACCTTTACAAGGTCATCTGTCCATCAAGCGGGGGGCCGTCCCACGCTGCGCTTTCCGGTTCCGCTTATCTATCTCTCTACTATACTTAAATATAACCAAATGAAAATTAATTTGAATGAACGGGATGGTCATTCTATTCCACCTCCGTACTGAATCAAAAACTCGTACGAAATTTGTTAGATAAACAAACAAACTATGCAAATATAGCAAATACATACAAAACAGTTCTTTTTTTTAGACAACACAGTGTCATAAACATGAAGTAGAGTTGAGAAGAGTTTTAAATGTCATGTTGGTGTGTTTATATAGATACTTGGTATATGCTTGTGTGTTTCTGTATGTGTAAGGGTGTCATGTGGGGTGTATTTGTGTTTGGGGAGGGGTGTAATCTGTTGCTATTACCTTGTATAATAAGTAGAATAAAAGCGCTATAAGTATGATTCCCAATATGATGGCCAGTAGAATGATCCACCAGGCTACCTTGGGATCGTACAGCGTCAGCGTCGTCGTCACACTGTCGATAAAGTTATCATAAAAGTGGAGTAATATATGAATTTAAATAGTTATTACTATAAATCAGCGATAAATTAGGTAGATTGATTTCAAGGACCAAAAACTAGTTTTAAATAAAGCTAGTATTTTTATCTGTCATGTATTATTTGCACTAAACATCAATTTCGTTACTTCACAAGTGTATCCTGCTCGTTTGATGATAGATTTCGAGAATTCGTGAACGCAGCTTGTTCACCCAGATTTGGTACAAACGACTCACATTCGCATACCCATTCATACACAGAAATCAGTCGCAAATTATTTTTCAAGGCTCAAAATGTAAAGAGCACTATTATATTTTTGGACCTGTTTACATAACTTCTTATAGATATTGCATTGGTGTGTGCATATTGTGCATGTGTGTATGTTAAGATATGTCAAGATATCTATAGGATACAGAAATATAGATTTATAGGCATATATCACCAAAAATATACTTTATTTAAACATGTTTAAAAAGTACTTTCTAACCTGTAATGAAGCTACATTTACATTGCAGCATTAGCAAAATTATTATTTTATTTTTATTATATTTATTACTTTGTAACGAACTCTTCATCTACAAATAATAATCAGTGGTTTCTGCTAGATGATTATAGCCACTAAGAATTAAAAATAGTCTTTACGTTGAACAATAAATTAAAAGGATAAGAACCTGTGAATCTTTGTGTATAACCAATCCATATCCTCTATATTTTAAATACAATTTCATAAAAAATAATATTACAGTGATTGCTTACTTTTCTGAAGCACTCCACTTTACTCCAGTAGTAGAGTTAATTAAAAGGTCTAGTTGTGAATAAACTGTCATGTTCTGTCCCTTCAGAATAAGATCTGAAACAGAATTATGAAATTTTTTTGAGTTAAATATTTGAATTAATTAACATTATTTCGTTGCATAATCCTATTAATATTATAAATCCGCAAGTTTGTGAGTTACGCCACAATAATTGAAACGATTTGGCTGAAATCTTTGGCATAGCCGCGGGCAAAAGTAAGTTTAAAAACAGATTTGAATGAATTTTAAAAAGTTATTCAGGGTTTTTTATTTTTATGAAATGTAACTTTAAATATTACCCATTTTTCCCGCAAGTAAGTCAATAGGAAGAGTAAAAACTACGGTTTCTAACTTATGTAGCTCCTTAATTTGACACACCGCTATTTTCATTTCCCCAACATTGTCCACTATCTGATTGCAATCCAGTTGTTGCAAACCTTTATTTACCTGTCAAAAAAAATAAGTTTATTGTTCATAGTTTCACAATTTACAAATTTTCATTTAGGACTGTGTTACTATCTAAATCAGTGCAGATTCCGATTCAATTTTTTGTTTACCATGTTTTTTTTTCACTATAAGTAAGATCAGATTTTTTTTTATTTGCTTGCGCGTCAGCAATTACACGCCTCACTGTTGACTACTTAATTTTTTAAATCTTCTAATGTCTTTTGACAACTTAATTTATTTAATTTTCTAATTATTTTCTAAATAATATTTTCCCCAACTGTAACGCAGTATTATTTTACATTACATTTTTATTTTATAATGCCAAGGTTCGTAACTCTTCGACCCACATTGGTGAACACCACCGCCTCTTAAATATCTTTCTCCACAGATCAAAAATTCTGGGTAGTATATATACAAGGTAGGTATTCAAAGCACATTATACAAACACACTTAACAAACAGCAACTACTAATTATAATGTAGATTGTCATCATACTTGTATGTAACGATTTATGATGTTTTATGAAGGCATGGGCACATTTTGCTAGACCGCAGTAAGGCAGGCAATACAGCCCGCCTCCGAGCGTACCTTGCACTTAAATCTGTCGCTTTTAAACTTTCTGTTAAAAAATGTATATGTACTTAAGTGCGCTTCATATTGCACACTGCTAAGGGTCCACACGGCGCAGTCAAAAGTCAGCATTGTTAGAAAGTAAGAAAGTTAATAAAATGTTGAACATAATATGATACAATTAATTTTCACCCGTAATTGATACTTACAGTTGGAGCTGAGTATTCGAAATAGTCAGTATTTTGAATAGATAATTTATATGTAATTTCTACAATATTTGTTGGGCCAGTATTTGTGACCTGAAACAAGACATAAAATTTAAAGTTTATTCTCTTCAATTTTAACGTCTGCAAAATTAAATTACCCATATATATTTGGCTTACATATTACAGTGCCTCTACTTAATAATTAAAAAAAAAAACTTTGAATAACAGAATATATTTAATATAGTTAAGGTTTTATTTAACTGGCTTTGTTCTTTTTCTTTCTGCGTCAAATCATTAAGTCATTTTTATCAGCTTTTCATTATTGGATCATCGTCATATATACTAACCATCAATATTAGGAACTTTATTATTTTCACTTTTTATTAACAACATAGATCACTGCTTAAAATTCTCTAAATTCTTACTTAACGCAGATGACCTAAAAATCTTTTATAAAGCCGAAAACTCTGAAGATCATTTCAAGCTTCTGTCTGATCTTGATAGGCCCTTCGATTATTGTTTAAACAACACGCTGTATCTCAACATAAACAAGTGTTAAACAATCACATTTTCTAAGAAAATCTATACAAGCACTTTCGACTGCTATGCAACTTAGTTTTAGAGAAGGTCGACTAAATTAAAGATCTAGGAATTAACATGGACTCTAAACTCGACTTTGATAATCACATTGTCAACATTATCAACAAGGCATACAATATGTATGGTTTCATCATGCATTCTAGTAAAGAATTTAAAAACCTTAGTGCGCCTTCAGTTAGAATATGCGGCCGTTCTTGGAATCCTATCTATAATAAGTATATTAAACCAGTAGAAGTAGTTCAAAAACCTGCCTAGAGTTCATTAGACATTTTATGGCAAACGTCTATCTTATGCAAAGTTACTAAAAAAATATAATCTTATGGACCTTGAGTCCCGTCGAAGATTTTTGGGCTCCCAAACTCTTCGTAACATCTGCCAAAACAAATTTGACTGTTCACTACTTATGAATAGGCTGTGTTACAGTGTTCCAACTCGCACCTGTCCTCAGCGTGAGGTCCGACCCTATAAGCTGTTTGCTGTTGGTCGTACAGGTCTCGTCCCCCCGATCGACCCGGTCACGGTCGTAAAACTATTGTTAGGCGGCCTCTAAAAAAAAGTACAGGTATAAACGCGGGCGAACAGGCTCCCGTGAGACGCCTCATGCATTCATACAATACATTAATTTATGACATTGATAGATTTACTATACCTATACAAAAGTATAGGCAACTAATTGAGTACAGATTGCAAAGTAAAAGTCATAGTTGATTGACAACCTGTCTGTTCTATAGTATATTTTAATAACATAAAACTCAGATCTCATTGTTAAAAAAAAAATTATATTTTTTTGACCTAATCATTTTTATTTGCATTCTGCAAATATTGGCAACACAACAAAGCGAAAATACCATACATATCTCGTCTTTTCTATAGATGGTGTAGCGTAAAACAAAAGAAAAACTACATACTTACCCTATATAAGTGCTCGATATGTTTTCCCTGGTTGGTAGCTTCGTTTCGAGTGATACTTACAATACTATCCGGATTCGCTTTTCTATAAATTAGACATAATATTAAGTTTTTACAATAATGGTAAGCTAGCCCTATGAAACCCTTAGGGGATGAAATTTGGAAATAACCTTTTACAAGTATAACTAAAGTTTTTTTTAATAATTTCTTTTGGATTTAGCATTATTATTTCATTTTTATAAATTATTTCAACCACACTTAAAGAGTAAACTAAAAGTCGTATGTCAGAGCTGACACGCACAATTTCGATGTGTATTGATTTAAAGTTTTATATTAGATGTATTTTTACACTAAATGGGTGAAATAACTATTTGGAGGTAATTGAACGGATAACTGAACTCTACTTTAACGTCCGACTTACGCTCTGCAACATAATTAGGTACTATTAGTTAAGGTACTAAATTGCACCCCTGCTTACCCATCTAAGACGACTCCATCGTAGAAGCTGATCAAAGGAACTTCTCCGTTGTCAGAAGACGTTGCATTTTCATCCGAGCAGTGGTCAAAAACCTCAACATTTACAGTTACAACTTCATCCGTGCTTTTTAAAGAGCTCATCCCCAATAATATGTCTTCAGTTTTCTGGGTCAAAAATTAAAATTATCTTATTATCTATATCATAATATCTTAAACCTTGGCAGAAAACTCATTCCACAACGTAAGCGTTCGCGAGAGGAAGTAACTGTACGTGACTATTTAGGTACTAAAGTGTAAGATTAAATTCCCTACTGATGGCGATCGATGCGATGGTAGAAAATAACCGTGGGCATCATTTATACCAATTCCTCAAAATACATCCCATTATACAATGGTATTAAGCTTCAAGACACATTTTTACATATCTATTAACACCTCTTTGTATTCGAAGTTACGAAATACCTAAATGTGTTTTCATTACGTTTTGAAACCTAAAGGTCTAGCATGAGATTACAATCATATCTGAAACCAGTAGGTACTTACATAAAATAGGTCGCAATCTTATAACTTTGCATACCATAATAATCAGTAGGGAGGTGAGACTGAGAGGTAACTGTTCTCTTCAGAACCGAGTCTCCGATTTACACTTCGAAGTGCTCATTTGGACCTCTCCCTATCTTCCTAAGATGTCGTAAAAGGTAAATCAGCCAAAGGCCAAACACAAATTGATGTTGGGCAGCAGCAACATCCGGCAATAGTCTGAATTCTTAGCGGTCACCAACCCAGCGTGATAACTAGGAGCAAAACCAAACACGGTTAGAGTATGAAAAAAACGGCCCTCAGTTTCCGGTAGTCACACTGTTTTTGGCTTTGGTCGCGGTCGGAATTACGGTGGGGTAGAGGGTGCTAAAAATCTCCGAATTACGACAAACCAGTCCAGATGCTGTGACTAGAAATGAGATAAATTTTAATATGGCAGATAGGAATATATTTTGGAATGTATCAGTAACCAACAGGTTCAATACCGGCCGTGATCACAGACTCACTCGCAAATATCAATTACAAGACGAGTCTACTCTCAGACCTTGGAAGCTTTGAAACTGCAAACTAGCTGTAAACCACAGGTGACGTTAAAGACATGACCAATAACTTGGTATAGACGTAAAAGGAAATGGGACACAAATTTTACCCATCGCAGTAAAAAACCAGAGACTCCAAACTTTCACCTGACATTTTAGAACTTGTAAGGAAATGGTGGGAGTTACCGTCTACCAAAAGGTCTTTGTCAGATGCAAAATCAACTGTGACAAAAAGGGTGCCACTGAAAAGTGACCCTTTATTGAAAAAAAAACCCTGTTTAATTAGGATCTCAATGAGTTATATAATACACTAGCTGTCCCGGCGAACGTTGTTCCGCTGCCGTCCCTCTGTACCCGGCGAAAGTTGGTTTTTACCTATAGTGCCCGAGTCCGGCTCGCACTTGACATATCGAGATAAAAACTGTCCTATCTTTTAAGTTGGATCAAATAACAGATATTTACGAAGTTTGATCAAAATCGGTTCAGTAGTTTAGGAGTCCATTGAGGACAAACATTGTGACACGAGATTTATATATATTAAGATAGCTATGCGTAGCTAATTTATATAACAATATAATTTTTGCTTAATTAATAAGAAAACACCGAAAAATAAATAGTTTAAACAATAAATTTAAAAACGGTCGATTTCCGGGCATGCTGTAGAGGGATTAATTGTTGGGGATGACCCCTCTATCACCCTGCTACGTTTGATCCACGATTTAAAGGGCTACCCCTATACTTGTTGGTTGATTAACAAAGTATTGTATTAATACTTTAAATAAAACTTCTTGCCGGATTTTTTTGGCAGAAATTAACATAGTTTTGATTGTATTGACGATTCAAAAGTGTACATACAAATACTTTTCTTAAACTGCTTTTTGTAAATAAATACATTCTATACATAAAAAACACCCAGATTCAAGGCAAACACAAATGATCATCACATTCATGTTCGTCTTGTGCGGGAATCGAACCCACACCCCTCAGTTCAGCAGGCAGGTCATTACCCACAAGGAGGCAGTGCCCGGGCGGCTTGACTCATTGTTTTCATGCATTTCTTGACACTCATATCAATCAGTTAATCCAGAAAAAGTCGTACTATACTAATACTACCACGATTCTAAGGACAATTGAGAATAATCTAAATTTTAACATTGTTTTCATTAAAAATGAAGTCAGATTTTTAAGATGTTTAAGGAATCTTAAAAATCTGATTTTATTTTGCAATGAAAAAAATCTTAAAATTAAAATATGCCGGCTCTTTATTTAGTACAGTAACTAATTTACCCAAATGCTATTGGTCACCACCAGCGAAGCCGGTCTACACAGCACTAGCTGACAGTTAGTCCGTCCGTCGCAATCGTACCCGCATTTTTGCGGCACGCGCATCACTGGCGCGCCGAGCACCCTTATCCGCACGCACGTGGAGTACGCTACGTCGCCAGTGTTGTTAACCTCCACACTAAACGATTCTAGCTCCGTTGAACCAATCACATACGACTCCTTATAACTGTGAAAAAATATTTTACTCCAAAACTCTATAAAATTTCAAATTACATTCGAAAAAGAACACATGAAGGATTCTAGATTGCTAATAATAAATTTTAATAAAAGTTTCTGGACAGAAAAGACAACAGTAAATTTCTATACTATTTTATTTGCGTGATCTGTTTTAAGGATAATCAAGCAAATAGTAAAATTATAAAATTTGATATTGAACTTGCCACAGAGACTACCGACCACGCTGCCAAAGCCACTCCGACAATAGATTTAAAAAAAAAAGGATATAATATTTTTCAACTTTTTATTTGCAGTTCTGGGTATTTTTCTGTTTCTTGATTTGCGTTTTTGAGTAAAACTTGCCTCGGTCGATCCCGGTCGTGTGACAATTGCTGGATTCGTATTATTGACAGACTCGCCACACAGTTCGTCCTTCAAACTCTACTCATCCAGCAACGGATTACTTTCACGGCCTCAAAAGTAATAGATTATTATTATAACCTAATTAATTGGAAACTAGCCTCTCTACTTACAAAAATTCAGAAATTAGCTTCGCCTTCAATATAGGTTCGCATTTGTCCGAAGTACAGTTCCCTGCAAAAACGTCGTCCTTCACCTTCAACTCGCTCCCGCTGCACAGCACTACGTCGGACGGATCAAATTCTTCTTTATCCAAAGGGCTATCAGTTAGGTTGACCATAACATTGAAGCCTATCATGGTATCGTATTCCCCAATCTATAAAACGAAACAATAAAATAATAATTCGGCAACCTTTTTGGGGAAACCTAGGGGTTTTGCAATTGCGGACGAGATGATGATGACGAACAACTACCGGAGGTATATTCTGAAGGACGGTACAGTCGCCTTTTTTAGGGAATGCCGCCGTCCTGGAGAGTCACTTAGGCATATCATCTCTGGTTGTTCTCATCTTGCTAACGGTGAGTATTTACATAGGCACAACCTAGTAGCCAGAATCATCCACCAGCATCTTGCACTTCAATATGCACCAATGCCACTTCGCGAAAACGGTCATGCATTGCTCTATTGGAACCGCTCTATCATCACGGATAGGACTATTGTTTGCAATAAGCCCGATATCGTGGTGGTGGACCGAACCCAACGTAGGGTATATAATGCTCGTCGATATCACCTTTCCGTATGACGAGACCTTGTGAAAGCCGAGAAGGAAAAACTTAGCAAGTACCATGAGGCGACTGCCATGTGGAATGTTGAATCGTCGATCATTGTCCCGATAGTCGTTTCGGCAAACGGTCTGATAGCAAAGAGCCTCGAGCAACACCTTAAGAGGCCCTCGTCAGAGGTTTGGCTCAAGGGTGGAATGCAGAAGGCAGTGATCCTAAACACGGCACGCATTTTTCGGAGGTTCCTCAGTATGATATGACTTGAGACTGGGTGTTTACTATGTATAATAATATATATAAAAATCAATTGAAGTTTGTTAGTCTTAGAAAATTTGTTGTGTTCATTTTGTTAGAAAAAAAGGGTCCAGTGCAAGTCGTGCAGAAATACACCTTCTAGTGAAAATTTCAACTGTCTAACTAGAACGATTCATAAGATACAGCCTGCTGACAGACGGACGGACGGACGGACAGCGAAGTCTTAGTAATAGGGTTCCGCTTATTACCATTTGGGTACGGAACCCTAAAAAGAGAAACAATGTTGGGCGGGTTAGTAGTGTATAATTTAAAGTATTTGTTTATATCCGTTGTCTGGTATGCATAGTCACAGACTATATAATACTCCACAGTACTTGCTAAGTATGGGACCATATGGCGCTGCGCTGTGTGTTCAATGTCCGAAAATATTTATTTAATACCAAATAAGTTCTAATTAACAAAAATCTCAGAAATTTTCCATACAACATTAATGAATATTTTTATGATAATAATTTGATAATTTCTTTGTCTTCATTTGCAATTCGTTAAATATGCGAATGCAGGACTTACCTCTGGAGTTAGGACTCTAATTGATTGGCAAATTTTGGTCTTTATTTCTTTATCTTTGGAGATTGGTATTATATAATGCGCCAATGTGTTGTTTTCTTGAGCTAAAGACGCTGTCGGATGCACAATTTGTACGGTCATACTAATGTCTAAAAAAAAAATTTTAACCTATAAATCAATTTGGTAGATCATATTATTTTATATTGTTATTGATATATTGTTATCTGTGAAATTATATTATGTAATTAAACTATTAATAAAGTTTTTTGAGTGTTATGTATAATTAATTCAAATATACAAGTAATTCGTGAGAGAGTCGGGCTGAAAAAATTTCAAATTGCTCTATATTTTCATTAACAGTTACAATATTCTGACAAGAACAGTTGTAACCAGTAGAGCTCAAAAAGTTTAACTGGTTATAAGCAGGAGTCTATTCCACGAAGCTTTCTGCTTTACGCCGCAAATTCCACTCTTTAATATTATTTTTTTCTAACAATCTTTCGAAGTCTCAAATAGCAGAAGGCAGTTGCCAATTCCTCACACTGCACTATGCTCTCAAGAAAGAAAAGTGCAGATTTGCAGAGTTGCATCGTGGAATAGGCCCTAGGTCACGTTATGTATCGCAGGATCCAGTGGCGGCGTTAGGGTAGGGCGCGGTTGGGCGATAGCCCAGGGCGTCAGAAATGAAGGGACGCCAGAGCCGCTTTATTTCTGCCCGCTCCTCCAGTTGCGTATTTCTGCCCGCTCCTCCAGTTGCGTATTTCTGCCCGCTCCTCCAGTTGCGTATTATTACTTATTATTATTACTTACTATTATTATAAGGTCGCCTTAAAGAGTCTTATTTATTGTGTTGAACACGATTCAAAAATTAAACATATATTAATGAATGAGTACTCATTTTGTGGCCTTTTGGCGAGAATGAAGACTATTACTATTTTAAAAAGGTTGAGGTCCATAGAAAAATCCTAGATGTCTGTATCTAACGGTATGAGTCTGTTATAACTTCAATCTTACTACTACTACGCAATTCATCAATTCGTCTGGGGTAACTTTAAGGTTGTTCACCAAGTTCACATAGTTTTTAGGTTCTGTTCATCAATGGAAAATTGTAACTGATCACTTTGGATTATAGCGTTAGCAGCGTCATATGTTTCCACTGTTGGGCCACCGGCCTACCCTTAAATTGGGTAAGGTGACTTTGTTGTACTTTTGTGTCTGTCCGTCTGTCAAAGCCAATTTTCTCCGAATCTACAGGACTGGTTAAGTTGAAATTGGGTAGACACTGTTTAAGCTGCTGCATCCACGGATACGATGCGTGAAATTCGCGCAATCCATCCCAGTCTGTTGACTTATGCCACACACGACGCCAACTAGTTGGCCCAGAGGGATCGGGTTGTGAGCATGACACTTGAGTGATATACGAGACACTGGTCCGAAAATAGAATTGTGGAAACCAAAGTCTTCAGAATTTTTATAAAGATAGAATCTGGCCATAGAAAGGCCAGAAACGTAAAATTCTATCATATTGTTTTTATAAATTGTTGTTTATTGATTCTTTCTTTTTTTCACATGAGTTATTAGCAGCTAGGGGGTGCCATAGAAGCTGGTAGACCTAAAACAGGCACTGGCAGGATTTATGACCTTAGAGGTAGATAAGGTTTGCAAAAGAGTTCGTAGCCAATAGCGTTGCTTTAAATATTTTATTATGGCTTTCCAATTATTTTCAAGCATTTCTTAGTTATTTCCCAATGTATTGAGGGTATAAAATCCCTTAATTCGGTTATCGTATATCGTCGTAGGATTTCAACGGAAACTTTTCAATTATAGAAAAAAACCAACTAACGTTTAACGTTTTAAAGTAGCCTATGTCCTCCCCACAGACTTAATCTATATAGATATAGATGCCAAATTTTCCCGCGGTTCCACGCGCCCTAAATTCGGGTATCTATGTAGGATTTCAACGGCAACTCCTCAATTATAGAAAATAGAACCGATACACACTTGACATTTTTAAGTAGCTTTTGTCCTTTCTCGGAACTCAAACTATCTCCGTGTCAAATTTCATCTTCACCGGTACAGCGGTTTCAGCGTGAAGAGGTAATTATCAGACAGACAGACAGTTACTTTCTCATTTATAATATTAGCATGGAAGCAGTATCTTTCCAATGTACCTTACAGTATAGAAGCGGTATCTATCTTTGCAATATAAAAAGCTGAAGGGTGAAAGTGTTAAAAAGGTTTAGCTTGTGATAAATAATAAAATTACTTACTTGTGCTAACATTATTTTTTTCAGGAAAAGTAACTTCCATGCATGATTTAAAATCGAAGAAGGCTACATCTTCTCGTTTCTGAAAATCAAAATAAATATAATATAACAGTCTGAGAAAGAAAGATCAAAGCTTCCATTGGCACAGTTTCTTGGGTTTATAGTTTCCTTTCCTGCTGGTACCTTCGGGTCATTTTACTTTCCATTTCATAAATATTATATGTTATACCTATATTATAATTTGTATTTGTATAACCTATGAACCAGGCAACATAGGCTTTAAGTTGGAACCGTTTTATTTAAATGAACCAAAAAAAGGTGTTTGTACCAATAGAATGAATGTTTTTTGACTTTTTTCAGTTTCTCCTTAATAAAAATGCATTTTAGAAAAAAAAGTTAGTCAGAAAGTTAAAGTTACCTGAAATTTTACGTCAAAAAAAATCCATTCTCCATTTTTTTTGTCTTAAATATATAGTTATTAAGGAGAAACTGAAAAAAGTCCAATTTCTATTGTGAAATTTTTCAACCTTTTAAAAATTTTACTTTAAATATTGAAAATAGCAAATTTTACTCGAAGGAAACACACCTTTATTTTTAAAAAGAAACAAATCTTCATTTAAAGATTTTCGAAAATAAACTCGGGAATCGAACCACCTAAAATCCGAAATAATAAAATCCCTGTATTTTATGGCACCAATCGATAGGGTCAATCATAAGGATCAAATTTCTTTAACAAATATGGTTTTTTTTTTTTTTTTTTTATACCACTAAGGTGGCAAACAAGCTTACGGCCCGCCTGATGGTAAGCGGTCACCGTAGCCTATGGACGCTTGCAACACCAGGGGTATCACTTGCGCGTTGCCGACCCTTCGAATAAAAGAAAAACCATGAAATCTAACTTATAAATTCAATGGGACAAGATAACTCTTTTTTCCAAAGGTCCATCATATTACTTATGTTAGTACCTTGTTAACAAATTAACTTTAAAGCCCTTGTTGTTTATTCAAATAACGAAGAACTATATTGCACGTGTTTGTAATGAAGACCCTTTTTAAATGCGACATAAATGTTTTACCCAAAGAAGAGCGAAGCTGTATAATTTTACAGCAAGATCTCCACACCCCTTAAGATATTTTTTTTGGGTTATGTATAATAATTTATATTTTGATATAGCTTTACTTGTACTCCAAGTTTATATCACCCTCTGTCGAGTAAAGCTCACTGCACTAAGATTACTTATCTTGATTATAGATTCATCTTAATTTACCTTTAAGTCAGGAAAACTAATCCTTAGCATCTTGACATTGATGCAAGCGAAGCAGCGAATCACCGCCACTTGGTCGTTCCCACCCTGCATAGATCCAGGAGCTCCGATGACCAGTTCTACACATTTTTAAACACTTTGATTATATTGTTTAGTTACTTCGATCAATTAAACCTTATTTACTTTTTACAATAATTAATTAATTACTAATATATTTTACTACGTTTTTCTAAGCTCCTTGGTGCTTACGAGGGCACATTAATCAGTCAGTCCTATGGCTGCTGGTATTAGGTAGACAACAGTCGTTTAACCGAGAAGTGTTTAGGTGGCTTTAAAATTTTGACAGTCCTTCGACAATGTCTGTCAATTTGCATTGGACCAGCTCGCCACGGTGGACTATGACCTCTTTTCTTTTTGCCCTCGCAGTGAAAGAATCAACAGCTGAGGAGACAATATTTTAATTAACCTTACTATATAATTATACTTTACTATATTTTTACTTACCATTACAGCCATTATTATCATAGTCTTTCAGTGTAGAGATACTTAGTCCAAAGGCACGGTATGCTTCTGGCTGAATCTTTTGCTTGTAGTGAATAGGCTGGTTCTGTCGGATCAGGTCGGAGCCCAAGTAGATGTACACGGCTCCATGACCATCGTCTTCAAACGGAGCAGCTATTGCCACGTCTGTAAAAAGGTTAGGGTTTTGTTTGTAAAAATTAACAAACCCCATTCAGTTTTTTAGGGTTCCGTAGCAACGGAGCCCTATTACTAAGGCGACGTTGTCTGTCCGTCTGTCCGACCATTTAAGGGATCTATCTTTTAATCCGAAATTGTAGGAGATAGAATCCTAAAGGCTTGTACCGAATTAGTATGGAGCTTGGTATTATTTCCAAGTAAATTTAACCAACTTCAACTTTTGTATTTAGGTAAAGCCTAGGGTGAAAACCTTAGCGTAATAATAAAAATAAATCTTGAGCCCTGCATTAAAAATTAAAATTGTTTTTTAAAAATGTATGATTATTCATAGTCAATTATCAGCATAGGCCATAACATTCTAAAAAAAAGAAGAAAAAAATAATAATATGTACATTTGAGCCGTAATTTTTTTTTATTGTATTGGGCACTGACCATTAAGTCCATCAGCCAAAAGATATCCGCTCCGTTTCTCATTTTACGTTCCGTTCTACGTTAAAATTGTTAAGGATTTTCTGCGAATTGCAGTTACAAAAAAAATGATTTTTTTAGAAATTCTAGATTTTAAGTGCTCTTTAAAATAAATCTACTCATAAGCTAGTTAATTTTTTGAATTTATTTAGTACTAAAATGGAACAACTCTTTTTCACAGAATATGTGTTATACTGGCGGAATATTTAACAAATATCAAAAATTTAAGGGGGTCCTCATAAAATAAACAGGTATTTGTTACTTTTGTTGTACCGTAAAAACAGTAAAACATTAAAGCTTCAAGCTTTGACTATACTGTGAATTCTAAAGTATAAGAAAAAATAAGAAAAACGGGTTGCATTCCCGGAGTGCCGGCAGTAGTGAAAACATACTAGCTATTTACTTCTCATCACTTCGTAAACATATTTATTTATTAAAAATAATAATGTTTATTTATTTACTTTTTTGACGTAGTGTATTTGACATCTCAATCTGTCATAGAATTAAAATCCCATATCCAACCTCCCTGTACTACTCATAATCGCCATATACTAAAAATAAAAACTAACCTAGTGTAAATCAAGGTCACGTGTCCTGACGCGGGGTCCGTCTTACGAATTTTCGATCAGGTAACGTATCCTGACGCGAGTTTAACCTTTTTTACCCATCACAAAAAAAGTGCACAACGCTGCTTAATAAGTTTTCACTTCAAAAATGTGTCCAAGTGCGAGTCGGACTTACGCACCGAGGGTTCCGTACCTACCACCATTTACGTAATTTACAAACACAAATAAAAACAAAGTGTACCGGTAATCCCATCCAATTTCTGAGCAAGCCCGACGTTGCTTAACTCTGAATATCGTTTCTTACAAACAAACGTGTTAATTTTTCACTTAATAATAGCTAGAGGGCGTTGTAACGGTGATTAAAAATGGTAAATGGCTCGGGCCCGTCTCACACTTGGTCGGTTTTCATTATTAATTTGTATTCTTAATTCTTCACACACCCAAGAACAGCCAGTTAGCTGGCAGTGGGCTCTTACAAAAATTTGCACGAATCGAAAAATGGTTTTCACATACCGTATTTTTGTTAAGCTATCCAACAACACCCCACATTATAGGTCCGGCAAGAAAAAGAAGTATTCACTTTACGGTTATGGATTTTTTTTTTTATAATTTTATTTTACCACTTTGTCGGCCTAATTTATACCCATATCCATGACAAAATACAGTTTTCTAGTCTTAATAGTCTCTGAGCTAATCCGCGGACAGATAGACGTACGGAAATGGCGAAACTATAAGAGTTCCTTGTTAAGTACGGAACCTTAAAAAAAATGGCCAAGTGTGGGCCCCAGCCATTACCATGTTAAATTTTTATCAACACCATCTAACAATTATAAAACGAAACAATGTATTGATATTCAATGTTAAGCAACGTAGGGCTTGGTCAGTCAATGGGTGATTTTTTTTTTATTGTGTTCGTAAATTACGTAAATCACCATTTACCCACAATACCCACGACGCGCGACACCGACTTGCACTTGACTAATTTTTATATAGCTTTTAACTAGCTTCTAAGAATAAGAATTTTAGTCGTATACCCTAATACCCTTTCAAATCTACTGAAAGATTCAGTTACGCTTGTAACGGAACGACCGTTTCCGGTGGTCCGTCTCCGGTAAAGGACCGGATGATGTAGGAAACGATAGAAGTTTCTGGACATTCGCTCTTAGGTCCATTACCACTGTGGTAATTTAAATTTAGAGATCAAAGAATCTCTAGATGTTTGACATCGGTAAGTCAAAAACAGATTACTTTACGTTCTGCTTGACGTGGTTGTAAAAATTCTACTACTAATTATTTTTACGGATAGTAAACTGTGCGATCTTCTTCTAAACTGCAAATTAATTGCATATCCACTTCTCTTCTATAAAAGAAAACCGTCCTCGGTAATTTTATATATTTATTTGTTCTCGTTCTGTGTTTTGTGAGTTATTGGTAAGTCACTAATCCATTTATTTTTCTCCTTGACAGTACGGTTCTTAGTTTATATATACGACGTATATATATTACTCTACTACGGCTCTACGCCGTAACTGAGGTCCGCGAGAAGACTTCTCTGTGGGCTGGTGCACGTTTGTCTTCTAACGACGGCGCACCGCAGCTGCTTTGCTGTCCTTATACTGTGGGAGGCCGGAGTCTACTGAACTCCAAATCCTCGGCCTGTCCGGAGTCATCTTGACTCCAAAACTTCGGCCTGTGCAGTAGTGGTGCTATCTAAAACATCGCTACACACCAAGGCTACGGGGCGACCTGCTCTACGCCGAAGCTACTGGCGAGCTACGTCCACGTGCGGCCTTACCTTGTGCCTGCCACGGGCGGCATATTCACTACTCACCACACGCTGTTAGGCCACGTAACATCAGTCCCATCCGCGTCTTCTTTCTACGGCGGTGCTGACCTGAGGGGTGCCTACATTGAGCAAGACATCGAATCGGGCTCTAGGCCGAAGAGATCTGAGTGTATTAGTTCCCTAATAAAAGCTTTTGAAAACTACACTTAAAATCCGTGTAGGCAGGCTTGCGTTTGGCTATCTTTCTATTTATTTAGGTAGTCCCTTATGATTGTGAATTAGGTAGCTGTGAACTAGATATTTAAGTGTTACGAATCACCCTATGTGATTAGGATTTTGTGCATTAAAAGCTGTTACTATATAATGAAAGAGTATACTAATATAACCTGCCTTTCCCTTGAAAAGTGTTTCTTTACTCGCCTTTGAACTCCCTCTATCTTTTCTCCTCCTTCTGAGCACCTAGCCGGTGCATTCAGTAACAGGGCACTACTGCTTTAACCTGTCCTGTTATACGCTCACTAAAGCCTTAAAAATACACCAAACGATCTGCCAGCAATATTGCACTCTCCCTCTCTCTTATGGCAATACACAACTTAATTATTGCTAAAAACTTGTCAAGCTAGTTATACCGTAACACGAAGCATTTTCAGCAGTTGTTTGGTCCCCATTTAAAACAGACCGACTCGATGCTTACGTACCTAACGTAAACGCATCGGTTTGTTGTAATGTAACGATTTATATGTATTTAAGTTGCAAGATCATACTCATCTATATACTTTTACATAAATACATAATTTTATTTCTAGTTGAATTTCTGATAGATCGTTTTCTGGACTCTAAAATCTTTAAATAACAAGTTCGCATAAAGTAGCATTATGGTAGGGGAGAGTATGAATAGTTTTAGTAAATTTTGCCCCTTTAGCCCAGCCTATTTTGATTGTACTAATGATTGAAACATTATTATGTTACTAAATAGACATGATGCAGATAATTTGAGGAGGTTATATAAAAACAACTTCTTTATTTGGCTGGGTAACAACGTTTCTAGCTTTCGCCACTGTGCGAATTCGTCTAGGGACTCTAGGGGCCCTAATCTCAGACTTTGGCTTAGGAACATGTATCAACAAGAAGCAAATTATTCGTATTCGTACCGTGTAGCATTATTTTCAAATCAATCCAGATGATTTGGCAGTGTTGATGTAACGAAGTAGTATTAGAAATTTGGTGTTTTTAGCGGAGCGTAGAAATTCTAGGTCTTTGGTTTTACCAACATGACCCGGTATAATAAATGAAACATCTAGAATGCAAGAAGTAAACTGAAATCACTTGCATATCTTCGAGCGAGAGAGTCCCTTTTAAAAGCTTTAGTTTTTAACAAGCTGGTGCCCTGCGGTGTCACCCGTGCGATTAAACTTTTCCCGTACTATTAACGGTGGATCCTATACAAAATTGACTAGCCTTTTAGCCCCTTAGGGGATGGTTTTTTAGAAATAATGAAGCACTTTATACTTTATTTGTAACTACGAGTAAGTGTCTCTTAACCACTTTAATGATATTTTATGACTTTGCCCGCATGCACTTTTAATAAAAAGAAAGCTTTATTATTTTTCGAGTACCTATCTACAAAAATATCGGTTTTCTGATACCTAACTTTTTCCTCCCTAGTTTGCCTCCTAGAGAAAAACAAAAACATTGAAACACGTAAATTTTAATTTTTAAAATAAAGACTAAATACAAATTTCTATGCATTCAACTTCAAAAATTACAAATTTCTATACAAATTTAAAATTCAATAATATATATGTTGTGATTGTAAACCAAGCTATAAGAAATCTCTTAATAGAGATAAGCTTGCCTCGGTACATAGCCTTACCTGTGTATCTTGCATTATTTAATTTTGTTTTGTGTACTAAATAAATAAAATTAAAAAAATACTTTTCTGTCATACCTTCACTTTTGTCTCCATCCAAATCTCCAACATTTCCAATGGCACTACCAAAGAAAGCTCCATCATGTGTACCCTTGATCGAATTCAGCTTCACTAATTTCTTTGCCTAAAAATTAAATGAAGATTGAAATTTGAATGGCAATTGAATGAAGATCTGACTTACCGCGATAACTAATTTTTTTTTTTGTTTGTTTTGCTATACAGAAACCTTTTTTTACAGAGGATGCATTTCCTAAACTTTCAAATTACCAACATTAATTGTCTCTGTTTCCACGTGATGCAGGAACATACAAATAAACAGACAAAGAACTACAAAGCTCCCTAGTCCATTCATCTGTTAGACACGGTCCGTGAGGATTCTCTCGAAAACTAAGAAACCGAAAAACTTGAAATTGGGCACAATGATAGATGATATGTAGAAAATAAAAGCCAGCGTTTTTGGTAGAAGAGCCCGCGCGTGTCGCCATTAAAATCGTAGGTTAGTAAAATTTTACACTTTTAGTAATATTAATTTGCAACGTATGTTCCGTTCCATAAAGGCAGAGATGTGTTCGTTGTGATTTTTACGACCTAATGCTTTGGTTTTGCAATAAATCCACGTTTATACAGCTACGTCTCTTGCCGTTTTGACTGCATAACCTTAAAAAGTCGGATTTGGTGTTGGGGCTAAAAGTTACATTTGCTCGGGGCAGGTTGTGATTTGTCACTACCTGCCCTATAGTGCTTGTCGCCGACTGATATAATGTGTCTTACATTTTTTTGTCAAGTTTTTGTCTTTTTTTGTAGGATGAGGACGTATATAAGAAAAACTAAGAGGGGCAAAATATTTTAAGGCATTTACGGATAAGCAGCAGCTGTTTTGGAGGAGGAAAAAACTAAAAAAAATCGTGGCATCGCAAAAGAATTCGGATTATGTCATTTGTCGCTAACAAGATATTTAAAGAAAGCAAAAGAGAAGGGTACACCTGTGGAATCTCTCACAGTTGGCTACCAGAAGAATAAACAAGTTTTCCACCACGAGCAAGAGGCCGTTTTGATGAGTTAGTTAATAAAATAAAGCCAAATTTACTACAGATTAACGCCAAAGGATGTCAAGCAACTGGCATTTTCTTGTGCACTTACGCACAACATTATGATGCCGCAATCGTGTCTTGACAAAAAAGAAACAGCGTCCGATTGGCTAGCAGCATTTCTTGCACGCAACCAGTCGGTATCGGTTGGATAGATATAAATTTTCTTCGTCACGCGTATGGAATGTAGGCGAAACGAGTGAGACCACGATACTTACATAAACCTAAAAATAATTAAGCTCCAAAAGGATCTAAACAAGTTGGTTCCATTACATCAGCAGAGAAAGGGACTCTTGTAACTCTCTGCGTAGCAGTAAACGCAGCGGGGAACTCGGTGCCATGTATGTTTATCTTCCCTCGAATAAAATACGGGAAGTTGTTCGCGGTTGACCTCCAGGCTGCATTTGTGCAGTAGAAGACTAAATATTATTTTCACCTCACCAGCACGAAAAAGATAGTTTTGCTGTCCAAATTCAGTGAGCAAAATCGATCGATGGCGCTGTTAAGCAACACTAAAGCTGCTTAACAATAGATGGCTTTAACGTCCTTTAAAAATTCATACCTGTTTCGGTAGAACGCCCTACACACATAGTCTACCGCCTGTTAACGCACTGATTATGGCATTGAATTATCGCCTAAATTGCAGCAGGAAATGGTTTGGTAACTCTAGTGTTTACCTAGATATGACAAGGTATAGGCGGTTGAAGCTGTGGCGGTGTTGAGGTTTATGAGTATAAACTATTATTACATAAATCTTTTACATTTCAACAAAGCTGAACCTGTGATTTGTTTTCCGAGTATCCCATAAACATGGTTTGGCTTGCAATAGTTACAAAAACTCGAGCACTTGTTCATTTGACCATTCCATTTCCGACATGTGCACTTCCGCGAGGCTCATGTTACGAACTAAACGCACCACCGTGTGGCCGCACACGCAGTAAATACCATGGTAATTTAGTTAGTATATAACAATGTACTCTGTGATTTAGTTTGATGTGAGAAAACGGACCGCCACCGGAGCTATGGCTTACCGATGTATGCATTATTGATTGGCATTGTAGAATTTATGTAGAATTAGGGCTACCTAGGTGTTGTCTTAATTTATCGCCATAACCAATGCCATATCCCGTTAGTGTAACCGTAACATGAGAATGTCCTATATAAGAACAAATTCCTTGCTACGTCTTTTTTTGCGTCGCATTAGAAAACGATTCTTGTAGTTTATACCGCCGTGTTACATTTTAGCACATTTATTTTTATGCTACACGCACACATGCAATCACGTGACCTTACGTGTTTTTATAGGAAAATGGTGCGCCCTACCAGTACGAAATTCGTTCTACAAATCACGCTACGTCCTAATTAGCTATCGCAATACGACACAACTTTTGTTGTTCAACTGACACAAAATTTAACTCAAACACAGCATTTCGGATGAAGCTGTCTTAACGGGTAACGCGCACGGACGTGCAACGTCGCAACTGTTGGTGGTTGTGTTTTAATCAAACTGGTTTTAATTTTGACGCGGAAAATCACGTGTATACAACACCAAGTGACCTAAAATAGAAAGTCAAACGAACTTACCTGTAAGTGACGTTCGATGACTATTAAACGATATGATTCGCCCGAGAAATTACACTTAAATTTACTTGTAATAGCACGCGCTGGTGCTACCATCGTACACCATTTAAGAGCAACATTTGAGAACAAAAAATGTTATCTAACTTGGGGTATTGTATACACGTTTACCCCATACAGGCTATGTGTGCTCTGTGCTATTTCATGGTCTAAACTCTATAGGTTAAGGGCAAGACATAGACAAGGTCTGGTTTGCGACGGGTGGGTTGTAATCTCATCGATGACGACATCACATCGTTTATTATTCATCGAACGTCACTTACAGGTCAGTTCGTTTGATTTTCTATTAAACTTCAGTGATTCGCCCGTTTAATTTACTTGTAGGATGTTTAGAGTATCACGAAATAGCACAGGCAAAAGGTGGATAAACGAATATACACTATACGAAGTAATGGACACAATGTATTGTGAGCTCAAAACATACTCTTAAGTAAGTAATGATTTTATTGTTAAATGATTATGTTGGCGTACCCCGAACAAAAAGAGCGGACAAATGCCTCATTAGAGTCCACAGCCACATTTCGATTATAAAATAGTGCGAAAATCTGTGAGTTTCCTGACCATCCAGCGGTTCTTTTAATGAGATCTACACTAACTCACAGCCTGCTGTCTGCAGAAGTCGATGTATGTCTCGTGTTTATCCCACTCTCTGCCAGGGTTGTCTTGATCCGTTGACTTACAGGCTATCACACCTTATTGAAAGGTTTCTTAAAACGAATTAACACAAAATCACAATGACTTGAACTTTTTGTCACTGATAGCGTTAAATAACTTTTTAGGAAACTTACTGGGCAAATGGCAGAATGTTCAATTTAATAAGGTAAATACAATGTAGGCTGCGAGCGATTTACAGCGGAGGTCTTAACTGGGTCGGTTAAATTATTAATAAACCTTTGATCAGATTTATGGATATCACCTAGTCTAATCAACGAAAGAGTTTGCAAATGATGTTCTGTGACCAGAGCTAGAATCGTCAATTTTTTAGTCTAAAATTATAATGAAATATTTTCGTTTGGGTACCAATTACTTAAGTAATCTAAAACAATTGATGGGTATAATTTTATTGCGGAGTTGGGGTTCTAAGTGTGTAAACGCCTGTCATAAAGCGGTTTTTCTAACTGTAATTGATAATAACAGAATTCAAAATCAGAGATAGTGTCGCTTTTGCGTCATTGATAGCCTCATATTTTTTGCCTAGAATTAAAAGTGTCATAAAAAGAAAATCCACCACATAAACTACAGTAACTTTAAAAATATCGAGATGTTTCCTTTGACAAAATAAATTATGAATGAATTAATGAATACCATTGTTTAAAATAGCAATTATACTGTTTCAAAGTATTATCCTTTATTGACGCAAGCATGAGAAGGCCGAAAGCCTAACAGTTTTTTTGAGCATCATTTAAGGGAGCAATAAAACAACATCTGACATACCCTTCCAAAGGATGCAAAGATATATACTGCGCCACAATTGTAGGCCAATTTCCTTTCAGTCGTATCTTTGACAGCGAACGCAGGTGCCCCAACAAGTAGGTGGGCGCGATTGCTTGTTGGATTCAATTTCGCGGCACACAATGAACCACCAAACAAGGAGCCTACTTGATTGTCTGGATCCAAAACTTGACTTTCCTGTAGATTAACACTAGGATGTAAAAGAACCTGAAAATAAAATTGTATAGATAATACTACCATATTACCCCATATGATATCGAAGACGACATGACGTTTTTTTGAAAAAATAACGCACAGAAAAACTAAGTTGAGGCCATCTCATTTGTTAAAATATGGTAAGTTGCATAGAAGCTACACGGGAACAGATAAACATACATATATAAACTGCTGAATGTATAACCCTCCCAATGTAGTCGGGTAAAAACAGTATGGCGGTTTTCAAACTGCTGGCTCATCCCACTGCGGTGGTGCGACGGTATGTCAAACGGATGCACGAAGGAATAGCCAAACTGTTGGATTTTTGTTTTTGCCTTTCGGCTATCCTCATCAGCCTCATTACGTCCCCACTGTTGGGGCACGGCCTACCCCTTACCGAGGGTGATATGGGCCATTGTCAACACTTGGGCCCAGTGTGGATTGTGGACTTCTCATTCGTCTTTTTTTTCTGACGTATGCAGGTTTCCTCACGAGGTTTCCCTGTACCAAAAGCCAGTGGTGTGAATAGAAATCACAAAGATGACTCATTAGTAACACACCGGGTTTGAATCTCCGCCACTCAGGACACAAGGTGGAATCGAAACCCCTGGGCCACCACCGACCTTAGCCTTAGCCTTTTGGCTATGGAACCCTGAAAATCTTACCTTCCCAACTCCTTTTTCACCGTAGGGTGTACTAATTGCTGTAAACTCTACCAAAGCTTCATTCATAAAGTTTCCGTACGCCACGCTGTACCCTGAAAAATGAACAATTCTATCATCAATGTCGGTAGATAAGTTCTGTAATACAGCATTTTTTTTTAACTTTTGGTAGATGAGTATATTGATACTAGAAAGTTACACTTATCATATTGTGACAGTAGAAACACACAATTTCTATAATCTAATAGTTCCTTTATAGAAATTGCTTTGAATTTTTTTTTTTTATTTTCTCGGTGGTCTAAGTATTTTTTTAATTTTTTGGCACAACTCCGCGCCCAATGCCACGCCACTTTTACAAGTGTATGAAAAAAAACAATCATTTTTTTATACAAACTGCTTTACACTACTAAATAAATTTACTATCACGTATCACTATTGACTCTGTACTTATAGTCGGTGAAACCGAATTAGATTTTTCCTATATACAAAATTCAGTTTACGTTGTACGAACGTACGTACTTATACGTAAGCTGTGATACAGTGCACTTTATATCTATAACTATAAAAATTTCGCACCCTCAAAATGCGTCAATCTCATAATATGCCACTAGGTGCTGTAGCGAAATAAAGATAATTTTTAATATGTTTTTCTTTACAAGCAAAACGAATAACGAAATAGCATTGCATGAGTACTAAAATACCAATTTTTTACAAGTAACTAAAGCTTAAGCTAACGGTCTACCTAATGCTGAGCGTTCACTGCAGCCTATGGACGATTGCAACACCTAGGACATAAATCACGCGTTGCCGAAAATGTTATTACTCCTTTCTTGAAGTTCCCCATTCTATAATCCTTGGAGAAGAAACGTCATTGTTCAGGACATCCCACGGACGTTTACACTAGAGATATTGTGAAAGTAGAAAAAAGAAGAAAGTAGAACAACTTAAGAACAACAAGGCAGATAGTAGAGATACTGCAGATTAATGCGCCAAGCATTTTTAACATATTGTGCTATATGCTTAATAACAATAAATACTTACACTTTAACTTAAAAAAAGGAACAAAAGGTTAAATAAAATGTTAAAAGAGTATGAATGAAAATGGGACTGTTAACTACTAGTACGGAAAAAGTATCGTCCCGGCCGATGAAATCTAGTTATATTATTTTGATATGCCCTTGAAAACACGAACAACATTTGGTTGTTAATTATGAGCTTACTACGTATTCAGTCGCAAAAATCTAGATTAACAGAGAGTGATATTCGTCCAAATACAAGACTCTGTAATTGGAATTTTCTCTATCATAAAGGTTGTCACATACGATCCAGATACTATCAGAAATATATATTACACCGCGGTAACGGCGTATATCTTCAAATATCACACACCATATAAATCAATGGATGTGCACACATGAGGCGGATAATATACATTTCATCTTTCAGCATCCGCGTCTGTTAAGCGATATTGCCAGGGTCTGTATCAGTTTTTCGCAAATAAATACAGGTTGATGTATTAATTGGCAAATACAGGGCCGTCTACGTTTTCATATTTAACGCCGGGGTGCGAACAAATTAATCAACTATTTTTTCATGATTAAGAATTAATACTCAGTTTATTTTTTTTGATTCATAAAACTCAATTTCTAACAGATTTTGGTTTGGCATTTTTTAATTATTACCAATTATATAATCAATTATATTTTTATTTTAATATTTTTTCCGGGGCTCCACACACTGTTATCCAAAGAGAAAGAACTTGGGATCTATCATTTATGTAAAGAGGCTTCTAATCTACGATCAATAGTTACAAAGATTTAGACCTTTCCAATTCGGCAGCTGTCATCCGAAATAAAGATCTTGATGAGACCTGTCATTTCGGTAAAGAAACTACTAGTCTACGATCAATAGTTATGGAGATATACCCCTTTTTAGTTTGACAACTGTTGTCTGTAGAAAGATCTTCATGGGATATATAATTTCTGAAAAGAATTAACTAGTCTACGATTAACAATTACAGAGATATAGGCGTTTATTGTTAGACAGATGTCATCTAAATAAAGACCTTGATGAGGTCTATTATTTCTGTAGAGAAACTACTAGCCTACGATCAATAGTTACGGAGACATAGTCATTTTTAGTTTGGCAACTGTCATCCGAAATGAAGATCTCCATGAGATAATAAACTACTTGTCTACAGTTTGACATCTGCCATTGGAAATAAAGATCTTAATGAAATCTATCAAAACTACTAGTTTACGATTAATAGTTACGGAGATATAAACACTTTCTAGTTTGAAAGCTGTCATCCGAAATATTATAAAAGAAAACATTAAAATATTAAGCCATTTCAAGAATGCACATATTTAAAAAAAGGATAATATAGGATAAAAAACAGCATATACCCATACACTTTTAGACGTACACAAAACATGCAAAATTTCAAGCCAAATTCAAAAAACGCCCCTGCATAACAGAATGTTTGGTTTTCATTGGCTATGACATACGTCGAATATGTCCCGTGTGTGGTACCTCGCAGATGCTATAAATATTTATATTCAAATCTCGCAGACTAAGAAGTATATTATATGCCTCGTATGTGACAAGATTGAAACTGCTTGAACATTGCTGTCCGTACAGTCCTGGGGCCTGATTCTCGTGCTGATAAAGATAATTTCGAATTCGATATATATTTAATCGATTTACTCATGACTGGTTAATCGCGGTAACTGTTTAAGTCGATAGATCGACTAGTTTGAACTAGATATGTCGAAAAACAATGACAGATATCGTTTGCAAATAGTTTTTCGTATTTTTAGAATCACTATATAGGCATACTAGCTTTTGCCAGCGGCTTCGCCCGCCCTAAATTTGGTTATCGGCGTAGGATTCTTACGGCAACTCCTTAATTATAGAATAAAAACTTATTCACACTTGACGTTCTCTCTCTCTCATTCTCTCTCTCTCTTCATCTCTTACTCTCCCTCTCTCTCTTTCTCTTTTTCAAAAATAATAAATAAATAACTACTAAACATTAATTAACTAATGGATGAACCTCGCGATCTAGGTGCTTCATACAAACTTTGAACCTCCGTTTAGGGGGTGAGTTTTGGAAAATCCTTTCTAAGCGCACGCCTACATCATAATAACTATATGTGTGTTAAATTTCAGCTCGATCCGTGATTGGAGCTGTGCGTTGATAGATCAGTCAGTCAGTAAAAGTTGCTTTGGGCTTACGCTTACGTTAACCCGCGACTCTGTTTACGTAGAAGGTGAAGATATTTTCAATTAATACATACCACCCTTTCCCCTCATGACTTCCCGCCGGCCTTGCACATCATAAATGCGCGCGCAGTACTTAATCATTATTTTGCTGCCACGTTATTTTAAAACTGCGATATCTCCTAAGATATTCATTGAAATCGAATGATGTACAGGGCAATTTTGTTTTAAATTAAAAACTTGTAATGAATAACGTATTTATTTAGATAAGAATATCATGTTTATAAAAACACCTTCGCAAATAATGCATAAAAAGCTAATAGTGAGCCAACCTTAAAAAAATGGACCTATGCTGTCGCGGGAGTTTTTTTTAGAACTTTTAAAGGGAAAAAATTCTGTCATAAATGATTGTTGCAAACCTTTAACCGTGTACACAGCGCACGCAGCGGAAACTCGCAAAAAGAAAATAATCCCCCGATTTTGAAACATTCTTTATTGGTGCTCGGGTCCTATTTCTTTTAGCTTGATGATATATAGTTTATAGCCTTCCTCGACAAATGGACTATCTAACACTAGTTCGTGAGATTAACGTGTTCAAACAAACGAACGAACCAAATCTTTAAATTTATAATATTACTCTAGATACGAGTAGGTACAAAAAGAAAACTATAAGTATTATTATACACAAAAAATCAAACACCTAAAAAGGCTTAGAAACCTTCAAATGAGTTACTAATATAGTACGGAGATTTGGAGACATTCCATTTTTAAAGAGTATTTGGTTATGTTTTCCAAACATGTGTCAAAATATAATGTAATTTTAAAGAGTATTTGGTTATGTTTTCAAACATGTGTCAAAATATAATGTAATTTAAAACAAAAGCACTAAGAAGTATTGATTTCAACTTCGAAGCAAATAACCACCAAATAACTTTCTACCCCTTTTTAAACCCCGTTAGGGGATGAATTTAAATAAAATACGTAACACGTCTTCCATCAATTCTGTTAAAATGGTTTATGCAAAATTTGAAGTAGATTAGACTAAGGAATCACGTTGTCCCATACAAACTTTCCCCCCGTTTTTCACCCCCTTAGGAGTAGAATTTCGCAAAATCCTTTTTATCGGATGCCTACGTCGTACAAAGAACACACCCTCCAAGTATCAGGTCTCTACGGTTAGCGGTTTAGGCTGCGCGTTGATCCATCAGTCATTCAGGACAAAGCATTTTATATGTATAGATTATGTCGTACGCTAGCGTTCGACATGAAACGAGTGGTCGCTAGCAGTAGAGATGGAATGTTGCACGGAAAGTGGTAGTAGTCTGAGACCAATCTCGAAGTTGTCAGTGTAGTGGTTTCGATTTTGTTGTGCTCGCTTAAGACTAGAAATCAGTTTATTTCTGATTTCTGGAAAACCACGCATTTTTGGACGATCTCGAAAATACCAAGTGAAAGCTTGAAATTTAGTGACTAGTCTCAATACTATGAGTAGATAATTTAGGACTATTATGCTTACTTCTGAGAAGTAGGCTTGTTAGATCGTTTTTCTCGGTTTTCCGACTTTTCTTTTAACCCTGCAATAGCACGAAATTACTGCTGAAAAGCTCTAAAAATGCTCTAAAATGTATGCTAGGTGTGATTTCTGATAAATAGTGGCGACTAGCTTACTTCTGGGACATTTATAACAAATATCGCCACTTTAAAATAATTATAAAATAACTAATACACTTACCAAAATTATAACTGACTTTTGCTGTGTCTTTTAGATAGTCGCAATCCTGGATTTGTACCGGCATACTATCGGTTGAGGCGTAGATCATAGCTCGACCTTGAAGTGATAAACTCTTAAAACAATTTCATCACATATATTTTATTTTTTGTTCATTAGCATTATAAATTCGGATTTTTTTTTTAATCACGCTGCAATAGTATTATTATGATACTCGTGAGCTAGGCTCTCATTACCGCACAAGTGCGTAGTGGATGCTATTAAAATATTAAAAAAAAGACTTAGCGTTTTTATTTGGGGCGTGTGCCTGTTTTGCCAAGGATGCTAAGAATAGAAAGATTTAAAAATTAATCCAGGGAGGTAATTGGGAACAGTCTAAAGCTATTCGGACTCTGGAATTCGAGAGAAAAATATATCGAAGTATGACTTAACTCTCGAAACCCACGAATTTACTTATAAATATAATGAACCCCTTTATTTATCAATAGCATCAAACCTCCCGACAAAATGGAACATTGATATGATAACACTTTTTGGCTTAAAAAGTTTATGTGCCTTTTGAATGTCTGCATCACGCAGACACGACAAATCATATTAGTACCTACGTTTTTAAGTACTTTTTGTAAGAAAGCTCAGTTTGGCATATAACACCGTTTTCAATACCTATAGAGGTGTTAAATTCATATCTTTGCTGCTGAAATTACTTATTTTTTAAGGTTTATGTAGTTAACAAGAAAACCTTTTAGTGTCGCCATGTCCGTTCGTCCGTTTTTCCGTGGCTTAGCTCAGAGACCATCAGTAATAGTAAGCTGTAATTTGGCATGAGTTTTATTCATTTGAGATATTAATTAGGCAGACGAAGTAGTTAAATAAAACTTTTAAATTTTTTTAGGGTACCTACGCTTAATTTAAGTTTTAATACATGTTTTACTCACATTCTTATGAAATTTCTCTTATTGCACGGATTTTGGGTTCACAATGCAGGTTATAAAACATATTATTTGCTTTTTACTTCACAGACTAGGAAACTGCTGATTGAACGGTCATTGTCATCGTGAGTTATTCACAAAAGAGTGGTATTATAAAAAGCACTAGGTACAGTAGCATTATGCCACAGTAAAAATGTAGTAAGCAGGCTATTATTTTTTTTTTTTTTAGAAAAATCATAATGGGGTCAGGGCAGTAAAATAACGTTATTTAAGTACTCTCTCCCATCTCCGTTCAAAGCCATCACATCCTAATATATTTTTATACCACTAAGGTGGCAAAAAAGCACACGGTCCGCCTAATGGTAAGCGGTTACCGTGGCCTATGGATACTTGTAACACCAGGGGTAACACTCGCGCGTTGCCGACCCTTCAAAAATCCAATAACTTCTTTCTTGAATACTGTAGTCCTTAGAGAAAACCTTGGCAGGGAGCTCATTCCACAACCCAAGCGTTCGCGGGAGGAAGTTTCTCTGAAACTGTACTGTACACGACAATTTCGGTTGTAGAGTGTGGGACTGAATTCCCTGACGATGGCGAGCAGTGCGATGGTAGAAAGTAGACGTAGGCATCATTTCGAACAATTTCTCAGAACACATCCCATTGTACAAGCGGTATGTTACACAGAGAGGCAAAGTCTCTCCTCAGACTTAAGGGTTTGATACGGCAAGTGAGTTTGGGATCGTCGACATTTCTCACAGCTCGTCGTTGAACCGAGTCCAAAAGGGCAAGCTGGTATCCGGGTAGACCCGCCCAGAGATGGCAGCAGTACTTCATATGGGGCCGAACTTGCGACTTGTAAAGTAACAACCTTTGCCCCGACGTGAAGTACCTACTGCTTCGCTCTATAAGTACACCAAGTTTTTTTGACGCCAGCTTCACCTTGTCCTGCAGATGACCTCGGAACTAAACATCGCTGGAGATGTCAACGCCAAGGATCCCAAAGCTCTTGGAGATTGAGAAGAGAGTGGTCTGGAATCGTGGGACCACAGTGAATGAGGTTTTCTTAGCGGTAAACGTGCAGACTTGTATCTTTGTAGGGTTGAAACGGACCAAGTTTACCCGTCCCCAGTCAGAGACCTTGGACAGTGTGGTCTCGATTTGAGACACAAGTTCTCCGCGGTTTTCCTCCACAGCGGAACGAGGGATGTTTGCACAAACCGTGTGATAAGCGTCTCCAGTACTGTCATCTGCATGTTGTTGCAATCGTATGGCAATAAGTAAAAAAAATATATACTTACATTGTAGTTAGATCTTAAGTTCTTTGGTGAAGTAAACTACAGCTTTCCAAAACATTACATACATTAGAATTGAAATCGAACTTCTCGATTCACCCCGCTGTTCTCGAGATTGTAAACCACAAATTCTCATAATCGATCTATATATAATCATATCTACTACACAATAAAATACACCAACCTGTAGCCATAGCGGGACCGCCGACAACGACTTTTTTTCTGGAGTATGATATATCTGCGCTCCACCCAAAGGAATCCATGCAATTTTCTGAAGCAGTCAAAAATAAAATTTAAGGTCAATATCAGTGAAATCGTTAATCCCTTGACGCGTATAAGATCAATATAAATAACATAGTCGTATCTCATACAGGTTAGTATATCGCAATGATACGAGTTCCTTCGTTCGTTTCAGCGGAAAGACGTCCACTGCTGAACGTAGGCCTTCCCCATATGTCTCCTCAAAGGCCGGTCCTGAGCCGCCCGCACCCATCCGATTCCTGCGGCTCTGACCATATCGTCGGACCACCTGATAGGAGGCCGACCTACGCTGCGTCTTCCGATTCATGGTCGCCACTCGAGACTCCTTCCCCATCGGTTATCGGTTCGACGAGCGAGTGTGCGAGAGTAAACGAGAGTTCGATGATACGAGTATGTTATTTATATTCATATCATTGCGATATACTACCCTTATCCATAAAGTGTGGTGGTTAGTGAATAAAACCAAACTTGAATTTCATTCTGACAGGTTGAGCGCTCGCTTACTAAGGTACAGTCAGTTGCATATACAATATAATGATGTCATAGAGCTGGTCTGATGATGGAGACGGAAGGTGGCCATAGGACCAACGATAACCAGGGTCTGGTGATAGCTTGTTAGTGAAAAAATTTTTTACGTATATTCTTGTTAAATTAATTAAATGACCTGGCTATCGCATGCGGCCATAGAATCTATGTACAACAAAATCTACCCAATATTAGCGCTCTCAGCGCTTTATTTATGTTTTCGTAAGCATAAATTTGGCCCACTAGCGATATGTTGATTTAGGACAACATAAAATAGTAGATTATTCCTAGGTGTGTACTAATATACTAATACTAAACGTGACTAAGTCATCTAGTTTTTTCGGTGACCAAATAGTAAACCATTAAACTCGATGTTTTTCACTAGTAACGAAAGCCAAATACTGTGTGCTAAAAAAATGGATTTTCATTTATAATGCATTATTTTTATTTTCAATAGATTTAACGATCCAAAGGCACTCACCAATACTGAGGTTTTTCTTGGCACGAGCTGAATCCGATATTTGGTCCAATTTCTTCAGCTGAAAGTCTTCTGCCTCTGGTAAGTACTGAAAGCATTCACCATAAGTGGCGTAGTTTGAGCCTAAAATAACACAATAAAGTAATCATTCTCTACAGGAGGTGGTCAGTTTACAAATTAGTTTTATTTTTAATACATACTTCATGCAAAAAATTTTTATAGATTTCAAATAAAATTAAAGACTAGAAGAAAGGAGTGCCAGTTTTTTTATTTGTTTGTATAAATTATTTACCAGAATTCTTGTTTTTTATTGTCACATATAACAATTGAAAGTGAACAAATTTATCTATTTCTCAATATTTTGTACAACTTTGGGCAGCAATATAATCAATTTTATATGGATGAAAGGTATTTCCAACCTTATCGCCTGGATGGCCGTGTGGTTTGTAAAAACTGACAGTTGAGAAACGTCAAACGTCCGGCAAATTTGCACTGGGCTAGCGCGTTGGATGATTCTCCAATTAGAGGCCTGTGCCCTTGTGGTGGGGCGTAGAATGGTTGAGGCAAAAAAATATAATACTAACCAGTCTTTGCACATTTGGCTCGCTGTACAGAAAGTGGCGCACAAGCCTGCAAAAGACAAATAATCATCTACACGTCGTTTTTTAATTTATTTATGTTGTATAAACATATTGTACAACACATTTGTTTATAAAACTGCGTCCTTTTTATTATCTTAATAGCGTCCATTACGCACTTTTGCGATAATGACAATTACCGACCAAGTGCAAATTTACACTTTTTTTAGCAAGAAGAGAGCCTATGAACTTAAGTTTTGGAAAAATAAATCAATGAGTTAGTTAAAAACATATCAAAACTAACATTTTAATACTTCAAGTGTGTTGAAGAAAGTCGTAAAACATTTGTGAGCTCTGCTCAATAAATACTTGGCTGAATTACGTTTTCGGCTTCAGCTTAGGCTCCCACCCACAACCTCGTCTGTAATGAGCAGCCTAGCTCACTTGTATCATTATGTATTATTTCATTTCACATAATAGTCAGACCCAGTAAGGATCAGACGTGTCCTAAAGTGGAGATCGCGTATGGGAAGGCGAAGCGTGGGACGCCCTCCAGCCCGGTGGAACGATGTCCTTAAAAGTGTGGCTGGTGGTGGCTGGATGCGGAAGGAGAGGACTGGGAGAATCGGTGCGCCATAGAGAAGGCTTATGTCCAGCAGTGGACCAATATGACCGATTTGATGACTCAGAACCAGACCATAAATTATCTAAGAATCCAGTTGAAAGTTATACGTGTGTGTGCTGTAATAGCTATAAGACCACCTTACTCGACAGTTAAAACAATTGAATTTGTAAAATTCGTCGGACTTTGCCTCAGAATACAGTTCCCAGGCTAGGTTAATATATGCGAACAATCTGGGCATGCACAAATATAAACGAACGCAAATAAGTAAGTAATTAATTAAAGTAAAACCCACGACTAAGAAAAATGGCGGATCTCTTATGCCCAAGGGCCGAAACGCGAATCGAGAAAAATAGTTAATGGCAACAATACACGTACAGCCACACTTTCATTATTACTACCTATATTAAAATTTAAGTTGCAAGTAGGTTATTAATGACACATTATATAATTTTTTCAAAAATCATCTCCAAAACAGCGATTATGTTCTGTGCGGGGATCAACCCGTGACCTCGGTCAGCAGGCAGGTTCACTCCTAACTAAGCTACAACAGGTGGTAAAGTCAAATTTTATTTTATTAAATATTTAAAACGTAATAACGTAACGTAATAATCATCCAATCTAAGAATCTCGGTACTTCACTTACCAAAAGTAATGAATCAGTTCCTTTGACCGTTGCTCCAAGCCATAAATGATGGTCTTTATGTGCAATCGCCACGTCAATAGCCGCTGTTGGAAAAAGGCTTAACTTATTATTTGGGAGGCTTACGATTCTGGAGCTCCCTTACCGATAGTCGGTGATTAAAAAACTTACATTTGGTTCTCAGAGTTATAAAGATATAATAATATAATAATAACGAAATAGCTTTTTAAAGCATTAAAAAAATTTAGACAAATCAAATCAAACTTTATTCAAATAGGTTTCTGAGAACACTTTTGAATCGTCAATACAATGTATACAATGTTAATTCCTGCCTAAAAGAGCTGGCAAGAAGTTCCATTTAAAGTAGTTATACAATACTTTGAATAATAGCTACAGAGTATACAATATGTACCGAAACACTTATAAGGTAATAAAAACAAAGTTAGTAAGCTACTAAAAACAAAGTCAAACATGTCAATTATTATTTTTTTTGTAGCATAGGGGGCGCACCATGTGAAGCGTATTCCGATATTTAATAGTACTAGTGCATTAGCCCCATCATAATCATAGTTTTGTAAAATCATATCTACATACATATACTTTAAACAATCCAAACTATCCATGAATATAATTTAATAATAAATATTTTGAAAGCGAAAGTAAATCTGTCTGTTACCTTTTCACGGTGAAACCACAGTACCGATCAAGATGAAATTTGGCATGCAGATAGTTTGAGTCCCGGAAAAGGACATAGGCTACTTGAAAACGTCAAGTATTATCCGTTATTTTTTTCCCATAATTGAAGTGTTGCCGTTGAAATCCTACACCGATGACCGAATACTAAGAATACAAAGAAGTTTGCAAGAGCAGACCAGTCTCCACAGCGGCACCCATTCACAAGTATGACACGTGAATCAGCCATCGCTTCGCTCAACCATGTTTTAGGGAACGTAACGACCCGACGCACATGCCACCACCGCAGAGACACTTTGAGTGAGCATGACACACTCAAGCAACTCCAATAAAAGTTCGATTGTACTAGTAACAATTTGTGTAGTAAGGGAACAAAATATAAATCCGATTAATATTGAGACTTACACACACAATCTTACATTTAACATCACACGGCGAACACACGTACTCTGAACGAATCTAAAACTGGTTTATAGATACTTTTGAAAATATTTAGATAAGAGGAGAAGATTGGAAGGTCAAAACCATTTACTAAATTATCAAATTTCTTACAATAATATTACTTAATAAATATATTAATACATACTCAAGGACACACATAAATATACATAAAACACAAACAGTGTATCAAAAATTGATACTACTAGAAAAAACTATACATATATGTATAAACTTACATAGTTACAAGTATAATGATATAATATAGTATTAATAACCCGCTGCAATTAAGCACCACTGGGGAAACTATAGAAATCACATTTTTCATTTATTTGCCAATTGTTCTTCGATGTTATATATTCCAAAGATACTAAATTCATACCAAATAAAAAAAAAAAAAGTGAAAGTTTGTCAAAATTAGGCAATTTCACGCCAAGAGATGCGGTTGGATGTGCGGCGTGAGCGGGGATAGAGCGCCGAGCGGCGCGCTCTTACGCCCAAATTTAAAATCATTCTTTACAAAAGGATTTGTAGTCAGTTAATATGTAGGTATACTCTGTTACTTATTTTCTGATCAGCATCATTCATTACCTATGTATGTACATAATGAACAACTACAATACAACTAATAACTAACTAGATACTAATTATCTTTATACATACAATTCTTCTGTACGCATGTCGCCATCGTCATGTCCGTTTGTCCATTTAGCTATCCGTGGCTTAGCTCAGAGACTATTAGTAATCGAAAGCTGTAATTTGGCATGGGTATACATATACTGTATGTATACCTATGCCTAATTACGACTAACTAAGTAACTAAATGTAAGTCACTAAGGGACATTTTCTCAAGTCCAGTTTTCATAAGATACTCCATCCCCAAGCTTCCAGTTTCGATTGCACGACATTCGACGGGGGATGCCCACACACTGTTTATGTTTACTAAGTTTAATTAGCGAGGTGGGACCGATGCCGACAAAATCCAACGACGCAATGACGAAAAGAAATGGTGCACACTGGTAAGTAGACGGTGAGCAAGAGCATTCGGTTGACTTTTCTACGTGTACGCAACAGTAGTGCCACGAAATGGAGAGAATTGAGGCGGAAATGTATCAAATTCACAACCACTCTCTGTCACAAACCGGAGAGGACCTAAAGGCCACAATAGTTTAATTAAGCCAAAAAGGAATCCAAAGGTCTATCTTTGCTGCCACCGCCGTCACATTGCTCACCCGCGCTATTACTTCGTTGTCGCTTAGAGTTTTTATATATTTTTTTTCTTTTTTATCTCGTAAGGGTCGCAACGTCGTATCAAATAGCTTTTAACCTTAAGAATTGAGCTATCAAATGCAAAAAGAATTTTTCAAATACAATTAGTAGTTTCAGGGATTAGCGCGTTCAAACTTAAAAAAAAAGTTACAAACTTATTATAATACCATAGATAAATAAACACTTACTTGAATTTAGAAGAGGGTCAATAGTTATGGCTGAACAGCTTAGATCATTTACGTGGCACTCGAACAGTTTCCCAACTTTGTCGGCTCTAGGGGCACTTACCACCACACTAAAAGACACCATAAATTCATTAACATTTTGCCATCAAAACATAATATGTAATCTTCTTTCAACTACCTCATTTTTACCAAAATATTACGAAAATTATAGATTATAATAAGCATACCACATCATGCATGCATATTTGTTTAGAAAAGCTAGCCAGCCAGTTTTAACTATTCACATTTATTGTGTCAGTAAGACCACAAAATAAAAAATAATAGCACAGAATTTTCATTAAAACATAATTTTCAAAGCTAGATAACTTTGTCATTAACGCAATTAGGAACACTTCCGTTATAAATGCAACGCTCGCTTGTCTAAATATCGACAATATATATTACACACAGTACACGCGGTGACACGGCGCTTGGTCTAGTCAAATAAAAAAAAGCACGAACAAACAAAAATTCTGAAATTGACGTTATTTGATTCTAGTACTGTTCCGTCCTTAATTTTGGTCCTTAAAATTGGTGTTTATGTACCTAACAGTTCATATCTTTTTTTCTGTTGCATAAAACTTACTTCAAACTGTAATTCAGATCATATTTTTGGAAATAAGTAATTATTTTTACCTTTCTAGTGCATCTTTATAAAGCCGGTTTTTTTTTGTTAAAACGTTTTTTATTCCTTGTTTTTCATACCTTAACTTGTAAACCCTTTTTTTTGTTAACTTAACTTTCTTTTCCTTTGTAAATTTAGCGTAGGGCGCTTAGGGGACTGAACTAATTTGATAAAGGCCTTACGAGTCCTCAAATAAAAATCCAGGTAAAATTTACGGCCTTAATTTTAATTGTATATAAAAAACAAACTGGTAGCAGAGAATGGTTACTCTCTCTTTTTAATAACCCTAAATTACTTTTTATGCAATAGCTATTGTATGATTATATTATATGCTATTATATGATTGTACAGAATCGTCACTTTTATAGTTTTACTCAATTACCTGGCAAACTTTGTTCTGCCCTTTCCGTTGCTGCTAGTCTCATGAGCCCTGTCGCATTACTCGCGCGCGCTTTTTCTTTGTTTTTTCTTAGGGTTCTTTCTGACCATTATTCGTTATGGTCGGTTTATCAGGGTCGTAGCGTGATGCTCAATAGCTTTTAATTCAGACTGGTAGTTTCAGGGATTAGCACGTTCAAACAAAAAAAAAACATACATTACATTACATTTACAAATAAAAGCAGCCTACCTTGCGTTTTTTGAGTTATAAGATCCGCTACTAAAGCCGAAGTATGCGTACTCCTCCATGTCACCTGCTGGCCTGTTAAACACTAAGATAGACTTGGTTTTGACGTGGTACGGCTCATAGGGCACGTCTTCAGCCATCATCAATCTCAACTGCAGAGCTAACAATATCCATAGTAGTTCTGTAAAGTAAATAGACCAATAGAGATGGATATAAGATTACATCAAAAATTGATAAAGTAAAATTTAAAATCAATACGACAATACGACAATAAGAAGTTGGTTAACTTCGACTTCGAAGGAAATCTAAGAAGTAACCTTAGCTAAGAAAAATTAAATTAATAGTACTGAAAATCCTAAATGCTACGTTGCTCAAAGTGATCTTAGAGCAGCATGGCAGCCTGATGCGGACAGTAGATGGAGGCCGTGTCGGTCTATGTAAAATAATTATAATATTTAGTTACATAACCTACTTAAATTATTATTATTCTCTATTCAAAAATAAAAGAATAATTTTATGACTATGTAGGTATATCAAAAGAATATACCGCGAGAATATTAATTTTTAGTGAACTATCAAGCTTGATAAACCATGTCGCTCATAAAACAAAACGGCCAAAGTGCGCTCCATATCTGGGTGAAGTGATTACGTGTCTAGCCGGTGTTCACAACAAAGAAATACCATTATAGTGTAGCAGTAACTACCTCACGAGCAACTTCTTTTTCAAAAGATTGGGATTCAGCGCCCTCGAAGCCGCAAAGGAATTTAATTTTAAGGGCAATCAATGATTTATTGATTTATGCAAAAATGCACAAAAAGTTATTGAATTAAAATGAAGTGCTCTGGAATTTCATTAATTAGAAGCTTCTTAGTTCAATTGAAAAAAAAACAAATTAATTGAAAGGTCAGGAAGCTATTTGAGATGTCAATCTTAAAAAATCGCAAAAGTGTTTTAGGTTTCGTAACGTAAAGAAATCTTTAGCAATCTCCACTGTCCGAACTTTTTACATAGTTTCTTATATAGTGCAACAAACTTTTCTGACCTTCTGACCTTGAATGCTCAATCGCTGATGTCATTGTTAAGCCGTGTCTCCTGCTAGTTGTTTTTGTTAAATTCTAACAAAACATCTAACTTAACATGTTAACATTAACACTTTTCTTTAACAAACTGTCTCCTCGTCATTTTTTCGTATCGTTTTGTTTTGTTAGTTTCTCAGTGTGCAAGACGAGCTCTGACGAGGAAGATGTGTTACCAGTTGTAGCTATCTTGGTTTAGTAGAGATTATTTATAATCACGTTTTACAAAATGAAATTGATGGCTTTTGTCTAAATAAATTTAGCCACTAAGTGTTAGACAAAAATGTAGAATCTACAAATGTAAAATTTTACAAAATCCAAAGCACAGCAAAGAGAATATACCTAATTAACTTAAATAAAGAAGCACAGCTTTGCATTAGTAGCAAGCTAATGCAAAGATGGCGGGCGAGCGCGCAAAGCGAACCACAGATCAGACAACACGCAACGAATACTTAACAGAAAATGAATGAATCACCCCCCCCTGCAGGCGAACGCGGGTGATGTTTTCCATCCGCCTCGGACAACGTGTTAACATGTTTTTTTAACTTTAATTGTCAAAATCATTAACATTTCTGTTAGATGTTAGGTGTTAGATGTAAAATTTAACAAAAACAACTAGCAGGAGACACGGCTTAAGTTCACACCATGTCAATATGGCGACTGCAATTTTAACCTTTTACCGGGTCAGAAAAATTTGTTGAACTGTAGCTACAAAGAAATGATAAAATTTTGTTTTTATTCTCGATGGAACTTTTACAGGAAAAATTTTATTTTTTTTATTGTGGAGTTATATTTTGTGACAGAAACCTTCAAAAAAAAAAAATTTTTACTATCTATTTTATAAAACGGTTTTTTTGCCAATTAAGAAATATTCGTTTAATAAAAATATTTAAATGGACGAATATTAGAAATCCTAATAATAATACACTATAATATATAATAATATAACAATCAATATGTTTTTTTACGTAAACAAATATGTTTATTACTTTTAAATACTGGTGATCAATAAAGTTATCTATCTATTTATGTATATGAAAATTTCCTCATTCATTCATGCGTATCTACAACTAACTTACTGGGCTTTTGTTGACTAGTATCAAATATACATAAACATATATCACACTAAGAGCTAGGTATATCAAAGTAAGACCTATAATAAATTAGTGATGACTTATAAGCGGCCCCGCCCTAAGGCGCAAGCCAGACTCAAGAGACGTAAGGCGAGGACGGGGCGCGGATGCGTGCAATAATACGAAGATGACGTAGTGTCGCGTCTGCACTCCGTCCTCCTGGTATGTTATGGATTGTGTGACTTTCCTTAATTTTGTATGAAAGTATTTTTTTATATAACACTAAGGTGGCAAACAAACTTGCGGTCCGCCTGATGGTATGCGGTCACCGCAGCCTATGGAGCCAAAGCATTCACGGGAGGAAGTTTATCTGAAACCGCACTGTAAAAGACACTGTGTCCACGCCCCGTTGTCCTCACTTAGGTCTTTTCTGGTTTGCGCGCGCCTACGAAACCAATAAAGAAAGTCCGTTTTGAGTTTTCTTCATTCTCAAAAACAGAAACATTTTTTAACACCATTTTGAAAACCTAAAGCACTCGTATGGAAAATATAATTAATAAAATGTTATATAAAATTATTAAATTAAAAAACTTACGATTCATTTTTTCATGACACCTTCCAACGACACTCAAATAGATTTGTAACAAAACTGAACTCTGTACTGTTTTCCTGTAATAATTTCCTTGTATGCGTTATTGTTGGTTAATATAGATATTTATAATCATGGGTTCTGCTATATTTATCTTGAATTAATTTTAACAAATGAAAATAAGTTTCGTAATTAAATATTTTTATGAGACATTAACTAATAGGTAGAAATGAACACAATATTTGATCACGTGTGGATTTAAAATAGCCATAGTAGCTTTTGCCAACAGGCACAGCCAAGAGATCTATAGAGAGGCAAAAGAAGTTTCATTGTTCACCAGGAACCAATTGATTTTCATGGAATATGTCTCCTCCCTTCCTCATTCTTGACTAACTGTGCCCCACTAGGTCCCTATAAACCATGGAACTGCCTAGCAAACGGAGCTTGGATTTCCTTGGGGCACAAAGTGCCTGCACAGATCAGCTACACAGTAAAGAACTCACCGAGCCCATCTGCTGCTGTATCTGATGATGGATTCTGAAAACAGAGTTCATTAGAAGCAGCCAACCGGACCAGTCTGGTCCATAGGCTCCATAGCAGTGGTCGTCAAATACCTACCTTCTGTTTATTATGAATTCATTTGCAATATATAATCTGGCTTATTTAGTTCCAGTATTAATTACTTCTGTGGGATTCCTACGGCAAATCTTTGATTACCTGTCCAAAAAGTTTTTTATTTTATTTTCCATTTCTCCAGCTAACTCTGTGTCTCTCCGCTGCATGTGCGACATGAAGGCTTGATATGCCTCTCGGTTTTATGAGTTTGAAACTCTTTTCCAATGGTAAAATAATCCTTCTTTATTACTCCATCCAGCTACACCTGCCTTTTAAATCAATTAACAGCTTCCTTCTTTTCTATGTAAAGGAATAGTAGTCAGTGGTCTAACACTTGGAGAAATAACACTCCCGTAGGTACTTTTGGTCGGGAAACAAAATGTCCCAAATCCTTTTCTGAACCCATCACATAACTATCTCGTTGCCAAAACTTTAGTATATGAAATGCTCCGTTGTAAGGTGAAATCACCATAAAAAAAATTATTCCCCTTCAGTTTCTCTACTAACTGTTGATCTGGACAAAAAGTATTTTATGTAGTTCTCCGTTTTCTTAGTAAAAAATCAAACCTTTTTAATGTTTGAAGCATTGAATTCTCCGTTAAGACGTAGTAGCAATAGTGAACCGCGATATTAGCTGTAGTAAAATATATTCCCGTGAAAATTTTTGAGCGGAAGAAAAGTTGCCTATTGTGCCAAAAATCGGGTCAACTGGTTGCTTTTGCTACATTGCGACGTCAAACAATTACAAACAGACTTATACACTTATGTATTTGTTAGAATTAATTATGGGTACTAGGAAAATATTTTTCAGTTAATAATTTAAAAAAGGTTATTTTATTTATCCCACCTAAGGTCAACGAACCGTCAACTCAGTTGTATTTAGGTGTCCCTTGGCTTCACGCTAGTTTGACTTGTCCAACGCTACTGGCCCACCTCGCCAAAACAAGTTGGACAGCATCCGGGGATTTCAGCAATTAAACAGAATTTTAAAACAACTGGAATTTTCACACGAATTTAATTATAAAACACCGTTTATTTTGCGTCTTAAGAAAATCTTAAGTTAAATAATCATGTAAGTACAAAATAAAATAGGTTTTTCAGAGAAATCTATGCAACTATTTTAGGTTTCTAAAGGTTTTTCGTTACATCCAGCGAATCTCTATATTATGTAGCTACAAACACATATATAACTCATAACGCAGGTAATGTGTTAAGGATATTCTATATAAAATAATATTTAGAATATTGTTATTCGTGTGTATTATTGTTTTGGTTTTCCTGTGGTGATGGAATTTGTCTGTTCTTTGAAACGGACAATAAATGATGTTATATTTACTCTTTAATAATTATAGGCTTCCTCGTTATTGTGATTATTATTTTATTGATATGAGACATTCTCCATTCGTAAATTAGTGTCAGTGAGGCAACTAAATTAGTGTCAGTGAGGCAACTAAATTAGTGTCAGTGAGGCAACTAAATTAGTGTCAGTGAGGCAACTAAATAAAGTTGAAGATTTATTAGATCTATTAGTATAATTAGTGATTTCAATGAGCTTCACGTACTCGTAATTGATAGCTCTTTGGCTCAGTAAGGAGTGACGCTACCGACTTAACCAAAGAACTATTCTATCCCGGAAATTTATTTATATATATATTTATATTTAGAAATCGCCATCTGGCGATAAGATCGCCTGTTGTACGTGTTTTTTAATTTTATTTTTTCAATAAGTTTGTGTTTTTGTTTTGTGCAATAAAGGATATTTGTATTGTATTGTATTGTATTTAAACGTGTATATAGATAAAATAATCAAGGTATTTTCTATATATAATATGTACGTATTTACTGAAAAACGGTCAAGATGGAGTGGTTAACGTACTAAGGGCACCACCACACAAATACTAAATCTTATGCAATAAAATTGATACAACTTTACAATGGGATTTTAAGACAATAGATTTCTTATAGGTTATCCAACGGTAAAGAACTATTTTCTGTATTTTTCATCAATTTAAGGCTCAGTAGTTTTGGAAATAAGGGATAGAAATGGTCATCTTTCATCTTAAATAGTTTTAAACTATTTATTTTAAAATAATAAACAAAGCGCAAGTGATACCCCTGGTGTTGCAAGCGTCCATAGGCTACGGTGACCGCTTACCATCAGGCGGACCGTAAGCTTGTTTGCCACCTTAGTGGTATAAAAAAAATAAAAAAAAAATTACCCATTTTTGACACGGTCCCACCGTCACAACCAGCCCTTTCATTTGATATGGCACACGGTACAGTTTGGATTTTTTTTAGGATTCCGTAGCTAAATAGCAAAAACGGAACCCTTCTAAATTGGTCATATCCGTTCGTCCGTATGTCACTACCTTATTATTCCGCCGTCTAGATTCTAATTAAATTATACAGAGATGTGTCTTTTGGAAAATTAAGAAATCCCCCGCCCCCCTACCCCTTTAACTTGTTATCCGCGTAAATTTGAAAAAATATGATAATAGGGGCAATGACTGAATACCGAATTCACTCAATTAACAGACTGACAGACAGCTTTTGCCCGCGCTATTCCCCGCCCTAAATTCGGTTATCTATGTAGGATATAAACGGCGGACTCACACTTGACGTTTTCAAGTAGCCAATGTTCTTCCCCGGGACTCATCTCCATGCCAAAGTTCAGCGGTTTAAGCGTGAAGATATTTTTTAAGAACATAACTTCAACCCAGATAAAATACTTGACAGGAATTACTATGTTGTTTCTTATACTTAAAAATAAAGTTACAATAGTTATTTTTCTTCCAACTTTCATTTGATAACGTTCTCAACGGTTCTAATTAAAAATTGAAACCTACCAAAAATGTTTTGAACGTGCAGACGATAGGAACCAGTTTTCAATTTCAAACTCATCACCAAAATAAGAGAAGAACTCACTATTGCTTAAATCTGGAAATGCTCTACTACCGAAAGGGTACACGTGTAGTTATCGCCCACACAACAAACTACTATCGTGAGTGTGTCGGTAATGTAGCACACCTTGTAGTAAGAATCATCGAACGAAATTGACAGATACCAACAAGTTACGCATCGACTTCGGCACAATCCGATGTTGGGGTCTGTAATGTATGAGATGGCTAAGTTTTTGCCAAAGCCATACATTTCTATCAAACATGCTTAACTGTATTCATAGACTTTTAATTAAGTTGACGCTTTCGAATAAGAAGTGCACAATGCTCCTGCAAATTTTTCTGTGTAGAACAACATATAGTAATTTTTCGTAATTTGATGCGATTTTTTCTGCAAGAATAATTCGCCAAAATTAAACTGATTTAAACTCACAAGCCCTTTTGAAACCTTACGTTTGATAAAAGACTTCGCCTCCCTTCTGAGGAATTGTTTAAAATTATGCTATGGCTATTTCTTACCATCCCACCGCTTGCCATCGGCAGGGAATTCATTCTCACACCTTAAAACCTAAATGATCACGTACAGTGCGGTTGCAGAAAAACTTCTTCCCGGGAACGCTTGAGTTGTGAAATTAGCTCCCTGCTTAGGTTTTCTCTAAGGACTACATACAGTATGGGGTTCTTCGGTGTCCGCTTACCATCAGGTGCACCGCTAGCTTGTTTGCCACTGTAATGGTATTAAAACAATAGATGGTGCCGTCAGTGTGGCAAGACGTCAAGAACGCTTACTTCATTACTCCACTGAATTGAGATACTGATATCGGAGCAAGGAAAGAGCCACCTCTCCAATATCTATCTTATTCACAACTCCAATATTTGCCAATTATAATTATGGGGGCTACTTTTTCAAAAAAAGTTAAGTGCAACCCAAGGGTCAAGCGTTTTTTTTCTTTTTTAGTTAAATTGCCTTGTTACTTTTAACAGATCAAACATCAGAAGAAGCTGGGTACCATCAGTGGCTAGATAATGAACCTAACAACTACGGAGATAATGAATACTGCGGATCCATCTACATACACGACGGAAGATTTAATGACGTTAATTGCAAAGAACTATTCGCCTTCGTTTGTGAGAAAGAAGTTGTTTCAAATAACTTTTAACCTAAGCAATTAACATTATTTATTATTTGCTTATGCATATATAATATTATTTATGCATAAGCAAATAATAAATAATGTTAATTGCTTGTGCATTTATCATATCTTAAAAATGCGTGTTTAATTTATTCTGTTTAAAGAGCAGCTTCGTGTCAATTTGACTGTATAAATATTATTTTCGAATCCAAACTAAGTCACACCTTGTCTAAAGGTTACATTTTAAAAACCCCTAAAACACGGTATTCAATAATTGTGTTCATTAACATATGATACACCAAATTTCAAATTAATTGATCATAGAAATGTTTTATCTCATACGAACTTCTTACCTCTGAATTTTGACAAATGCTGAAATATCTGTTTTTTTTGTAATGGAAAGCATTATTACTACTTCAACTGTTAAAATAATATTTCCCTATCCCAAACACTTTATTTGTGTTTAAAAGCATACATACTAAGTTTAAAGTAAATTAACAATAGAAATATTTTATCTCAGATAAACTTCCTTACTTCTCAGGGGTTGAATTTTAAGAAAACACACAAGTAAACGTTAATACTAAGTTTCTAGTAAATTAGACTATTAAAATAAAATTTCCCATTTGCATACAAACTTTCCCATCCTCTTTTCCTTCTCGTATTATTGTTTGAACTTCTCATATACCAAGTTTCGAGTAAATTGAGCAAAGAAGTATTTTATCTCATACAAACTGTGTTATGATTTCCCCCTCAGGAGCTGAAATAATTATTGTGTTAAGAGGTAAGAAGAGTCAATACCCAGTTAAGAGTTAGTTGAACCACAAAATATTTTTCGCCAAACAAACTTTGTCAACACTTTTTATTCATTTTCGAAAAACACTAAGACATCATTCATTATTTGTAAATAAAAGTAAATGTACAAAATTTTATGGTATTAATTAAAAAAAAACTGAACAAAAACGAAAAAAAATAACTGATTTCCGATACAAAGTTTCATCCCATATTTCACCCCCTGTGGGATGATTTTCTGAAAACAAGAAATATAATTATCATCAATCTTGATTTTCACTCATAAAATGACTTTCATAAAAACTTCCAACCCCTTCCATCCTTTTTAGTGGTTTGGTCTGGACGGTGGTGAGTAAGTTAGGACATTGCCTCTTAAATGTACGAGTAATGATTTATATAGCTGGCCCGGCAGACGTTGTTTTGCCTTTAAATGAAAATTTAAAAATAATGTACTGCTTTAACAAATTTTCACATGCAGCTATACTTAACTTAGAAAATAAATAAATCTTTAATTCAAGTCAAATTTGCCATCATCAATATTTAGGATACTTCCCCTCCAACTAAATATAGATAAAAGATAAATGCTACAATAAAAACTCGTAATTCATGTTCATTGATTGTTAATTTGTTTGATGTAGCAACCCTCGCAACAATGCAACCAATGGATCTGATTTCTGGTACAGAGATTGTTGAAGGGACCGAGCACATAGGCTACTAAATATCCGAAAAATTCAAATAGTCCAAATAGTTCTAATGGACGAACTATAGCTACAATTAACGAATTCATAATGACCTTTTATGGTATTAACCAAGAACGAACTCGAACCACATTGATATTTATCGATATGAAAAGTTAATTCTTTATACCTAAACATAATCTTGATTAAGTTAATTATGTTTATATATGATTTGTTCCAAATGTTTTTCCCATGTGTTATCATTAGTTCATTATGTTTAAATTACAATTGACAATTACTGAACTATCAGTAAGTATAAATAGGTACCTATTGTATAAATATAATAGGTATTAAAATGGAGCGACACGTGGTATGTGTAATTTTTGCCTTTTTTTGTCAGTAGATATAATGTTATCTGTATACAGGTAGCTGGTGATGTGACGTCGAACAGTCAAATTTAGATATAATGAGGGTTAACCGAATCCATAGTATTCCACCCTAATGATGTTTTTTTTATTTTATGAATGAAACTTTCCATTCCTGACCATTATACTGGAATAGTGAACATGTGAACTTTCTACTCAATTTCAGTGATTTTCCATTAGGCCTTGATAAACTATAATTTTTGATATAAATTATAGTAATGATTTACCACAAAATAAATAAACTAATAGGTAGATAAAAGAAATTTGATTTTAGATAACGATTTAGGACACATAAATACGCCGTTTTTGTGTAAATTTTGTGGAGAAACAATAGCATCTTAAGAACTTTCTTTTGTCTGGTGCATTTTTTCATTCACCCTGCTGAGCAATTTTCATTTATTATATTTAATGCTAAAAAAATCTGGACGTGACCATTCTTTCAACACCTGTGCAAATTTTTAAAGCGTGTAAGTATTGCGTTTGTTTGTAATGGAAATATGTTAAATAATTAAAATTGTTTGTTATCTGGCGCGTTCACTCTAAATTATTTCTGTAGCAAAAGTTCAAAATATGTGACTACAAAACGGTAAATACGTTAAATTCCATACAAAAAAAATATGTTTCAAGGCGTCATTATGGTTTAAATTACTTAAGAAAGCTTAAGAAATTAGCTTTCTGGCCTATATCGCCCACTTAAGGTGTAAATTATGTCAAAACGTGCAAAAAATGGGCATCTCCCAACATGAGGGTTATTTCATTACCCCTTATTATAGGGTATCTAAATTTTGCCTCCAGACGTGACTTCGTCAATCACCCTGTATTTTAAACTTCTCTTCGATATAATAAATAAATTGGTCCGAAAATTTAAAATGGAACATTCGTGTTTTCATTACGTTTTATAAGAAAGACCTTGCGAATCATTTGCGATTATATAACCGACTGCCAAAAAGGAGGTTCTTAATTCTAATGTTTTTCTTTCTTTGTAACCTACGCGATTTCTTCGTCAATTATGCTTTTGGTAAAGATCGAACTCGGGTAATAGTTTGGTTAGGTTAGGAATGGTTTTGAAATATATCATTTACAGCTACCTACCTAGAAAAGTTTATTTAAAATTTTCGATGCCAAAACCAATAATATCCTACAATTTTGTCATGACTGTCTTTACGTCTGTTTGACAAAATTAAGGTTACATAACTAACTATAATTTTAATTTTTTTTTAGTTATTGTTAATGATTTTATCATATTCTTGGATATCATTATTAATTATCAGATATTTACCCAAACTGTTACATGTTTAACTTTTTTTAGCGCTGTCACAATCACAGCGACCTCTTAAGCAGTACCGTTCGGACTACGAATACAATCGTCTGACAGATGCGTTCCACAAGTTTCATGCAGACATGGTAGATCCACGGAGCGCACGCGAGGCTTGCAGTTTTGTGGGAGCTAAGCTCATGGTTCTCAGTTCCGACCGGAACGTGGTTCAGGCGGCCGCCATATGATATAGGATCACTCACCTCATATATATGTAGGTGGAGAAAGACGGACGTACTTATGAATCTAAGGAAGAGACACCAAGTTTTATTGATTGTGAGTTGCAATTGTACTACACTGGGTGGGGTATAAATAATGACATAGTTTCATTTAGCTATATTTTTGTTAATTAAGAAAATGCAATATTGTTTTAATAAACTTATTGCATTTATTTATTAATTAATTAACTCATGTAAATAGACCAGTAAAATTACTACTTTTACTTGGGATTTTGATATTGAATCCAATCTCAATTCATTCAATTTGGGCACCGTTCGCCGGCATCGTTTTCAAGGAAGTAGATTTCAATAACTGTTTCAGCACAGACGCGGCACTTCACCAAAACTTTGAGTGGATGTGGATAACACCGGAAGCTTTGGGAACCGAGATGGAATATTCAAAACCTATAAGTATTAGTTTTACTTTTTTTAACTTACTTACTTTATGATGCGATTTGCGAAAATTCTGAGTACGAGGGATGATGAACATAACCAATTTGGAAAGATCTGGGATCCGCTATCCGCTGGGATAAGCTCTCGGGGAAGAGGTCGTCCTTCTGGAGAATGGGCGTGTAGTGGGGCGATGCCCCTAAGATGGATATGGTGGCTGTTGTCCGCGCTGTCAAAGAGTCGTCTAGACAACCAAGAAATGAACTCATCGAGTGCTTCGGTTTTGGTGTCTCTAGCTATTGTGCATTACGGACGTGGCGGCCGGCTCCTGTTATTAGATGCATTTGGAACAATTTGGAGATTGCTCTTGTTGGTGGAAGACAGTAGACCGTACCAAGCGGGAGCAGCGTATGTAAGCCTTGACCGGACATACAATTTGTAAAGGCGTAGTTTTGTTTTGAGTGGTAGCTTAGATGCAAATAGCGGCCTAAGAGCCACCCTAGCTCCGGTCGCACGAGTGCACACATGTTTCGTCATCTCGCGCATGCGGAGTGAGCGGTCTATAATGCAGCCGAGGTATTTCACACTGACTTGCCACTCAATTGTTTGGCCACGGAAAACTAGCTTAGGGGGCAGATTTTTTTTGGCTGCCGGTCAATAAGGCGGCAGTTTTGCTGGTATTTGCAGTTAGCCTCCACTTGTCCAGCCAGATGGGTAGGCTGTTCAAAAGACGCTGCATTTAGGCTGCTAAGGTGGCATTAAGTGATGATGTCAGATAAGCGCTATCGTCCGCATTGTACCAATGGAGTATCAGAAATGGTAGGGAGTTGCATAGGGTTTTGTGCCAAATCCAAGGAAAAAAAAAGATTGTTACAATGCAGTGCTCTTTACATCAAGAAAACTTAGTGACACAGCCAGATCAACACCAGTTATCAAAGGACGTAATCCAAATTGTAAATAAAGGGGCGCGCTTTGAACTCCGCAAGCAATATTTCGGTCGATGTTCGAAGAAATAGGTGTGATCACGAAATTTTGGGAAGCCTATTCTGAGAAATGATACTACCCTGCTACCCTAACTATTTATTTGTGATTAGAAGGATTTTCATGCTTTGCTTAAAAAAATAAGAACAGAAATAGACTGAAATTTCAGCATGACATGCCGTGTGCACTTTCCATAAACTTTACTCCACAGTCATATAACCTACTGTTCTTAAAATAAAACTTCAGTGTAGTCACTAATTACTTCTAATGGTGGTGACTCAGTCGCAGCCTAGTTGGTAATGGGGCCGGCTGCTGTGCAGAGAGTGTTTTATTCCCGCACTGGACAAACATTTATGTGATAAAAATTTGTGTTTGTCCCTGGGTCTGAGTGTATTTTTTTTATGTACTTACAACAAAAAAAGTATTTTTGTATTTGTATTCGTTTTCTGGTTTTCATAATACAAGCTTTGCTTAATTTAGGACCAGATGGCGTTGTGTTTTGTGTCCAAAAATTATATATATTTATTATTATTATAGTAATGATATATATATATATATATATATATGTTTTACTTTGAGCATTTAAGGTGCTTTAATTAGATTGATACTTAAATATTTTTTTGTATTTCAAATATAAGTTGTTTTCCTACGTAATTTATCTTTTTACCGCCATGTAGCCATGTTGGCAATTGATTAAAAGTCGATGTATGCTTGTTTAAATTTGATGTTAATAAAGAAATAATTATTATGTTGTTTTTTTTAATGTTTTATAAAAACCACGGGCTTTTAGTTAATCCTATATTTTTTTATCACTGGAAAATAAATAAAATAGTAGCGTCATGGGCTTTAAATATTTTTCTAGTTTTGGTCGCCAGCCCAAAAGGTTAGGCACCGCTGTCTAAGACCATGCTGCCAAGTTTACTAATTATTTGTGACGACTTCCTTCTCACAAACGAATGCGTACCGATGCATGCAATTGACGTCATTCAATTTCCCGTCATTTCTGAAAATAGATCCGCAGTACTCATCATTTCCGGCATTGTTAGGTTCATTTGTTGACCATTCATTGTATCCAGCTTCCTCTAGCGTTTCATCTGTAAAAAGTGAAAACTTTCTGAATAATTTTAAAAGTTCCTGCGGGCATACCTATAACCTAGCTTTTAAACGCATTACACCTATAGCTTGCTATATCAAACTTCATAAGTATAATTAAGGAGCCCCACTTATAACCGAATTTAGAGCGGGTGCAGCTGCTGGCAAAGTTTATTGATAAAATAAAACTAACGTATCCATTGATTTAAATTATCAAGAAAATATTTCTAATGATAGCCGAATTTTGAAGTAGGTATGTAGAGTTATGTATTATGTAGGTATATGTTTTCCTCCACGGTATTATTACTAAGAACATCATAATGTAGAAAATTATTTTCAGTAACCACTTAAGTCCTGCGTGACAAGGGGTGAGCCTATCACCGAAACACTGCTTCTGTCTTATGCAGTGTGTCAGGATGAAGGTAGCTTCATATTTGGCCCATACTTCGTAAATTACCAGCTTTATTGTAACGAGTGGTCAAATCAAAGACCTAGGGACAGAAAGTATACTCCATTGCCAGAACTAAACGAACTGTGAGAAGTTAATCAAGATTGAGAAGATATGTAATTGGCACCAAATAATTTGATGTAGATTAAATGCTTCTGTTCCCGTCTGGCACACAGACGTACAGACGGACATGCTAACACTATAAGTCTTCTGTTTTTGCCATTTAATTTCGGAATCTTAAAAATCCTTTTGTACGAAAAACACATTGTGGCTTTGTTAAGTATAACTTACTGAAGATAGTCCGAAACACTCTCGGTGTACCATCATTAGGCTTATTGGCTCTGAAACCTATATTGTAGAACCAATCAAACCTAGAGTCCTCGACAGGCAGGTGTGCTTTGATGATACGCTCGACAACATCTTTCTCGGCCATCGAGTTGATGATCAGAAGATGTGCTCCCTCAGCATCGCAATCTTCATACGCCTGGTTCCATGTGATTGCTATCGTCGAAGCTTTGTAGCAGCTACTCACGGTCGCCTCGAAGGTATAATCTGAAATATTAAAAACTGTAAGATCAGCTCAGGTAAACTTATTATAAATCGCAGTATGATAATCAGTAAGTAGGTACACTATTTGAACTTGCATTGAAATGAGTCCCGTCTGCTTATAGTTAAATATTTACTATGTTTTCATTTCTGTTTAGTTCTTTATGTTTCTGCAGTCGGGTTTTTTTATTATTTATTTATAATTTTTTTTATTTAGATTTTTATTTATTTTTTCTTGAAATCATCTTTTAAAATCATTTATTTTGATACCCTACTCGATAGGTTTTGGAAAGAAAAGATTTTTCATGCCCCGCAATTTGGCGCCAAAAATCCGCCATTTTGATTCTCAAATATTTTGATATAGCTTATGACACTTGTCTAACCACGTACAATTTATTAAAATCAGTTTAGCCCTTTAGTAGTTACGAGGGAGCATAGACTTGGACATACATACAGGTCAAACACATAACCCTTCTTTTGGGCTTTGCCGCAGTCGGCTAAAAACAAACTAGCTTCACAATTAACTGTGTTACATAAGTGCAAAAATGAGTCTGATTTTTATTTTATTGCAATACCGCTAATGAAAATTGGCAGATATTATCGCGCCCAATGTCTATCTCACATTTTTTTCAGAAAAAGTGAAATAGGCCTGACTATGCTAAGCGGTCACCCATCCAAGTACTGACCAAGCCCGACTTTGTTTAAGTTTGAATATCGTTTCCAACGAACAAATGTGCTACTGTTTCTCTCAATAATAAACTAGATGGCGCTGTACCGGTTATTTCAAATAGGCCGGTTTTTATTATTTCTTGTTATACTTTAGAGTTCACACTATTTTTCACTAAAAGTTTGAAGTTTGTATGTATTACTTTTTGTTGATAAAACAAAAACAACGAAAATGTGTTTTAGTATATAAGGACCCAGCTAAAATTTTAACTTTTTATTATTTGTTAGATAATCCCCCATTATAACACATATTCTGTAAAAATTCAGGATTCTACTTATTTCGGTCATAAAGATAGAGCCTTTTAATGGTCGGACAGACAGACGGACAGACAGTGTAGGCTTAGTAATAGAGCTCCGTTGTCACCAATTGAGTACGGAACCCATTTAAAGTCACAAATCCTTCTGCAATTTAAAGATTATTGCCAGAATATTCATTAATCACATAAAATACAACCTAGAAATTCTTATTATGATAATGTAGGATGAGAACAGGTATGCTTTCACTCGTTGCTATCGAGCCAATAAAATTCAAGTCAAGTCATGTGAAGTAAGTCAATTCTAATATAAGCATATGAAGCAGGCATCACTTACTAAATCTTAAGTTAATATTGTTGAGGTGTTGGTGTTTTGGGTTCCGTACCCGAAGGGTAATTAGCGGAATCCTATTACTAAGGCTCCACTGTGTACGTACGTCCGTCCGTCACTAGGCTGTATCTCATGAACCGTGATAGTTAGACAGTTGAAATTTTCACAGAAGATGTATTTCTGTTGCCGCTATAGCAACAAATAATAAACAACAGAATAAAATAAATATTTAAGGGGGTTCCCATACTACAAACGTGATTTGTTTGCACGATTTTGCTCGATATTGATAACGGCAGCAGGAAGACGCTTAAAATATGCACAGAATATTTAGTTATATATTCACTTTGAAAAATAAATAATTAAATTAAAATAAACCAAATATTTAAGAGGGGCTCCCATACAACAAACGTGATTTTCCGAGTCCGACTCGCACTTGGCCGATTTTTTGGAACTATCAGGGAGTGTGGCTCCTTTTTCTTTAGTAAACTGACATTGAGCAAAACTTTCTTTTACTAGGCGATTTATTGTACAATTTAAAGTTTACAAAGATAACTTACTTCTGCCGTACACTTGACACTGCGAGTCATAGTGTGCATCCCTGGCTTCTATTTTGCATATGAACGGTAGTCTGGCGTAGCATTGGTGAGACTGCATCTCTCCGTTGTGGGCCACTACATCGCACTCCGAGATGTTTGGAACATCTGGGGTTTCGTTGCTTTGTGGAGTTACTTTTTACTACAACAAATACTTTACTACAAATTTATATGATAAAACCGAGTAAAGTAATATAAAATGCAATTCCTATATAGCTATTTATACAACTGTAACGTAATGATAGTACGTATCTGATAAGGACAGCAGTATGAGTATCAGAAGAACTATTTACCAACAAAACTTAATAAAAAAACAAAATACAGTACAGTGAAATGAGAATTAGGATTGAACTCCATATTTTTAAGCTAACGAAGTAGGGTTGAATCAAATCACGAGCGTAGCGAGTGATATAAAAATAGACTACTGAGCATAGCGAGGGATTTAAAGGCACGAGACCGAAAAAATTTGCTTACGTGTCTAACATACAACTTAGCGAGAAATATAAACTTTTAATAATACTAATAATTTATAAAAACTCACATAAAAACGAAAAAATGCTATGTAGTTATATTCTTAATTAAAATGAACAAGGTTAAGTATTTGTCCTGAAGTTTGTTTCTGACCAGTCATTGTATGGTTTTTTTTGTTCATCATCAGGTTAATTCCAAAAGTCAATGTTCGAACAGTGAATTACTTTGCCTCACTAGTGAGCAAAATTCGATTCGCAAATATGATAAAAAATTGTGTGTAACTCGGGTGGTAAGGAGAAAATTACGAACGACAGGCTGTCAGAAGCCTAAGGCCGGAGCCCGAAGGCTTTTATGACTCGAGCTTGTAATTTCCATACCAACAATACTGTTTTATTTCATCTCACTGATGGAAACAGAGTCATTACGTGCAGGCAAAGCGGGTGCTAAGACCTAAATTACTTAGGGCGGTAGGTACGGAATATGGGGCTTAGAGTGTTCGATAGTACTGGTACCGTATATTACGACTACAAATGACAACGTTTATTCCAGATATAAACGCTGGCATCGACCTCAATAAAACAATTGTCATAAAAATTTAGTTTTTTAAAAGATAGGACTTTTATTTCCCCCTGTTAAGTCGGTTTAAGTTTTTAAATTACTTTTTAAATTTTAAATTTAAAAATTAAAACAACTATCATATTAGTAGTGTTTTCAGCCACAAGTTTCGTAAGTATGTACTTACAGCATTAAAACACAAGCAAACAAGCAACGAATAAACCGTACTGCAAAGTGGGGTGCGACACGCTTCCGCTAGAGTGCGCTAACTGAGAAACAGATGGTTATACGTGATTTCCAAGTAATTTGCTCGAGTTAAGATTCATATTCATAAAATAGGTCAAAAGTGCAGCGAAGATGATATTCTCACGCCCCCCCTTCCTGATTCAATACAAAAAGTCTTTAATAAATAGCTACAAAATCTTATTTCCTATCTCAAAAGTCTAAAAATTTTACGAAGTAGCGCTTTTTTTTGGTTGTAAAAATGTGCCGCAAAAGTACATTTGCATAAATATCTATTATATTACCTGTAGTATACTCATGCGTGAAGTATACTCTAATCTTATGACAAGAATATTAAATACTCACAATCAATAATTGGTGCCTCCTCTGCAGATTCATGAGCATGTCCATCGTTCTCCACATTGCGTGCGCCTGCACCATGTCCAGGTGGGAACTGGGAACCATGAGCTGAGCTCCCTCTACCCTGCAAGTCTTGCGTGCGACCGAAAGATGTGCTAAATCTACATGAAATTTGTAGAACGCATCTGTCTTGCGGTTGTATTCGTAGTCCGAACGGTACTGCTTAAGAGGTCGCTGTGATTGCGACAGCGCTACAACGAGTAAAAATAATAGTAATCGTAATAAGATAGTTGTCTGAAACTAATAATAAAGACCGGTTAATTCTTACTGATATATATTAATAATTGACATAGTTTTTGTTGACTATGAAAGCCTAAAAATGAATGGCAAACTGGTGACAGCCATGTTCAGCCAACACATTAAGAGAGAAAGCTTTTTCTAGTCTGTTCCTACTCGGTATTTGGTCCATATTACTCGGATGTACTATGGTCGTCGCCAATGTTTTAGCTCGAACACGTCCTCAGCCAAACGGAAGCCTATATTTCTCCTCAGCAGCCGGTCCTGAGCCGTCCTTTTCTACCTGATGAGGCCAAGCTGCAACTTTTGGTCCGTGGTCGGCATTCGAGAACCTTTCTTATCCAGTCATTCAAATCAACTCTGCTAATCAATTAGTTAAGATAACCGACGCATGCGCCATATCTTTCATAATCTATAAACAATGAATTTTGTCTTAAAAAAATTAAAAATTACAATGATATACAGACAATACTTACAGACACGAACGCTAAAATGACAAATATCACATATCGCTCCATATCGAAACACTTTTGAGACTGACCTGTGGTTATTATTTGCAACTTTATTTAAACTTATAAGTTAACAACAATTTCCTACGTCATCAACTGATAGGAAAATACGTCTGGTTAGTCCAGAATGAATTTTTATATCATATACATTCAAGATATATTTTCTAGGTCAAAAATCAACTTAATCTGTAAACAACATATCGTAGTATTTATTTATTAACTGTTCATTGAACCTTGGGTTTTTCAACATTGGTTGCGTTCTAAAGTCTAATTATTGTCTTACACCTTGTAGAATGAGTTGTGTTCTTAAGTATTGTTTTATGCCCTCTTATAATATTTTTTTGTATTAATGTATGGTAACACCTTGTATATCGAGGTACGTTCTAAAGTATTGTTTGTAAAATAAGTTACGTCTAAATTATCGTTTTACTCCTTGTAAAATGAGTTCCGTACTAAAGTATTATTTAACTCCTTGTAGAATGAGTTGCATTCTAAGGTATTGTTTTACTCCTTGTATAATAAGTTGTGTTTTGAATAATTATATAAAATATAATTATATTATTTTACCCCTTCTAGAATGAGTTGCGTTCTAAGTATTGTTTTACTCGTTGTTGTGTAAATTGTTTTCTAAGTTATTGCTTTACCACTTGTAGAATAATTTGCGTTCTAAGGTATTGTTGTACACCTTGTAGAATGAGTTGCGTTCTAAGATATTGTTTTACCCATTGTAGAATGAGATGCGTTCTAAGGTTTTGTTTACCTCTGGTAAAAAGAGTTGCGTTCTAAGGTATGTTTTACTACTTGTAGAATGAGGTGCGTACTAAGGTATTGTTTTACTCCTTGTAGAAAAAGTTGTGTTTAAGGTATAGGTTGTTTCCTGCGTGCGTGCTTTTTCGACGATCGTAACAATTAACTCAGTTAATGAATACCATTTTTATATACCACCGAGGTCGGAAGAGAAATATTATTTTCTCTTTACTGCTTCCATGTCATGTTAAAATGAGCCGGACAGTATACCAGCAGTGGTGCTTAAATAGCGTGGTCCTGAATTGTGTCCTGTACTCGCGTACATCTTCGCACTTCGCTATCACACTAAGCAATTTCCGTCTTTATGGGAAACCGGCACCAGTTGCGCAAAACGGGCAACAGATCAGATATTTCCAAGGTGATTGAGCGTGTAATCAACACACAGCTTCTAAGATACCTAAAAAAGCAAGACTGGTCAGCGACAGTCAATATGGCTTTCACCACGGTCGCTCAGCTGGTGACCTTCTAGTGTATTTCTAACACCGATGGGCACTAGCTACTGCTAGTCAGGGGGAGGCATCGGCATATAGCCTAGACATAGCAATGGCGTTCCATCTTCCATCCTCCGTTCGTCGGTCCAACTTTCTAAGTTGCCATCTTACGGAGTGCCCGAGGGTTTGTGCAAGTGAGTGGCTAGCTTTTTGTCCGGCAGACGCATACGAGCTGCCAAGCTCTATGCTCTCTCCTTACGCTGTTTCTACTGCATATCAATGACATGTTGTCCATCAACAGCATACATCCCTTGTTTCGTTGTGAAGACATAAATGTGGAGAACTTGTGTCTCAAATTGAGACCACTCTGTCCAAGATATCTGACTGGCGACAGGAAAACTTGGCCCCATTCAACCCTACGAAGACACAATTCTGCTCGTTCACTGCTAAGAAAATCCCAATCAATGAGATCCTACAATTCTAGAAAACAACCCTCACTAGCTGCAACAGCATAAGGATCCTTACTGTTGACATCTTCATCATCTTCTGGGGTTGCGTACCCAAAGGGTGCCAACAGAACCTTATTACTAAGCCTCGCTATCTGTCGAGTCTGTCTATCTAACATATAAAATGCTCTCTTTCTCATCTCTCTATCTAACAAAATAGGTATTAGCAGCTCTTTAGAACTCGTGCCACAACCGGCTTGCACCACTAGTAGTGTCAAGGGGATTTTTTAGTCCCCATGACACCACCATCAAATAGTGGTATCACTTACTCCAACGATGAATATCTATCACACTAGCTCCATTGAACAAAATACAAGTGTTTTGTTCGGGTTTACTTACTCAAATGAAAATTTAAGTTTTTTTTTAAATTTTTATTTAAAAAAAAATTCATGAGCTCCATTTGTCATTCTTTGCTAGTGGTCCTACTGCGTAGTTCGACTGGTAGTAACCAAAGGCAATTGTCCCTGGTTCTACCGGTAGGACTGTAACAAGAACATTTATAGTTTATTATCACACTTGCTCGTAAACAGTCGCATTACTCCCACGGCTTATTTGTAAATTTTACTTTAAAAGTGATTGATCATCAAAATTTTGATTTCGGATGACAGCTGTCAAACTAGAAACGGCTTTATCTCCGTAAATTTTGATCGTAGACTAGTAGTTTCTTGACATAAGTAATAGATCTCATCAAGATCTTTATTTCGGATGACAGCTGTCAATCTAGAAACGGCTTTATCTTCGTAAGTTTTGATCGTAGTCTAGTAGTTTCCATACAGAAATGATAGATCTTATCAGGATCTTAATTTTGGATTGGACAGCAGTCAAAATAGAAACGGCTTTATCTTCTTAACTATTGATCTTAGACTAGTAGTTTCCTTACAAAAGTGATAGATCTCATTAAGATCTTTATTTCAGATGACAGCTGTCAAACTAAAAAACGGAATTATCTCTGAAACTATTAATTGTAGACTAGTAGTTTCTTTAGAGAAGTGATAAATGTAATCAAGATCTTTATTTATAATGAGAGCCGTCAAACTAAAAACGGCATTATCTCCGAAACTGGGTCAAATTGGCACACCAGCATATTTAGGATGATAAAGTAATAGTTGAGCCTCTTTCGACGCTCTAGTCAGCGCAACTCTATAAAATATAAATGACTCAAAAAAGGAAGACCCGATGTTGCCCTAAGGACCCTACATTATGTAAGTTGTCATTTTTGGGAGGAATTGAGTTAAACCTCTTAGAATACGGTAATTCTATTTCAATTTTAGACAAATTTACAAAGTAGATCTAAAAAAATTCGTTGCCAAAAAATTGTAGTTTAGGGAATACTGGCTCCTAAGCAGCTAAATTTACACAGTTGCAGCTGCACCCTCAGGCAGTTTACTCACGTTCAAAAAAAATGCAAAAGCACTAAAAACATTTATTATTTATATAAGTATAAGTAATGTTCATACTTCCTTTTCACAAACGAATGCGTACCGATCCATGCAATTGACGTCATTAAATTTCCCGTCATTTCTGAAGATGGATCCGCAATATTCTTTATCTCTGTAGTTGTTAGGTTCATTTGCTGCCCATTGATTGTACCCAGCTTCCTCTAAAGTTTGATCTGTAAACCATCAAACCTTTATGAATTTAATTTCAGACAAGTCGCACTAAACCTAATGATTAAATATAAATAGCGTATTATGTAATAATATTATGTATTAATAGTAATATTTATGTATTAATAGTAATATTTATGTATTAGTAGTAATATTTATGTATTAATAGTAATAATATAGTATTAATAGTAATAGTTTTATGTATTAATAGTAATAATATAGTATTAATAGTAATAGTTTTATGTATTAATAGTAATATTATGGAATAACTAGCTTAATCTCACGATTTTGCTCGCGTGAACCTTTTTTTAAAAGAAATCTTTTAAATTTTAACCAACAAAAATATCGTAATTGTCAACAAACACTTCAATCTTAATTTTTAAATACAAACCAACAAAAATATTACCCATTTGACCCCATTAGGGTATGAATTTTGCAAAATCCTCTCTTAGTGTTCGCAAGCTTTTTAAGAGACACCTCAATGCAAAAACTTCAAGACTCCATTTCTTAGTTCGAAGTGGATGTTGTAATGGTGGATTACTTAATAAATAATATAAAGTTTAAATAAATAAATATTTAACGGGGTTCTCATGCTCATTGTTTTTACCCGTTTGCGGCAAAGCCCAAAAAGAGGGTTATGTGTTTGACCTGTATGTATGTCCGACTCTATGTTCCCTCGTAACTACTAAACGGCTAAAACGATTTTAATATTATTTAGACGGGTTAGATTCGTCTTGACTACTAGAGTGCCATAAGCTATATTTATATTACTGGAAATCAAAATGGCGGATTTTTGGCACTAAATTTCGTGGCATGGAAAATCTTTTCTTTTCAAGACCTATCGAGTGGGGTAGCAAAATAAACAATTTTAAAAGGTGATTTCAAGGAAAAATTGGAAAAAAATTACACTTAAAAGCTGTAAATAATAAAAATATAAATAAATAGTAAAGAAACCCGACTGCGGAAACATTATGAGCTAAACAGAAATTAAAAAATACTAAATATTTAACTATAAGCAGACAGGACTCATTTAAATGCAAGTTCAAATAGTGTACCTATCTACTGATCGCTCACACTATGGGATTTACCTAAAAATGTGTCCCGACTGCTTATAGTTTATTTGAGGATCGTGTTATTGGAGGTGTCCGCCTGACAATCTTGGTTTTGGCGGTTTTTTGGCGCCAAATTGCGAGGCATGAAAAATCTTTTCTATTCAAAACCTATCGAGTGGGTTATAAAAATAAAGAATTTTAAAAGGTGATTCTAAGCAAGAATTAAAAAATAAATAAATAAATAGTAAAATACCCAACTGCAGAAACATACTAAATAAAAATGCAAAAAAATACAGAACTGAACAGAAATGTAAACATACTAAATATTTATATATAAGCAGACGGGACTCATTTCAATGCTAGTTAAAATAGTGTACCTACCTACTGATTGCTCACACTATAGTTATATATATACACTACAGTTTTCTGAATGTGGATCCATGTTTTTGTTCTCCTTGAATTTTTATTACTTTCCTATTCTAATGCTCTTTTATTGTGTCGTTTTCTTAACGGTCCGCTCCTTCCGATGTGGGCATATTGGTAGATCTGATAACAGTGTTTTTAACCTATTTTAGGTTGACGAAATGCATTTGCATTCCTGCATTTGTCTATTCCCTGCCGTGCCAAACTTGGTAATGCACGGAAAAGGCCCAACTGACACGGTAAAAGTTCTGCATTTGAAGCGTTGATCACGTCCGTGTTGTAATATGAAAAAGACGGTCTCTAAAATGGGCAATAATTACGCCTGTTGCTACCTCTTACATACATTATATGTATACAAACATAATTTTAGTTATTAACTTACGTTCAAATATAATTTGTATTAATTGAAGTTTTTTTGTAATCTCTTGAAATATTTCTCTTCAGATAAGCTAATTCCTTAAATTAATCAATAAGATGTAAGTGTTTATGATTGTCTATTATAGATGAATAAATAAATTTACGTGTTTTTATGTAACAAACAATGTTAATTTTTCTTTGAATTTTTTTTCTGTGTTAGGTGTTGTGTTAGACACGGAACTGTTACCGCAGCTATCAAGAAGCCTGTAACGGGCCGTATAGAACTTAATTTTTAAGGTTCATTATTTATTAGCGGCTATTTAAAACTTACAAAATGTTGAAATTTAGAAAACCATTAGCCATGGGCGGCTTGTTGGAGAAAGCTTAGAATAAACTGGAAGCGTCAATAAATTTTACAACTTAACCACCGGTCGGAACCATTCTCTAAAATGCACATTTTTGCTTGGAACAATGTAAAAACTAAAGATAAATTGTCGAGACTAATTACTCAGGGGAAAATAATTGAAAATGATCGTAAGGTTCGTAAATACAATTTATTAATAGATTTATGTACGGTCAGTTGCAGAACTGCATATTGAATTTCAAAACAAAATAGAATGGCAGCGAGGCGTAGTCACTCACACACTTTAAAGAAATAAAGAAAAATGTTTATTTTAATCTGGCTATTTGGTTTCTAGTGGATTACCGTTAAGCGTTGGGTCTCGCGCAACCAAGAGGAGGGGAGTTTATCAACTCGACCTCGAAGTGGACGCCCGCGGCACGTCGTTGCGACTCAAAGAAGATTCATGGTGGAAAAACACGAGAACAATGGTTTCATACCGACTGCTGTGTTTGGACACATGTTTCATACATCTACACACACAGTTTGTCGAGCTCTGCATATTGAAGGATTGCATCATAGAAAGCCAGCTAAAAAACCATATTTTACTAATACCCATATACTTAATAGATTGTTGTTAGCAAGGTAATATTTAGATTTTGACTGGGAGCACACATTATTCACCGATGAGAAGTCGTTCGTATCATCTGAAAACGGGAGGCTTCATTTGTGGCGCAGAAATAGAACCCGTTATGCAGAACAAAATGTTGTCCCAAATATGGAATCTGGACGGATATCACTAAATATGTGGGGGTGGATGACTGCGGCTGGTCCTGGTGAATTAATCTCGATAGCAGGGCGCGCTAGAGCTTCACATTATGTGGAAGTGTTAGACGAGATTATGTTGCCAACAGCGCGGTGTGTTTATCCATTAGCTGATATGCCACAAATACAGTTTATGCATGATAACTAAATATTTTAGGCGTCTATCTGTTGCCGTTATCAATATCGAGCAAAATTGAGCAAAAAAATCACGTTTGTTGTATGGGAGCCCCCTTAAATATTTATTTTATTCTGTTATCTGTTGTCTGGAACCATCTCGTTGCCGGCAGGCTAGACAGGGATAGTTGAATGAAACTCGACCCTATTGTTTACACAATAGAGTCGTGTAAATATTAATATGTTCCTTGAGCCTGTTTTAGTATAGCTAGCAGCGCGGGCGACAACGCGAGCGGGACAGTCAGTCACGTTTTAACCTCTGTGAGTATCGGTCGTTAAAAATCCCGATCAGATCGTGAGTGTCAGTGACATCGTAAGCCGAGACAGTAAAAGGACCAAAGTTGAGTATAATTGAAATATTATTTGATTTAGCTTAGAATTTAAACTTTAAAATAGTACTGATGTAAATTACAATTAGCACTTTACTTGTATCTTAATAACAATCTAAATTTTTTAAAAGTGAATATATAACTAAATATTCTGTGCATATTTTAAGCGTCTTCCTGTTGCCGTTATCAATATCGAGTAAAATTGAGCAAAAAAATCACGTTTGTTGTATGGGAGCCCTCTTAAATATTTATTTTATTCTGTTTTTTAATATTTGTTGTTATAGCGGCAACAAAAAAATATCTTCTGTGAAAATTTCAACTGTCTAACTATCACGGTTCATGAGTTACAGCCGGAGCCTTAGTAATAGGGTTTGGGTACGGAACCCTTAAAATAAAGTACTATTTTATTTTACATTTTAATATATTTAAGACATAACATATTTTTTTTTACTTTGTTGTTTTACAAAATATATGAATGAATGGTGAGTTGTATTTTTTTTTTTATTCTTATGGTTAAGTTTCAATTTTCTTTTTATTACGTAAACGAATGCTTAATCTATAACCATAGGAAATATATGTATCGAAAAAAGAGACATTTATACGGAACCCTAAAAATAAAGTACTATTTCTCTTATAGATATTTTTTCACTTTTCAATATATCTAAGACATAACATATTTATTTTTACTTTGTTGTTTTTCAAAATATATCAGCGTTACCGAATGAACGGTGACTTGTACTTTTTTTATTCTTATGGTTAAGTTTCAATTTTCTTTTTATTACGAAAACGAATACTTAAGCTTTAACCACAGGATATATATATATATATATAGAAAAAAAGAGACATTTATCTCTATTAGATTGCATGTGTTTTAATTTTTGCAAACAAAACAAAAAGTTATCATACCAATTGGTCCTTTTCAGAGAGAACCAGATGTCACAACATAAAAAAAAATGTAATTCCTAACCAAAATACTCAATACGGAAGTAGCGATATGTGAACCATAGGCCCGCCAAATTAAGTCGCAGCGTCTATGGATCACACCACAGGGCCACGGGGCAGACAACATTTAATGCGAAATAAACAATACTTATGTAGAACAACACTGCTGTTTACACCTAATGAATTTATTTTGGTTGCTAAGCGGATATCATTTCTGAATGTAGATTAATTATAGAGTAAAGTCAGGAAACTTATCCCTGAATAGGACCGCGAAGAATACAGCTCTCCCTACCGGGAGGGAGATCTGTGGACTGAGGGCGCTGTTGTACCTTCCTGGGAAAGTCCTAATTACTGGTCAATGAAGCCTAGGCTTTGTTGGACAAAAACTAAGACTTCGGAGAGTAAGGTGGTTCTATTCGGCGTTTCAGCGCCATTTTCCTTCGCGGCTTCTGTTACAGCAAAACACGTTTCTCAGTAGACCAAATATATACACCTTATAATTGACCATTATCAGGAAAACTCTTAAACTACGAACACTGGAAAAAAGAAGATACAAAAGCTTGAGCAGAGAGAAGGAATTTCGAATATCAAAGAAACGTCGAGACGCACACTTAAAAGTTTTACGAGGCAGGCTATATGGGGCGTAGAGCAAAACACAACGTAGATACCTAATTATTTTAAAATTAAAATTATAAACTTAAAACTAAAACAGTAGACGATCAGTAAAATAATCATATCGATTTGGCCACCTTTTAAAAATAAATGTTAGATAGGACGTTATTAACGCTTTATTAGTTTTTAATTTTTGTAAATTTGTGTAATTTTTTAAACAATTTTACGAAAATGTTACTAAAAATTTTTGTTATTAAATTCAATATTTGTAAACTCTTACCAGTGTGGCTCTTACACGTGGGCCCAATGTGGATTGTGGACTTCACATACGTCTTTTTGACAAATGCAGTTTACCTGACGATGTTTTCCTTCACCTAAAAGCCAGTGGTGTGAATATTCAATTTAATTGTAAAACTTCTTACTGGTAGGTACACACAGGATTCGAACCTTCGCCCCTTAGAATGGGAGGCAGACACCGTTACCCCTCGGGTACTACCAATCAATATATCACTATATAATAAATGCAATTTTATTGAAATGAAAACTTCTTTAGCGGCGTTGTGCACTTTTTTTGGTATGGGTAAAAAATGTTAAACTCGCGTCAGGTCACGTGTCCTGATTGATAATTCATAGAAAATTCGTAAGACGGAACTCACATCAGATTATTTACATTAGGTTAGTTTTTGTGATGGGTAATAAATGATAAACTCGCGTCAGACTGATCGTCAGACGGAAACCATAATGCTACGCCTATTATAATTTTAAAGTGAAAACGTGTTTAGCGGCGTTGTGCAATTTTTTGTGATGGGTAAAAATTTTTACAATCTATAGGACGAATAAAAAGAGAGAGGAAATTGGGTTGATAAAAAGATCAAAGTGCTGATAACACATGTTAAAATGTTAAATCGAGGTTGTATGTGTTGAAGTGAACTTAAAAAAAGGACAATTCATAAAAAATTCGTAAGACGGAACTCGCGTCAGATTTATTTACATTATGTTAGTTTTTTATTTTTAGTATATGACGATTATGCGTAGTAAAGGGAGGTTGGATGTGGAATTTTAATTCCATGACAAATAAGGATGTAAAATATACTACGTCAAAAGAGGAAATAAACAAACATTACTATTTATAATAATAATGAAAGTGCGGATTACACGTGTTAAAATGTGATACGATACGATACGAGGTGTGATAAAAGTAATTGTAGAGCATAGCTTTCGTTACACTGGATAGAAGATATATCTATTTTATAGGAAAATCTTTATTTATTATGTTAGGTTGCGTCAAAAAAAATAGTCGAAAGTTAGAGGAGTTAAAGAAGTGTGATAGGATAGAGAGCCAGTTCCATAGTAGTAGTGGCATAGTAATATATTACGTTTAATATAGCTTATTTTATTATTGAGATATATAGGTAGGATATTGCTCAAAAATATACAATGGGTCAAGACATGTCTTGTTACATATCTGAGTGCTAAGCACGTATTGTGTGTTAAGGACATTGGTTCTGTACAATTAAATATGACGTATGAGTTGTCTTGTAATATATTTGAATGTTAAGCGCGATCGTGTGTAAAGGACATTGGTTCCCTACAATTAAATATGACGTATGAGTCGTAAATATGGGATTTTAATTCTATGAAAGATTGAGATGTCAAATATACTACGTGAAAGAAGTAAATAAACAAACATTATTATTTATAATAAATAAATATGTATACAAAGTGATGGGAAGTAAATAGCTAGAAGGTTTCCTTCCACTCTCGGAGTGCAACCCGTTTTTTTTTTAAAGTAGGTTAATCGAAATAAAAGGCTAACTTTTTCTAAAAAAATTTTGTCATGCACGATAAATAAGCATGTTTCCTAAACTATTAGTCTTATCGAAATGAACTAAAAAACATTTAGTAGCTTTTTTAGAGTTCATTATTGCTGCAAACAAGTTTTTTTGAGAAATCATATAAAATATCCGTAAATATCCGTATTATTGCGGATGCACAAGACTTCCTCGCTGTGTCAGGAGAAAGTCAAATTTTTTTTTGGTTTATATCAATATTAGATACAAATTCACTTCATGAGAAATCATAAATACAATAAAAACACATGATAAAAAGAAGAATTCAAAAAAAATTGAAGATCGAGACAGAAACCAATAAATAAGAATATGCTACCAGGAATGTCTAAAGGTTGTTATTTTAAATCACGCAAGTTACGAAGAAAGAATGCACAGCATCGACGAATAACCGCGACGACGCGACGTAATGACGACTCAGCACATATCAGCTTAGCAACATCTGTGACGGTCAAAGTCACGCCAGTGCGTACGGTGATATTTTTTTTGTTGTTAAATAAGGTTCGTAAATAAGATTTACATTCTTGAACTATTTTAGTATCTATGTAAAAGAGGTTTTTGGGTACTATAAGCGAGTACCTATGTTCCTTTATAGAAAACGAAGGCTTAACATTAGGCATACATTAATTTATTATTTTTAGGATCAGAAATGCCAGTCACGCAGGAATAAAAAATGCTTTATCCAAATTATCACCTATGCGTGAGTTAACAATTAAACATGTTATAAATATCATTTAAGGTCACCGAAAATTTATGACTAAAGGGTTTTTTAAGGTAATTTAAAAAATAGAACTAAGAGATTAAAGAATTAGAAATATTTTGCTTATTGTTGTTTTACGGTTTAACCAATGTCCTAGAATATAAGTATTGTAACTCTAGTTAAACTGATGGGAGGGCCATCCTCACTTTTTGGGGGGAGTTGTAACAAAGCGATAGATAATTCATTATCTGTCCATGACTTATCGCCACATCGCGATTAATATCATAGACTGTGGTTTGCCAGCATCCCATATCCCTCACGTACCAATATGTATAGTAAAGTTATTGAAGTAGATAATTACTATCATCATTAAGTATCGACAGTGAATATACAAGTTATAAGACAATATAGCTTTCTGTCTAACCTCCTACGACCCGCCTTACATACCTTACTGCAGAAATCTGATATCCATGTTAATGTAAGTCCACAACGTGACTATAGTGTGCGCTTTAAAGTATAACAAAAATAATAAAAACTGACTAAATTTAAGACGAGGGGAGGGATTACTATCTTAAACAAAAGTAACAGTGCCATCTAGCGAAAATAGTTAAGATCATTAAGATTATTGTAAACGATATTTAAAGTTAAGCAACGTCAGACTTGGCCAGTCATAGGATAAGTGATCGCTTAGCAGAATTTTTTTTTATTCTGTTTGTGTTTGTAAATTACGTAAATGGTGTACGGAATCCACAGTGCGCGAGTCTGACTCGAACTTGAGCGATTTGACATCATCCATATAAATAGATAGATATACTTTATTGCACACCAAAAATGAATTATAAACAAATTACATATATTTATATAGTACTTTCCTTCCATCCACGTCCTTTAATTTTCTGTATAATATGTAAAGTGCACCAAACTTTTCTAGGCCGGTGGTCAAAAACAAAACTACAAAAAAGGGTGTGAACTAACACGACACTAGCGACCATACACCGGGTCAGAAAGGTTTGTTGCACTCTATAGTTATTGTTAAATGAACGCAAAAAGAATAAAACAATGTTCTTAAAACTTAGCTCGATGTTTCAGCAGCTGAAGGATTTTTTTCTTTTAGTGGGGCTTTAAATTTTTATAGTACCATTTTTAAGAATTACTTACTGAAGATGGTATTAAACACCCTCGGCGTGCTGTCATTAGGCTTATTAGCTCTAAAGCCGACGAAGTAAAACCAATGGAACCTAGCGGTTGTGACAGACGGGTGGATCTTGATTATGTTCTCGACAATTTCTTTCTCCGCTACCGAGTTGATGACCACAAGATGTGCACCTTCCGCATCACACTCATCATACGCCTGATCCCAGGTGATTGCTATTTTTGAAGCTTTGTAGCAACTACTCATGTTAGCAACGTAGGTATAATCTAAAATAGGAGTATGATAATAACATTTTCGACACATTTAAAAAAATAAATATTCTTAGACATTACATACTACGTCATCTGGTCCCAAACTAAGCAAAGCTTGTACTATGGATACCTGACAACGGATACGATATATTTCATTATGTTTATAATATATTATTTATATTATACATAGAAAACACCTAGTCTTAAGGCAAACAAATGTTTGTCTTGTGCGGGAATTGAATCCACGCCTTTCGATCAGCAGCCGGGTCATTACCCGTTGAACTACGGAGCCGACTTGTTCCTCGTAAAGTAGATTTTATTGCACTGCGTTTAGGTTTATAGTGCAATTTATGTGTACTTTTAGTGTAGGGAAATAAACGCACTAGTGTGTAGGTAATATAGACATCAGAACCGGACTGAGCATTTCCTAGCAAGATATGAAAAAAAAATGTTCGTCAATGTGTGACAGAGACGAAGCGACACTGTAGTGTGAGCTCTAATGTATAACACCAAATAATAAAAACCGGCCGAGTGTGAGACGGGCCCGAGTCATCTACCTTATTATTAAGAGAAACAGTAACACATTTGTTTGTTCGAAACGATATTGAAAGTTCGCAACATCATCAAGCAACATCGGGCTTGGTCAGTACTTGGATGGGTGACCGCTTAGCGGCACACTTTTAGTATTTGATTCTGTTTGTAAATTACGTAAATGGTAGTAAAGCACACTCGGTGCACGAGTCCAACTCACACTTGGCCGGTTTTGACTTTTTAGTGGACTTTTAAGATAGAATTTATGTTTTTGTTAAAACTTATTTAATTTCTTAATTTATTTGCCAGTTGATCTCTGTGTGTATATGTGTTACTACAAAAAGCTTGGTCTATGTATTGCAATTTTTGCGTTGTAAGTTTTCTATACTTCTCAAAATTTATAAATAAAATAAAAACAAAACATTTTAAGGTTATAAAAAACTTACTTCTGCCGTAGACTTGACACTGTGAGTCATAGTACGCATCCCTGGCTTCCACTTTGCATATGAACGGTAATCTGCTGCCGTAGCATACGTGGGACTGCACCTCCCCGGTGTGGGCCACCACATCGCACTCATAGCTGGATGGTAGCTGTTCTTCGTAGTCATCGTTTTGTACAGTTACTGAAATAGCAAATAAGACACTGTAACACGAATGCTTAATCTCAAATTCAACTAACGTTATAGATACCGTTCACAATATTAAATCCTTTAGCCCATGGGCATTATAACTCAAAGCCTACCTAGTAGTGTTCAAGATATATTTGGTGTCTCGGAGACTTTTACCATCCTGGCTTTAATAACATCAGTTAATTTATGTTTTCCAAGGCCGATTGAATTACTTAAATGCATTATAGTGGTTGGTGGCGAGCTACCAGGGGATGCACCATGTGCAATACGCCTTTGGCTGCCTGGTTTTGGTGGGGCTTTGGATGTGTGGGGGTGTGGCGCACGAGTACGTACGTGTATGTGTGTATATACATGTTTGGATAGATATTGTGTACTTGATGGCTTGGTTCCTGCATGAGTGATTGGTAACAGGTGTACATCCGGGAGTTTCTTGTCACTTCTTCTCCCTTTAGGCTAGTTTTCGAAGTGATGGTAGTTTAAATTATGTGCATTTGTTGCCGGGCTGTTGTGTAGGGGCTTTCGGGTGTGCAGCGTCTGTTTGAATATGTGTGTGCATTTATGTATATGTGCGTGTTTGTGTGTAGCACCCGCTCGTGTTCCGAACTCAAGTACATGGGCAAGAATGACAGTTATGACGCCGGTCGCCACTAGTTCGCCGTTGCCCTTTAGCGGGCATGAAACGAACGGCAAGGGTGGACTGTATAATTATCTTCGCGGGAAGTAAAATAAAAACACTTCTTCAGTTGTAAAGGTGCACAGCGCGCTCTTCTTAAAGCTTGTTCGCGTCTCGACGAACGGTGGATGAGTGAGTAAGGCGGCTCGTGGGTATCTTCTCTTTCACTCTATGGGTGTTGAGGTGCGGGTGTCGGGGGAGGGGAATTTACCTCCCACCATGACCCGGGCAGAAGCTCAGGGGTGCTGAACACCCCCGGTGAAATTTTAAGGAAGCCTCCTTTTCAGGCCCCTTTGTGGGTAATATGTTTTATAGCCTGAGGCTATATGAAAAGTAGAAATAAAAACGAGGAAGCGCGCAAATAAATAAAACAAAATAAAAACAAAGCAAAAGAGCGAAATAAAAATAAAAACGAAGCAAAACAAATACAAAACGAAACCAAAATGAAACAAAAATGAAATAAAAATAAAATGAAAGCGAAATAAAAAGAAAAAAAAAATTAAAAGCAATATAAAAACAAAGTAAAAACGGGATAAGAATGATAAAGAAGAATGATTTTGGGAAAAAGGGTGTGGGTGAGTAGGTAGGAGGGTGGATAACTTAAGTTATACACTCCTAGGGATAAGCTCTCGGGGCAATGGCCGGCCTTCCGGCGGACGGGCGTATAGGGGCGCTATGCCCCTGAGGTGACTGTGGTGGCTGTTATCAGCGCGGGTGAATAGGCGTTTCGACAAACCAGAGATAAACTCTGCGAGTGACTCGGTTTTGGTGTCTTTAGCGATGGTGGAGTTACGGACATAGCGTCCCACGCCGGTTATTATCTCAGTGACTTATTTTGGACAACCTGAAGCTTACGTTTGCCGGTAGAAGATAGAAGACCGTACCAGGCTGGGGCTGCGTAGGTCAGTCTCGACCGGATGTACAATTTGTACAGGCGGATTTTGGTTCTGAGTGGCAAGTCAGTAGAAAGTACCGGTCTAAGGCACGCCCGTGCTGCAACCGCGCCTGCTGACACATGGTCTAGCATTTTGCGTATGCGCAAGGGGCAGTCTATAATACAACCGAGGTACTTCACGCTGGGTTGCCACTCAATGACCTGACCTCGAAACACAAGTTTCGGTGGGAGAAACTTTTGCAGGCCGGTCAGTATTGCAGATGTCTTGCTGACATTTACGGCTATTCTCCACTTGTCCAGCCAGCCAGGCAAGGTGTCCAGAAGTCGCTGCATTTTTTTTGCTGCTACCTTAGCTTTGCGGGAGGAGGACATATAGGCGCTGTCGTCCGCGTAAAGGGCTAGGATGACCTCTTCAACACCTTCAGCTAGACCGGAGTCACTGAGAGTGGGGATGTCGTTGGTGAATACCGCATAGAGCAGTGGCGATAGGCAGCTGCCTTGAGGTACCCCTGCACTAATGGGTTTGGTTGCCGACTGGTTGTTCTCGACCGAGACATAAAAGCTCCGTTTGTCCAGAAACGAGGCTATTACTCACCCGAGCATCGGTGGGAGGTCCGTCGCCAACAGCTTGTTTAATAAGCCTTCGTGCCAAACTTCGAACGCCTTCTCCATGTCGAGAAAGACCCCGACTTGTTTAACACGAAGTTCATGGGATGGAGCACTCGTACAAGCTGAAGGGTGGTGCTGTGGCTGTCTCTAAAACCAAACTGTTCAGGCCTAAGCTGGATATGCGGGGATATCCTAAGTAGAAGCAGGCGCTGGAACAGCTTGGCTAGATTGGACAGTAGTGTGATCGGTCGGTAATGTTCTGGGCGATGACGGTTTTTCCCTGGTTTCGGGAGAACAATGATTTTGCCAATCTTCCACGAAGATGGGGAATGTCCAGTGCGCAGTATCCCATTAAAGATACGGGTGAGTGCCACAAGACCCTTCCTAAGCAGCATGATAATCGCTGTGTTTGTAATCTCGTCGGGACCGGGTGATTTGCGCTTGTTAAGTTTTGAGGCCCTCTCTCTAACCTATTTGGGCGAGATAAAATTTTCACCTCTAAGTGGTGGGGCTGGGGCCGCGAGAAACTGCTCTACGCGTTCTGTAACTCCTAAAGTGTGTTGGAGATCTATAATGGGGTTCGGTTTGAATTGATCCTCATAGTGGTCCGCAAATAGTTCCGCACGTTTCGCTGCGTGATAGTGGCGGATGCCAGCGTGGTCGATTAGAGGACAAATTGGGGCAGGGTTTTTGTTATTTGGCGGGCCAAGCGATATAGAGCCGTGTCATCCTCACTTGCTTTGAATATCTCTTGGTCCTGAAAGTGGTTGAAGTTGCCTGAAACTGACACTTTCAGACGTTAGTTCCGCGCTAATCTTGTTGGGGTCCCTCTTCGCTACTGGGCAACGAGTGTGGCACCAGAGTTTTCTGAGGTCCCTCTTAGTTTTAAGTTTAGCGCGGAGATGCGCCGGTAACAGCTGCTTGCCGGAAGCTGTGGCTGAGACACTGGTGGACTCCCTTAGAGCCTGTGCAATGGCAGTTGTGAAGGTGTCAACTGCCTCTTCGACTTCTAAGGGAGTAGAAATGCCTCCGGCCGGGAGTTTGTAGTTAAGCATATTACGATGAAAGGAGGCCCAGTCTATGACTTTCCGAGGAATAGGGAGCGGTTTACTAGTTGCGGATACTCCAAGGACCAATAAGATTGGCAGATGCTGAGAGTCAGTATCGTGCAAAATCAGTAATAAAAAAAAAATTGTTTTTTTTTCGTAAAATTTTTAAATAACTGTAAAATATCGGAAACATTCTCTATCGAGACTTAACATGTTCGTTTTGTATATTCTACAAATAAATCGTAGTTAGTTTAATCAAAATCTAATGACTTTGACAACTTTGTCAACTACCCTATTACCCATGAATATACCTACTCATATCTTAGGATATCAAATATTAAATACTCACAATCAATAATTGGTGTCTCTTCTGCAGATCCATGAGCATCTCCATCGTTATCCACCCACGCATACTCGAGGTCAGGGTACCGCTTGAACATTGCGTGCGCTTGCACTACGTCCAGGTGGGAACTGGGAACCATGAGTTGAGCTCCCTCCACCTTGCAAATCTGGATTGCGCTCCACGGATGTTCTAAATCTACATGAAATTTGTAGAACGCATCCATCTTGCGGTTGTATTCGTAGTCCGAACGGTACTGCTTAAGGGTTCGCTGTGTTTGCGACAACGCTAGAGCATATTAATATATATGGCTGTTTAGTTCATATTATCGTTAAATAATAATAGTGACTGGTTTTTATCCTACTTCCTTTTGGTTTTTTTATTATAGTTCCTACTTTGTTTTTTACTAATATCATAAATGTGATAGATTTTAGGTTAGTTTATTTGCCACTCTATAACTCCGGGACGGAGCATCCAATTGCGGCTAAAATTTGGCACAGAGATAGTTAAAAAAAATGGAGAAGGACATACAGGCTATTTTTATCCCGGAAAATACAAAACTTCCCGCGGGAATAACTTAAATAAAATTTGACTGAAACGAAAAACAGCTACAGTTATAGTTTGCTAAGTAAAACCTGTGGTCAGTGTGATGGTATGTAGATAACCAAGGAGTTGCCAAAGGGATCCCACGCCAATTATCAAACTGTTCAGTAAAGTAGGAATCGTCTGGTTGGTGTTCGGATCGTTCGAGCTAGGCTTTCGTTCTTTGCATACTCTGTGCGCTAGTCAGTCGTCACTAATCTGTGCGTCTCCTCGCGGCTACGTTTTTGTCCTTGCGTTAATTTTTATATTTAATAGTTATTGTGAAACTAATCACACACACGAAAACAAACATACTACTCACTACACCCCATTTTACACAAAAAACGTTATCAAATACATATGTCGCCAAATTTGGGTAAGTCCATGCAATTTTCTTACGGTCTACGTGTGGCCTTTTTAGTAAACAAGTTGGTAGCTTAGAGCCTGATTCGGACCAGATAAAGGTATTTGGATCGTATTACAAATTATTTTAAGATATTTCCGAAGATATTCATTGAAATCGAATGATGAACAGGGCAATTTTGTTTTATATTAAACGCTTGTGATGAATAACGTATTTATTTGGATAAAGATTAATATCATGTTTATAAAAACACCTTCACAAATAATGCATTATTTTAGAAAAAATGTGGTTAGCATAAAAAACCTATACGGTTTAGTGAGCCAACCTTGAAATATAGACATATGCTGTCGCGGACTTTTTTTTAGTACTTTTATAGGGGAACAATTCTGTCATACATGATTTTTGCGAAACTCTATTCGTTTACGCAGCGCACGCAGCGGAAGCTCTCAAAAGGATAAAAAAACTCCGATTTTGAAACATTTTTCATTAGTGCTCCGCTCCTATTTGTGTTAGCGTGATGATATATAGCCTTTAACCTTTCTCGATAAATGGGCTATCCAACTATGAAATTTTTTTTTTAATCCGACTAATAGTTCCTTACCTGAGATTAGCGCGTTCAAACAAACAAATTCTTCAGCTTTATATATTAGTGTAGATATAGATAATCGTTCGTCGGACATAGTAATATTAGCTTATAACTTACCTACCTCTTTGTTATTGCGGTTAAAATAGATTGGAATAAATATGTTTTAAAATAGTTGTTTTGTTAGGATTACGATAACGTAACAATTTGTGTAATTGTGTAGTTGGGGTTTTTGTACATGGTAGTTAGGGTTTTTTTGGGGCTTATATAGTAACTTGGTTGCTGTAACAAACTGTTTATATAAAAAGAGTCGTTTGTATGTGTCTTTGTTTTTGTTTTTGGTTTGTTTATTGTGTTTTAATTTAGTTATAAAATATGACGTCATCGCTCAAGGAGTTTAGGGCTATTATAACGAATTTAGTGAGATGGTTTTCATGTTGTTTACGGCTCGTTACAGGGGAAGATCGGACGTTTGTATTAAGGCAAAGAGCAGAACAGTTTCCGACAAGAGTAAATGAACTGGAACAGGCATACCAGGGTATCTTATCGTTAACAAATGACGAAACTATCCTAAAGGCGGTAAATTCTGACTATGATATTTGTATGTCAGAAGTGGACGAGGTTAACGAGGCTGTGTCGACATTAGTGACTAGCCCGCAGCCGGCAAGTAGGAAGGTTTCGGAATAAAAATGCCACGAACGGTTGCCAACTTTGGATATTCCTCATTTTAGCGGATCATTTGATGAGTGGACTAATTTTATCACACTTTTTGATAGCATTGTGCACCAACGAACTGACTTATCTGACTCACAAAAATTAAGTTACCTTTTAAAGTCTATTAGGGTTGAGCCTCTCTGTTTGATAAAACATTTGGATATCACTGATGTCAATTATAATATAGTTATTAGTGAAGCGGTACCAAAATAACCGTCGCATTGCGGATACTCATTTTAGGGATTCCTCAACTGTCATCAGTTACCCAGCTGCGGTCGGATCTGCTTAACCCTTTTTTGGTGGCGACAAATGCGTTGAGGGGCCTAAAATTCCCTGTAACAGAGTGGTCATTTTTATTGTTGCACATTGTATTTAAAAAATTGCCCAATGACGTCAGGGCGCGTTTCGAACAGTTGCAGGGAGGTGACTCGGCGTCACATATACCTACTTTTGACACTTTAGTGTCGTTTTGGAGGACCAGAGTAGGAAGCTGGAGAATTTACCCGCCGAGCCACGTTTGGGACCGTCACGATTTTTGGCCCGTGAACAACCCCAGTCTGGACCCCGTCAAAACCTCGTCCCGGGACATGGCGAGGTACCGGGTCGTTTCGGCCCCCCAGAATTTTGACAGTTGAACGGACTGAAAGGTGTGGGGTGTGTTATGAACCGGGACACACCATTCTGGATTGCCACCAGTTCAGAAAATCTGGAGTGGCCCGAAAACGATTTTTGACCCGTAGGCTAGGCCTATGTTATTATTGTTTGGGGGAGCACCTAGCCAAGGACTGTCGTCAGCCGCGACCTTGTACAAAGTGTGGTGGCGGTCACCACCCGGACTTATGTATGCCCATCCGAGAGGTTGGTCCTCAGATGACTCATGCAGGTGTGTCTACGGATCGCACGGGCAGGGGTTCGTCGCCGCTGAATCGAACCCAATCGCCCCCGTCCTCAGTGCGACATCGACCTTTCCCGCCCCGTTCACCGTGGGCGAGCCCACGGGATGGTCGTCGGTCACCACCCTCACGTGCCCCTTACGCGGAGTATGAGCCTCTGCCCCTCCCTATCGCGGAGCGTCCTCGAGTTACTCGCGAGTTGAGGGCGGGATCGGGTGTCTATCGCGTGCCGCCGACGGCACGCGCGTCTCGGCAGCCACTTATGCCCGCGTGGGACCCGTATGCTTATACGGGTTCAAGCGTGGGTCATTATGAGCCACAGGAGCCCCAGGGCCAAGTACGGCGCTCGGTTCGGGCCAACGCCCGTTGACTCGAGGCAGCCGCTTCACCAGTCTCTCCACCACCTGACACAACTGTTTTGCCCACCGCGCAGGTTCTAGTCAGTCCACTCACCGCGCGGGCCTAGTGTGGTTGTTCGCGCCATTTTGGACTCAGGCGCTCAGGTGTGTCTAATGTCGCTGTGGCTGGTGAAGCGTCTCCGCTTACAGGTGAGTTCGCGGAGTCATCGGATTTCTTGAGTAGGTGGTCTACGGGTGGACAACGTCGTGGGTACAGTCTCGTTTTCTTTTTCCTCCTTGCTCCATCCTAGCATGCAGTGTCATCTAGGAGCTGTTGTCCTGAGGGATATTTAAGGTCATCACCCTCAGATGATGCTGACGTGCTGGATCTCTCGTCCAGTCTGCAGTTGGCCGATGAAAGGTTCCACCTACCTGGTCCTGTGGAACTTCTTCTTGGCGCTGATGTTCTTGTATTGCTCGGACTGGACAAGGCCATGTTACTTCAGCCAGGTGGGTTGGTCTCTGTTCCGACTGATCTCGGATCTGTTATAATGGGCCCAGCATATTCTCTCGACGCTCATGCGTCTTCGGATTCGTCGGTGCAAGTGGAACTCTCGCCCGCTGACTCCCTTCAGCGCTTTTGGGAAATTGAAGAGCCCCCCCCCCCCGGCGTCACGGACTCGACCAGTCGATGATGAGTGCGAGTCATATTTTCTCGCCAATACGGGTCGTCTAAATTCTGGCCGGTTTTTCACTCGACTGCCTTTCTTATCCCCGCGTCCGCGCCTGGATGACTCCTGGAAAATATCCGAAAAAAGGTTATTATCCATGGAGAGCCGGATGCGTCGTGATAAAGAATTCCGCACAAAATACTTGGATTTTATGCGCGAATACGGTTTTGCAGTTCGAGTTGGAAGGCAACGAACATTATTTTGTTCCACATCACGCCGTCTTTAAAAATGGTAAGATGCGGGTGGTGTTTGATGGGTCGGCGCCTACATCTTCGGGTGTATCCTTGAACGACTGCCTGATGTCGGGACCTAAGCTTCAGGTAGACATCTCAGACATCTTGACTGGTTTTCGTCGCCACCAGGTTGTATTTGTGGCTGACATTATAATGATGTTCCGTCAGGTCATGATACACCCAGAAGAGGTTTCATTTCATTTTGTCAAGAGAGGATCCTGCCTCTCCATTGGTTGTTTATGAGCTGAACACCGATACCTACGGGCTAAAGTCGGGCCCGTTTATAGCAATTCGCTCGTTGCTACACTTGGCTGATCGTGAGCGTCTGAATTTCCCGCGCGCAGCTGCTCTCTTCCCTTCTGACGCTTACGTAGACGATATTTGTACGGGTGCTTCGTCTGTGGAGGAGGCGTTAGACCTGAGAGATGAGCTAATCGGCTTGTTACGTGCAGGTGGTTATGAATTGAGGAAATGGATTTCCAATTCACCTGCCGTCTTAGAAGACTTGCTTTCAGAACATCAGCAGGAGCCCCACCTCTTCCAGAATCCTGAGAATCCTGACTCCATCGCGGTCCTCGGAGTTCAATATCGGTCAGCTCAGGATATCTTCACGTTCTCGGTTGAACCGTCGGACACAATGAAGAGGTGGACTAAAAGGCTGGTTCTGTCCACAGTAGCGCGTGTTTTTGACCCCAATGGTTGGGTCTGTAGTCTTTTGGGCCAAATGTTTCCTACAGGAACTTTGGATTTCGGGTCTCGACTGGACCGTTGACCGGAGACTTGTTGTCTTACTGGCTACGTTTTTATGAAACACTTTCGGACCTTCAACATATTTCCGTGCCTCGGTCGATCTTACCCCCAGGTCGTTATCGGGCCAGTCTTCACGGCTTCTCTGATGCGTCGGAATCCGGTTATGCGGCTGTCGTTTATCTCCGCACCGTTGACAGCAATGGTCATGACCGCCAATCTGGTGGACGCAAAGAATAAGGTTGCACCTTTGCGAACCAAATTGACAATCTCCAAGCTGGAGTTATCAGGAGCTACATTGCTGACTCGACTCCTCAACCATGTCTTCTCCACCTTGGGTCAATGGGTCCAATTTGACTCCGTCACGGCATGGACAGACAGCTAAATCGTTTTGTCTCTGGATTGGCGTCACGTGCCAGGGTCCTTGAATCCCGCAGATTGCGCTTCAAAGGGCCTGATTGCCTCGCAAATCATGAATCACCCGCTCTGGTGGGGTCCTGACTGGCTGGCCTCTTCTGAGTACACTTGGCCTCATACAGTTGTGGAGTTTGTTGACCCCCTGCCAGGGTTAAAGGTCTTTGCTGTTGAGCAGACTGTAGACACTTCACCGAACTTCTTACTTAATCGGTTCAGTTCTCTCAACAAGCTCGTTGGTGTCACCGGTTGGATAAAGAGGTTTCTCCACAACTTAAGGAACAGGTTACAGCCAAGGACGTCTTCAGTCTTGTCTCCTGAAGAGCGTCAGGATGCTCTCCTCACCTGTGTTCGACTGGTACAGGCCCAATCGTTTGGGAAGGAAATTCGTCTTCTCCGTTCAGAGAACGGGAAATTGCGAGAAGTCTTGTTCGTCTTAATTTGGTAGGCTTCGTAACTCAGAATTGCCCTATGGGGTTCGGCATCCTCTCTTGTTGCCCAAGAGCGGTCATTTCGTTGAGCTGCTGATCAGAGATCACCATGTTAGAAACTGTCATGCCGGTCTCAACGCATTGCTGGCTTGTCTGCAGCGACAGTTCTGGATTTTATCCGCCAGACGAGCAGCTCGCAGCGTTGTTATAGGTCCTTGTTATAGGTTAAAGGGAACCTTGACCCAGCCACAAATGGGTGACTTGCCGTCCGATCGTGTCCGGCCCGCTCGACCTTTCGCTAAGGTTGGGTTGGCTTTCACGGGTCCGTTTTTGGTGAAGACATCAGGTGTTCGCAAGGCCCGACAGGTTAAGGCCGTTATTTATGCGTCTTCGTCTGTTTGTTTTCCAATGCTGTGCATCTGGAGCTCACGCCAGCCTTATCTACGGAGGCCTTTGTCGCATGTCTTTCGCGGTTTGTCAGTCGGCGTGGTCTCCCTCATTTAAGTCGATCGGACTGTGGTACCAATTTCAAGGGTGCAGATCGCTATTTGAAGGAGGTCCTTAAGTTTTTGTCGGACAATTAACGTATATTGATTCGGAGTTGTCGAAGCGGTATTGAAATCACGACCGCTTTGTCCGATCTCGTCGGATCCTAATGACCTGGAAGCGCTAACTCCATGCCATTTCTTGATCGGTAGTCCATTAACCTCCTTGCCTGAATACCCCTTTATCGATGTGTCAGTTAATAGGTTATCGCGTTTTCAGTTGCTTCAACCAATTACGGAATTGTTCCAACGTCGGTGGTCTTCGGAATATTTACATTTGTTACAGCAACGGGTTCGGTGGACGGATAAAACCAACCCCCCGCGCTTCGGAGACCTCGTCCTCTTAAGGACTCAAATTTACCGCCTTTGCAATGGCGTTTAGGTCGCAGATGTCTTGGTAGGGCATTCAGTACTAAAGCGTGCTGTCGCGACGCTTTCCCGATTGCCAGTTGATTGATGGCTCTGGCTCGGGTTATCCTCATCCAGACACGCCGGCTAAGGCGAAGGTTTGTTTAGTAAAGAATGAATCGTCTGGTTGTGTTCGGATCGTTCGAGCTAGGCTTTCGTTCTTTGCATACTCTGTGCGCTAGTCAGTCGTCATTAATCTGTGCGTCTCCTCGCGGCTAGGTTTTTGTCCTTGCGCTAATTTTTATATTTAATAGTTATAGTGAAACTAATCACACACACAAAAACAAACATACTACTCACTACACCCCATTTTACACAAAAAACGTTATCAAAAACATATGACGCCAAATTTGGGTAAGTCCATGCAATTTTCTTACGGCCTACGTGTTGCCTTTTTAGTAAGCAAAGACCTTCTCCACGAAAAAACATTATGTTCCAAATTTAATGATAATCGGTCAAACGGTAACAAAATTTATCGAACCTATAATCTTTTTAGTCCAAAAACTGTAATTTATTGTAAGTAAAACATTTTTATATGAAAAAACCTTCTCCACGAAAAAACATTATGTGCCAAATTTAATGATAATCGGCCAAACGGTAAAATAATTTATTGATTTGAAACATGTATACTAATGTATATACCTACATGCACTTTTATGTAAATAAATATTTTCATAGCAAAGAAGTAATCAAAAGATTAACCTCGAGCCAGGACTTGAACCTGCAACAATCCTTACATTCCAAATAAGTGCCCAGGGCTGTAGCTAGAGTTGAATCTAAGGTAGGGCAGCGGTGGTTTCATGCACGGGTACGGTGCAAGTAATTTTTCTATCTTTCATTATTTTACCTGCTTGTGAGCGTGAGTAATTAAGGTAGAAGTTAATTGGGTGGGATCGCCGGAAAACAAGAGCAAAATGGTATTAATTTGTAGTACGGGAAAACAATTTATATATATTATACCTTAGTTTATGGTACTTTTAAGGTAGGGCATTATTATTTCAAAGTAGGGCATTGCCCCATAATGCCTCCCCTTAGCTACGGCCCTGTAAGTGCTCTACCAATTGAGCTTCGGGGATTCATAAACGAATAAAGATTATTTCTATGTATTTATAATGTTGTTATTAATTTTATTAAGATTTTTGTATTTGTGAGATTGGTGTACTAGGACTTTATAAGTTTTTAACATGCACTTTTATATACTTATACATGGTGGAAATAAAAGGCCGTAGTTGGAGGAAAAGTACCCTAAGGGCGCGTACGTTTTGGGATGCAGAACAAAAATTGTCACCTGTCATCCGTTCGCATTGGTATCAAAAATATCAAAAGTTTTAGTGTCATCTGTGACAAACTGTCATACGTTCGTTTTACGATATTTTAGTTATTTTTGTCACTTTTGCCACCGAAAAACAAAACTTTACACCCATGTCTGGAGGTGGGGTTTTTGTGTTAATCTGTCAAACTGCCTATACATATTTGTTGTTTATGGTAGTGTGTGCGTGTGTTTTATCGTAATGTGTGTACGTCAACGGTTCGTTTTGCAAGTTTTGTAATTAAAAAATTTTGTTAGTAACGTTTCAAAGCTACACGAACGGTAGGTGTCAAATGGTCTTGTTCTTATTCAGTCACTAAACTGATCGCTCCGTACTAGTACATTCTTTCAGATGTACTAGTACAGTATTCTAGTACTATTAGTTCAGTAGTACACTAAGTAGTACGGATGAGCTAAAACATGTAAATTTTAATATCAGTCTGTATAATCCTATTACAAGACTCGATTAGCGAACACGACAGCATCGGACGTAGGTACCGATTTTGCTTCTTATCTTGGTATGACTTCGGTGTCTGTCTGTGTGTCCCAGGAGTATTTAATATTAATCTCGGTAAAAAGTAAAAGTATATAAAAATGTGGATTCGATTCGATATACGTGTGCGTATAGGAGCCTTTAGTTTGAAAACCTTGTTAATGGTAAATAAGTTAACCATACAAAATTGTTTGCCATAATTTTCGCAGTTCCCTAAATTTAACTTTGTAGTAACGTTTTTAGTGTCATTAGTATTTTCTGAGCCAAATGTTGCTTCGTTTAGGCCTACTGGTGCTATTTTAAATGTCTAAACCTAACACATAAAAAGTAAAAATCTTTACCGCCACCAAAGCACTTATCAATCAACTATGACATTATTTATTAATTTATTTAAGCACACATATATATATTTAACACTACATATAAATAACGAATGCAGTAACTTGAGTGACAGACAACAACTAATAAGCGTCAAGCGACAAGCATCAATGAACTATGAAACATCAGTGTTGTAAAAGTGAAAATTTTGAAATCGGGAAATTTGCCAGATAGAAATCGGGAGATTTACTACTTATCTATTACCTACTTTTTATCTTCATACCACCTCTTACGAGTTAATTTAAAAACATTTTCTTTGTGCATTTTTTTTTTTCAAACGTGTACGTTTTTTAGAATCTATTTATTATATTTCAATTCAAATCGATTAAATAATTAATCATTTCGGACAGGATCGCCATAACAATTATGTGTTCTGTGACCATAACTATCCTGCAGAACTTTCCCTCGTACACTCACTAAATAATAATGAATTAACTCTAAGGTATTTCAAATCTGCTTTAGCATGCTACAAGGTTGAAAGATCGTGCAAGAAATTTCGGGAATTCCCCATGCATGGATTTTTTTACCAGGGGGCGTAGACTTCTTAAATTTACCGTCACGAAAAAATAATGGAATCGAACAATATGTATGAACATAAAGGTGATGACGTCACTTCCTATCGATCGAAAACAAAATAATAAACTTCAGTTATGCTGTATATTGAATATTATCTATTATATTTTGTAAATCGGCAGAAATGGAAGCTGAATCGGGATATCGGGAGACAATAGCCAAAATCAGTAGATCTCCCGACAAATCTTTTTTGCAACACTGTGAAACATTACTGACTGAATTAATTCAGGGTACTAGATTCACTTGTACTGTTCTTTCGTAACATAGATTTTATGTGATGGACTTTAAAGTTGTAATTTAAACGCTTAGGTCTTTTTTTCCTAGATTTCGCGGTCATAGTTCGGACACGCATCCCGCAAAAAAACTGAGATAGAAGTAAATTCTTTCCAGCGCTGAACGCAGCGCTGTGATTGAACGATTACGCCAAGCATTTGCTTCATTCTCTCCCTTCCATAGTTTGTTCCTTTGCTGTCGCACATGTCCGAAAAGAACGAGACCAATTACGCTTAGGGAATAGTTCATTCTAGTACAGTACCGGGAATTAATTCCTTTTGATTCATCATTCATGTACTACACAAGACTAGTGGCAAAGCTGGCGTTATCAAAAATGTGAAAAGTATCATTCGTGGGATGATGATATACTTCTAAATCCCAGAACAAACGCGCCCAAATAAATCAAAACCTATGGGACACTTTCCGTTGACCTATAGAATCATATAATTTGGCAAGCAAGTTGTTACTTCACAAATATAGGAAAAAAACCAAAAACTGATAATTAAAGCATAAACCTGTAAGACTTCATCTCATGATATAAGAACTATCTAGATACAATTATAATTAGTTTGTACGGAAGACTCGCACTTGGCCGTTTTTTTTTTAATATTTTCCAGGTTCCCTTCTGACGCAAACAGGTGGATTACCTAAAATCTCTTAATTGCAGTTTTACTTATTTTAGATAAGTCAAAGTAAGTGTAAAAATAATGTTTCCAAAAGTAAAATTTTCCATCACCTTTATGGTACTTGCCTTCCTCCAACGGCCTTTCTTTTCCATCTTGTACATACATTATATTGTACTATAGACAATGAATAAATTCTACATTAACAATACTAACCAATAAAAATGTGTGATAGTCTGTTGATTTGCCATTGCTTAGCGTCGCAATGGCTGAACCAATTGTGCTGATTGGTAGGTACAGAGGGTCGGAGCACATAGCACATATAATTATTAACGCAGGAATACCTTTAACCAAAGTCCACGTAGACAAACTATAGCTTCAGCTAGAGCATGGTGTAGCAAACTTTCTCTCTACGAGTATAAAGAGAATTATAATTGTAGATATCACACACCGATAACCGAAACTAACTAGTGCGAGCGAAGCCGCGGCCAAATTACAAAAATATACAAATGGTCGAAACTTACATAAAAACGCAAAACTGACAAATATCACGTATCGCTCCATATCGAGACACTTCTGAGACTGACCTGTAAATATTATTTACATCATTTCGACTTATAGTTAACATTATTAATTCAGAGTTTATAAACAGATAGCAATAGCCATTTGTTTTGCAACCAGACGTAAACAAATCTTAATATCATGGACATTGTACATAAGCTGAGTTTTGTCGGTCAGGAATCAACTATATCGATAAACAACCACTTCTTGGTAGGAACAGTAACTGTTTGTTTGTTGTTATAATATTAGTCCCGCCATTAATCTTTTCTCGCAGGTTCTTGTTTTCATCTATTTAAAGTATTGCATACTAGCTGTGCCCGTGACTTTGTACTGAAAAGTGTGCGTTGCGCCGTCCGGCGACACGCAGACGGTCAAAAACAGGTCATGTGATATGTAACGACCTCAGATTTATCATTAGACAAGTATCGGGAGTCGGCAACAGAATTCCATAGTCAATTGCAAAACTTGAAGCTCATATATAAGTAATAAATTTGCCTTCTGGCATGAGACTTGGTTTTTTTGCAAATTTGCCCCTTCGGAACTCGTGCTTTCTGGTCGCTTGCTAAATCCGCCAAAAGAAACTGCCACTTATCTTCACTACCATTGCGAAAGATTGATGGTAACTTGGCTTATAATGCTACAGAAAAAGTATCTTTGCCTCAAACTTGACTTTGACAATTGAAGGCGCCGTTCCACTAACCATTTCGTAGTGCGGAAAATCTATGTCAGGAATCCTCATAACACAGCAGGAGATCTAGCCGGGAGTTGCTCCGAGTCTCCGAGGTAGACATATGCACACACAGCCAAAAAAGGGCGATACACCAGACCCATCGACTTATTGTTCAATTGCTATCATTTCTCTCCTCTGTAACTTGATGGATCATGTGATTAACACACAGCTCCTAAGATACCTAGGAGAATACAGTTTGGCCAGCGACCACCAATACTGCTTTCGCTATGGTCTCTCAACGGGTGACCTTCTAGTGTATCTCACACACCGATGGGCACTAGCCATCGAGAGTCAGGCGTTGGAACATAGCCTAGACATGGTGAAGGCGTTCGATAGGATCTGGCACCGAGGCCTTCTTGAGAAGTTGCCATTTTATGGACCGCCGAAGGGTGACTATTGTTCTGTCCAGCAAACGCATACAAGCCTTAGTTTAGTTACTGAACATTATTGCAGGTGGGGCGTACAAAACTCTCTGCTGTTTCCTACGATGTTTTTAGTGCACATCGATGGTATTTTTTCAATCGCCGACATATATACATTGCTATGCAGATGACAGTACCGGTGATGCTTACTCTGAAGAAGTCTCAGCCCATATAGTGATATAGCACCAAAATATTTGGCTTTGTTTTGCCAAGGAATGGCACGACCGAAGAGTGAGAGGGAAGATGGTCGCGGAGGGCAGTCTTTGGTGAAGAGAATTCACTTCAATTCTCCATTTCCGAAACTATTCACCTAGGGTCTCTTAGTAATTCGACTCTTTTGCCTGTTGTGGAGATCGTAACGGCCTGTGCGAAGTCTATGGCAATAGACAAGAGAAATATATCCGCGAACTGTGGCAACCAGCAACACTGAAAGGACTTGTCTATTAGCACCGAGAGCACGCTTATAAAGACTGGCGGAACCGAGAGCAAATTTCTCGGTAGCAGCTAATTAGTTCTGTCAACCAGCGGATCGTGCACTCCCGCGGTTCGACGGCGGGTTGGAACTTCAATCAGCGAGCACAGAGTACATTACAGGTCAGCGAAACCTAACAAGAACATCTCAAGTAACCAGTAATTAGTTTTCAGGCATTCATGTGTGTGTTAGTAATATAATTGTGTTGGTTAGGTTCGGATATGCCGCGGTCGCGGGGCTGTAAGAGTCCAGCCGCGAAGGCGGCCTTAGATAGGGTGCTGACGGCCTAAAAATGTGGGCGCCGATCACAAAGGACCACGATCGCGGTAACTATGTGATATTGGTTCGGGTCGTGGTCGGTATGAGGCCACGATCGCGGAGTCTACAGAATGTGAGCACGATCTAGGTGATAAAGAGCCTCTGGACTCCGGCTTCAATCGTGGTCTAGAGAGAGGGAGCCGGCTGAAAGGGCTTGGGGGCCGGTAAAGAAGAACGTCCTAAGATCACGTGTTATATCTTGGGTATACATTTTTATGTATTTATATATTGGTTATATACCTTGTTAGTTTGTAGAGCAGGGGTGCTCAAACTTAAACTGCTGGCAATCTACCTCAATATTGTTAGACTACGATCGATCGACTCTGAGAGGCCGCAAGTATGTGTGATGCAGGATTGAAGTCTAGGTAGGGTGCATACATATAGATATTAGTTTTACCGCACAATATGCACTTTTCAGTCAAGGTAGGTCTGCTTTAAAATATCAATGCAAAAGCCTCTTCGTTATTCGAAATTGAGAGTATATTGGGTGTTACAATATAAAAGAGTTCTAGTATTAAACTTTAAAGAGTGACTTTGGAGGTTAAAGCGTGGCACTGCATGTCCTCAGCATACTTTTCATAAGATGGTACATAATTACCAAGTGCTAATCGCAAGCATGATGACAAATGTTCCTTAGTTAATCGATTGCAATATTTTGACTTAATTATCATTATTTCAGAAAATGCAGATACGCACAAGTAAATTGACCCAAAAATTTCCGACAGTTGAGGGCGATTTTCCTTAGATTCGGATTTATGTTCAGATATAAAAGCACAGAATTTGTATCAGATGCTGTAGCTTTGAGATGTATATTTATGAAATCTGCAATAACTCATTTTCAACAGAACATGAGTCCATGTTAAATTGACTTATTACTTCAGTAGCTAATTCCTTAATGTTTTTACACGAAAAAGGATAACTCATTAATGATGTGATATTTGCCAATTTACTGAAATCATAAAAATGTGTTTCGAATTGACCCAAAATATTTGATAATTGATAAAACAGTAAGTTCTAATAAGTAGGTCCTGGAGCTAAGGAGCATATTCTAGGGTTTGAAAAGAGTAATGGAACAAATCCTACTAATGCTTTATACAATATGTTTAAGTTAGTGACAATGATGAAATGAAACTTTGCACACACAGATTATTATTAGAATTGACCAACAAATATTTTATAATGATTATTCTGTTGATTAATAATCAGCTGATTAAGTTTGTTCCAAAACTACTTTTTCATTGCAATATTGTGTTCAAGAACACCTGTAGGCTATGCTGTAGGACAGTATTTGCTCTCTGCCTTATAGAAATATATAAATTGGTAGATTTCTTCTAATTCACTTTGATTACCTATGTTTACAGTATAATTCTTAAAGTTGTTTTTTAATTGAGTTGCCCTAATGATTAAATACTATTGTTGTGAGCGTTGGGTAGGTATGCTTGCAGAAAACTGACCAAACATATAAGAAAGGGTAGTTAGGTATCGCAACTCAAACAAATACCACTTCAATTGTTTGGTATATTTTAGGTTACCTATAGGTTTTAACTGCAAGTTTTCTTACTTCATTTATGGTGTAATAAATAAGTAGGTCCCAGTAACTTGCCGTTAAATACATACAATTTTCTTCGATTTTATAGTAATCTTATGTTGTCAACTTCCTAGATTCTTTATTAGTAGGTAACAGTATTTTAATGGCAATTTTGGGTTTTAAATCAGCACAGTTAATGTCTCTGGTATTCTTTTCACTATTATTAGCGAGTTAAAATTCACAAACACACACAAAATTAACTAAAACACTAGTTTAAACAGAAAATTGTATTAGGTACGACAAAGCGTATTCTGACCTCGCACACTGGTTTCTGTTATTTATTTAACTTTGATTCATTTCTTGCAGATATCTGCTTTAACAATCAATGTTTTGAAAATGTCTAAAGTCTTTAATTAAGCGATCAGTTTGCAGCCATTAAAAAGGTAAACGCAAATTTGACAGTTCATATGGCTTGCTAACCGCTCGCTAATTGTGATTGTTGTCATTCATAATTCCGTTTTTGGAGCTTTCTATGACGCGTAGCGATTGAAAATGCATTTTTAACTCCTAAATTGCCTGATAGAGGCGCTAGCGTCGACTTATTGCTACTTGCATCGCGACCGCTGCTTCATAATTCGAAATTGGTGTTTGACAGCGATTATTGCGAAATATTAGGCTTTTGCTCTGCTCCCGCAAGATTGGTGATAACCCCGCCGTACATATGGCAACACTGTGCCAATATCTCTCAAAGATTTGTAGCTGATATTAAATTTGCCATATGGGTTCAAAATTTTTTAAACCAGTTTAATAACGAATCTCAAGATGACTTAAATGTCACATTAAATACATCCAATAGATATTTTGAATTAAAACAGATATGTTGTACATATTTCTGATTAACTATTTCAGTTGTTCTTTAGAAGAAGGAGAGCACTTACCTTTTACTGTCAATCTATAAATTGGGATATTCTCTTAGGGAACTATTTAGGGGAATTGATATGTCAACTGTTCCTTGCCAATATATCTACACTTGTATAATGTATATACGCTAAAATTGGCATTTTTTTGCTTAAAATAGTGACCTACATAGTGTTAATACAAGGAATAAGGATAAATTGGTAGGTATTCCAAAATGTCGTCTTCAGAAAGTACATAGATTTTTTGCAATACAAAGTTTATATTTTTACATAAAATTCCAAAACGTGTGATTAATTTAGCTGTAAATAAATTAAATTAAATATATATGACAAAGATAGTGTAATGAAAAAAAGCTATTAAAAAGTGGATGATAAAAAAGTTTGGAAGAATTAGAGCTTAATTAATTGGGAGGCATTAATGACATTTTTTAAACTAAAACATTATTATGTTATTACCTAGTGAAAGGCTGTATTGTTTCATTTGTGATATGAAGTTGAAAAAATATAATAAATTAACTACAGAATTTCGTTATTCAAAATATTTGTAAAACTGTAAACGATAATATGAAATATTATTTTTTACCTCATATTTTATACTTAATATTTTATTTATTTATAGAATTGATTATAGAAATAAATTATATTACTAATACGAAATCAGTCTTGTTACTAGTATTATTGAAATAATCTAGAAAATAAAACCCGCTATAGGATAATGCGCAGCACTAGTCACGTTACCCTAATGTATAAATTCAGTCACAGTTTTATCATTTCTCAACCGAATTTAAAAATTTAAAAACATTTATATAGCTGTATCATTCGCCCAATTCTTAGTAGTACATTACTTTTTAATTTAATGTAATTTAGGTACTGCTTCAATTCAATAAAATTAAAAAAGTGTTTTGTCAAAAAATCCCTTTTTTTCTAAATATTTAATAAAGTATGGCATATACAGAAACCATCGTAAGACATGTTATGTTAAGCATTTTATCACCTATCATATGACACCTTATTTGTTAAAATCGGATAAGTGGCTATAGAGAAATTAACCAAACCCCGATAGCCGGTTTGCGCATCTTTCCCCTCCCCTCCCTCCTCCCTCCACCACTTTAGAACGCCACAACCGGTCTATTCTTATCCAAGACATCATGCTGAACCCAATGATACCAGTTGTCGGTAGAGGACTCTTCGGTCCGACGGGACTTCGTTCTCGATGGCCTGGCTTCTCTACTATTTATTTGGATAAGGATTAATATCATATTTATAAAAACACCTTCGCAAATAATGCATTATTTTAAAAGAAATTTGGTTAGCATAAAAAAGGTTATAGTGAGCCAACCTCAAAAGATAGACATATGCTATCACGGACTTTTTTTTAGAACATTTAAACGGGAACAATTCTGTCATCCATGATTTTTGCGAAACTTTAACCGTTTACGCAGCGCTCGCAGCGGAAGCTTTTAAAAGGAAAAAAAAACCCGATTTTGAAACCTTTTTCATTGGTGCTCCGCTATTGGTCTTAATGTGATGATATATAGCCTTTCACAATAAATGGGCTATCTAACACTGAAATAATTTTACAAATCGGACCAGTAGTTTCTAAGATTAGCGCGTTCAAACAAACTCTTCAGCTTTATATATTAGTATAGAAGATATATATAATTTGAATCTAGAAACGGCTGCCACGATTTTCATAAAATTTTGTATGCAGGGGGTTCTGGGGGCGACGATCTCTATGTGTTTTCAGGCAATAATAAACTGACAAATATCTGATAGACATCTATTGACGAGTAGTAATACTATTATTTACCAACACAGCAACACTAAAGCTACTTCACAATAGATGGCGTTGTTGATAAAAAACGAGCAAAGCTCGGTCTTACAGGCTACTAATGTTTTTTTTATACCACAGGTGGCGAACAAGCACACGGTCCGCCTGGCGGTAAGCGGTCACCGTGGCCTATGGACGCTTGTAACACCAGGGGTATCACTCGCGCGTTGCCGATAACTTCTTTTTTGAAGAACCCCATACTGTAGTCCTTAGAGGAAACCTTGGCAGGGAGTTTTTTTCACAACCCAAGCGTTCGCAGGAGGAAATTTCTCTGAAGTGAGTTTGGGATCGTCGACAATTATCACAGCCCGTCGTTGAACCAAGTCAAAAGGGCCAAGCTAGTATTCGGGTGCACCCGCCCAGGGATGGAAGCAGTACTCCATATGGGGTCAGATTTGCGACTTGTAAAGCAGCAACCTCTGCCCCGACGTGAAGTACTGCCTCGCTCTGTTGAGTACACCTAGTTTTTTGGACGCCAGCTTCACCTTGTCATGCAAATGATCTCGGAACTGAACATCGCTGGAGATGTCAATACACCAAAGATCCCAATGCTCTTGGAGATTGAGAGGGGAGTGTTCTGGAATTGTGGGACTACAGTGAATGGGGTTTTCTAATGGGTGTTATACATCTAAATTTGTACAAATGTCTGCTGGAATGGAAGGTATTAAATAGTGATACTAACATGTTCTATTTATTATAATAATAGTATAGGTAAGACGTGGTTAAAATTAGCCTATTTTGTACATCTCCGAAACAAATTGTAACTAAAAAAACTTGAAATTTCTATTCAGTCCGAAGCACAAGTCTGGCTCACACTTTACTTGTTAGGGTCCGTACCCAAAAGGTGCTAACCGAGCCCTATTACTGAGCCTACGTGCCTGTCTGTTCGACCATTAAAGGGCTCTATCTTTTAGACCAAAAGTCAGTCAATAGAAGCCTGAAATTTTCACATTTGCATCTGGAATATTTAATTTACCCATGTACTCACCTGTACCTCTCAAAAGTTTCTGATCTAGCCGCCTTCTAAACTTAATTCACGGTGGGTCATTTCACAGGGTAATTTTGCCATGGGCCTGTACTCTAATAGTGCGAGCTCTTAAGTATAACTACAAAGCTTTTTATTGTATTTATTTTGTATAACTTGCAAAAAAGAAAATTTATTCATTCGTAATAAAAACCTGCCAAGTGTGACACGGACCCGAGACATTACCATCTTAAATTACCGTAACAGCGCCATCTAGCGATTATTAAAAGAAACAGTAACAATTTTGTTAGAACCGATATTCAAAGGTAGCAACATCGAGCTTGGTCAGTCAATGGATGGGTGACCACTTGAATTCGTGTTCGTAAATCACGTAAATGGTGGTACGGAACTCACGCTGCGCTAGTCTGAATCGCACCTGACCGATTTTTACTATATTGGGAATATTGTGTGTAAATAAAACAATAATTGGTATTTAATTATGCACTAGTTTATTGTTACATGGATGGCGAGCCTCGTTGCCGCAGCTGGAGCGGCTCGCGCGCTAACCACACAATTTACTACTTGAAAAACGCTACGGACTGACGAACAGCTATGTTTTTTATATTTTTTTATAGCATGTTAAGATATAGTTGAAAAAAGTGCAAATTGTTTACACATTCGTAGCATTTCTCACTTAGTATTGGTGTACACAACGCTAAAAAATTATTATAATAGGTAGTTTTGGCAGTTCGCAACAATGGTAAAATGCAACTTACAAACCCGACAGAAACGCAAATAATTATTTTATATTTACATCCACGTGTTTCTGACTCAAGTTGAAACAAACTAAAACACCTAACGAACCTATCGAAATTAACTAAACCCAACTATACATTGTATAGAAAAAAGTATACGAAAAGTTACTTAATCGCAAATCAATTCCTACCTAAGTAAGTCTTATAGTATTGAAAATTGTGTCTTGGATGTTCAGAGAATCAATACAGCCATTTGATACTAACATCTAAAATTACAGTAACTTAATCAGTGCAAAAATTACCTACCTATATACATTACTGACTGGTAAGAGTAAAATTAAAGTCACGTGTTGGACATATGAAAAAACAATCAATTCATTCGTAATTCTAAAAAAATATGTGATTTAAATGAACACAAAAAAAACTGAGAGGCGTACGTGTACCTATATACTTGTTAATATTTACAATAAAAAAACCAAAGTGCCTCTAAACATTAAGTAAGTAATAAGGAAAAAAGCGCTTGAATTAACAAGGCATTAACACAAAATAAATAGGTACAGAAGGTCTATCCAAGATGTATTCGATTTTGCATACCTACCAACCGCCGCGTGTCATAGAGACGCGGCAGGCGCGAGTGACTTCCTCTTATAAATTCCTTCGAAACTCCTCGAGATCTGCACGCGACGTATGTGGCAGGGGTTAAGAGTTCATAGCATGTAGTGATCCTTCTGTGCCTATTTATTTCATTGCTATTTCTACAGAATTAATCTACAAACTAAAAAGATCACTTGTGTGCAAAATGAACAGTCGCAGTCGTGTACTTAAAACTTAATACAAAATACGAGATCTCTGGAAATCTGGAAACGCAATACGTACATTTAGATAACATAAGAAGCGTGCGTGGTACAATACTGGGTACAGTTCGCAATTACCCTCCATTACAATGCCAATTTGTCTCCTATATTTATTTACAAAATTCTATTTTAATTTTAATTTCTGGAGGGGGCGAGTTAAAGCGAATCGCGAGATAACTTATAGAAATAAGAGAACTTTACTACAGTACATTACATAAAATATGTACAAGTACAAAGAGCGTTCGTTAAAGAGAACAGACGAGGAAATATAAAGTGTAACTCAAACTATTAAATTAGTCATTTGAGACAACGTAAGCCAAAAAATGTAAGAAATAAAGTTTACAACAATTTAAAAATTATCGCATAGCATACAAATAGTATTTTTGTAATTTGTCTATGCTTTATATTTCCCCGTATGTACTTGTGGCTGGAATGCACTTCAGTGCAACTGTTACGGCTATCGGATCACAGCGACAGTTATTGAGTTAAGGCAAGGTGGGTTGTGGCGGATCGCACTGCTGGTTCTACCCGTATATCGAAAATTGTTTAGTAAAGTATTATTGCGTTATTTCCTTACTTGCTCCTGTAATTATTGTTTTTTTCTAAATAGATCATGCCAATATCAAGTTTAGACTGTTCCTCTCACAAAATGCTGTGACGATCCGCCATCGTTTTGTACCGACAACACCTTTCTTTGTATACCGTCGCGTGATGTCTTTATAGCATTAATTAAAACTCAACATGAAATTCAATATTAAAATTTATTTCAAACAGTTTTTGGCTGTATTAAGAATAAAAATAACGGGGTAGAAGTGATACTCATGTACTTTCCGTTGTAGGTAATTTAATGCCGCCCAAGTAAATAAATTCTATTGCTAAGAGAAAGTTTTCTAAGCTGGTGGCATAAACTAGAATAAACGCTTTTCTTGTATTGAATTAGCTAATTGCGTATTAAACTAGCGCCACTAATAGGCACAAAATGTTACTTGGCGGCATGCCTAGACTGCTAATTTTAGTAGGCTATAGCGTAACCTTCAGCGTGTTTAGATGTACAGGGACACTTCCTGGGTTACTACTTTCACAATAGATTTACAAGTTGGTAGTATTTAAAAAAAAAATCACGCCACGGTACATAAATAAGGCACACCTACTATCGGGTTTACGGCTTATTTTCAAAAAACAGACTTAAATTCTATAATTAATAGGTATTATACTACTATTTATTTACATTTCTCGTTTTTTTAGCTTTTATTATAGTTTTGAACTAATTTTAAGGCTACATGTCCCCTGACACACACAGTTCCCTAACACTAGTACAGTCATGGAATATGTTACAAAAGAATATAATGAATCACAGAATCAAATTAAAAGTTAAAGCCATGTATTCACTAGGCAACAATAAACATGTAGCTCACCATGTTGCGCAACTTTTGCTGAGCCACGTTCTTAGTCTATGCAAAATGTTGCGCGTCATCGGGCAACGTGATGCACCTCGAATTCCGCCTAATCATTAGGTTTTTTTTTATTGTTTCTGTATTGCATTTTTTTTCTGCAATGAGCAAATGAAAACCCAAATTAACTTCTTTGCGCTGGAGATTATAACACAACTTTTATTTATAACACACCATAAACATTTGTAGCATACCCCACGACGTTAGCGACGTGATATTACACAAATCTACGACATTAATACACATAAAACATCAATTTTGAAACATCGCGTGAAACAAAACGTACACTAACTTATCCACCTCTATGCCAACGACAACCCTAATATATCTATAAATGCTTGAAATAATATATGTATACATTCGTTACATGTAACACATTTTACTATACATCGTCTCACTACTGCAGTTATAGTAGTTACTTGAGAACTCTTGACGGTACTAATATTTATATAAGTCGTCGAGTTCGTTATTAGTATTTTTTTTATTTATTAGTAATTTTAAAACTAATTTAGCTATATAAAAATGTTCAGTCAATGTTACATACAATGGTGTTTACATGTAAGCTAACCTATCTATCAAATATCATACATTAGTTGTACAGGAGGTAGTGATTTTCAAAAAGAATATTTGGAAGGAAAAATAATTTCTTTTAGCGATATACTTGGGACGTTTGACAAAGTCCGGCAAAAACTAAAAAAAAAATTATAATTTTGCCTCCTGTATATTAAAGTTGGGCAAATTGTAATTTGATAACATATTAGAAATTGAATAAAACAAGGCATCACAGATCGTATTTTATAGTCATTTTGTAATTGTAACCGTTAAACTGTAACTAAATTACAATTTCTTCAACTATGCTGTCTATATATATAGGTGTTAATGACAGATATAGAGATTCAAAAGTTGGCACAGCGCGGAACTCAACTAAACTTAAGTACGAAACCGTCTGTACTCAACTTTTCAAATAAACACATACAATAACACAAATTAAAATTCAATTAGTCAAATTATAAAATGAAATATTACAACTATCACGCAATTAACTAATAATTATATTGCAACTATTATTGCTAGCAACTCACATAGGAAATACATCACTCACGCAATTATTTCTACAATACATTTCAGACTCACGCAAATGGAATCGCTAGATTACACAAAAACAACTAAGTTATACAAACTAAACTGTTACATATATAAACAGATACCTATAATAGAGGTATGTAATGTCATTTGTTTTGAATTCTGAGCATAAATCATTTTCCTACCAACAACACCATAAAAGAAGTATTTTAGAAACGCTTTAAGATTAAAATAATACAACGCAGAATATAAAAAATCAAATGCAAGAATATTTACCAATACATGACTTTAAATAAACTTTCGTTTCGAGAAAGAGTTAAAAACACTAAATGTTATGTGCTTTTTAAGGCAAAATGCAAAATAAAGTGACATACGTTAAAATCTTTACTTCCGAAGAGATCATCTAATACATACACAATACAACGCGCTTCTTAAATACTGTCGCCAGTCACATTTTTTTTTTCTTTCAACTCCTTTCAGTGTCAAGATTCGATGCAACCTTACCGCAATGATTTTACACCCCACTTTTACTACACAACTCATCAATTTACCAAAACATACTCTCGTTATATTTACTGAATTAATTTAATTCAGTTTCAATTTTATGCTTTTAAAGCTCTTATATTCTGTAGGACCTACAGTTTACTGATATGATTATAAATATTTTATATAGATCCATATATGCAAATAGTATTCAGTAATTCAGAGCGCATGATATTAATGAGAAATTAAATTAATTAATTCAATTTGAAATAAACAAAAACTGTCTCTACGGTAATTACAGCAAGCCAAATTATATATGATCTTCTTTAGATAATATTTTTGTATTTAGTATTTTGTTTGCTGGAAAGTTTCGCCTTGCGTCGATGTTTTAGCCATATTAAGCCAAAAACGAAACTGACTTTTACCCCAAAACTGACTGAAACCGACCTTTCATTTCGACAATATAACATAATGATGTTAACGAGATAGACTCGACCACAATATCACCAATACAAATACATCACGTAATTTTTTTTACTTTTGTTAATGTACGTAAGCATACAACAAAACTGTCGTAGATGTTAGACTTAGTCAATGGTTAACAGCAAGCGATTCAGTTTATAAATCAATTAAAATCTTTAGTAAAAGAACCTTGCTGAATGTAAGCTAAAACACAATTATTTATTTTGAAAGACAAACAATTATATCAGGCGATTTTTGTAATATATTTTAACTACGAAGCTAATTTTAGAATTATCACCGTCAGCCACTAACTTTACACATAGTAGGTACAACAAGCTAATCTGCTCTCTATGTCAGTATATCTAAGGATAGTTATCGCGTATCGGCGTAGAGCGCGGTTCGTGCGTCGCGCCGGCCGGTCTGTCATTCCCACTGGTGCGGCGAGGGCGGCAGCTCGGAGGGGTGCGCCACTGTTGAGCTGGAGTCACGCACATCACTTTACTCTCTCGCTCTTATCACCTATCTTGTTTTACCCACACCCACGCCACTACTAATGCTTGCTAGATTCGATAGCTTTACCACTTTAATGTAAAAGTTGCGAAATCACCAGTCGGTTCAAGGCGCAATATTTATCAACATCACGCAAAATTTCAGGTTTTCTATTAAGAAAGTTTAAATTATTGACAAAAACCATAATCAAGCTTAGAGGTTTTCTTTGCCAATAAATATACGATGTCTGTATGAATGTGTGTATGTGCGAGTGTTGAGTGTTACACCCACTCGCGTTCGAAGCCACTCCGGCACCAGGTGACCGACGGCGAATTGAGACAGATGAGTACATGTTTGTTTATTTTCTATAAGTTTTATTAATTATTTGATATATATATTTATATATGCATACATCGACTCCCTTGCAGTCTAGTTGGTAGTGTGGGTATGGGTATGGGTTCGATTCCCGCATTGGACAAACATTTATGTGATAAAAAACATTTGTGTTTGTCTTGAGTCTGGGTGTATTTATGTATCATATGTATGTATAAACTTTAAAAAAAAAGTAATAAATATATATATCTATATCCGTTGTCAGTTATCCATAACACAAGCTTTGCTTACTTTGGGGCCAGACGGCGCTGTGAGTTATGTCCAAACACATTTATATTAAATATATTTTGTGATGTGATAGTTTCATTATGTGAACGTATGATAAGGCCACGACATTGATAACTTGTGACATTAATTTTCCTTACTGAAGCATATTACCTTTGGTAAAATCGCAACAATTCTACTTTAAAAATCAACAATTGCATTTCACAAAATTCTCACCAAACTATGACAAATTATTAGTACCGAATCCCACAAACCAATCTTTATCATGCATTTTGTTACAAAATTCAAGAATTTAATATATTGGTATTAAGTATAATTTTAAAGGTTTTAAGTAAAATAATTATTGTATGTAATTCCAATAAAAAAACTTCATCAAAAATCTACGTATCTACAATATGAGGTCGAAACTCACCACAACCAAGTGCTTGGCACTGTGCTCACTGGTACTAAGCATGCACTACAGAACCCAAACAACTTTACACATTACAAATAAATGCGCTTTATTACCTAACGCATAAAATACATATTCAAATGACTAGGATTTTTTAAGGCATACTGCAGCATACTTACTCTGAAGGAAATAATAAAGCCAGACCCCACATTTATTATGATCAATCAGATATAAGTTGGTTAAGTTTTTCTCAAAGTATAAAAATATACAAATATAATTTCATATATAAAAATTTACTAACTAAAAATATGGAAATTATGGAAAAATACAACTGAATATTTTTAAGAAAGCAATTTGAAAAAAAATCAATATACAGCATTATCTAAGTTATTTGTTTAACTTAATTTCAATCTAAGTTAGCATTATTAATAAAAAATGATATACTTTAGCTTATTTTTAACGTTATTACCAGACAGTAAAATATGAATTTATATAGCAGGTGCGAACTGAGCACTTTAAAAATACAAGTTGTACTTTAATTCGTAAATAAGTGTAACCAACTTTTTGAAAAATATTTTTTTAACCAACTTGAATTATAAAAGTAGTCACATCAACAACTTATGTAGCGTTTTCACAAATCATTGGAACTTCTTAATCACTGATTGAATCACTGATTGAAAAAAATGAGATTCCTTGTCAAGTGGCTCGGACTACAATTCTGCTTTAACTAAACCCACTTGTATCGTTAAAATATACTATTGTAACGATAATGTCATAAAATGTGCTTTTTTGCCTATTCTCAGCCCCTAAATATGACATTAAAAATTTCTCCTTTATTTAGTCGGGATGGTAACATTGTTTCTATATTCTACCACATCAGAAACATCAATTTCATTAATACAGTCAGTCATCTTTTTTAAAAAATCCGACAACGTCGTGACCGCCATACCGCCGCGAAAATGTATGCCTGGCTATATGTGACGACATAGTGTAGTCAAGTGCACTCGCCCTTCGTCTTACCGCGCATCTTAACTTACGATTGATTTGTTTAGACGCCATCGACGGACTGTACGAATTAAATAAAGATTAGGCTGTGGTTCTCTACTATCCACACTTGGCTTAGGTCAATGTTATGCAAAAAAAGTTGTTGATGTAAGTAAATTATAGTCAAGTTAGTGGCACCAATCAATGGGATCCAGCGTAAACAATTAGACATGCATTGCGACGGAACCGAAAATCAAAAATACGATTCACTCTAACGATCAACCCTTTTGAAATTCCCTACACGACGACTCGACAATACGACACATTTTTACACGAAGAAATTATCAAAAATACTAAAATTATTAAAATGTGTATTATAAAAATAAATTTTATAAACTGACTCAAAAAACATTTTTACTCAAACAAAAGTAAATTGATAATGAGACTTATTTTGCGTAAAAATTAACAGTTTTTCAAAATCAATGCGATGCAACTAAGAATAGGAATGGCCTCGCGCCATTTTGTAGTCGTATTGAGTAAGTCAAGCAATTCAGGTAAGAGTAGCAACACAGTTTTTTTTTATTAACTCATTGATATTATTTATTTTAAATTTTCTATTATGATAATTCTATTGCCAACCGTACTTTTGTTGGATCGCACTATACAATTAAATGTTTCAAAGACGCAAATGAAGGCCCAAAAAACAAATTAAAAAAAAACATTTTAGATGAAATGTGTTGTTCTGTCAAGTATCGCCCGCGCATACATTGGACAACACAGACAGAGAGAGGCGTGCGGATGGGCGCTTACTGAGTTTGGGCGCACTACGCAGCGCACAGAAATATGACCGGCGATAGCAGTAGTATTTTTGCCGCAGTCTTGAAAGGGGAACAAACTTTTGCTTTGGAACCCGCTCTAGAGCTGTCGCAAAACACAGAAAAAGCATGTTATTTAAGGTGAAACTGATACAGAATTTTCCATACGAACTTTATTAATCTCAAATGTCTTAAATATACACATTTGGCTACTCAAAACGTGTTTTTATCATATGTAGCTATTTACTAAAAGTGCAAAAACACATACATATATTCACAAAATGCAATAGAATGATTAAATAACTAAAGTTTTTAATAAAAATAGTAATAGTAAAAATCTGGGAACTTATTAATTTGCTGGCATTTTATGAATATAGACAGATAATTACGCGATTTTAGTAGTAAAATATTTACGTTATAAATAATTAAGGTAATAAAGTTTGTATGGACAAAACTAGGTCGCATTCACCTTAACTACAAACGGGGCAACAGCGGTGCTACACTAAACGAAGCGTGAAGAACACCACCATTTCAAGAGGGTTGATTTCACCTTGAAAACAGCTGTTGTGCAGAATATTTACATAGATTTTCTAAACGCTTTAAAGCGGGCTGGGATATAAAAAGGTTTTTAAACAAAAATATACAAAACCCATGCACAATTCGGGCTTTGGCAAAATCGACCCGTAGGGTATTTCAAATTAAATGTTACTGCACAAAATAAGGCACAAATTGTTACCTACTGCAATATACGATTAGGCGTTAGGAGAGGATAGAAAGGAGAGGGAATTGGAAATCGACATAGGCTCTTTACAGCGACCACCTCTTCTTAACTCATTGCCGAAGGCATCGGGATGGAAAGAGACAACATTATGTACAGTGAGTTGACACTGACGTGCACGCTAACAGTTCGCACGGTGCCACATCTAGTTGTGATGAACTTTGTTTCCTTATATAACTGTTAAGTATCAACTGGCAGCCGCGGAGACAACAATATTCATAAAATTATTTAAAAAATCGGCGTGAAAGCAAATAATGATATAGGTAACACAATAAACATTTGTGTGCAAGCTACTAACTAGAAGTGTCACCCGCTATAAGGTTTATTTAGTAACAAAAAAAATTTTTATTTGAATTACAGGGTGTTGTCTACACGTCTCTTCGTGTGGCGGGTGCGGGTGGTCGGTTTATAGCTGCGTGTTAGGTTACGTATCGCAAAGAAATCACCTAGTGTCGGTTGGTGGCGGTTGGTTGCGGTTGGTTGCGGTTGGTTGCGGTTGGCTGCTCCTTACCTTGCGAAGCTTTTGAACGCCACCGACTGAGGGTTGATGCAGAGCGGCACCCGCGACGTCTGAAGCTGTTCCGCTATGAATTTGTGAATCTCCTCTGTGGATTATACAATATTTCGGTTAATATTAAATAAAAAACATAATTTTACAATTATTACTAAAGTACCAAATATTTTGAGCTGATGTACGATAGTTAGCTATTATGTAGAAATGTATGACATAAATAAAAATTGGCTCAACTTTGACTGGATGCACTATGGTGAGCTATAATGTAGACATTTAAGACATAAACAAAACTTGGCTCACCTTTGACCGGATGCACTATGGTGAACTATAATATAGACATTTATGACATAAACAAAACTTGGCTCACCTTTGAACGGATGCACTATGGTGAGCTATAATGTAGACATTTATAACATAAACAAAACTTGGATCACCTTTGACCTGATGCACTATGGTGAGCTATAATGTTGAAATTTATGACATAAACAAAAATTGGCTCGCCTTTGACAGGATGCACTATGGTGAGCTATAATGTAGACATTAATCAGGATGTCTAGCGTCAAATCCCGGTTTTTTTCCGGTTTTTCCCGCCTATTTTTTTGGATTTCTCGACAATAATTTTCCGTTAAAAATAAACAAGTTGAGAAATTAATTAAGTCTACTCAATAAAAATTTAAAAAATGTGGAACATGAAATAAATCGACAATAGAATAGAACATAAAATGATCATAAGGCAGAAGGAACATATATCTTATAAATAAATAAGCTAAGAAAAACTAAGTCTACTCAGTCAAAATATGAGAATGTGCAACATAAAATAAATCAACAATAGAATATAAAATGTATTGTCATCATAATAATGCAGAAAGTAGTTATCTTAAAAATAAACAAGTTAACAAATTAATTAAGTTTAGTCAGTCCAAACAAAAACAATAAAAAACGTGTAACATAAAATAATTCAACAATAGAACATAACATTTGTTTTAAAATTAGTAAAACAGAAGTTTATCCTTTGCAATAAAAAACTAAAGATTTAATTTTGGAATCTAACGCAGAGTCACCTCAATAAGAAGTCTCTTCTTTTTTTCTTCAAGCTCACGGCCTTCGGGTCCCGCTTCCGCTTGGGCAGAAGAGAAACTGAATCAGCCATCTCCACAGCACGCTTTTCCCTAGCTTCTTTGGACTTTGCATTCGCGTTTCTCATGGCAGGTGTAGAGCGGCGGCAAAGAGGAGATCTCCTGCCAGGCGAGGTGTTATGCCTAGGGACCGCCGTGGTCCACTTAACTTGCGCTTCGGTTTCTATATATACTGAACTGCAACTGAAACTTCGATAGCGCGATGTAGGACGCGTGACGTCAGCCTTGCTTGTAAGCGGTACGATATGATCCGCTACATCACTCCCTTCCCAGACCGAAGGTCGATATTTCTTGCAGTGATTGCTTGCGTACGATCTTGAGAGTGCCGAGAATACGCCGTCCACAGAGAGTCGGTAGGGCGTGTAGTGCATGCCGATTATTAGCAGTCTGCAGTGAGTCAAGACACTGACGAGTGCTGGCATGGAGGTTGCGTATGGCCACAGTGAGTCGGGCCATAGCATGGTTGGGCTGTGTGTCCCTTTGAATCGAGACACTGGCCTGAGTTAGCGGCAGAAGCGACGAGTAAAGAATGGCACGCTGGAGTGAGAGTCCTCAGACAGGGTGTTGTGATGGTGTCCAGAGGAAGTGCCACGCTGGAGTGGAGCGGCGGCAAAGAGGAGATCTCCTGCCAGGCGATGTGTTATGCCTCGGGACCGCCGTGGTCCACTTAACTTGTACTTCGGTTTCTTTATATACTAAACTGTGAAGGAAACTTCGATAGCGCGATGTAGGACGCTTGACGTCAGCTTTGCTTGTAGCGGTACGATATGGTCCGCTACACATGTATCATTGATTTCGTGACATCGATATTGGCAACCCCAACAGCGGCCGCAACGGCATCGTAAACAGCGCGAACGCCAATAAGAGACTGTTCATGTTGATTCAAAACAATACAATCAGGATTCAAAGAAAAACCAAGCTCTAACGATGCGTTGCCGTGGAGCAGTATCAATTATATTTTAATAAAATCTTTCAAATCATCTTTTGAAATAATAGCTGCTGTTGCAATAAGATCCATCCACAATGTATCAAGCAGTGACTTATTTTGTTCAAACGATTTTAGTATTGCAATCTAGTTAGGTGACTTTACCAAAGCGACGTAGGAGCCCTAAATGCGGTCTGCTTTGGCGCCTGTTAGAATATTTTTGGAGGTCAGTATCTCTAGCGCTAGATAGACCCGCCTTGTTGCAAGATTAAGAGTTTCGGCGACTACTAGAGGATCCAGACAGGATATTCCTTTAACAATTTTATAGGTTAAAAGAGACCGCTCCTGAATCTTCTGTATCATTTTCACCAAGACAAGCTGGCAGTCGCTGCAAAATTCCTTAACTTTTGCATCAGGAATTTTCCCACCCGAAGAAGCATTTTTAAGAGCCACTCTGACGAAAAACCTAAAGGAATGTTTTTGCTTGGTATCAGATTTTCCTTCTCAGTCAGGTCTATTTTATTTATCATTGATTCTTTCTGTAGCACAGTTTTCCCTACCACATGCTCCATAAGAGCCGTGGTAAGAGAAGTTAATTTCTTAAAGAGCAATGGGGCCATAGGCTTTTCTGACTGAAAGGTTGTCAAAAATGGTTCCACAATAGAGGCAATGGAAGCAAAAAATGCAAGCCTAGCATCCAGGAGAGAATCTAAAAGAAATTTAACAACTTTGTTAAAAATTTTATAATTTTTGTTCAAAGGGTTCTTGGAGCCCTCGCTCTGGACTTAACGTACCCAGATATGCAAATGAGGAAGAAGGCTGATCGTTCGTATGGCCGGTTTCTCATTTTCTGTCCACCGGGTAAAGCAAAGTAACAAAGAAAAGACGTCACATCCAGTTGTGCTGGTGAAATGTCCACGCCATGCCAGTGAATCTTCAAAAATGCAGTAAAGTGCAATCAAAAACTTTTTCAGTTACCATGATACTGATGTAAACCCTGTCTGTAGTGAGCCATAGACTACGTGAAAGCCACAACTTCCTAATTCGAGAAGGTCAGTACCGTGGTCTTCCTTGAATTCTGTTTGGAGTTCCCGCAACATCTTAAAATTTACATCAGGATGGATATCTCAATCTTCTCCTCATTATTTCCTACGGCTTTTTATAAGCCTAGTGTGAAGATTGCACGCCTTAGCACCTTGTAATGAAATTGAAGTCACGCATCTAGTGACAACTTGGTCGAGTGAATTGTCCCAAAACCTAACCATGACATCCATTTGCTGTTTCTGGCAAAACCAATTTAATGCCTCATCTGGAAATAGGGTGCTAATCGAAACACAACAGAATAAGCTACTTTGTCTTTTTAAAGGTGCATTTTCCCTGCAATTTCACTGTCTGGAAACACTGCAAGAAAAAAGAGTAGCCGACGGAGTAGCCATGTTTTGTTTTTCAACCGAAGACCGAAGCCTGCCAGGCCAGTAAGTCTATTATAAAAAATAAGCTAACCATTTTTTTTAAATATTTTATAAAGGTGTGTACAGTATGTAAGAAGCTGGATTACAACCCAATTTCATTACAATTTTGTATTGCGGGTCACATAATACACATTTCTCTGGATTTTATAAGAATCGACAGAAAAACGGTGGTATTCTAAGACTGAAATACGGACATGACGAAATTCCAAGGGTAATGTTTTTGCGATTGGGTTATGGAATTTTTAATAGAACAAGAAAAAATATTTTTATTTTCAAAGCATTGCATAGTAAAAACATAATATTATATAAAAAATATAGTTAAATTGGCGTTTTTTTTCCCAGTTTCTCGCAATAAAATATACGTCGCAAGATGTCAAACATATTTTCTTTCTAAATGTAGGATTTCATATAGTACGACACGTAAACAAAAACAAGCATGCGCGATAAGAGAGGCAACAGAAGCGTGTGACACCAACCGACCGGAGGGCGCGACGGTGCGATAGTTATTATATAAGTATTTAACGAAGGTTTTGGCCACTGAGACTAGCGCATAAGCCGATGATAATCCACGTCACCTCTGCCTACTGGAGTGTTTGTTGTTGTTCCCTACACTGCAGAAAATTCCCTTTTTTTTACGAGCTTTTTATTAGCTTCACCTGTATGTTTGTATGTTTGTTTGTAACCGACTTCTTTGGGCGCGATTTTGACCCACTTTAAACGGCCAGATTTCGTTCAAACTTTGTAGATTTATTGAGGACCGATGACAATATACTAATTTGATAAAATTATTGCATTTTTCAATTTGCAAAATATGATTTTTGTTAATTTATATAATTTTCATCTATAGTCGATAAGGTAAGAAAATAAAGTAGTCTCTGATGCTTCGCATCATGAGTCGCGTAATAGTTTAAAATTAGAAAAACAAGCTATTATAAATAATCCAAACTAAAAAGTAGAAAATAAATAATAGTTTAAAAAAACTAAAAAACACGCTTTTTATAGAAAACCGAACTAAAAAATAGAAAATAAATTTTAATGAATTTGAATTAAGAAAATAGTGTTAAAAATTTCAATGAATATAAATTAATAATAGTGTGAATAAAAAAAAAATATATTATTTTAAAAAAAGCGTGGGGTGCTTTTTAAGATATTATCGAAATGATAATCACTCTACTCATATCTGTCAATAAAATATTTATAACTATTGACACCATGCACCCCACGCTTTTTATCAATGCCAAGCGATTTTAAAAATTTCCCGAATGTTAAGACATATTTCCCGGCTTTTTCCCGGTTTTCTCGGCTAAATTTATTTCCCGGTTTTTCCAGATTTCCCGGTCGCTAGACACCCTGTTAATTGACATAAAAAAAATTGGCTTACCTTTGACCTGATGCACTATGGTGAGCTATAATGTAGACATTTATGACATAAATAAAACTCGGCCCACTCTTGACTTGCTGTCTCGTCAACCTACAATGTTATTAAATTCATGGCATAAAATGTAACCTGATGTCTCACCTTTGACCTGATGCACGGTGGTGAGCTTCCTCTCCCAGGTGTCGTGGAAGGCGTGCGGCGCGAGCGGCTCCAGGTCTGGCGCGTAGTGTCTCGCGGCGGGCGCGGCGGGGGGAGCGCTGTAGCAGCACTTGCACATGCATGAGTGGTACCGCAGACGACCCTCCTCTAGGTACGGGTGCGCCAGAGCTTCCGACACAGAAATGCGCTTCGACGGATCAAACACCAACATCTGGAAACGGTTACGCATATTTTGAGTGCAATCGTACTATTATCATTTTAATCAACTTAATAAATGGAGAAAGAAGGTTGTCAATTTTCTTTGCATTCGATGTGATTTTCAGCAATTAGATTTTTTTTTATAACACTAAGGTGGCAAACAAGCCTATGGTCCGCCTTATGGTAAGCGGTCACCGCAGGCCTATGGACGCTTGCAACACCAGGGGTAGCACTCGTGCCGACCCTTCAGAAATCTAATAACTTCTTTCTTGAAGAACCCCATACTGTAGTACTTGGAGAAAACCTTTGCAGGGAGCTCATTCCACAACCCAAGCGTTCGCGCGAGGAAGTTTCTCTGAAACCGTACTGTACGCGACCATTTCGGTTCTAAAGTGTGAGAATGAATTCCCTGCCGATGGCGAGCGGTGCGATGGTAGAAAGTAGTCGTGGGCATCATTTCGAACCATTCCTCAGAAGACAACCCATTACACAAGCGGGTATATATAATGGTAAGTAGAAAACCTTTCTCTAACATAAGTATTATTAGTTATTCTTCTTGTCCTGTTTGCTTTTTATGTTGATTCACTATTTTTAAAGAATCGTTTTACTTGAACAATCGTACTAATATCTTTAATTTCCTAACTTTTTTTTTAAATTATAGCATAGATATTTAGTCCTTTCGCTTATGTGATTATATTTGTCTAACAAGTGTGCTAACATCTAGGGATTTTTAGCCGAGGTTAAGGTGAATCAATGGGAATAAAAATTTAATAGGAGTCTAATGGGATACTTATTATTATTATGTATTACTACAATTTAGTACCCAGGTACACACTACACCTGTCATAGTTGCGACAGGATCCATATCCCAAAATATGCCCTAAAGCTAGCGGAAAAGTGATCGACCAAGGCAAAACTGGCACAAGACTCGATAATGAAGCCATGATGAGCTGCACTTGAAACACAAATAAATAGGTACAGAAGATTTAGTCATGATGTACTCGATTTTAATATCTACCGCCATGTGTCGCAATACCGCGACAGTCGCGAGTTAAATAATAGATAAAAGTAAATTCTTTGAGTTTTCCTGTGCGGCGTATGCATGCATGCAAGAGGAAGGGGGGTTACCAAAAATATGTAGTTAACGGAAATGGGTCTCTTCTGACAGCGTCTCAGTGTGGTAAGACAGTTACTAGGATTGGTATGGTTTTGCGAGTGATATAGACATTAATATGGCTTTCATGCCATTTTAAGATGGTAGCGTGTAGTACTTCTGTACGTGTTTATTTTGCGCTTCGATAGCTTATTATGTTAGAGCAGAGACACATAGAATAGTATCAGCAGTAAGTGGTATACCTGCGCGAGCAGATGCACGGCCTCGTGCGTTGCCTGCACGGAGAGCGTGTAGAGAGCGGCGAGCGCGGGCGGGCGCGGCGCACGACGCAGCATGTGTGCGCGCGCGCCCGCGCACGCGTGCCGCATGTCCTCCAGCGACGGCGTGCCCAGCAGTTCCGTTATCAGCTCCAACTGCAACAAACAAAAAACTATTAGGAGGCTGACCAGAGTCAATGACCTTGGCAAAATTACCCTTTGAAACAGGGATGCTATGGAGTTGTGTAACCGAAACCAAAACTATCGAATACCCAAAATAAATAATGTCCGATGAAAATATATCAAATAATTTGCTTGCATCTTATTTTGATGTATTTCGTGCATTTGCGTGTTATTAGTATACTTCTTCTGTCTTAGTAAGAAATTTTAGATGATTTCGTCGGTTTAAAAGATAGAGCCAATTAAAGGTCGGACGGATAAACAGGTAGACAGCAAGTTAGTAATAGGGGTGCGTTGACACTTAACACCAACCTTACATTTTAATGGAAAATTACCGAGTCAAATTATCTAGCCGTGGGGGGCTGGTGGGGCTAGTGTTTAAGCGGTCACCGCAGCCCATGGACGCTTGCAACACCAGGGGCGTAACTGGCGCGATGCCGGGCCTTCAAAAATTTAATAAGTTCTTTCTTGAAGAACCCTTAGAGAAAACTTTGGCATCATTCTACAACCGTTCGCGTTCGCGAGAAGAAGTTCCTCTGAAACTGCATTATACGTGACCATTTAGGTTCAAGTGTGTGAGGATGAATTGCCGATAGCGAGCCGAGCGATGCGATGGTAGAAAGTAACCGTGTGCATCATTTCGTACAACTCCTCAGAACACATCTTATTAAACAAGCGGTAGAACACAAACAGGAAAGCACTCTCTTCTCAGACTTAAGGGTTCGATTTAAGATGTCTTTGGAAATGAACTTGCAGGTGTCATCAAAAGTTTCTCTTTGTTTTTTTATAAAAAGTTCACTTATGTCAAAATGTAAATGTAAGTGACATCGTATTTTTAAAAACTACAAATGTATTAACATTACAATAGAATGTTTATAAAACTTTTAGATCACTAGACAAAGTCACCGACACAGCTGATATAATTTAAACTAGTGGCAAAAACTAGGGTATGTCAAAGCTTCTAAAGTGGCAACCATGGACTAGGACTAGTGGAACAGCCTCCTACTGTGTTGACAAAGGACGCAGGCGGCTTAAGACCGGTCGTTGTGGAGACATATAGGAAAGGCCTACCTTCAACAGGATACAATTACATACATCTATGCATTTTATGAAATACCCGTTTGGTATTATCATGCCATCCTTGGGTTAAATATTTGATAATAGTGATATAAAACCTGTTGCACTGGACTTTGCGCCTGGAATAGTATCCGCCGGCCGAGCAGCTCCCCGAATATGCAGCCAACTGACCACACGTCTACCGCAGCGGTATAGTGATTCGCGCCCATCAGAATCTCAGGTGCTCTGGAAAACACGACAACATACAATAGAATAACATTTATTTGCCTTTCCCAAAGGGGACAGCTAGATTCATTGTTTATCTCGCACTCATACCGCATTGTATTTTCTCGCGAGCCACTGTACAGGGGAACAGCACACTTGTAAAAAGATCTATGTGTGGAGTGTACGTATGGAGCGTTTGATCGTGTTAGAATAACTTCCGTATAAGTAAAGAAGATAAAGCAGAGCATACAATATTAAAAAAGATAAAGATTGCCATATGAAATATTACTTTTGGGAGTTCCCTCGGAAATATTTTTGGATTTGCTTTTTGACACAGCGACAAACAGCGACAAACATTTGGGATAAAAAAGGACGCAGAATACTTAAATTCCGATCGGGAATAGGTTTTACAAATTTTTTTTAATAAAAAAATTTTAATTCAATTTTAAATGAAGTTATACAAAATAAATATTCTAGTTTTACTCATCAATTCTAGTTACATGATAAATTCTGTTAGTAAAAAAAATTGTGAGTCTGTTATTATGGTTGTAATGTATTCAAGAAAAAGAATAAATCATGTTTAAAGTTAAAGATTTTATTAAAAAATTATATTTTGTCAGTTTTGAAATGTTATATTTAATGAACAATTGTTGAAAAGCGTAGAGAAGAAGGACGCAGTTCGACATTTTTAACATAAATATATCAAAATTCATTACTACCCGCTTCGGGGGCGGGATCAAACACCTCAAGGCAAACACGCACTTTGCTCCCGCCTAATGGCGAACCAATCAAAGTGGAATGTAAACATAATTACATATCAAAACATTCAAAAATAGGTACTAAGTTTTTTATACTTCGTTAAATATTTTTTTCAGATATGCTTAGTACGAAGAGTAAATCGTAAATATCCAATAGTTGGCCGCAGGGGCGGGCGCATCCTTAAGCAGATTCACCCACACTGTTATATAGCTGTTTCAAATTACCTTATAAGAAACAAGGAGGGAATCATAAAGAGCGCACGCTTATTTATTACCAGCATTTACATAAACAAACAAATTTTATCACTACTTCAAGCTATTTACATAGCAAGGCGGCTTGCAAGTGACAGCTTTTACAAGTTTACAGTATAATCATTGCCTTTGATTACTTTTCCCTGCCTTCTAAGTAATTTAACATTTATTATTATGCCTAGACAAAGTAATAAATGTTTTTTGTCCCTACAGCTGTACTTAAAAACAAGTCAAGTATACACCGTTACGACGTGAGGAATAGGAATTTCCCGTGGGAACTCTCGATCGGGAAAAGTGATCTATATTTTTAAGTAGTCTAAAGTAAATTGAAAATTTTCACATAAAACTTTCATGCCAGAGTATTGTAGTATTAATATTTTATTTAGTATTGTGTGTTGTACTGTCTTTTCCACAATATTATTATTATTGTGATCAATAGTTTGAATTTAAAGAGAGAGCTAGGAATTAGCTGAAGTTTTAAAAAAACAACTAATAAAACATATTGTAGTGAAACAAACCTTTCTGACTCGGCGCGCAATCGAAAATCACATATTCGCATCACATGTCACTACATATTGAAATGGTATGAACTTACAAGGTCAGAAGGTTAGAAAATAGAAAAGTTTGTTGCACTGTATGTACATAATTTTGTAATAACATAACACCTTGAATTGCGACAGTTGTTTATTTAAAGGCCGATAACCATAGCATATATAGTAAAAAATATTGTTTTGCCTTGTTCTTCTGTTCTCGGTATGTTAAACCGTTACATTATACTAGCTTTTACTCGTAGTTCCACTCGCCCTAAATTCGGTTATCGATGTAGGATTTCAACGCCTACTAGTAGCCTTTTTTCTTCCCCGGGACTCAAACTATTTTCATATAAAATTTCATTTCATATGGAAGTATGGATTTTCATCATATTCGCACCGATTCCAAAGAAATTTTACAAAAAGATGTCTAATGTAGGTTGACGGATTTGTCATAAATTTAAAGTAGCTCTCCATCCATACCTATCGAATTTCAAATACATTACGATCAGATGTATGTTCTTTATACTTCTTGTAATTTAAATTACAATCACGTCTTAAAACTTTTCATTTTTTGTATGGAACTTTACGTGCTTACTGTTTTGAAGTCATGTTGAATTCATTTGTGCTTAAAATTTGAGTTATAACAAATTCCAAGGATTTGAATAACTTGTATAACAACTCAATGCAATTATATACTTAGCTAGCTTTTGCCCGCGTTTCCACCCGCCCTAATTTTGCCCTAAATTTGGTTACCAGTGTAGGTTTTCAACGACAACTCCTCAATTATAGAAAAAAAAACCAGACTCAAACTTGACGTTTTCAACTATCCTATGTCCTTTCCCGGGACTCAAACTATCTCCATGCCAAATTTTATCTTAATCGGTGCACCGGTTTAAGCGTGAAGAGGTCACAGGCAGAAAGAAAGACAGACAGAGTTACTTTATAATATTAGTATGGAATATAGCATTTAAAATTGGCACAAGTGTTGAAACAATAAAATTACTTTCAGTTTTTTTTTTACACTGAATACAATAAATAAAACTTATATATAAAGCTTCTAAATAAAGCTTACAACTTATATATTTTCTACAATCCTTCAGATGCTTTTTTAATTGTGTTATAAAATTTAACCCGATCTAGCCTAATGTTTAATATGTTTTTACAATTGATACATAAAAGATTATAAAAAAATATCCGCTAGGTATCATAAATTAATAACTATTTCGTGCGCGACAGTACTCATGCGCATTTCCTGCACGTTTCGCTCACCGCTAGACTTATGTGTCGCGGCCTATACAACTTAACTGAAATAAAGCGAGGAAATTAAAACAGTCTTTCTATAATTTTAAATACATGCATAACATCCCGCTTCTTTCCCAAAGGGGACACAGAGACCAATTAAGGCTGCCACTTGCTAAGATCCTGGCACATTTTTTTGCTTCATCTACACGCATTAATAATTTCATACACATTCGACGGTTTTAAGTACTCTTGACCACGCCTTTTCTAAGAACGGAGTTTTGATCGAGATTCATTTGCTGAGGTGTGCCTTGACAAACCCTTCTAATTACCTTATCATGCATTCTCTTAACATGATCAAACAACCTAAACCTGCCTTTTCTTATCACAACATTTCTTATTCTGTCAATTAGGGTCAGGCCACACATATTTCTCAATGATCTCATTTCCACAGCATTCATTCAACTTTTTTGCTAGAACCAACATTCACTGCCATAAATTAGTGTTGAAACCAATAGCTAAACTACCCTTTTAGACAGTTTTTGACTGATCATAAGGATGTGCATAATGTTATTAATACTAATAATTAACTAAATGTCTATATATTATGCCTTCATGTATCTTTAGACTTCGCTCGCAATAATTTTTTCATTGCCAACTAAGCCTCACACTCGAGTTCTATATTTTCTTAACTTGAACTCATTTCAAATTATTAAAGCAAAAATTCGATATTAAAACCGCAATGATTACCTAAGGCGGAACCTTCAACCAATTCGAAGTACGAAAAAGGTATTCACGGAGATCGCTATGAGACTAAACGTGTTTACTTTGAATTTAACCTTAATTTTATACTTATATTTTTTTCAAATTTATAAAAAAAACTCAACTGAAACGACAATACATGCCTACTAACGTCCTGGTTTCAGAGATTATTTTTGAAGTGAAAACACTTCAGCGGCGTTGTGCACTTTTTTTGTGACGGGTAAAAAATGGTGAACTCGCGCATGCTTATCGAGAACTCGTAAGACAGAAACCATAATGTCACGCCTTAAAAAATTCGCAAGACGGAAACCATAATGCCACGCCATAATAGGATGATTGGCAAAATAAAAATATTGATTTTGAAGTGAACTTTTTTAGCGGTGTTGTGCACTTTTTTGTGATGGGTAAAAAATGTTAAACTCTATAGGACGAATAAAAAGTAAGAGGAAATTGCGTTGATGAAAAGATGAAAGTGCGGATTACACATGTTATATCCAGCTTGTATGTTTTCAATTCTGCCGGCAATCCTTTTTTTTTTTTGTATAAACCTGCAACTACGTACTTTCAGTGTACTATTTTCGAACGCAACCCAATATTGCATGCTCGAGTTTAAAATTAGCTATGGCTAAAATACTCGTAGGTCTATATGTAGGTAATCGAAGATAATGTTTTTTTTTTTCAATTAAGAGAATTATTTTTTTAATTAGGGTTTTTAATATGAATTATTTTTCCCTGTTTAAATGTCAATAAGCAGTCAATAGGAACATGAATAGCGTAAATCAATCGATGCCATTTCTGATTAGATTGTGCTATTCGATCAATAGATTTTAAAACAGGAACTTGGCCCAACCTTCACCAGTCGATCGCAAGCGATTTACGAAGCTATTTTTTTTGGCATCATGATTTACGTCAACATACGACAGTGGTAAAATGTCATACTTTCGTGAACTCTCTACCTAGAGAAGTCTTGAATCGCAGCCACCGCAACGTGTCTCAACGTACATCTACCATCGATCGCTATGCATAAATGGCAGAGGGACCATTCTAAGAGATAGTTGAGCGTTGGCCGGGATGGTCCAATATCTACTGGGAGCATTATACGAGGCAGTCATTAAGTCATATATATTATAGCTTTGATGATGATGATGACTAGCTTAATATAGACCTTACAGTTTGTATTTTTGAACAAGCTGTTAGAACCTAACCTACTTTAAGGTAATACTTAGGACCTTTAAATAATATACTGAAGTGGACTGTAAATTGTATTAAGAGCGTGCCAATACATAGCAGAGGAAGCAAGATTAATAAATACAGAATCAAGTGCACAAGAAAGGGACAACTGCAATTCCTATTTCCAAAAGAATGCGATAGTTGTAAAAAATATCTCTCTGTCACGACCTCGACTGATGTCAAAACAACGTTTTACAATGATTTGGTGCTTATTTACTTTTATAGGTTTTGAGTAAAATTGCTAAAGTAACTTTATAGAGCACTTTATAACAAAAAATCTATTGTGTAAAGTGTACGTAATCAAGTTTTGGGCTGTGTCACGACCTTCAGTATATTTTATTGTTTTTTTTTTCAAGAAAATACATTTAGCAGTTTTAGAAAAATTCCGGCTATAAAAAGTGATTTTAAGCAAATACACCCTCTTAAGATGGCAATAGAAATAAATATATTAATGACGTGGTACGTGCGCTACAACCCACTGGATTGACTTCATCGTTTGATTGCTTGATCGCCGCCGCTCAGCGCTTGGTGAATGCCTGAACACAAGCACTAACAACTCGATATGTAAGATTGTTTTTGTAGATAGCCCGTTTCTTCAAGAAGATTATAAGCTATACATAAACTCACGCTCCGGTCCTGCGGAGCAGAGCTGTAAATTACGGTGGATAAAATCTTTGGTAACAGCTAGTAGAGGATAAAGGTTAAGAGATTTGATTCCTACCTGTAATACTGTGTAACGACCTCCTGTGTCATGTTTTTGTTGGCGTCAGGCTCCTCGACACGCGCCAGCCCGAAGTCGCAGATCTTTAGCACGCAGTTGCTGTTAACTAAAAGGTTTCCCGGCTTGATGTCCCTGTGCAGGATCCGAGCTGAATGTAGGTACTTCAACCCTGGAAAGACATATCATAGTCAGAACGGTTTCAATTAGGTGTAATTTAACACTACTACTAAAAAATAAATGCGAAATTTGATGTGTGAGTGTTGGTAGTTAGTAAGTGACTTTTTATCACACTTACACGTAAACAGTGTCGGTGCTAAGACTAGGGTTGCCAGTTGAAGACAGCTAAAACTCGGAACAGGAGCTAAATAAAATCGGGATCATGGCTCCCAAATCGGGACAGTAACAATATAGGGGCATAAAAACTTCATTTAAAAAAATAATAGCAAAATTAGCTAAGAAAAAACTAATGTTAATAACAGGAAACAATAAGAATAGAAGGATTACAACCAAATAATTTAACTCTTTGTAAAACGTAGGCAAAGAGGCAAACACTTGTAGGTATGTCAACCAAATCTTGGTACTTTTATTTCGAAAAATCAATAACTTTTTTTCATCTTTTAAAAATCGGGACATTTGGCGTCCCGATCAAGGTGTAATCGAGACGTTTCCATAGACCCCTTGAAATCCGGACGTCCCGCTCAAATCGAAACGCCTGGCAAGCCTAGCTAAGACCTTAATTGCTTCTACGGGCTTCAGCCCTTCGGCCTTAGGCTTCTAAATAGTCTATCGCTAGTAATTTTCTCCTTACCTACCCTAATTCACAATGTACTTGTTCAATTCTTGTACATATTTATATTGGTGGGTAAGCACATAAATCATTGTTCCATCAATTTTGGTATCCGCCATCATCTTTTCGATGGTGTGACACTTCCTCCGCACCCGCGACGTAGCATGAACGTTGTCTGCTGACCAAGCAATTTCGTTGTGAAGCCTGATTAGCCGTGCTATCTAAAAAATTCTAATAAACTGTCTAAAAAGTGGATTCTGCAGGGCCTGTGATATATCAGTGGCTTGGTGTGCTACACAACAACCAGGAGTTAGTCTACATTGGAGCTGATTGTGGACGTTAAGGTTGGTGGAGCATATTTTACCCATAGATTTAGACAAGGATTGACGTTCCTTTCCCATTTCCAAGTTTATTTAATTTACAGTCCATTAAATATTTTTATTATTTACCAGCGTACTTTAATAGTTGTAAATATCGAACAGCACTATTGTAATTCTTTCACCCCACAACATCTAAATCGATTAGGCTAAACGCTGGAATGTAGATAACAAAACCCTAAATTAACTAAATTCAAAAGTTTAACAAATATACTTATTTCATTAAAACGTAAAAAATATATTTAAAAACTAGCCGGGGCCCGCGACTTTGGCTGCATCTATTGGTGTCTTTTAATATCCGAGATAAAAAGTGTACTATGCGTAAATCGCAAATCAACACTGTCTACCTACACAATTTTATTTTAATAGGTTTAATAGTTTTCGCGTGACACTCGAAAAAAAAGACAAAAAATTCAAAAATCGTTGGTTTAAATTGGAGACTGGAGACTGTAGTGGGGCTACTAACTTATGCGATTCCTCTTATTATCTTTTATGGAAAAACAGAGTATTTAATGGTTTAAAAATAGTTTTAAAATTGCCTAAAAAGATCAAAAGACATAATTAAAGACAAAGAAGTAATTCCGATTAAAATCAATTAAATTTATAGATATTTATTCATATGTTGCATAAATGTCATGGCTCAACATTATGACAGTTATTGTTACATATTTAAAAAAAAATCAAAATCTGACTCCCTAATTTGTTTGAAATATCACAGTGCAAAGCGAAAAGTGGTGGAGCAGATGAACCTGACAAAAAAGGCGCACATCCAGCAGAAGAAAAATTCATTACCACAAAATTTATTAAACAAATACAAAAGCCCGACCACAGATGCTTTTGACATCAGTGACACGATATCGCCCACAAATCAATCTCAAAAAGGCATATGGAAATTAGATACGTCTCGCTAATGAATCCATCAATAAAATATCTTCCACAGCAACTAAAATAACCATTCAAGGTTGTAATTCTGGCAACGACTTTCAGGACCTATATCTGAGCCGCTTAGAGCTGGTTGTAATCAATCCAACGCCAAATTGTTCAGGAAACAAATAGAGAATTATTTTATAGTTTCCCATGAATCACGTGAAGATATCGAACTTATCGTACAGTACCTAAATTATTTTTATCGCTGGTCTACTATCTGTGGACACCGATTTCCTTGTCACAGATAAAGCTGTAAGAGTTATATAGGTTACATGGATGCAGACAATGTTGGATACTCGATCACGATAAATTTATTACTGCCTCTAAGAGAAATTAATCTGGACAACTCCAATAAAATGTAATTTCGTTGTTTTATATCAACATGTTATGAGCCGTATGACAAAGATGGAGATTTCTCTATATATATATTTTTATACCACTAAGGTGACAAACAAGCTCACGGTCCGCCTGATGGTAAGCGGTCACCGTAGCCTATGGACGCTTGTAACACCAGGGGTATCACTCGCGCGTTACCGACCCTTTAAAAATCAAATTACTTCTTTCTTCAAGAACCCCATACTGTAGTCCTTAAAGGAAACCTTGGCAGGGAGCTCATTCCACAACCCAAGCGTTAGCTGGAGCAAGTTTCTCTGAAACCACACTGTACGCGACCATTTCGGTTCTAAAGTGTGAGATTATATTTGCCTACATTTTTGAGATTGACAATTTCCCCACAAATTTAAATAGGTATATAGTTTTTCTATAAAATTTTTGGCAGCCTTCGTCCATAAAGTAAAACCAATTTTCATTTACAAAATCAAAGAATGTGCATTATGGTAGTATATCATGTTTTCCGATCGTTGAAGGATTATCCGACTATGTTTTTATAATCGAGTACAAGCTACTGCCCGCTTCTCCGCCCGCGCTCAACTCATTTATCAGCTTGGGATTCCTATCCGTGATTTTTAAGGAAATTTGCTATAAGAAAGCTATAGTTCGTCCATGTGGAATTCGGTTATACTTAATCTCGCGGGAACTTAGGGATTTTCCGGTGGCCTTTTTCCTTCTCCGTCTTTTAAATGTCCTTGTGCCAAATTTTACCTTAATTGGATCCTATGTTGTGACGTCAAACTGAGACAAACAGACCCCTTATCAGGTTTAATAATAGTACGGATTACAACATATAAACATACTATATGATCTAAAAACTATATAGTATTATATTGTGAACTTTATTGCGTGGGAAGAGAACAAACAAACAAACATACACATCTCTCTTTTTATATAAGTTTAATACTTAAATTTAACAACATATATCTACGCTGCGCTGCTGTTTAGAATCCATATACTTACGTCCTTATACGTTCATTTTCCTTCCTTATCTACTTACATCTTAAATATTTTAAGCGGTATAAATATACCTATTTAATTTTTTTGGGCCTAAAGAAGTAAAACCTTTATTATTTTTTTTTATTCTTTATAAGTGTACTTTTCATAGTTTTATAGTTAAAATTATGCTTACCCATGTATTTGTCGACAATAAATACAGTAATATTTATCTACGAACAAGGCAGGTGGTTATATTCGTTCGGTAATACTCGCACTTGCCTCAGTATTTTTTTAAAAATATTACTTCTTAACTATCTTCAATCTTAACTTTTCTTCAGACGCGTATCTTAAGTTGACATAAAGATAAATGTCTAATGTCCTTTTGTGGCCCTTATTCTGAACGGTTCAAACCGCAAAATGAAGATTACACAACCATGGATGGGCGGCATTATCCATTCCAACTCAACTTTTTATCTACCACAAGGTCTATCTAATGTCGTACCTACATGGTCCCGTAATAACGTTAATGGCGTCGGCGCGTGACGACGTGAGAGCAACCATTTAGAAATGTTTTTATTATATCGCATTATGGAAAATTAGTTTAGGGCCTTTCTTCATACACAGTGTTTTTGTAATCCTACCAATATCATAAATGCCAAAGTATTTTATGTGTGTGTGTGTGTGTGTGTGTGTGTTAGTGTTACTCATTCACCCCACAACCACTGAACAGATTTAGCTGTTTTTAAAAAGTAATAAATATTTTTTAGGTTCAGTATAGCCCATAAAGGCGACAGGTCTGTGTCGTAGTACAGGGTCGTCGGCCCGACCGGGAGCACCCGACCGGCACGCTCCCGGCCCGAGGACAATGCTCCGATATAAACGAAACACTTCAACTTAACTGCACCCTTACAATCTTTACACAGTTACGAGACAGATTAGGAGCTCAGGATGAGTTTTGGATTGAGATTAAATAAATAAATATTTTTGGACAGCGCCGTCTAGTCCCAAAGTAAGCAAAGCTTGTGTTATGGGTACCAGACAACGGATATAAATACATATATATTACTTTTTTTTTTGTAAATACATACACATCATACATAAGTACACCCAGACTCAAGACAAACACAAATGTTTTAACACAAAAATTAAAATCTTCTGTTCACTGTACCATACGATTGTATCAAATGACTACCTTACAACTTTAACAAGAACCACTAAAACTATAATAAACTATAATAAACAATGCTATGTAGTAGATTGTAAGTCGTTTTTAATGAAACTTTACATAAAATTTATTATGAAAAATAATAAAAAAACTAAGGGAAGCTATCTCCGAACATACTTAGCGATCAGCCTGGGCGCCCAATTATATGGCTAATTTAACCAGATGGCTGCGACATATACAAGTAAAACAATAAAAGAAGTAGCAAATAATAAATTTATATAGCTTTTAAGGAATCCGTAGTCAAATGGCAAAAAAGGAATCCGTCCACTTGTCACAGCCATATAATTTAGCTGTAATTGCATCGATGCTAATCAAACTTTACAGAAAGGTGTCTCATTTGAACCGCCATAAAAATTGAGTGTTCTTACATTGAACTAGAAAATTTGAATTGATTGCTAGGAAATATAACGATTTGATAATTGCAGTGTTTGTCGAATCTATGTAGTAGTGCAGTTGGACGAACGGACAAGCCCTATGTGCATGCAGGTGCCGGTGTACTATACCTACGTCGAACGACAGATGCACCGCTTTCACAATTACTGCAGTCACGCGCGCGCAGTTAACTATGTGGTAATTACACCTTCGGGGACTGTCACACAAAGTGACATGACAATGATAATGGTACAATTGGTAAAACCAATAAAACTAAAATAAACAGTATTTAAGATTTATATATTATTTTAAATATTTGATTGTATGTTGAATACTTTTACAAATTCTTTGTTTAAGGGTAAACGCCGATCTTCAAACAAAAACAAAAATTAAGTGCTCGGGTTTTTGGTTTCATGAGATTCTGATAAACCATTTTTTTTTCTAAGTTGCTCCATAAAAAAATGGTAGCATTTTTTTTTTATAGATTTGTAGTTCATTAATATGTCAGATTATTAAAAAAAAAGAAAACTAAAATCCGCCTTCTTGGGTTTGTATACTATAAAACAGTAGCGAAAAGATTCAAGGTTCAAGTTATTGACTGACCGAAAACGTCACTTTAAAGCCGAATACAAAATAGGACATAATTAAAAAAAAATCTATATGTATATTTTCGATAATGTGTTTTATATTATGCAAACTCAAGAAATAAAAGGCAGTTATTGGTTTTTCGTTTTCTTAATAGGTAATCTGACAAATTAATGAAATAGGTAACACTAGATTAGACTTTATGATTGTTTTTTTTCATACTGTTTATTTATTACTGACAAATGTATATTTTAGTAATTTTATCACTTTTCTCGTCCTGGTACCCATAGTACCCTTTTCTTAGTGTGGGTTTAGATGGACCAAATTATATATTAAAGTATACAGTCTGAAGTTACTTCATGTTTGAGTTTAAAGTTTGATATAATGTAGGAAATTAATATGGAAATAAAAACAAAATGCCTTGTTAAAAATAAGTAAGAGCATAATTGTCATGTGTGTATGAACCAAATTAGTGAATTCATAACATATTTTCTACTAGTTTACGACCTTTTGAAGATTAAAATGTAAACTGTCATTCACTTAATACTACACGTAAATACATATACAGTGTAATGTATATGTACAACAAAACCCAAAAAAACAGTATTACCTACACAAAAAAAATGTCTTTTCAAAGCTATCACTGAAACAGAAATAACTCTCGACACTTTTTTATTCATAGGACATTGCTTTGGAATAATTTGGGACCCAACCTTCTTACGAAGTCAAAGACACATTCATTGATGTTCAAACCTTTAAAAACCTTTGAATATCTTTCAAATAAAGTATTCCATCGAAATAAAATACCAGGAACGCGTATTCTTCGAATAAATCGTTGGCTTCCAGCGTCGATAAGCCATATAGCGTGTAGTGAAATGGCTTCGATAAACCGTTAGCATACACGTATCTCTGTGGAGACGGCAGAGATATACCGGGAATGGATTATACTGCGGCAGGGAAGTTTACGGAGTGACACTACTTCTGGCCAACGGAGATTGACAGACTTTAGAAACTGTCTTCAGAAACGTGAGACCACTGATTGCTTAGGGATTACTTTTACTTCCTGCATCATATGAAATATTATGTCAAAAGATTAGGTTTCTCATCCTACATATTTGTAAACATAAAGCAGTCACTGCACAGTTTATTATATATTTATATATATTATATATAGCGGCGTCTCGTATCGTAAGCGTAGAGCAAAACGAGCGTGTGCATGTTCAAACAAAACCGCACACGAAGCGGTGTTGCAGCGAATGGTATGAGATTTTTATTGTCATTACGATGGTCGTAGAGTACTGGCGTCCAAAAAACAAGCGTAAAAAATAAGTGTTGATTAATTTCTTTAAAATTATAACTGAATTTTAACTTTTAATCTTAATATGACTGAAAAGTGTTTGAATTCGTGGAACTGTTAAAGCGTTCCCTTGTATAGCCTATCGCATATTTGTATAATTTTACAATAGGTGTGGTCCTAAAATGTTTATAAGTATTGTAAATGACTCCTTCCGCATTCGATAAAAACAGCGGAATTTATTATCATCTAAGAGATCACGTGCAGCAACAAAAAGAATCTTTGCAACTATTTCCAATATATAGATGGATTTAATGACCACGTCGCTTTTAACTTCTAACATAATCAAACAATAAAAAATCCTTTGCGTCTAAAGAGAAAGTAGGATCATCAATAAATTCACCCAAAACATATGGTACCGTTGATGCCATGATTTCAACTGAGATCCAAAACGACACGACTACTCGACGATTTGTTTGTAGAGCACTGCAGATCTCGTACGAGTTGCGTCGTAACGAAACGCTTACGATACGACTACGCTAACGACTCATGTGCAAAGGGGCTAAAAGGTACATCGTGCGTGATTATTGTATTTATTTTCTGGTACCAAGTAGATAAAAAACATATTTTCTGCAATAAATGTATTTTTCATTTGCAACATTTATGCAAATGAAGTATTTAATTAATAAATTTATTTTTTCCCCATGCAAACGTTTTCCCCTGCTTCCTTCCTGTATTTTGGCATAAGTCCTATTTTTTTCATGTATAATATATAATAATTACAATGTCTGCAGGTTTTCCTTTTGTCTTCGATGGCGCTTCAGTCTACAGTACATTACGTGGGCCCAGTGCGAATGAAAACTTTACATACTTACTCACTTACACGGGTCTCTTTTTGACGTATGCATGTTTACTTTTTGTTTGCCGTCACAGAAAAGCCAGATTTAATTTAATATTGTGCACTTAAGTACGTACATAACAAATTAAACAACAGTAAGTTTCCATAAAATCTATCTAAAATTCTGGAAAATTACATGGATATACACGTGTTTGACATTCGGCCAACAACTCCAGAAAATTAATTGGATATGTGTAATTTTCATGCGCAAATGTAGCGCGATAAATTGCGAACAATATACACAAGGAGATCGTGCCAAGGAACAACAAACTAGTGTCTTATGCATAAATGTGATTAATTCAGGAAGTCCATGTACATCTGCGTATTTGCGTAAACAAGTTGCTTAGCATTCCGTGTAACTGAAACAAAGTCAGCTGCTTGCATCTGTATGTGACTTTTACGTATGATGGAATTTTAATAATGCAGCATGGCTATAAAAAAAAGGGCTGCATTAAGAAGTCATGAGTAGTATGGTGCGAGTTAATACTTGAGCAATGACTCAAACAATGTAACGTACATAAGTTACCGGTGAACAACTGAACCATAAAGCCAGTAAAGGAACTAAACCATTTGATTTAAAAATAATAAAACGGGATTAAACGCATCATTTGGCAAAATACCTTTTCCCGACGTTTCGGCTGGGTTACACCAGCCATGGCCAAATGATGCGTTTAATCCCGTTTTATTATGTTTAAATTAGTAATGGAACGCGTAAATTTAAAAACATATATTGTAAACCATTTGATAATAAATAACAGGTGCCCAAAGAAATATCACACTATTGGAAGACGCTACAACTTTTGCATTTGGCGGTTATTATCATTGGTTTCCTTTTCCATTTGACAGGCGACAGTTACAAAATTCATTGTGTTCAAAAATGGTGAAGTAGGTGAAAATGGAGATAATACGCTAACAGAACGCAGAAAATTTAAAGAACTCTTTTCTAGGCTGTTTGAACTTTTAAATAGGGGATTTTGTTCGGCCAGAGTGATCGCTCGTTTTGACGTCCCCAGACTACTTTCTAGGAGCTGATCTACGTGAATATGCCGCAAATTTTCTAGACCCTCAAGAACAAGATTCGGCAAAATATCGAAAATCTATTGACGAAAACCTAAACGAACGTGATGCACAATGCCACAAAAAGAGCTAAACTTTGCTAAAACTCTAGTGGTAGATATCATTTTCAAAACATAGAATTTATGCTAAATGCGAATTAACAAAAGGCTTTTCAAAAAAAGACAACATTCTTATTAATTATTAAAAATAATACTTTTTGTACCGCCTTGTACAACTGTACAGTTCAGTAACGAAGACACTAACTCATTCTAACACGAAGAAACCTTTTTTTGAAACCATTTTTTTAATATAAAACTGCTATTATAATTAAATAAATATTACGACGTTACCAATGGTCAGAAAGTAACTGAAATTAAAGTTTTTGGAGGACGCAGACAGTTTACCCACGATATCTATAAATACTTGCTGGTCTGTTTATATACCTACATGTGTCACAACTATTTACAAATCGAGGTTATATCCTGGTTAAGAAGAATCCCTACATAAGCTATGTGCTGGAAGACGTATTTTTAATATCTCACTACTTGAAAAAGCTATTTATGTTTATATCGTACTGAAAAATGTAACATTTACAATTTGTGTTCGTGGTTTTGTGATCAAATGGGAATTCAACGTCATTGTGTTTATATAACGGAATAGGCGTACAGATTACATCGCTTGGTGTCGGGAGGTAACGAGTGGAATTATGGAAATGCTCAGTTGTTCCACGCCAGCAGCGGGCCTCGACAATTTATACTTGGTTTTTTTTACCTCAGGAAATCTTTGCCACGTATTTCTACGTCTAGTCGTAATGTAATATAGTCATGTTTATATAAATTCCGCTTCATATATGTTTAAGATTAGTTGATTGATAGTTGGTGATTGACAACAAAAAAAAAATATTTGTAAACCAAACATATTTGTTAGTTAATTTAACCGAAACATATAAATGTGAAATAGGTTTTTACGGCTTTGAATTATTGTCATTAAATATCTTCAGGATCGAAAGGATTTTTTTCTCTTTTTTTTTTGGTAATTTAAATAGAAATAGAAATTTAGATGAAAATGCTTCACAGCGATAGGACCGTCCATTTATTTATCTTTTATTATATTGTTTGAATACTAGTACACTGCCATTTTCTGGAAAATGTAGATAATAATATCCCACTCCGCCTGGTGACATTTCACTTAAAATACATTATTTTATAAATTTTGAAGATTTTCATTACACATTCGAATAAATATTAATTTAAAGAATAACTTAAACAACATTTTTCTTTCATCGCACCATACATAAAGCACATTCCACAAAACGGCTCTCATTCGTGCCCCAGAATCGCTGACGTGTATGGGGCCAGTACTAAACCTACCGGTCCCGGCTTGAAAGCACAGCTACTATAAAGTTTTTAATTAAAGGCAAGCTGGGCTCTGGGGTTTAACGACCACATTTTTCTCTTCACATTCTCTCCGCTAGAACATGGCGTCCGTCGGGAAATCTCTTTGTATTACGCAAATAATTACAGGAATCCTAATATAATATTATAAATGCGAAAGTTTCTGAGTTAGTTTGTTTGTTAGTTCTTCATGCCACAACAACTGAATTGATTTGGCTGAAATTTTAAAAGAAGATCCAATATTTATACCCTAAATTCAAAAGTTCCTGCCGAACACTACCGTTAAATAATTAAAACCGAATCCCTTCAACAGCTACAAGGTTTCCAGAGAAATCCCACGCCGATAAACAGCGCAGGCGTTGCCGCGGACAAAGCTCGTTAATAATAAAAGGAAGATAAAAAGGCCTTGTTGAAATCTTACAGAGTCCTTGTCAGAAAGGATCAACATCTTCGTTTAACAGAACGTCTACTGTTATGATTTCAGTATTACAGGAGGTAATGGATACAGACTGTTGTTACCGTATATATGTATTAGGCTATGTTATAACGGTATAGCCTAGATTTGAAAAATGCTCAATTTTTATATGCCTCACACAATGACATGTGTAAAATATTTAAAAAACATAATGATATGATTCATCCCATCCGCAAACATAATATGTAATAATCAACAAGAAGGCAGATGATTAATTAAGTATAGAAGGAAAAGAATTAGTATTTATAATTTTCTACATTTTTTTCATTAGTACCTATTTACACGCACTATAAAAAAAATAGTTTTTCTAACACACAGACTCAAAACATCTTTCATATCACAATACAATAATCATACACAAAGTCGAATTAGAATACAAATTACTTATTTATCTTTTTATAGTCACTATCCCAAATATCCTTTATAAAATAACAAATGTACTTAACATTCATTCATAAGATACTTATAGTTTATAAACTAATAAACTCAGTAGGGCGCCCAATAAGAGCCCATCCATACTCTTAACAAAAGCTCTTGTATGTAATCGAAAAACTTTTTGAATAGCTTTAGGAGTTCTAGAAGCGAAGGAACAATTAAACTACTAGAACAAGTTTGAACATAAAGCAAGACTCATAAATGAGCAGCCAATATGGATGAAAGTTCACAAGTTCAAAGCTTTCATATGCGATAAATTTCTACATAATTAATCCGAGATAATTTTTATTATTTAAGCCCATGACAGTGTGCAGGCTAAGATAATGAAGCATCAGCTAAAAAAACCTGCTCCGATTTGAACTTATTTTAGGTGTTTTGAATCCACCCATACCAACACAATCTTATCAGATAAAATTTTACGCACATTCTTAACTAAGTACAAATCCGGAAATTTAAAGATGCACTTTGATTAGGGCCTAATGGAGCAAAAAATATTTCCAATTTTGACATTAACTTATGCTAAAACTTAAATACTTAATGGTCCATAAAACATTTCTAATATTGGCAATCACTTATCTGTATTTATAATTATACATACAAATCATATCAAGATAGTTACTCGTAAATTGGCAAAGAAAGACGGATTTAAAGGCTTGCCAGGTTCAAATCCTAGTTCAAGGTTAAATCTTTTGACTGCGTCTTATTTATTAAAATAAAAATATTTGAATTCATAAGTACACAACTACTAATGAGCTCATGTGCCTCTAGTATTTAAATATAACAAATAACTAATTATTGATAGAATTAAGAATAATATAATAAATATACTCACATAAAAATTATCTATCTTCGTTTAGCACTCCGTGTAGGCAGAAAGGACACAGAGTAAAATCACAGAGACCCATATCCATTATTATGGATATGGCTTTTAAATAAAATGTTTTCTTTTTCTACATAATCAATATAAATAAATATTTTTATTTTCATACAAAATAAAAAGATGCAGTCTCGAGACATGATTTGAACCATTTTTGTACACATTTGTAAAAAACCATGACATTGTCTTATTTGCTGACAACATCTCTTTACTTTAAGTTAAGAGACGACAGACATGTTATGATGAATTAAATAATGCTATTTCTAAGATTGTAAATTGGTTTAACGCTAATAATTTGTTACTTAATGAGAAATAAAACCAAATGTTTTAAATTTACATTACCAAATATTAGTCAGATCCCGAGCGAGCAATTAGAACTTGTCGATGGAACAGTCTATCTTGGCATAAGGCTTGACTCCAAACTTCAATGGGGTCCTCATATTCATAGCCTTGCCAAAAAACTTAGCTCTGCTGTGTATGCGGTTTTTCAAAAAATAGTATATATTTGAGACTTCAAGGTATACCATTATAACTTAAAAATTATATGAATTTTTAAACTTGTAGCACAATCAATGGTCATATGTGTTCCTCATAATTAATATTACGTAATTCTTTTTAAATGCAACTGTTAAAATAAACTTTACAAATATAATATTCTATCACGGTAAAGTATTCTTAAGACTGTTAATTTAATACCGTACTTCTTTTAATAATTTTCTTTCACCTCACGCTACTATTTAAAATAATAAGTACTTTACGAATATTATAACATAGCATAATTTATAAAGTTAGTTAGCTATTATTTAAAATTAAACCTTATAATTATAATATCAGATCACAGAATAACATTCGATAGACTATTGAATTATTTTTTCTTTTAGCCGACACTACTATCTCGTTTAAAGATACTTTATTTTATATCTGTAAACCATGTTATGAAACAGTTATAACGATTAAAGTTTAGGCAGGTCGGACTTTATCTTAATCCAATTTCCACGCAAACGATGCAGCTTGTCAGCTACTTTTCTACACATAAGATCATTGTCCAAGCTTATTATAATTAATTAACATCTTTAAGCGATTAAAGTAATATTAAAGTTGCTACTGTATTTATTAAAACTTTTAACAAACCTTTTAGATACACGGCTATTAACCTAAACTCGGACTCCTAACCTATTGTTCAGTTATGGAAACAACCTAATTTGGTGCGATACCAGTGTGGTTTATTATTATGGTTTCCCGTCCAAAAACAGAATGGTGTTTATGAAATAACTGATAACAATGTTAAGTTAATGTTTAAGAATATAACTATAATACGTGGGTACTTAATTTTATAGCTTAAACTGGCCTTAATTTTGCTAACGAAACTAATAATATGCCAATGCTCTTTGTTTTTATTTGCGTAATTTAGTGAAAAAAAGGTTTTAGCAAAGGAAAGGAGGACAAAAAGGGGTAGTCTTTTAATTGACCAATCATGATTACACTAGTCTAGAACAGTCCGCAACTGTAAAATTAGTCAGTAAGCCAACTGAATCCATACTAATATTATAAGGAAATCTGTCTGTCTGTTTGTCTGTTACCTCTTCACGCCTAAACCGCTGTACCGATTAAGATGAAATTTAGCATGGAGATAGTTTGATTCCCAAGAAAGGACAGAAGCCACTTGAAAACGTCAAGTGTGAGTCGGTTCTTTTTTTGATAATTGACGAGTAGGCGTTGAAATCCTACACTGATAACAGAATTTAGGGTGGGTGACACAGCGGGCAAAAGCTAGTAATAAGATAAGCTAGGTCTTAAATTTCTATCGGATAAAAACTGACATTTTACATAAGCTTACAATACAATATTTTAGAATATATTCAAAAAAGCTAGTAAACACTGGATTGGTGATGAATTTTGCAAAAAAACAATAGTGAAATGTTTCTTTTTCTTCTTCTTGCCTACTAGGAGCCAAGAGGCAAAAATGGGGTGATGGGAGTTTTATTGTTATATTTTTAAAAGAAAATTATGTTATAATTGATCCTAAAATGATAGCAATTTAACAGACTAATTAACAAAGAAGAATATAGAAACAAAAGAGATAATACATGAGCAATACTTTCAGCTTTAATGCCCCTCAAACGCTAAGTACCCAGCTTGCCCCCTCTCCTCTACACAATGTACTCAAACTACTTATGCGTTAGAATAGTTTTGCGTGATGTTCTAAAATAGAAAAAGATGTTGCTTAGTTGGAGAGAGTAGGAGATGACCCAAATACGACAGCTCTTTTATAGTTTTTCCACCATTAATTTCCGGGCAGCGCTGACTTCGGTGTGTGGTGGATAAGTTCGAGAATGTATATATCTAATTAGTAATTATATTGACAGATACCTAGTGCCCGAAATAGGAAGTACAATTTATGTAGTTAGCTTACATACCATCTATGGTACAATGTCGACAATACCATACCACAATTAACACATTAAGAGTTCACTTCTCTGCGACGAATGTTAAAAGATTCAAAATAATAGTTAAATAGTTTTGTAAACCCAAACATACAAAACTAGTAAACTTTTAACAATTCGCATGAACTAAAGTAGTAAAATAAGTAGACATATAAGCTTACCTCTCAGGATCTGGTAAAGGAAGACTTTGATGTGGTCTGCGGAGAGATGCTGCGGCGACACGATGATCTTGTGAAGGTCACTCTGCAGAAGCTCTGTGATTACATAACTGTTGGGCCAGAGTTAAGGAAATATATTGATGAAAATTTTATTTTCAAAATGTAAGACCAAAAATATTAAATATCATAAACTGTATTTCATATATTACGATCTTTCTAAAGGAAACATATGTTACAGACACAGTCAGTAAGGGGTACAATGTAGACACTGTCCAGTTTAAATTTAGGCTGTCAGCATAACAATCATAACCTAGCAGAGCCGACACTGTCCTGATAAAGAACTGGAGCGGGATCGGCCCAAATCACATATTTATGTAGATGATCGAGAAATACCTACGAGCTAAAAATATGATCACCAGCCTATCTTCCCCCATTACTGGACATGTGAACACGAACTTTAATAAGTTAGTTTTGATTTAAAACTCCGATTTACACAACAAGACATTTCATATTGGCATTTTTAATAGCAATTTTGCAAGTTGTTGGAACGTTTCGCTGGTGGTCATCATACATAACATTTCCCAATCCGCTGTCCCAGCTCTTATACCTCTCAGATTAAGATAGTTAGTCGCTATTTCAAAGTAAGGCTAAAATAAAAGGTATAGAAAATTCCAATGACGTTACATTCTGCATTTCCATACAAATATATATTAATAGTTTAATACACAGTCAATAAACGAACTAACCGATATTTAAAATTTTCATTTTATCAACATTAGCTACCTACCTAAGAAGTATGTCAGTTTGACTTGACTCTAATATTCATTAAAACAATTAATATGGAAATCACGTCGTCTGTGTGCGGTCAACCTTAACTAATTTAAAATACTGCTTATTCAAACGTTAAAAGCATTTCCATGCAAATGATACAGAGTCCTTTACTTCGGACTTGTATGGCTATAAACTTATTGTACAGTGAATTTGGTCATCGAGGAAAAAAATGAATAGAACGCGTCTGCCCGTGACAAACTCGTGGCGTAATTGAAGCGCCCACGCACAACAGACAGGGTGACCCCAGTGAGGGGTCAGGGATGTCCCCCGAAAGGCTCTGAGCTCGAAAGCATCAGGGTCGACCCGACTGTTATCTCGGTTATCTAGGGAGCGCGCTTCACGCCCCCTGGAGACCATTACCGAAATTACAAGGCAAAACTGTAAAGCCCACGTACTTCTTGCAGACAACCCTTTCGTTTCAAAGCAAATATGAATTTTTAACAAATTAAAACAAACTAAGAATTTCAAACATAAACTTGTAAGGTTGTTCAAACGAACTATACTACTAATATACGAGGTTTCCTATCATTTTGTAGAAAAAAAAACTTCAAAAGCCCAAACCAAGGTAATAAAGTCCACTGACAGACTTCATTTGATGGTTTCATACTGTCCACGATATCAAACAAATCATTTAACACTGATTACCAGGAAGGAATCCAGTGATTTCCACATTGAATTAGTTTACAATAGGCGATGTGGGTTTACATAAGAACTGCTTTTTTAAACAAGTGTGACCTCGATGCCCCAAGCCCGACCGCCTGGTTGTCACATCGTTAGCAGCTATTATATAATTGTATGTATGCTTATCCTTTACAAAACTTACAAACATGGAACTACAAAATTCGATACACCCACAAAATGGTAAAGGTGGCACGTGATACCGATACAAGTATTACATTTATATACAAGTATATTACCTACACTTATACATATAGGTTTTGACATACATATTTATACAGTACTAAATGTTGCCACCCGCCCTTAATTCGTTTATCGGTGTTATCGGTATTAACGGCAACTTCTTAATCATAGAAAAAGAACCGACTCACACTTGACGTTTTCAAGTAGCATATGTCCTTCTCGGGACTCAAACTATCTCCATGCCAAATTTCATCTCAATCGGTACAGCGGTTTAAGTGAAGAGGTAACAGACAGACAGAGTTACTTTCGCATTTATAATATTAGTATGGATTGAATAAAAACTCTGAGTCTTCGTAGCATTCATCCGAGGGATCAGAATTCAATCAGAAATTAATCTATGAGGAGAAACAGAATGTTGTTGTAATAGCGACGTACAGCATAGTATATAGCAAAATGTTAGATTAATTAGAATAATCGCTGAAGTGATGTTATGTGTATGAAACACACAACAACGTAACTATATAGAAATCCAGACAATTCTCAAGAGCTTTGAAAGACTATCGTCAGAGAAAGTTTTAAAATTAAGAAAACCTATTATAAAATTTGATTAACCTCGAGCCACGAACCTGCAACTCCTTACTAAGTTAGTACATTCCGTGTAAGTGCTCTTGAAAAGTCCTGGTTCGAGGTTAATCTTTTGAATGCATCTTTGCTATGAAAATACATTGATGACATAGCCATAGATATGGAATGTATAATAAATTTTCTTCTAAGACTAACGTTCAGGGAGTCATTAACGAAGAAAGATTATTTCTGTATGTATATTTATATTGTATTTTTCAATTCTATGAAAATGTTGTGTTTGAAAAATTGATGTACTAGGACTTCATAAGTCATTAGAAGTTGTAAAAAAAAACTGACTTGACACATGTATGCACATAGAATAACAACAATCCAAGATGGTTTTCATAATGATTAATTTGGCTAAGAAACCAGATTAAATAATAATTTTATTGCCGCAGCGTAGTAATGTCACGTATCAATACAGCATGTTTCTCTGTGCTCTGTACTCATCTCACTTGACATTATATGGTACGAACTCTGTAGTATGTGTTTAATCTTTGAAATCTCATCAACGTATTAAGTATCTAGGGACCATCCATTTAATACTTCACGCGAATTTCCGCCATTTTCTGAACTCTCCCCTCCTGCCCTTTGTCATGCTTTTTGTACCAATTTTGCACACTTTGCATGAACCCCTTCCCCCCCGAGCGTGTGTCGTTTTAAATGGATGGCCCCCTACGACATGCATTTTGATTAATAACGAGACATTCAAGACCAAATAATTTCAATGATCAAAATCTTAATTATGTAAAATTTGAATTTAAAAAACTTGAAGTTCGAATAAGAAACCAATAAACTACAGAATATGCTACCAGAAATGTCTAAAGATTGTTACGCATATTTCAAATCACGCAAGTTACGAAGGCAGAATGCAAAGCAAGCAACGTAGACGATCAAACTCAGCATATATCAGCGTAGCAACAACTGTGACGGTCAAAGCTAGGCTACCAACACTGACAACTGGACCTGGCAACCTACAACGCACGTACGCTGAGGGCCGACGAGAAAATAGTAGAACTGAAAGAAGCTACAAGCAAGTTACGCTGGGACGTTATAGGGCTATCGGAGGTCCGAAGACAGGGACAGGACACGATAGTTCTCAACTCAGGTAACTTGCTGTACTACCGGAGGGGGGAGGGGGGGGGGGGGTGACCAGCTCCACAAGTCCCTCGTCAACAATATCATCAAAGTTGACAGTGTGTCGACCAGGGTAGCGTTCCTAATACTCAGAATATCAAAACGATATTCGCTGAAGGTCATACAGATTTACGCGCCGACTTCGATACACCTAGACGACGTAGTGGAGGAGATGTATGAGGACATTTCTGAAGCCATACACTCCTCCAAAATACACTATAATGTCGTGGTGGGGGACTTCAACGCGAAACTAGGCAAACGAAGTGGTAATGAGCTGAGATTGGGGCAATTTGGATATAGACAACGGAACTCCAGAGGGCAGATGCTGGCCAACTTCATGGAAAAGGAAGGCCTCTCTATGATGAATTCCTTTTTCAAGGAGCGCTCCCACAGAAAGTGGACCTGGATAAGCCCGACTTTATCATGTCAACGGAAAAGCGTTCAATGATGTCTCTGTGATCCACACGGTCAAAACCGGGAGTGATCACCGTATGGTAAGAGGCACATTGAACCTCAACATAAGGCTTTATGGTCTCGACTGCTAAAGTCCACGCTCCGACCCACAACGATCCAAATCCAAAACCCAGAAAACTTTCAGCTCCAACTCAAAAATCGCTTTTAATGCTTAAAGGAAGACGCATCAGTGGAAGATACCAACGACATGTTTGTGGAAACTGTCCATACGGTTGGGTCTAAGTTCTTTAAAACCCACCGTACAAATAGAACAAAAAGACTCTCGGACCAGGCTCTAAGGCTTATGGACGAGAGACAAAACCTTAGGCTGCAGTCTTCGGATGATGCATTGTCATATCAGCGGCTTAATAGACAGATCTCAAAATCACTTTCACGCGACAAATGCCACTTTAATACATTGCGTATTGAGGAGGCAATAGATCGGAACAAGTGTTCCAAAGTGTTCGCGAGAGATCTGGCTATTGGGCGAAGTCTCCTGGCAAGGCTGAAGAAGGAGGACGGCAGCATTGTTTCGTCTTCACCAGAAGTCTTGGAGGAGATCGAGAAATTCTATGGACAGTTATACACGTCGACATCGCAACCAGTTGGCAGTCCAGCTAAAGACCCTAGAGCTAGACTGAATCCACACTATACCGAGGACATCCCGGACGTCAGCTTGTCCGAGATTAGTATGGCTCTCAAACAGCTTAAAAACAATAACGGGTAGAGATGGAGTCACGACTGAGCTTCTGAAAGCGGGTGGAAACCGGTACTAAAAGTCCTTCAGAAGCTCTTTAACACCGTCATACTCGAGGGTACTTCGCCACAAGCACGGCACAGAGGCGTGGTGGTGCTTTTCTTCAAAAAAAGCTGACAATACGCTTCTTAAGAATTACAGACCCATCACGCTTCTGAGCCATGTTAATAAGCTGTTTTCAAGAGTAATTACGAATGGTCTTGCTCGCAAGTTCGACGACTTCTAACCTCCCGGACAAGCCGGTTTCCGAAGAGGCTATAGTACCGTAGACCACATACATACGCTACGGCAGATTATACAGAAGTCAGAAGAATATAATCGGCCTCTTTGCTTGCGTTTGTGGACTATGAGAAAGCCTTTGATTCGGTGGATGCCGTATTGATCATCGGTATATCGATGTGCTAAAATGCGATATACGATAACGCCACCATGGTCCGTCTCCAGGATCAGAACTCGAAACCGATCCAACTGCAAAGAGGTGTGAGACAGGGAGATGTCATATCTCCGAAACTGTTTACAAATGCGTTGGAAGATGTCTTTAAGCTTCTGGACTGGGACGGTTTTGGCATCAATGTTAATGGCGAGTACATTACCCACCTTCGGTTTGCCGACGATATTGTGGTCATGGAGGCATCTATGGAGGACCTTAGCACAATGCTCGAAAGCCTCAGTAGAGCTTGCCTCTGCCTGAGAGTGGGCCTCAAGATGAACATCGACAAAACAAAAATCATGTCGAATGGCCATGTAGCACCCACTCCAATAACTGTGGGGATCTCTACACTCGATGTTGTTGACGAATACGTATACCTGGGACAAACTGTTCGATTAGGTAGGTCCAATTTTTAGAAATAGGTTAATCGCCGAATCCAACTCGGTTGGGCAGCGTTCGGAAAACTGCGTACTTTTTTCTGGTCTTTAATACCCTAGTGCTTGAAGACAAAAGTCTTCAACCAGTGTGTGTTGCCAGTGATGACTTACGGCACTGAGACGTGGCAGCTAAATATGAGCCTGATACGAAAGCTCAAGGTCGCTCAGCGGGCGATGGAAAGAGCTATGCTCGGAATTTCCCTACGTTTTCGAATCAGGAAATCCGTAGGAGAACTAAAGTCGCCGACATAGCTCACCAAATCGCAAAGCTGAAGTGGCAATGGGCAGGACACATAACTCGAAGAACCGATGGCCGATGGGGGAAAGAAGGTTCTCGAGTGGCGACCGCGAACCGGAAAGCGCAGCGTGGGACGGCCCCACGCTAGATGGACAGATGACGTGGTTTGCCAGGATCCCTTATCCCTCACATACCAATATGTATAGTGAAATTGTTGTTGTAGATAATTAGTATATAAGAAGACCAAGAAGAGAATATTCAATCATTAAGTATCGACATTGAATATACAAGTTATATTTAAGACAATATGTCTTTCCTTCAAACCCCTTACAACCCGCCTTACATACCTATTGCACGATCTTCTATTTGCCAGTCCTTGACGAACTATAAGTCAAGAAGGGGGAATAATTGTATTGAGAATAAAATTGTATAGTATATAGGTACCTTAATAAAAATCAAAGGTCTTCGTGAAAATATAACAATGTCAAAACGTAGAAATGAAAAACAATATTAAATTCAAGAGAATTCTACAAAGACAGTCCGCTATGTAGGTAGTAGATCATCAATCTTCTGTTACTGATTTTTTTAAAAGTCCTGTGAAATTCATGGCCGTTGGATAGCACAGACTTTGGACCCACCCAGATAAGCTTTATCTTATGAACGTATATACATGCATTTGAAAGCAAAACTATGTCAGGATCGTTACAAGTGGAAGTCTGTGTTCTATAGCTACCTGAGCGTGAACGAGGTGGTTCATAATTTAAGGTTCCCTCACCTGGTTTGAGATTGAGAATTTTAATAAATTATGCTGAATCCAGCGCACAGAATTGATTTTCAAACAAGGTGATCTTACCGTTAAATTAAAACTGTTTATTATACATAACCAATATTATATTTTTATTTAAATGACTTATGAAGAGCGTCTCAAACGGAACAAGACATTTAAAGGCCGTCCAAATTAAAATTTGAGTAATGGTTAAGTTATGAGTGAGTGAAGAAGTACAAAAACAAACTGAACAATGAGTGACGTGGGAAGGCCCAATCGTCCCTCCTGAAAATTGGCAACAATTTCATAGGAGCGCCATCCAAGCCGCCTGCCGCCGAAGCTCTAAGAATGAAAACACTTCGGGGCTGCACCCCTGCCACGGGGCGGCAGCTCTATAATTACTTACTGAGGGGTTGCGATACCGCCCCCAAATCAACCTTCCCTCGCCGAAATTTCTATCTTATTAATAACTTTGTTTTTAAAGCGGTAGGTTCGCACAAACTTTCCAGAATAACTATTCTTTTTGGAAACAGGTAATATAGGTATTCTTTTTAAATACATATAGTATCGTCCAGCAGTTATACGTAATGTGTTTGTGTGTGTCTAAAGTCCCTAAAACATAGCAAACTATCAGAAAATAAACAACTAAGTGCGAGTAACACAATATAAACACTAATTCTTTGGTACATAACAAAATTACCTATGTACATTGTTATTTTTGTATTGTATATGTTGTAAGTGTCCTATAATTGTGTACATGAAATAAATAAATAAAATAAATAAAAATAAATGCCATAGCAACATCTAGCTCGTTTTGTAATAGTAGACATTGTGTATTAAGGGTGGTAAGGAGAAAATTACTAACGAGAGGCTATTTAGAAGCCAAGGGCCGAAGGCTTTAATGACTCGAGTTTGTAATTTCCGTACCACTACTTTGCTTTGAGAATAATCCCGTGGGAGTAATTAAGGTCTTAGCACCCGTGTTACCTGCACATAATGACACTGTTTACGAGTAAGTGTGATGCTATTAACAAATATTCTGCGTAATTTATTTTTAACCTATTACAGTTAAAAATATACTGATTTTTAACTTATTACAGTTAAAAAGATACTGTGACAGACAGACATACGGGTAGCATAACCTTAACTGCGGCCCCGTTGGGTTTGGATAAGGTACCCTAAAAAAACACACACACGTCTTTATTTTGTTTTCGATTGGTCCCTGGTCGGTGGACATACATAAGCACATTTAAACAACACTTGTGTCAACTGTTTGTTTACAACACACACTGGCCCTAGTCCGGATGCGACGCAGCTGTTCTTCTAACCCCTGGTTCACCTACCCACACCCACTTGTGTAAGCCAAAAAAAAACCGGGCAAGTGCGAGTCTGACTTTGATTTTTTTCTATTTGTGATGTATCATCTTGCTTCTTGGCAAATTTCATGATTCTAGGCCAATGGGAAGCACCCCATAGGATTTGATTTATTTGTGGCACAATATGCGACAAAAATGACCGTATTTTAGTCACACATTTTTTTGCATTAACTTAGAAGCTTGATTCTTTTACAACTTAGTATTTAATATAAATTACAACTTGAGACTTCCACGTGCTCTTGAGTAATAGGTTTTGATTTTTTTTGTGGATGCAAAAATATGCGACAAATATTGCTATATTTCTGCGGTTTATTTTTTATTGCGTTGACTCCTTCAAGGGACCGTAGACCTTAGTATTTGATATTAATTTCTACTTGATACCTTAACGCATTCCTGAGAAAAAGGGTCTTGACAGACAGAATGGTCGCGTCCAGTGCGGTTTCAGAGAAACTTCCTCTCGCAATCGCGGTTGTGGAATGAGCACTAAAGACTATAGTTTGGGGTTCTTTAAGAAAGAAGTTATTAGATTTTTGAAAGATGTCCCTGATATCCCTGGTGTTGCAAGCGTCCATAGGCAACGTTGACCGCTAACCAACAGGCGGACCATTAGCTTGTTTGCCACCTTAGTGATATTAAAAAAAAAAAAAAAAGAAAAGAAAAAAAGACCGACAGACGGATATCAAAGTAATCCTACACAGGTTCTTTTTTCCTTTTGAGGTATGGAACCCAAAATCATAACGCAATCCACAATATACGAAAGTATCTTAAATTTTCCTTATTTTATCGTGCCAATGACAAGCTAACAAAACTTGCAATGGAATTTAAATTAATGAGATATAATACAAGAGCGACAAAAACTTAACAGATTGCAATAATTTATTTTGTCACATTTAAATAAAGTATTACTAAATACATACAGTAATATTACTAAGTAAGAAAAGATATCACATCGTCGAGTTATTTGTCAAATAATTATTTACCTCCTACTATTTTAAAAGCAACATATCAATATTGTTACGTAATAAAGCATAGGAAGATAGACGCCGGTTGAGTAAGTCAAGTATCAGCAAGCTAAAACCATTTAAATGTTCTCTTATAAGGTTCAACTTTAAATATCACGTTTTAAAACACTATTTTGCAAAAAAATAATTATAATAAACAAGACATCTTGGAATGGAAAATCTTGCCGATTTTTCTTTCAATATAAAAAAATGCCTAATTAACGTAAATATTAAATAATAAAACAAATTTGGTTCCCTGGCTTAATATTGGTACCTACAACACAACAAGAAATTCAATTTTAAGCATTTTTTGTGATAATTTAATATTTAATAAACATTTTCTGTCGATTCTTTGCCGATTTTTCTTTTAAATTAGTTCTCTACCTAACCTATGTATTTTTCTGTGATTTGTTATATCTAAGTACTACTTCTTCAATCTAGAATAAGTGAGATAATCAGTTTTGGGACACTAGGGTATATAGGGCCTTTAAGACTTAAGATAAACCACGAGAAGTTCGAACTTAACGCTTAACGAATCAATATCTGTCTTGTTGTGTGTTGGTAATATAACAGCTAAGACTACAACAATATAAATGGGATACTATAAAGTTTGTCATGAAAAATGACTTTTTAAATAATTTTCCCTTTACGTTCCTATTTTCACAGACTAACTTAGATCCAGTAAATGTGGTCGAACAATAGCACTGTAACATGACCACTCGTCACTAAAATACTCGGACACTCCTAGAACAATGAATGCTTTTCGTCATCACGCGTCACTGTCACTTAGCTTTAACTTGATTTATGAACATGCTCTTGGAATACGTAATTACGTGGAACGAAACTTAACAACTTAGCTTTCAATTTTCTGACGCTAATGTAACTTTATTTATGTTGATGATATTTTTCATATTAGTGCACAGTAAGTATTATGTACGATCCTAAAAAAAACTTTACATTTGGTGTTAATATTGTAAAGCTAACTAAGAGTTCCGTACAGTAGGAATATTGCAGATATCTGAAAAACGTGGGTATACAGATTTTGTTTAAGGATATTTTATATTTTCTATTAGCTCTAATATTGGGATTTTGCTTAGAATTATAGAAGACAGGAAAGTTTTTTAACTTTGGAAGCTTAAAATTATAAAGATACATTTGAAAGAAAGAAAACTCTTAAGACATCTGACACAAAACAGTGTACAAGTTTTTGTTTTTGTTGAAATTAAGATTTGCTATTTTAAGATCAAAATATCAATATTTGTAAAACAACGGAACGGTATTAACCTTTCGAGTTGACCTGATTCGGACGTAGGGAGAGACTCAAATGTATAAGGAACCAAATGTATATCGACAGAAAGTTACCACCGTAATATTTTTTTCATCTTAATTTTGACTTCATTTTCAGCACAAAGAAAAGACGAAGTATATACTAATCGAGACACAAAGTAGGATATTTTCAGGCACAGCGGAGACCGCAGATGCTACAATAAGTTGACACAACAATGGTCAATGCGAATTGTTAATACTTAACAAAAATTATTTTAAAAAAATAATATAAGATAGTATATTCATGAAATAACAAACAGCGTGTCAAGTGAGGAGAAAAAAGGTGACATTGACACAGTGACTTTACGTAAAGTAGCGTAAAATTTGCTCATTTATTGACGCAAACACTTCTCCGCGGCGCCGCGCCGACGGTGAACATCTGTAACCAATAAATATGTCCCAAATACAGTAAAACTGTATTTTTTAATACTCTTTTTGTAGCCAGAGATTTGGTCTACGAAGATTTACTACAATGTTTAAGAAGTTTAGAAAGGTTTGCTTTGAGCGCCCGATATACAACTATATACTATTACATATATGTTGGGTCCGATTCAGGAGCGTCATAACTGAGAGAGGTCAGCCCACTACAAGACTTCCACCAGTTTTTAAATTTAACGTTGAGGGGACTATAGACGCCAGTGACCTTGCTAAAAAAATTTTAAGCGTGGTCTCATTTGGTTGAACTTTGCATATCACGTTCCATGTTACTTAGGTGTTATTAAGACTCGTTTTTGGCTAGTTTTTTTCACGTTTTTAATTTATTCAAAAAAAATAGACTGTATATAGTATAATTATTGTTTTATTACATTATAAGCGTATTGTTTTATTACGTATTAACAAATAATTTAGTAACTGTACTAAATATAGTACAAATTAAATTGTACGTTTGCATCGTATTATCACTTAATGTGTTCCGCCGGTTGCCCTCGCTGAAAATTTATTCACGTGATAACTGACGATTAGGAATTAAGTATATTTTGTCGACGAAATTCGCCGACGAAAGTTAAGCTGCAGTGGCATTGGGTTTTTTGACGTGACAACGTCTTATAAATTGGTTTGCCGGGTGACACTTCAAGAAACTGCGTTACGCTCCGCTCACGTTATGCGCTCACAATGAGAGCGAGTGAGAGGCACGCGCCCGCCTAAGAGCGAGAGAGACAGACATAAAATCATTGTCACGTAAAACTTTCGCCCGTATACCGACTTTACAGGCAACCAGTTTTTTTTCTCTCAAACGTATATTTGGCGAGTTATTCGCTTTCAAGGTTGAATACATTGTTAGCGATAACTTTGCAACCCAATGTTAAAGAAAACCGTTATTAACAAAATCTGTACACAGGTTTTTCAGATATCTACACTACGGGACCCTAAGTTCGCATCGCCCAGTTTTTTTGATTTCCTGCAAGTAAACTGATTTTCATGCATTTCCTTGATGTGATTAGTTACAATATATTTTCTAATATTTTCGTTGCACTCTGCTTTTTTTCTTTTTCAGTCGCGTCGAACAGACTCGTGGAAACTATCGATTAAGTTGAAAGTAATCCTGCGTTAATCTAATATATTGTCTATCTTTGAGCTAAATTCCATCCATCTATCCATAACAGATCCGTTTAGCTGTTATATATAATTCGAATAATAAACATTATAAATTCCAAAAAATCACATGAATTTATGTATTGGTGCGATAGGTATTATTGCTAACATAATGTCGTGTGTTTACATTGGCATTTTGTTCACTTTGGCCTGTGGCCTATGGTCCTTAAACCTCAGTTAATATCAGTCTTTCATCACACTGACAGACTACTTCTTACTGGTCACCAGTCGGTCGCGGATTGCGTGTTTCAACTCAAAGGACGACATTGACTGATAGGGGTCGCCGCATCGATCCACTTCGCTGGACCGCATCGGGGGTAATCATATTACGCACTACCTACTCCACGTCGGCTTACAGATTCGATTTGACACAGATTTGACACGCTCCGCTCTATAAACGTAAGAAAATGTTCGTAAGCTAGAAAATTATTTTTATACGCATAAATCGGGATTGACAAAAATCTTTAGACAGACAAAGATGTTGCAAGTACCCAGTTTTTATTTAATAATCAAAACACCTACTGAAACGTCCTTATACAAAAATATCTGGCAAAGTTCAATAATAAACTTTCTTTAACAAATGATTCGCTTATGAAAATTATAACATTCAGTATAAGCACATATGACTCATTCAAGCAAAAGGAAAAATATGTAAAACGTCATATTTCTTTGTTTTTTCAAGTCTAAAAGGATAATGGATAAATATATCGGACTACTTTTTAACATCCTAATTCTAGTTTGCCTTAGAATTATTATATAGGAAGAAATGTAGTAAATAAATCGGTGCGGTTTACAAATGTCTGGGCTTCCAACATAAAATTTATTATGAAATTACTTGCCGCTTAAGACTCGTATTAACTGTACAAGACATTTCGGAAACAGTCTTGATGAATTGGTTTTCCAGATCCAGTCCTCGAAAGCTTTTAAGCATAGGTACAGTCTACATACAAGGAAATTCCAGAGTGAAGAGCATTCAGACATATAATAAATAAGGCCCAGAACACGGTGAAACGCTAAACCCGATTCCTAGTTTGAATCCATTTAAAACCACGATTTATAAATGGCTCCATCATTAGGTATGTGATGAAACCAAGAAGTAAAGACACTAGTTTCACTTCATCAAAAAACACCAAGTTATATGATGCAATCTTTATATTTTAAAAAATTGCGAGACAAAATTACCATAAGTCATTATTCAATGCAACATGGCATGTATGGTTCCATATCGCCCAATGTATAAAATAGAGTTGCAGTTTCATTACTTTTGAGTTTCCCATGTGTTCTGAACCTAAAGGACCAGCTAGACCCTCGTCAGGTCCCGACGCGCTATCCATCAACGTCACAGCTCAGATGCTTGTCGTCTGATGACGTCTTTCCGATTCTCTAGCTATGAAACCTTTATTTTGCTTCCGCTGCTATTAAAGGAACCACCAGGAAAATGACTAATTGTCTTTTTCCGTAGTTTTGATATTAGTTGTTGCAAGTAAGATTTTTTTTTGAATATTACTAATCTCGAACGGAAAAGTCTTTTTCCTGTAGGCAATTTGTAAACGATTTGATCTTGTTACTTCAATTTCAATTTATTTTTACCTTCTTTGACTAAACAAATACAATTATTATTTTATCTGGAATCAACTGTGGGCAAGGCATTTAATGTATTAAGACTTACGATTCGAGGGCTGATCGATAAGTTTTGGAAACGAAAAAGAAAAACTTTAAAAATCCCTTTAAAATAAATTTATTTCTCGACGTAGTTTCCTTCTACCTCGATTAATTTAGTCCAGCGATTCTCCAATGCCGTTACACCAGTTTAACAAAATATTTTCTCCAGCCCCATAAAATACTCGGCTACGGCAACAATGACTTAATTATTTGATGAAAATCTTTGACCACCTAACCATTACTTCAGGTTTGGGAATAAGTGGAAGTCGCACGAGGCCAGATCTGGGGGAAAAGGGTCGATGCGGTAGCAATTCGAACCGCAATTCATGGAGTTGGCGACTGCAACCATTGGCGTGTGTACAGGTGCCTTGTCATGGTGAAGCTAAACCTTTTTCTTGACCAAACGGTTCTCGTTTCTTCCGGATTTCCTTGATATCTACTACTTGATATTTTTTGCAGATAATCTAATAAACTAATCCCTCGAGCATCCCAAAAAACAGTCGCCATCACTTTGCCGGCCGACAAAACCGTTTTTTCTTTCTTCGGCGCAGGTTTTCCGCTCTCAGTCCACTGCTTAGATTGTTTTTTTAATTCAGGAGTATAATGATGTATCCAGGTTTTATCTACTGTATCATAACGCCGCAAAAACTCGTTAGGATCTCGGTTAAACAGCGCCAAACACTCCGGTGAATCGTCCACTTGACGTTGCTTTTGGGCAACAGTGAGCAAACGCGGCACCCATCGCAAGCAAAGCTTTTTCATTCCCAAATTTTGGTGCAAGTGATTAAAAACGCGTTTAGATGAAATGCTCACCATGTCTGCTATCTCTCGTACTCGTACTTCAAGCGCCAATCGTTCAATACAATTTTGTTATTTTCTGATCATGTCCGGGATCGTGACTTTATTTGGACGGCGAGATTCGCGGGCGTCTTCGCAGCTCAGTCTCCCACGGTTAAAATCAGGCCCAGGAGGCCTACAACTGATATCAGTTTCAATCGTAAAATCCTACGGCGGTCGAGAAATCTACTAAATTGGTACTCTTGAACGTTGTTGTAGCGCTCAATCGAGAACGGAATTTGGTGGCCAGTTTCGGAACTAAAATCCTATACAAATATTAAGAATCGGTACTCTTTGAGCCATCGGATCGAGCGTGAAATTAGGTACGATGATCTGTGAAAAGAAATGTCAGAAATTCTAAATCAACAAAACAAAACTATCTCTACTAACTACGATGTTTTAACTTTCACTTTAAGTATTATTCGTTCAGTATTATTTTTATATTTTGTGATTTGTGATTCCGAAATGTGTGTAATCCCAATTTCAATCCAATCACAATTTGGTTTAGGTGTACCGATCGAGTTAAAGCTTGCCACGAAATTGGATTGAAACTGGATTTGGATGAAACTGATATCAGTTGTAGGCCTCCAGGTGTGAATTATACTCAATGAAGGAGCATAATTACCTAAAACACTGTCTAGCTTGGCTTTAATCTGGGTTGCTGTTTTCTCTTTTAAAACGTAAAACTTTATCACCGCACGGATCTCGTACGACAGAGAAAATTCTAGGTCCACTCATACCATCTCAAATTCCATCAGTTCGATTTCATTCGAATGTGGCGTTCTATTTTTGAAAAGATGCCAGAATATAATGTAATATTTTTTTTGCGTATCTTTTTTTAAGTTCGTCGATTCGGCCAGTTATCAATCATTCCTGGTACATGACAAAATTATAAATTCCCATTTACAGAATTTAAAATTAAACAAAGAGGACAATAAACAATGTAAATTGTAGTAATAGTTTCGATTAAATTAGAAATTTATCTCTTGTATGTAACCGATAAAATATTTTAATGAATTTCTACTGCGTAAAAACACAGAATTACACTCAACAAGCCAATTCATGAAAATAATTAACCAACCAATTTTTTTTAAATTAAAGCAACCACGTTTTTGTTTAGTTGTTAAGATATTAATATAACAAAATATGTAAAACAAGTTGTAAACCATTTTAAACGAGTAGATGGCTCGGCCGTTGTTTTTTTTACTGCAGAAGAACAGGCCTCTTTTTAGAGAAAGAAGGCTTAGGTCATAATCTACCCCACTGGCCCACGGCGAATATAACCAGTTGTTGTCGAGTTATAACAACCGCCGCTTGAAACCAAGCTTCAAATGTGTTCTTGTAAGTAAATTAAACATTCGTTTCATTTATTGCATACCTAGAAGGTACATACGTACATATACATTTACGAAACGATTCGAATGTACAAGATTGAAGTATTTTAACCATATTACGTTTTAGATACAACTTGAACAGCATCTGGTTTGGAAATAAAGGAAGCCCTGGGGGCGGCATGAGCCAGTTGGGGCATAAATTAGGGTTTCCACGAGGTAAAACTGCGAAGCCGGACTTTTTATAAGTACTATGAAAAAGGACGTTTGTAGATAATAATTCTTTAATATGCCATACCATATCCGATTCCCACTAAAAATATATAATTAACATGAACGAATTTCGACATCTAGCTTCATCGTAATAAAATGAGAAGAAAGGAAAAGAAAATTGTAATAATAATATAATGTATAATAACGGTTCAGATGCTATTTTACCGCTTGCTGGTAAAGAAAAAAAGAACCAAATTTAAAGAACACTAAGCAAGCACTGAATTAAATAAAGCCTTTAGTATAAAAGACACGCTGATTCGAAATCTCTTTCGTTAATTAAGATTTCATGTTTAATGTTACACTTACCGAACATTAAATAATCGTTTTGAAAAGGTGGATTTGTAAACTAATTAAAAAAAAAATTATAAAAAGTTTTTTTATATGTAATCATTTTGGTAACCCTAGCGCTTCCACGGGCAACAGTATCCTTTTTATAAATTCCGTATGTGAATGAGGACAAGGCGATACAAAGGCGAAGGTAACGCGGTGTGACGGATAGCATTTACGGTTTCATTAACATTGTGAACATTAAAGTTTGGTTTAATTAATTCCAGGCTTAGAAGAATTGAAAAGAAAATTCTAAAACGGCATAAACCTATATGTAATAATATATTTAACCTTAGTCCAGATGCACTGCTATCAGAAGCGGTGTTGCAGCGATGGAGTTACCCTGTGTCCCGCAAGAGTAAAGTGGTTGGTGAAAAGAGCATGTACCCCACATTATTATGTGGAAGTGTTTTCAGCCACTGGTTAAGCCCCTTCAGGAACTAAAACCCGTGTCGTTAGATGTATCTACATACAAATATGGCGTTCCTTTAACGATAGAGAAATGGCGTTATGTCATTCATGCGCACTGACACAGAGTACACGCAAATTTCAGCTAAATCTGGGGTATTTCTTTTTTTTTACATATAGGATATCCAAAAAAAAATTATAAAAATGTTTGTAGCCGGTAAAAATGTCTATATGTACAGGTATCCCGAAAGAAATCACATAAAGAAACTCTAAGGATTCCTATTTGACAACGGAACCCTAAGATACATAATTGTCAGTAACATACAAATTGACAGAAAAACCTTTATTGCTTTGTAATGTAACACGTAGGATAATTTCAAAAATTCAAAATGTCTATGTAAATGAACATATATGTATGTACACGTATATAACTCGCTTGAATCTGCAATACGGTAGGGAGCGCTTATCTAAAGTCTAGCGGGCAAGCTTCCAAAGCGTCATCGAGACGAACGAGGGCCGCAGCTGATCTCAGGAGCAGAGCCCGCAGCCAACACCCTCGAGGGTGCCACGTGCCAAGTGGCTCAGACTCCGAGTAAGTGTGACGGGTCACTATTGCCCATTAATACAATAAAAAGATAATGTTTTAGAAAAAAAATCGAATCTATTTAACGTGTTACCCATATAATTCGCATTGCAAACATCAAAAACAAAGTGGGACGGTAGTTCATTTTCTATCGTAAGTCAAAAACTGTGCGGCCTAAGACAAAACGATAAGCTCTCACTAATGACAACATAACATTTTGATACCCTTGTAGGGATTTGAACCCACGAACGCCCAAAAAACAGGGTCAGTAGTAATTCTTGTAAAACTTAAGCCTGTCTCCTGTTCGTTTTTCGCCAAAACATTACACAAAGACATGTACACGCATTGTTTTGCTACACATTTTTGTTGATGGAAACAATGTTTACGCTTTTCACTGCTCGACGGAAAACATCCCGCGAGGGTAGGGTAAGGTAGGGTAGTAGCTTTAATGTCGCTGTGTCAGTAAAAATAATAGTATTACGACTCGCCAATAGATGTCAGTTAAAGGCATATTTTTCAGTTTATCATTGCCTGAAAACATGGATAAGACGTTTTGTAAAAAATGAAACTGAAAAAATTGAAAAGCTATATATAACCCCTTGCATACTAAATTTCATGAAAATCGTTGAAGCCGTTTCCGAGATTCAGATTATAAATATGTATATATATATACATATAATATACAAGAATTGTTTGTTTAAAGATATTATATAGATAGATATAGGTCGATAGCCGTGTTCATGATGGTAATAAAGTCGACGTGACTGTTTAATTAATGTCATATAGTTTATATGCCACACATTTAATTAATGATATTATAGCCTGTCGTATCCATAATATGGATACTTGTTCTATAATTAAACACTAATGATGTATCTAAATAAAATGTCACTGCATTCCATTTGGTTTCAGGTGAACTTTAACATACCATTGGTCTTTTCTCTTATCATCATGAAATAAAAAAAACTAGTTAAGGTAGGTTTTCTTCCATTGAAAAGTTCATGGCTTTATTGTGTGTGCGCGTAGGTACAGCTAACTCTGCCGTTTCATACATATTGACCAATTTCGGTTTTTTTTTTGCATTCAAATAATACTAACTTCAAATACCAAATTTGCACTTAGCAAATAATTATGCTTTATACAAATTCATTTTTAAAACAAAAATCGAGTGTATTTTCAAACCCTCAAAATAACTTACAAAAGCGAACAGAATAGCAGAAACAGAACGGAATAATAAACAGGAGGGCTTCCATCCAGGGAATATCCAGGGCTCACGTCCTGGCCGGGCGGGTAAGACCGGTACAAGGGCGGTGACGGTAAAATTTGCAGAATACATTAAAGGATAGGGTCTCCCCCTGCGACGCGCCGCGCCGCTCGCCCTATCTTAACAGCCCACACTGTGACCTCGGCATTGCAAAATACTAAAATATTTATTATTTAACCAAATTTATTAATTCTATTGCAATCATTGTTACACACTATGTTAAAATGTGCATTAAAATAATGCACTTAACTCAAGATATCTCACGAAACTATCGGATTGTCACACCATACGTCTGTTTATACTTTTCTCAAAGGAAATGGAAAACTATCTCATAATTATTTCTACTTAATTCGACTACTACCCAACCAACTTTCGCAATAGAAAGTTAAAGTTAAGACTCTACTTCATCAATATTTCTAGTAGCGCAGTAGTGTAAACACATGCCTGTCGTGCCAAAGGTTTTGGTTTCTAATCCTGACTGAATCACTAAAACTGTCTATTAGCACTGGTAAAAAGTGGATATTTCGATTTGTATTCAACCCAAGACACATAAAAGTTAAAAACCGAAATATGCTCATTTCGGTGGCACTAAAAAAAATTATAGCACTGGAATTAATGGTTATTGCGAATGCACTAACAAACATAAGCTCCTCTGACCATCCCCTTAAGTATACGAGGCGTACCCGGCGTAACACTAACTGTCGAAGAAGTTACGCACCGAGTGGAGGCTGTTCACAAAAACATGCCAATGAATACAACGTCAACTATATATGATGTAGCTTTACACGTTTGTAGTTTTTGAATTCCGCCTAAGTGCATACAAATAAATAATTTCAGTTCAACAGTGTCTATTATCAAACAACAACTTTGTAACAAAGCATACTACAAAATTTTAGACTATATATATGATAAACATCCACGGGACTGGTAATGCTCAATTACGGGACGCATAGGTAAACCAAATTAAAATGAAAATAATATAAAATTGTATGACGTACAATATGGTATGTTTAAATTGTGTTATTGATATTATTTATTTTTATTTCAAACATCGATGACCTTATTTGTAATTTTTTTTTATATGTTGTGGTTTTGTTGTTTATACAGTAACTATCAAGTTTCTTTCAACAAATCAACATTGAACCGGATTTCAAAAAATAGTATTTAATAGCCTTGACGATCCAAAAAAAATACTAGAAACATTTCAATAAATTAATAAATAAATATTTTTTGGACATTACACACAGCGCCGTCTGCTCCTAAGTAAGCAAAGCTTGTGTTATGGGTTCCTAGACAACGGATACAAATACATAAATATTACTTTCAATTATAAACAATATCTCTTCTTCAAACCCTAGTCTTCCATAATAACTACTACCTTCTTTTTAAAATCGTAATATTTTCGCATTTTGCAAGAAAACTTGCAACTTGTCCGCCATCATTTACTTGATGAAGATTGCTGATGCACGCGGTATACCGAAACCGAATGCATTGTGACTGAAGAATTATACCATTAGCAGAAGTAATGAAGTCAGGGGAATGACATAAAAGCACTTTACGACGCGACTCTTACCTTACACGTCCGAGCGGGAAATGACGACAAGGTTTAATGTTTCACGGAACCTTAACATTATTACAATGCGTGTTTACTGGACCATAATGTTAACATTCTTTTGTCGATGGCTTTTTTAGGTATTGCAGAAAGATACTTAAACGGACGGCTCATAATTATTTATCAAAATAATATTACTCTACATAAATTATAAAGTCCTATACAATATGACGATCGACTTATGACGTATATTTGATGCTCGATTTTGTGATTTAAAATAAAACCAATCCTTAGTATTATATTTTTTTTTATTGCGACTGATAGGTATTGAAAAAAAAAATGAACAAAACAATAATAATTTTACTAACAGATGAGGATTTCCTGGCAAAATATACAATTTAAATAAATATTTTTGGACATTACACACAGCGCCGTCTGGCTCCAAAGTAAGCAAAGCTTGTGCTATGGATACCAGACAATGTTACAAGTACAAATAATTACTTTTTTGTAAATACATATGTATCATATACATAAAAACAATTATCACATAACTGTTTGTCTAGTGCAGGAATTGAACCTACACCCTCTGCACAGCAATCGGCCACACTGCCAACTAGGCTGCGAGAGAGTCTTTAGGCATCTGACAAGAAAACTGTTGCTTATTAAATTATCTAGAGTTTTAAATAACACACGATTACATTTATGACAGTGCAACAAACTTTTTTGACCCCATTCAAAACTAGTTGCCATATTAAAATGGTTCACACTTACACGACAATAGTGACTATAATTTTGTTGTGCTGTAAGTAGGAACTACAACAACGCCTTACCAAAAACGAAAGAAGAAACTACTGTCAATTAAGAGGATACACTTCGCGGCGCCTCGCAGCGGGCTTCATACAAACGAATTTCTCATTTATTTTTGTCACTTGCTAATCAAAATTTTGAAGTCATGTACTAGTAATAAATATCTATGTCTGCAGTGTGCCAGTTTTCTATCAAATTTTGTAGTTCAAAAGTTATACAGGATTCTAGGTTTTCATACTAGATTCTAGGTTTTAAAAAGATTTCTAGTTAATAAAACGATTTACAAAATTTTGGACAAACCACAGACCTAGGTATTCGGCTTGGGATTATGACTAAGAAATTTCACAGTGATTGATCAGTAAATCTCAAAAACAAATGAGAAATTCGTTTGTATGAAGCCCGCTGCGAGGCGCCGCGAAGTGTATCCTCTTAAGGTTCAAATTAAATAAAAATGCAACATCTAATTCCTCAGACCCAAATCAATAAACATCGATCTTATAGTATCTTGAAAACGAGTTATAGACATGATTCATATTGGAAGAATGCACGCTCTCCTAGTCACGACCAGCCCTACGCATACGCCCTATGAGGGGTAAACTGTTAAATGCATACTACAAAGGTAATTCGTAACAACGAAATTGAATATTACAATATTAATAACTAAACAAATGAACATGCAATTAAAGAGTCTTCCGAAATGTTGAACGAAAGAGTACAAAGGAGTACAAGCGTGAATATGTCATCATAACATAAATATAAAAAATGTTGAGGAATGCAGTGAATCACCGCGTCGACCACATACAAAGACATTAAAGCTTCCTCCATTCCGTTCCAAAGATATTCTTCAAAAGAAAGACATAAAATGACAGTTTCATAAAACATAAATATTCTCACTTCCTCAGGATCCTCAGATATTATAGCTAAGTTGGAATAATATGTTAATAATTTTCATACTCCTGAATCAAAAAAGATTAGGGTAAGTGCGCAATAGAAATAGACGATAGAAACTCTAAGCTGCCGTCATACAGAGAAAAACGTAAAATTGACGTTTCAAGCACTAGTTGGTAGACTTCATGCAATCCTACTTATTTTAATTAAAAAAGAAAGAAAAAATTAGGGGACCCCCTTAAAAGAAGGTCGGACTAGGTCAGACATAAGATGAATGATCACTTAGCGGCTCAGTCTTTGTTTTTGTTTATTTTCATAAATTACGTAAATGGTGGTAGTACGGAACAAACGGTGCGCGATTCCAACTCGCACTTGAAAGATATTACATTATATTAAGGTGTGACCACCCTAATTTATTGCACTCAGTTTTCATTAACCTAAAAAGATATCACCAGCTATCCTGGAGCACGAGAAAATAAGTAATGACATGCGGAAGAAATTGTGTAGCAGTGAGGGCGTAAAGACGCTGACAGACGTTCGGTGAAGGTCGCAAAGCAGCAACTCGCAACTGACAAGATCTACTTCGGCAGCTAATGGCTCTGACGCCTGCCATCGTAATGCGTGACGAGAGATGTCACTTTTAAAAATTACTATCGCCCACATGTCGACACTTTTACCTTTATATTTTTGTTGTTCCGTACCAAGAATGGGAATGTCAAATGATGAACAATATCTTTATCTATAAGTATTCATTATATACAAGATTTATGAAGAAATCAGGACTGTTATAATATGTTAATGATAGTTATATATACACGAGTAAGCAAAAAGCAGAAAAACTGGCTCTGAAAAAATCGTAAACTGATTTTGTTTGTAATAGTTATTGCTAGATTTTTGGACTTTTATAATTCACGGCCAAAGAGTTAAGGCTATTTCACAGTTTAAAGCTTAATAACTCGCAAAGTATGCACCTGAGGGGAAATAGTAAGTTACTTTGAAATCTTAAATGCAGTTTTGAAGACCTGGCCAACGACACAATAGATCAAGCCGCTATTTTTGAGGCCGAAAAAAAGCTATTTCTGAAAGGATAAACTTTCCAGGTAAACTTCAGTTTATCAAGACACTAAAGAAAAACCAAGGTTGTTCAATCAAAACCTGACAAAGGGGGGCAACCTTTTTCGTTTTCTAAAATGGGGGGTTGGTTTCAAAAACTGTAAGTAGGGTTACAATGGCAAGTGGGTTGTCGTATGAACAGGCTTCGTTTGCACATTCCAAAATTTTTTTTTTATATTTTGAAAAATATAAAAGTTATTGACTATTTAACAATAGTTCCAAAAAATCTCCAACCCTATTATCTCCTTACTTTGTGAGCCGAAAAATGTCAAATTATTTAGACTGTTATGTAATTAGCTTATACATATTACTATAGAAAAAATAAAATTCAGGTTCAAATTAAACGGTTTCCGCCTCGTATTCCACGAATATATATAATTATTTATAAGTAAATTCATTTTAATCCCATCGATTGTATCCTGACAAAGGAAGTGGTAGCAAGGCTAACAAGGACGGGAGCCTACGCAGACACTAATTAGGAAGCGTGCACAAGAGCTTTGCACGCGCGCTGCGACTCGCTACTCGCTAGATAGCGCACAAAAGAAACTAGCGCACGAACAAACTGCTGGAACAAAAGAAGCGTGATGGTACGCGGCAGCATGACGTGGTTAAACACGGGGCAGAAACAAAGCCTATTGTCGAGAAACTGTTTCTAGTTTCTGTATTAAGGGGCATATAATAGCTTACTGGCGGTGTCATTAGGTATATCCAATTCCCACTTTCCATAAAGTGAATTCCGCAATTCTAAATGTTAAAATATAAAATTCAATAGCTATTTCAGCTAAAAACGAAAGCAGAGATACCAGCTACAACTCACAGTTATATTCTACAAGCAATACTAAACGTTTGAAAAAATGCTCAGTTACGGCAATGTTTAGCTTTTAATGATGTGTTTCATAGTAGTAGTAGCACATACGTTCATAGATATTTAATTTTTTGTAACCAGTTCAAATACTTATATTCTCATAGTTTCTATAAAGTATAACATAATTTGGAAAATATTTTTTTCATCCCAGAACATTTTACATTAAAATGCATTTATTATTATAGAGGCAATACTAAAATGAATAAAGAGTAAAATGTCACGCAGGAGTCTGTTTTTAATTTTTCGTAGTATAGTGCAACAAAAATTTTTCTGACCCGCGGCTCAAATCCGTCAAATGACAGCTAACAATTCTCGTTTGAAATCCATAGAAATAAGATATACATTGCGCATTTGAAATGACGTATGAAATTCATCGATTGTCGCGAAACCGCAATGTATATCTTATTTCTTTCAAAAAAGGTTAGCAATCTTTTACGGAATCGACCCGCAGGTAGTAGAAAATCAAAACTTCAATCGCCATAAGGTCAGAAAAGTTATATTTGCACTGTAATGTGTTTGCTTGAACTCGTAATCTTTGGCGTCACAGTCGAATTCATCATTCTTGAACATCACTCATATATTGGACTTTTCAATAATTTTAAAACACAGTTCGAAGAAATAAAGTACAAAAAAATAATTAAAAAGAAACTGTTTTAATATTTAAAATGCATGGATATACCCCTCAGCTGATTCTGATTTAATAGTTCCTTAACAATTACTTCACTTCAGAAAGTGTTTACAAATTTTTTACGCTTTTAGGATTTTGAAATCAATGACTTTTTTTAGTGGAGTCGAGTTGGAAACTATAAGCAATCGATTCACGATCAGCTTCGTCATAAAAAATATGAATTGTGATGTGAATTTTAATTTTATAACAGCATACATGGTAGATTCCATACATAGATCTGTTACGTTTAAATCTAAACAATTAACATGTTATCGAGACCTTTCTCGCCACTATTACAATACCAAGTATTGGGAAATAAATACGGCATTAAACTTGCGTAAGGCAACGTCCACGTGCAAGGCAACTGCAGCTGATTCAGCGTGTCCCATGTGTCGAGACCCCAACAAAGACACTGCGAGCTGCACTTTGCCGAACAACTGTGTCAGGATATTTTCGTCCCAGAGATGTCAAGTCATGAATACTCAGTACTATAGCTAGCGTTATACGAATATCTAGATAAAATATTAGAAAGTCAAGCGTATGTATGCATTATGTCTATTTGGCACCCACTGTTTAGGTAGTCTAAACGGTTTGACGGATTTTCCATATGAGTTGTCATGAGAAATATAAAATTTAAACATGGCTTCCGCAGAAAAAAAAACTATTGAATCTATTTTAAAATGTTACTGAATATATGTAAACGAGCAATTCTTGTACTTCACAGAAACTTTTGTATTTAAATAGGGTTTTGCAGTAAAGTTTACCTATATAATTGAATTTTTATAAACGTATTTTTTGAAATAAATGAACAATGCTTGGTCGTCCAGGTAGTGTAACTAAAATATTCACTTATTTATTTATTTCTCATCTTATCTTTTTCCGCTGTTTAGTTGATTTGTTTTTTTTTTTAATTATAAGGTATCTTGTTTTACAGTGTAAACAAAAAGATTGTTTAACAGCCTCTACGATGCGTAGTATATCGCGGATGTAACAAAGAAGTGGATGAACACAAAGGGAATGCGGGTGAATTTTATTTAGCGGAAGCACTTAATTCTATTTCGGCTACACAGCCGCGTCGGTGATGGGAAAGCTGGAGCGCGACGAGAATATAAACAACTCATCGCTGCTTTTAAGAGCGAACACCTCCGAAGTTAGGATCCCTCTGTCTACCCCTTCAGGGCATTGAGGGAGTGTGGTGGCTGATGAAAGCGGTCTGCTGACTGGCGCGTCAGTATTATGTACATAAGTTATACAAAGTCTTTACCTGTTTTTCTAGTTTCGTATTATAATTTACAAACAAAATTTAACGTTTCTAAAACTATTCTGCGAGTCATAATTCGTTAAATTAATTAAGTAATTTAAAAATGTTTCTATGACCAGTTTTGGGGTATCGTTTAACGTTTTCTTACGAAATTACTATCAAAAAGAATTTGTAACCTAAAATTAACAAAAATAGCTTGAAACTTTGAAACTTTTTACAATTCATAGAAAGTAGCATTGTCACAGTTTAACCATCATCAACATTATTCCTCTAGATTTCGCTTATAACAACAATCAATACTTACCCAAAGTAGGAACTTTTACTACTATAACTGAACTAGGTACTTTGTACTTGGCTAAAGAATAATTCCTCTCAACTAAAACTATCAGTATCAAAGATACACAAGAGGAGATTACGGATAGAAACCTTTTCCTACAAGGCGGTCGATCCAACACCCGTTTTTCGTTCACATCCGCTCTCGCCGGAATATGCTGAGATGGGCCTCACGCTTCACTAAGCTTTCCAAGTATCGTGGGCCAAGTTTACTTTTTATGTTTTTCTTTTCTCGGATAGTAAAGGTTGCCATTTTTTCTGATATCTGGACGAAAGGTTTTTGATTATCTTGAGTAGATTCGTAAAATTAATTCTATCAATCCTTTGAGGTTCCGTTAACCGAAACTTTACTTTACTTATATATCCGTTATTTTTAGCAGACAAGACGCTTTTCTTTTCATAGATTTTCAAAAAGTTACTGAACAAATATTTTGATATAATAGTAAGATTATGGACGTCCCTAGTACCAGACAATCCGAAAGTTAACAGAAAGAGGTTAGATGAAGAAAGCTGGTGACTGGGTGTGGTGGTGCTTACATTGTGGAAGGCCTAAGTAAACGATAACGCGATTTGATGGTAATAATCAAAGTAGAGTACCTACTTGTATTTAGCTATATAAATAAAAGTAGGTAAGTAAATCTTAGTAAAAAAGTTTCAAATTTTAAACTGGAAATTACTGTCTTCCATAAAACAAATAAGTTGGTACGTTAGTAGATGGTGCCTTTCTAAAAGTAGGTCCCAAATAAATTCGGTCAAGAATAAGTGTATGAATAATTTGTAGTAATAAATATAAAAGAAGGTTATTCTAAAAACTACTGACTATCGGCCTGATACTCGGTCTTTTTATAACACTTAAATAAATGAAGTCTTTTAATGTTACCAACAACGGAAATTAAAACGCAAATCACATTTCGAACTAAAATAACCTTAAATTGATCAAAACGATTTACATTGAATTTAAAACGTAGAATAAATGAGATCAATTTACGGGCTATAGAAAACGTGTGTTTCAAAGTGAAATAACAGTAGTAGTGACTTGACTGAACTGGTTTTTGTAAGTACTTCGGTGTTCTAGGCACGATAAAACCGCCGAGCCAAAGGATCGTAATTCCGTTTTGTTCGAATTTCAAATAAAAGTTGAAGTTGAGGGGGAATAAATTGTCGACGAGGGGAAACCGAGACGTGGCGATATTACGTTCCTGTACCAACTGGCACCGTCCCGATGCTAAGGGATACAACATTATATATATCGTATAGCAATCAATCAAAATTATTGAGAAAAGCATGTTTATTTGAACTAAATTGCATTCGTTCAGCAGTAGGCAGGTGTGAATATATGGCCTTACATAGTAAAAAATGGCAAATTTAATATTAAGAAAAATGGTCAAAAGTAAAGTTTTAAATTTTTAACAAATAGACCTTATCTATGAACTTCGCAAAAAAATCCATATCATAAAAGTCATTAAACAAAAATTCTGATTAGTTAATTTTAACCGACAATGTCATCAAATTTTTCATTTATATTTACCAAGTAACAAGTGAGTTTCTGTATATTAAACATAGGTTTTTTGTATGGATAAAATTATAATCCGACAAATAAGTGTCAAAGACGGTTCATTCTACGAACATACCCATTCGAAGTTAGCAATTCCTGGTAATAATAAATACAGATATAAGGTACATACAATACCATCCAAGTTACAGTTAAATATGATGTGTTTGTGCAATAATAAAATACATCAAAATAAAGATACAAAATACTTTTTTAAAAAAAAAAAAAAAAGGCTTCAAAAAGATGCACGAAAAAGGTAAAAATAATTAATAATTTCCAAAAATCTGATCTGAATTACAGTTTGAAATTGGTGTCATGCAAGCAAAGTGTGTTATAAACTGTTACAAAGGTACATAGACACCAACTTTAAACTGTACTTCAGATCAGATTTTTGGAAATTAGTAATTATTTTTACCTTTTTAGTGCATCTTTTTGAAGCCGGTTGGTTTTTTTTGTTAAAAAGTTTTTTTTTTTTTTCTTTTCAGTGACGAATTGCTTTTTTTTTCTTGTACACTAAAAACATCCATACTCGTAACAAAGTTTTATACAATCATCAACATAAATGGCGTTTCACCAGTTCCTAAACTTAACATTAATATTTTTTTTTTCTCCAAAAGTTTTAGTTTTAAATTCACTATAATAATATGGGACCACCTCGAAAGTATAAACTTTTAAATAAAAAACGAATTTCTCAAATCGGTCCAGGCGTCTTTGAGAAATCGGGTAACATACATAAAAAAAAAAGTCTCCGACGAATTGAGAACCTCCTCCTTTTTTGAAGTCGGTTAAAAAACTATCAGAAACGGTCATCCGTCGGAACATAAACATGGCGTGCTTTATGCCTTTCCACGTCTATGATCGCATAAATATACGCGTCACTTTCACAAATAAGTAAACAACCGCTCATGAATATAAATTAAGCGCAACAAAAAATAATTAAACTCAATAAAACGTCCACAGGGCCGTAAAATATGAGAAAGAATACGCGATAAAATATGAAACACTTATAAAAAGAACGATATTTCAGCGCACGTAAAACTGTGGGAGATAGATGATAAACCGAGTAGGACATAGAAATATGTGAACCAAGTTCGAATACTTTTAGTAGGTAGGTAGAATGCGAATGTGTTTGTGAGTTTGTCCAACTTCTTCAATTCGGCAAATCCATTGCCGTTGAAGTTTTCTTTGCATAGCGAGTGTGGCATAAGCTACTTTTTATCTAGATGGAGAGTTCCCACGGCAATCGATATTTCGTGGGTAAAACCGCCAGACATAGTTTATTATTTATACATCATGCGCTATCCGTCCACTGCGAGACATTAGTAGGTTGAATAACAAACATAATTGTTAATATAATAACACTTTTGTATTATGAATGCGAGTGTGTTTGTTAATTTGAGCAACACGAGTGTGATATATCACACTGTGATATAAGCAAAGATACTTTTTATCCAGACGGAGAGTTAGTAAGACAATTAATATTTCGTACATGCACGTCGATCGTTATCCGTCCACAGCAAGACGAAGGCCTACTTAATGAATTTCCTAAAATAGCAACAGAAAATTAAAGTACATAAGTACGTCATTCTACTACACAGAGTACTCAATACTCTACATATTCTCGTCTACTACACATATTCTATACTCTAGAGTTTGCTCTAGGCCAGTCGACCTCATACTTGAATCGTCAGTTTCGCAATGTTGTCGTCAGTCGTCGTCAATTTTTTACGTTGTGTTTTTTAATTAATAAAAAAAATGTTTACAATAAAGAAGACAAAAAGAACTTTCATTGTTACAATATATTATGATTATAATATATAGACAGTGGGCACCTTTTTTTACTTCTTTTGATTATATGAACTTTAATATAAATTGAATGTTCGAATGACACCTTTTCGAGACAGACAATTAAAATGTCTACTCGCTCCACCTTAATTAGACACACTAAAACTCGCAATAATTAGCTTATTTTAAATTTATATTTAGAATGCATCAAAAGTTACCGTAAAATATCTAACATCTGGGTTAATTAGTTTAACGAAGAAGTTTTTAAGCAACGCTATATTAAAAGCGTAACGGAAACTTGGGAATCCCGTTGGTAAATATCAAGGTTAGTTTCAGAAAAGCATTCTTAAATATGATATCATAGACCAAGCTCTCATACGCAGCTCCGCCTAAATGTTGGTGTAGCCGGCTGCTGTGCAGAGGGTGTGGGTTCGATTCGCGCACTGAACAAACTTTTATGTGATAAACATTACTGTTTGTCTGGAGTCTGGGTGTACTTATGTATGATATGTATGTATTTACTTAAAAATATGTGATATATATGTATACGTATTTGTATCCGCTGTCTAGTATCCATAATACAAGCTTTGCTTACTTTAGGGCCAGACGGCGCTGTGTGTAATGTCCAAAAATATTTATTTATTATTATTATTTATTTATTACTAGCTGACCCGGAGAACGTTGTTTCTCCGCACCAACCTATTACAATCGATTTACCCTTAGTGCGCGAGACCGACACTTGACCGTTTTTGTCTTTCATAACAACCTTGCCCTAACACTACCAAATACTTACAACATAAAAAAATTACCCAAATTAGTCCAGCCGTCTTTGAGTTTTCCTTAGTGCGCGAGTTCGACTCGCACTTGACAGTTTTTTTTTTCTCACACAAACCTTACCCTAACACTAACATACACAACAAAAACCAAATTACCCGAATTGGTCCAGCCGTTTTCAAGTTTTCCTTGACTTGACTTGAGAGTCCGACTCGCACTTGACCGCTTTTTGAAGTGAAAACTTCTTTAGCGGCGTTGTGCACTTTTTTGGTATGGGTAAAAAATGATAAACTCGCGTCAGGTCACGTGTCCTAATCGTGGAAATTCGTAAGACGGAAACCGTAATGCCACGCCTATTATAATTTTTATTTTTAGGATTCGCGATTATGAGTAGTACGGGGAGGTTGGATATGGAATTTTAATTCTATGACAGATTGCGATGTCAAATATACTACTTTATACTACGTCAAAAAAGTAAATAAACAAACATTATTATTTCTTGACAATGTCAAAGACCTGTCTAGTGACATATTTGAGTGTTAAGCGCGAATCGTGTGTAAAGGTTTTCACTTCTGCCGGCACTCCCGGAGTGTAACTCGTTTTTTTTTTCATAAGAACCTTCTCCTGACAATAACAAACACAAAAGAATTAGCGAAATCGGTCTAGCCGTTCACGCGTGATGGCGTGAACAAGGTAAATAGGAATTCATTTTTATAGATACTGTTTACAAAAGGACAGCAATAGTTACTCTATGACAATAGTTACATTTACGTCAATCATACTAGTAGGTATGAAACTTTAAATACATTCAATATAATCAACATTCCACACAATGGGGTTGGCGAAATTTGATATTTTGAAAAAGTTGTAAAAAGTTGAATAGGTTTTCAGGAATGTGTTTAAGGTTTGATTTGATACCTAATCGTATTTGCTTAAACTATGGGCATAGTCGTTTCGTGACCAGTGTAACGGGTAAATACTAGGGATTCTATTTACGTTTTGCATACAAAATTGAAAAGGTGTCCGGGAAACTGGGATAAATAAAAATGCTTTCTCTTATAGATTCAGGTGAATTATGATTATGTTGTAAGTTCATCCCGAATAAAGACTACTAGATTTTGCCAGCGGCTCCGTCCGCCCTGAATCAGTTATCGGCGTGGAACTCGTTAATAACTTATTAATTATTACACTAATGAAGTTTGCTATATCAAGCTGTAGCTATAGCTATAGTTCTTTAAGCTCGGTTATAAATATTCCCGCTGGAATTTCGGGATAAATAGTTGCCTATATACATACTATTCCAGGACCTAACATATATGTATGCCAAGTTTCATCCCGATCCGTCCAGTGGTTGAAGCGTGAAAGAGTAACAAACATCACAACAAACTTTCAAATTTTTAATATTAGTAGGATAAAATATCTGTCTGCTGAGACTAAAAATACTTACGAGGTACCTTTGTTAGTACTCGTAAATATAATGCATGTTTTTATTTTGCAGCATAAAGTGATTTTACTTGTGGCAATTACGCAACAAAATACGTATTATCGAAGGTCGAGAGTGTTACATAGACTTCCAAGTTCTCATCAGCACGTGCAAAAATACAAAAATATTGGGATAAACAAAGGAGGTCGAAATAGTAGCCCATTCAACAGCAACGGAGGTTGGGGAGTCGGCACCCACCCTCACGCCTACGCCTACGCTCTCAGCCCGGGCGGGCGGTAATGACAGCCCAAATTTATTGCTACCCTCGATCTATATACAAACATATACCTACATATATCCACAGATACTTCAGTAGTCTTACTTCAAATATAATCCTTTACAATTTCATTTAATGAAGTAAGTTCTAAATTGATTTGCAACCGATGACAAAAAAGAGAAGGCTTTCTACTCGACACTCCTTTTTTTATTTGACGAGGTTTTTAAGTAGATATTTACCTGTTGTCATATAAAAGCAGTCATTAAGCCAAGTAACAGGCCTTATAGGAGGCTTAAAAACGCTTTAATTTTTTTACTCTTTCATTTCATATTAATAAAATACCCAAATAATCTTATATGTTTTTTTAGAAATGTTTATTTATATATAGGCTGCCTATAAATGAAGAATTAATTTATGTCACTACAAATCTTGGAAACAAAAAGCCCATAAACACACAAAAAAAATAGATCCTGTCTGATTTTTTTTTATTTTTTTTTAAGGTGCGATATAAAAAAGCCTCTAGCCGTGATCCTCAAATACCTATGCTCTGATCTAGGTAATATAATTGACAGTTAAATGAGCATGAATAATCGAATTGATTGTATTACTAAAAAAAATAGTGTCGGACAACCGTCCGGAATCGTGACAACTTGTGCCTTTCACTTTTTATGTCTGTCTCTCTCGCTCTTAGGCGGGCTAACCATGCCGCGTGCCTCTCACTCGCTCTTATTGTGAGCGCATAACGTGAGCGGAGCGTAACGCAGTTTCTTGAAGTGTCACCCGGCAAACCAATTTATAAGACGTTGTCACGTCAAAAGGCACTTTGTTACAAGAATGGCTAAGTTCTTTTTAAACCCCTTTTTTTAAGAATATTGTATTTTGCACATATTCGTTCCGTCTTGGATACGGTAGCTCTATTTGGTCACCTCTGCACAAAATTCATAAGGATAGGATAGATAAATTACAGAAGAAATTCATAAAAATACTTAATTACCGTACTAAAGCAAAAACCAAAACGTGTTACACTGCTAGATGTGCCGACATCAATCTAGTGTCTCTTGAGTAACGACGAACTTTGTTAGATATGACTTTATGATTTGACATTATTAATGGTTACTTGGACTGTCCGGAACTGCTGGCAGATATAAAGTTCCGAGCCTCAACGAGGCGCACGCGTCAAACCAATATTCAATATTATCTCGATTGATAAATACCTACAACACCGTTTTTACGAAGCACCCCTTTTGGACCAAACAAACTTTTAAGTCTTAATCTCAAGTAACGCTTATTAAATGTATATTAAATATATATATATTTATTTGCATAGATAAAATATATGCGTCTTATATATTGCTGTATATGTGTAAATTTGTGTTTTGTATATGTACGTATGTATTTATATGTATATTTATAAGCATAATTATTAATTATTGCACTTACAAATGTGCACAATATTAAACCACTGTTAATGTATAATTCAGAGGTCAATCTTTGCATTTTTAAATAACTGAAACACGAAATCATTTAGGTAAAGATTGTGATAACCTATAATTCGCTTTTTTATTGTCTAAGATTTTAATGTAATATTTTCATTAATTTATAAGCTGGTTGATTTTCCAAATAAACTAAAAAAAAAACGAACCCAAGCGCCATTCCTGTGCAAAACGGTCGCTGATGATTATGACCGAGGAAGAAGTACCGGATGACCAAGAAAATGTGCCATAAGTGCAAAATACCACTTTATTTGGAGCTTTATTTTGCCAGAATTGCTCAAATGAATGCCTAATTAAATTTTAAGGTAGATATGTGATTTTAAGCTTCGGTTTTATTTTTTAAAGTAGGTATTCATAAAATTAAAGTAGTTTTAGGTTTTATTGATTTTTTCATTAATTTTAGCGTGTGCTGCAGACCCTAGTGTCTAGTACCAGGATTAATAAACAAAACTAAAAAGTTTTTTGTTCTTATTTCCAACAAAATCGAAAAATCGCAAATCTTAATAAAATCAATGGCGGTAAATAATCTGGTTTTCCGCACCGACTACCGTATTAAAAATAGGTCGCAGTGGTACTGCTAACCACCATGTCCATATAAAAGTAAAGTTCAAACTAAACAAATTAACTTAAAAATTATTTCAAATATTATTTTCTTAAAGTTATTTCAATAAAACTTATAATAATAAACTAAAAATATCGATCCTTAAAAAAACATTTAATATCGCTTAAGCAGGTGCTTTTAACATACACATTCGCTTGTAACGCAAACAGGTGCATATTTAATCATCAATCACTCTTAAGATACAACCTAATTCTAAGGTGGAATTACGCATTATCAATTATAAACTCGATCTTAATATTTCTTATACAAACTGTAAACTCAATAGCATTTAACTATATATATATTTCGCCAATCAAAATACGTTATGATCATATTTTTATTTATTGCACGCCTCATAAGCGGAGCGGTGAGGTAGTGCTCTACTCTCGACATGTCAAAAAACCCAGTCTTTCGAAACTTAAATGACGTTTTTTTTTTAATATAACACTTACAGGATAATATGAGTGCACTAATATGAAGTTAAATAATCTGTCTAGCACATATGGTACATTTTATAAACAATTAATTTGTTTAATATAATAAATAATAACATTAAAACTAATCATTCTTGGACGTCCGTGAGTCTGTGTTTATGTGACCATGTATGTGGCAGAGAAATTGATCGAAAAATTCATCTTACCGGAATACTTTTGTTTTAAATATATAAAGTATTACACTGTGCTGATTCCAAGTTAATATTAGCGTTCTAAGTACTGTGGTTTAATTATAATTTATAAAAAAATAATATACCACTGTATACTGTATATCTGGATATATATTTTTTATTTTTATTTTATAGTATATTTTTTCCTCAACTTATTTGTTATTTTATATTAAAAAACTTGAGTTTTTGTTTTAGATTTTTTTTTTAATGTGAATGACCGCTATGAGGCGTCCACTTTTGGATTTTCCAAATTTTTTATATTCTTTATTGAACACTAAAAGTGTACAAATAGATGGACTTAATGCTAACAGCACTTTCTACCATTCAACCTACAAATGTTCAAGAAAAAGTGTCGGTAGGTGCAAAGAAAAAAGATATTTACATATATACCTGCGTATAATTTACATTATATACTTAACTACATAAATTCATACATACATACAAACGTACATACACATACATAAACATACACATATACCTATACATATTATACATATATTATTATATGTATAGCTTACGGATGAATATGCGTTTAGCAACTTTAATAAATATTGATATATGATAAGAACGCGTTTTGAGTAGCGAAATGTTTATAGTTAAAGATCATTTCGTGTAACGCTGTTTATATAAAAAATTAAGTCAGATTCGTCTTGAGAACACAATGTCACTTGAAAAGATTAACAATTTTATATTAAAACCACAACAAATTAGTTCTTTACACTTGCGCTATTCCACTTCAGAAATTTTTAATGATAATAAATACCTATTTAACATATATATCCTAAGCACTAAAATAATAAATATATATAGATAATAATATAACTTTCTCCAAAATTAAACTTTAAGAGCAATTTTGTATGGAAATGCAAACCTTTATACAGTCCTATAGCAAAATAACAATATTCTGTACCACAAGTAAGAACATTAGTTTGTACTCACATAATGCAGGTATTGCTGTAGGTAAAAAAAAATTATTAACAATATGATAAAAGGATACATTTCTTGAAAGAAATCGAGGCTGGGCGGTTGCAAGATGTCTAACGCCGACAGTACCTGCAAAAATAGCATTATAGATAGAGATATCAATAATTTTTTTTAAAATTATAAACTATTTGTTTATTGCTGGCGTATATTTGTCTATGTCAGATCCTGTAAATCATGACGGTGGATCCAAGTGTAAGGAGACCATGACTTAAAAAAAACAAATACAACACAGAAAAACAGAAAAAAATAATTTAAGAGGCGCAGCCTAATAAAACTGCCTTTCGAATATCATGGCGTTTATTAAAACATAGCGTTTTATTCTCGAAACAGTCATATGTCGAAAACCAGGCAGGTAAAACCGGTGGCGTCTGTTAGACAGATATAATAAAGAAAAACAGACTGTTATATCGATAACGATGCAATTTGTAGTCCTTCCGACGCACATGTATCATACATAGTCGACGACGACGTATCGGTTATTGCGACTGTGCCGACTCGGCTACTATTACTGATTTATTTGACGTCGGATTAGTGACGACATTCGACGCAGATGTCGCTACGTAGATACGATATAAAATGTCGCGGAACAAATGTGGGAAATCACTGGCATTTCGGCGAAACCCAAACGTTTGTTCACTTGCTTCAATAGGTTATTATTGATTATTTTCGATCAACTAAAATATAAAGGCATCAGTTACAAAAAGACTGTTTGATTTTTTCACATCTCTTGCAATACTTATCAGTGCCAGACAGTGACAAGGTAATAGTACGTTAGTTACCAGTTTTTAAGAAACATTGGATAGAATTAAAAATATTTACATTTTCAATACCTACAAATGCTGATTTACAAATTTCTTTTACTAGATTATTATTATTAGTTTTATGAAGAAAATTACAAAAAAAAATGTGTAAACAGGTCAATTCACTTATACGGTAATGTGTTCATATTTTTAAAGACACTGAATGTTTTTTATTTTCATCAAAATGGGTCCGATATGTGATAAGATTTTCGTCACATGGGATAATCGTACTTGTAAACTTTAATCACTATCACTTATTACGACTAAAATTCAATGTCGTGCAAAGTCAGACTGTAGTCTAGTACCTACCTATCTAGCGCCGCCAAAAGATATTCTTTATTTTCTCTTTTTACAAAAGAGATTTCAAAAATGTAACAAATCAATTATTTAAAACTTAGTATAAGCCTTTTTTACAACTTTATGTATTGTATCTGGATTGTATCTGTGAGTTGTAGATGGCATTTCTGCTAAAAAATGGCCACTTTTAGCAGATCTACAACTCACAGGTACAGTAACAAAAATATTACAAATCAATTTTATTTTGAACTAGTTATAAGCTTTTTGAGAATTTCAGAAGGAACATCGTTTCTAGAATGTATCTGTGAGTTGTAGATTTAGCGATTTGGATTTTCGGACCTATTTATAATAAATAACTTCCCTCTAGAGAAGTTAAAATTATCAAGGGAATGTCGCCGCCGCTGCCGCCCCGGGCTGCTGCCTGTTATATATCTACGTCCTATACTGTCAGTCTTCCCTCAATCCAGTCCTGACTTACTTCTAATAGTTTTTCAGGAACTGGCAATACGGTTATATTATTCCGTGTCTGGTCTTTTGTGTTATACCGCTTCCCACTTTAAAGTTGGCTTTTTAACACCTATGGGACATCTTCTCGTATAAAGCCATCTTAGTCCAGTTTAGAAGCAGTGTTCTAGCGACAGGTTCACCCTCTGTCACACAGGGCTAAAGGGGTAGGTAAAAAGAGGCTGTGCTCCATATTATAATGTGGGTGTGTTTCCAGCCGCTAGTTACCTCATTCTGGGAATAAAAATCGTGAAAATATACAAACATATATACCCACATACATACATTCTATCAAATTTAATTCTTATCCATTTATATATAGTAGTTACGAAGTAAAAATATCCTTTTCCCACTTCCAGGTAGTATAGAAGAAGAATATAGCTTATAATATGACGACTTACGACTTCACAGTGACAGCAAGGCTGCGCTCAGAATCTGCGTGTGTACCAATAACAAACACTATTGTGCGAGCTATTCACGGAAAAAAATGAAAATACTCTATTAAGTATTTGACTGCTCAATATAATTGCTCATGACTAGTCGGCTTTACACGGTACCACGTCGAATTACTATCTCGTCAGCTCCGATTCCTTAGTTTGTATGCAAATCGTGTTTATACGAGCCACAGCGGAATATTGCCTCGCGAAATGTAAACAATACATTGTTCGGTAAAGTAATGCTCAGGAATTTATTGAGGGGCGGAGTAAATCGAGCACACAGTTTAATAACTCATTTATCGTTTCTACGATTTTAACAGAACTAATATCTAGTTTAACCCTGAACATCTACTTTATATGTGAGTGTGAGTTAACGCCCTACGAGAGCGGCCAGAAAGTTCTGTAATACTAACGATGATGCCTATGCAAATGTACTAAAAATCATTACACAATTTCATATACATTACTAGAAGATATATATATGTTTTAAATTTTTGCATGTAATTTAACATATTTATCGATTTGTAGTCACATTTTTTGACTTTTCGCCCAACGCCCATAGTCAATGCACTTGATAACAAACAATTCTAATTATTTAACCAACTTTCATTACAAGCAAATGCAATACACGCCATAAAAATTTGCAGAAGTGTTGAAACAATTGTCACTTCCAGATTTTTTTAGCATTAAATACAATAAATAAAATTCAGTAAGGTAATGCACTAGATAAAAGCAAGTTTTATAACAAATTATTGCTTCAATCCTTCAGATGCTATAGTTTTGCTACAAAATTTGCACAAAAACGTCGTATTTACGCCTATCTACCCTATATTTTATCCTTAAGTAACGACGGCACAGATGAAGAAATAGGTAACTTCACTACGTATGTAACCAAATAAATCACTTCCTATAAAAACTTTAATACCTACAGCTTTAACACCCTACTCTTTCACATTGCCGACAGCTGGGTGCGAAAATAAAAGAGTAATAAAGAGAAAAATAACTGTGAAGCTGAAAATTTTCATAACAAATACAATAATATATACTTGACTTTATAATCGAGACTCGACACACAGAATAGTGTAACTTTGCAGTCTTAAAAAGCCAGTATGTAAAGTATACGTACGTTTTCATGTTTGAAGAAGCACAGCATCTTAAGTTCCCGGAAGACACGTTTTGAGGAGACGAGCGACTGGAAAACGTTGGGCAGTTTTTTGAGGGCGACACGCCGGCCGTCCCGAGGGTCCGTCACAGCCCTGCAGACAAACAGAAAAATAAATTATTGTTTATGTTTCTATACTATAGTAATAAGGACTTTCCGTTTATATTCTAAAGAATTTCTATTTGCATTTTTAACTCAACTATAGATATTGATCATGATTCTATCAAACCACTGGAGAAAAATATATTATATAAAAGTTTATTCAGGTAATTTTAGATCAAAAACGACACGAACGAGAGTTACGTCTGTACATTTTTTGCTTGGTATATTGGTTTTTGACAAATATTAAATAAAGTCAAGCCAAGTAATACCTGTACCTATCTGTATCCTCAAAATTTAATGTGGATGTTGCAGGTTCAAGTCCTTGCTCGAGGTTAATCTTTTGACTGCATCTTTGCTATGAAAATATTTTTTACATTGATGATGTAAGCATAGATATGGCATGTATGATATATTTTCTTCGAAGACATAACCTTCAGGGAGTCATAAACGAAGAAAGTATGTATATTTATGTTGTATTTCTAAATTATATGAAGAATTGTCTATTTGTAAGATTGATGTACTAGGACTTTATAAATCACTAGGAGTTGTTTATCCTCAGAATTATATGTATAACCATTTCCAAATTTAAGAACAAGGAAAATTTAAGCGACATCGAATTAAAAAATATACTAAACGAATACTTGCTTGCAACACTTACCTATAGAAAATGATTACAAACCGACATATCTATATGAATATTTAGAGATCTTGAAAACATAAAGCTATAAAACACACAACATACATTCTATGTACACCTACCACTATTTCAAAATACATGATTCGATTTGTAGTAAATAATACTGCTATTACAACTACACCAACAATAACATAATACACACCGTGGGCCATGTATTCAGTAAATATTCAAAGTTAAAATTAACATAACATTGTCACCGGGAACTTTCGACTTGAACTTTCCTAACTTTAAAAGCGATAAAACTAACTTTATCTCCAATCTGTTTGTAAATAAAGTTTTATCTGTCACAGTAACAACTAGTAATAAGTTACTGGAAAATAAATACAAATTCTAAACGCTGTATTCATTCGTTTCGAAGGAAACTGAAAGGCAATAATAATAAAATTCGTTTTAATAAATATGACGGCCTTTATATACCTGTTTTACGATCGGAGGTTGTATATTACAATATTACAGTTCGTTCAACAGCTACAAGGAAAATTACATCCTAAATACCTCTGTAGTATACGTATTTTTTTAGTAATATTCCATTAATAAACAAGCTTTTTTGAGTCCTTGGATTTAAAAAGCCTAAAGAATAATAATATATGTCTTCCTAATAAAAGTAAAAAACGATTAACGTAGTTATGGCGTGTACAAGGTATAAGCTAATCAGATATTTTTTTTAAAAACTTCATTACATACTACGTTAAATAAAAAAACATTTACATATTTTTAGGGTTCCGTACCTAAAAAGGAACCCTTATAGGATCACTTTGTCTGTCTGCCTGACAAGACCCTTTCACCCAAGAACGCGTAAAGGTATCATGTTGAAATTAAAATAATATACTTAAGTCTACAGCCACTTAAAATAGTAAAAAAATACGACCATATTTCGGCATTAACAAATAAATCAAAACCTATGTGGTACTTCCCGTTGTCCTAAAATCATGAAATTTGACACGAAGGCAGGTCTTACATCACAACTATAGAAAAAAACCCGAAATTCGTTAATTTTTAGTTATAACACATTAAAAAAATATGCCTGTCTGTCTGACAAGACTTTTTTCTAAAAAGAACGCGTGGAGATATCAAGTTGAAATTAATATCAGATACTAAATTCTACGTTCACTTAAAGTTTTGCCAGCGGCTCCGACCACCCTAAATTTGGTTATCAGCGTGGGATTCTTACGTCAGCTACTTAATTATACTAATGAAGTTTGCTATAGCAAGCTATAGTTCGTTTAAGCTCAATTATAGTTATTCCCGTGGGAAATTGTGATTTTTCGGGATAAAAATTATCCTATGTTTAAAGCTGCTTATAATCGCAAGCTGAAAATAGCAGCTATATATCGCTACGTGTGACAGACGCTTAAGAGTTACCATATTACTACGAAGACATAGCAAAACTAAAATGACACGTTTTCACAATGTTTACCTAATAATCTGCTAAAATAGATAATTTGCCTATTTCACAGCAGTTAGGTATTCAGAACTCGAGCGGCAACTTGGCTTAGTCAGTAACACTTTGGCGATATTGCTTAAGAGAAATCAGGGCAACATCTACAATATAACCCACGTAAACTCAGCCAATACCATCATTACAACCTTTCAATTCTAGTTGGTCTTTCAATAAATATATTAGTATAGTAATAAATATACTCACTATAGAAAAGAGCGAAACTTTTGTTACGTACAGAAACAGAACCCCTAAGTAGGTATATGTATCCTATTGGTATCCTCGTCTTACCGGGGGGTTTTCAAACCTCTTGATAAATTCCAAAAGCCCCTACCTAAAGCCACGCAGGGCTTTACTATCGCCGCGTTCGAGGGGCGCTGTAAAAGGAGCTTAAAAACGCAATTCCTGCTGAATGGATCCATTTTGCAAATGCAAACATATAATAACGCACCTTATTTATTGAATGACATTGATCCTTGTTATGCGTAATATGCATTATTTAATGCGACCCTTTACATTTTCTTTAGTGTGATCCTTATTTAGTAGTGATTTTGTTTGCCAGGGCTATATGTATCAATCAGCTCATAACGAGCACAAGCTCCAAGTTAAAAGTAGTACATATTGTATTATGGTTAAAAAATAATGCTATTTTCAAAACATTTATTGTAATTCGCTTCGTTAATATACATACTATACTGCTGTATACAAAGAAACATTCCTATTATAGCCTTCTTTCAAACATTGAAGCAACCTCGTACCTTCTTAATATTTCAATAATTAATTTATTAGGTACTTAAAATATTATTATGGTCTTGTGTTTTTATGAGTTGATTTCCTTAATAAAAACTGTAATATAAAGTTCTTCATCAGCTCAATTCTGCAGAACTAAACATGTTAACAAACGAACAAGGCCACTATTAGTTTTGACGATTTGAAATTATTCTTTCCTGCCCTTTTTTTTATTATTTTTTAACAGTTTATTTTCTATTTGTTAAATTTAAAGCTATTCAGCTGTGAAAGCCACTTTAAGCCCCTTGGTGAGCGTGAGGGTAACGACCGAAGCTCGCTCGACCCGGGGCAGCCAGCGCCACTCCAACCGGAGCTCAAATTAGGGATGTCTGATTGATCGCTCGATTACTTCACTGTTGTTCACTAATTCACATTTAGCTAAATGCTATGTTTTCTATAAATTGAACCATAAACTTTCTTATCATCGCGTTAAAATTTATCTAAGTACAGTGCAACAAACTTTTTACTTTCCCAGTGTAGGATCACTAGTGTCGTGTTAGTTCACTCCATTTTAAAATGGAAATGGTTGTTTTAATATTTGACGGTTTAGAAAATTTTGTTCAACTGTACAAGACTGCACAGATTGACTAACAGAAAAGAAATAAATATAGTTTTTGTATTTTTAGTAAAATGTTTTTAAATATTTCAAATCTTCGTTAAAATAAACACCGATGATTGATGCAGTTTTATACATTGCGTTCCAGAACGCTGTGGGTTTTTAATTACTCAACTTAAAAAGTCAAATTATTTACACTGCCATAAATCCGGTTAATATTAACTTTTTTATAAAATATGTATATATAGTCTTTTTTTATGTAAAACGGTTTAAAAATTAACTTTACGATTATAACTCCACAGGGCGTAAAAGGTAATTAGAACGTAACCTAGATTAACAAAGTGTACAATGAGCATAATACTAATCATCATGTCTGTCTGTTTATACACCCGATTTGCTCATCAAAATACACTTGTACTTGACAGCCACAGTTTCAATTTAAAACAGTGTAAATAAGGTATTAAAAAAATCAGTAATAGTCATTAAATTTTAAATAAAAATAAGTTCGGTAGCAAGTATTGCACGGGCAACTTCTCTTAAGAGTATTTTTTTTATATAATACGCGAAAAAAAATATACCACCGCTGGACCGATTTTCACACTCTGTTCAGATCTAAGTCATGACGTGGCGTAGCGATTGATATGGTCACGAGGGGCAAAAAAGCTAACATACACACACACTTTAAAAAGTAATGGCAAACTATTCTCCCGGTCTCAAAACGTAAAGAAAACGCAATTTTAGCGATTTCCATTTTCAGACCTAATAGGTATAATAACTTCCCTCAAAAGAAGTTAATAAAATGTCACATAAACACATGACATATCACGAGTATATTGCAACAACGATCGTTATATCGCAACAACGATCAGCCTAAATAATTAACTGGCCCAAAGATTAACAACACTATAATAATAAAATTACCAACATAAACAATAAACACGTTAAAAAAGAAAACATTGAACGCGAGCCATTTTCTCACTCCACACTAATTGTAAATTCCAAGGGTCGTTTGTGACTCTGAGTCATACGAAGGACTTTGCTCTGACCTTACAGCGGTATAGCTGCGTGTTGATGTGAAAATAGTTTATTTTCCTTTGTTTGAGATAGGTAATTTAACAAGCGTTCCTGAAAATAATGGACATTATAATATTCATAAAACTACCTCAATATTTTTATAACATCATTATTTTATATATGAAGCAAGCTCGGAAGACAAATGCATTACATATTATCGTTGAAAGAATATATTGAAATTGGTTATCGTCTTTAGATTTTATTACTTTTCTACGCAAAAACTGAAAATTATTTGCATATATTTTCATTTAATTTTTACTATAGAATAGTTTAAAAATCATATTTTAAATTAGCTTCCTGCGGACCAGCTAGGTACTACCTATCTATGTTAGTAGGTATTTTCTAAACGATTCTTAAACTACTAGCAAACCAATTAAAACAGTGCCTCTGTCATTAGCAAAACAAGATAAAATTGTACATTACTGCCGCGGCCCGCAAGCGCAGCGTAACCGAGCGATAGTGAGTATGCGGGTTAAGACGTAGCCGAGGCACGCATCACAGAGTCCGATTATGCTCAGTTGTGGCCAAGACTTGTATAGTGCTTCCCTCAAACATGCGTGTAAAATACTAATTATATAGACAACTGTATTGACGATAATAAATATAATTTTAGGTAATTATGGCGCCAATTCACCGCGTTTAAATGTCGATTTCTTATTTTCTTTATAAACTTAATTAAATGGCGCGTTTTTGTTGTGCCAGTCCGAAATTTAACTAAACTTAATGAGTTATCTCTTTAGTTATCAATGTTCGGGTATAAAAAAGTTCGTTTAATTTTCAAATTTTATAATTGACCGCTCTCGAGCGCTTGACTGGTCTGCTAAAATATTGCGGTTCGCTCTCTGATACTGTAGTGCATCCAAAAGAAGCTTCTGCAAGATATGGTCGCATATCGTAGAATATTTTAGAAAAGGTTATTTATTAACGTGAGTGAACGTGAACAATATGTTTCAATTGAAAATTAATGTTAGGGGCCGTCCATTAATCACGCAAAAATCACGAAATATCACAATGGGGGTGTAGTAAGATATCACGTGTATTTTAAGATTTTTTGTAGGTACTAAAAAATACACAAAAAGTAAAAACGCAGGCATACCTATAAGCAGATATAACATAGACATTCATGTCAATGGTATGAAAGGAAATGAAGAAGACAGATGGTTGGTTAAACTATCTAATCAGAATTCCATAAAGGGCCCATAGCAGACTAGTCATAACTCGCAAGTACACTAATAAGCAACTACAAGAGCCTTATACAGCTTAATTACAGACACGAAACACTGTTAAGCAAACATTACGAAATTTACAGCCTGCTGTACCATATATTATAGTGCATGTCTTCATTTAGCGGTAGTTAAAAAGGAAACTTAATTAATATACACACACTTCTTTATATTACAAAATCGTTTCGTGGATTGACGTAGATGGTAGTGTCAATTGTAACTTTACGGTTGCTCAACGTTTCTTTCCAGAAAACTTGGAGACAATATGAATAAATTAACCAAGAGAAGCTAAATAAACAATGACTCCCATTGTATTTGTAACAAAAACGAAACGCTTACTCTAAAAGAGGTGAACAGTAAGTAATAACAGTGTTTTCTTACATCAAATATACAGTACCGTATGACAAAGGAATGATTAATAAGCGAGGTCAAACTAAATCTGAAACTTTCGGTTTTGCTAAACCAAATCAAAAAATAAACTTCAACAACTCTATATGAATGAAACACATAATAAAAAGTTGTATGTCGCGACATAAAATAAAATGTGTAATCATAAAATAATTTTGTTTTTTGTAATATTTTTGTTTTAGAGAACTTTAGTAATCTAGGTACTAGTTTGCTTCTAAAAATACTAACTGCACATCAAACATGCACATTTTTTTTTATAACTTACTAGCTGTCCCGGCGAACGTTGTTCCGCTGCCGTCCCTCTGTACCCGGCGAAAGTTGGTTATTACCTATAGTGCCCGAGTCCGGCTCGCACTTGACATATCGAGATAAAAACTATCCTATCTTTTAAGTTGGATCAAATAACAGATATTTACGAAGTTTGATCAAAATCGGTTCAGTAGTTTAGGAGTCCATTGAGGACAAACATTGTGACACGAGATTTATATATATTAAGACTAGTTATATACCTAGTTACAGGAAAGGTATAGTGTGAGTAAAGCGTTGCCGTTATTTAAGGCGCATATAAGGCCTAATAAACAAAGCCATAGATACTTTTAATTTTCTCTGAGTACAAAGCAAATTTTTCAAAAAAACACATATGAAAAAAATATAGTTAGAGGCAGGGCTGAGCTTCTTAGAGTGTTTTTGGTATTGTTTGTAGAATATGTCTGAGTATTTCGATTCCCATTGCTAAAAATAGCCCTTTCAAAACCCTTGGCCCTAATAGGCGCTTTAGGGATCTGCGTATCACAAATGAAACCGCGGAAAAATAAACGTACCCTAAAATAAAAGAAGATAGGGAGGAGCATTCCTTGGTAAAGTTACGTACGCAGTTGGGCGGGGCGGGCGGTGCGTCTCGCTGAAACTTTAGTTTCCGGCTCGTAATCAGCTCGCCGCAAACCTACTCTCCCCAACACCCTCACAGTCTCCCCCTATCATTCCTTATAATATGACAATGAGTTACTTTTTCTGAGCGTCCGCCGCCGTCGTGCTAATTACCTACCTATTCATTAGTACTATACTATTTCCTGCGGCTCTGTAGGTAAAGTTATATAATAGGGTTAGTTTACAAGGACTACGATATCCCTCCCTTAGCTTTGTACAGTAAAATAACCTACTACCTACATACATTTGAAATAATGTAGCTTTATGAAACAGTAAACTTTCGAAATCGGACAAGTTTGTTAACTATTATTAGGTAGATAGGTTTATTATCGGGACGAATTGCTATAATAATTATTCAGAATTAAAAATATACTTTCAACTAATAAAATGCTTATTCAATAATATTTTTTAGTTTGTTTTTGAGATATGTTATGTTCGGTTATTAGTAACGGTTGGGCATGGAACCCTAATAAAATGTTTACCCCTTCAACCGCATCATTTAGGAATAATTTTGGCACTGTGATTGATATTTATGTTACTTAGTTTTCTAATAAAGTTAAAGTTTAAACTTTAAACCATTATCTATACGTATAAATAAAATTGAAGTGTCTGTTTGTAATTCTGAAATAACCGTTTTTTACTACATGTATATATATACGGTACATACACCAAAAAAACATTTTTTGTCTGTCTGTTTGTTCCGGCAAATCTCTGAAATGGCTAGACCGATTTTGACGAGACTTTTATTGGCAGGTAGCTGATGCAATAAGGAGTAACTTAGGCTACGTTTATTTTAGAAAAATTATTTTATTTTAGACAAATAAAGTAATGTTGCAATGTTTAAGTACTGTCCAGTACCGCGCGCAGCACACGCGCATGCCACTGGGCCGTCACGCCGGCGTCGGGCGCCTCCCACCTACGAATCAATATCAGAAATACTACCTGTCGCGCGGGCTCAGAAAGAAAAAAAATTGAAAATAAATAAAAATGCAAACACTAAATAAACGAATTAATTTTTTTATTAAATTCCACGCGGACGAAGTCGCGGGTACAGCTTTTGTCAATAAAAATATAACTTAATTTGGAATAAGTAAAAATAAAATAAAACTAAGTAGGTATCATAATAAAAAAAAAACTAAAAAATTAAAGAATCGACTCTTAGGCGGAACGAAGTTCGCCGGGTCAGCTAGTTAGGTTTATAACCGCGGTGAATGGCTATAAAAATTATACAAAATCTAAAATATATTTCCACCAAAAAAAATATGGACTCAAAATTTATTTTTCAACACCTCGCACTTGTTGAACAAGGGAATCAACAAAAATACTAAACATTGATATTTTCGGTATTTCTCTTTTGAAATTTCCATTCCACATTCATATATCCAAATCGAAAAAAAAAAAAAAAAAACCTTTCACAAACGGCGATTAGTCGATTTTATTGAACAAAAGAGTAATAAAACTACCTATTCAAATAAAAATGTAGACTCAATCAATCGGCGGGCGCTGAAACAGCGCCGACAAATAAACAAATGGTGAGTAAACAAGTAAAGCGTATATTCCATAAAAGCCGACGGAAAGCGTAACGTGCAGGAAAACAAGCAAAACGGCAAGGAAGCTCGAGTGTGGGCAGAAAGCTCGATATAGAACTGTGTCAATGTCAGCCGTTTTCACATTTTTTGTTCGGCTTGGTGTTTTTCGGTGCCTCATTCAAAAACGCTGACCAATTTACGTTGAAATATATGTAGGGTATATTGCAACCGAAATTTGTTATAACCAAATTTTCCTCTCATCATTCACTTCTAATTTGTTACTTACGTATTGCTTGTGTCCTGTTAAGAATTGACAAAAATAAAAAGTTTTCAGCAAAAAATCAAAACAAAAAAATACTGGGTGACTGACGGAAAATCAAAAATGAATCCTTTCAGTCTTACTCTCTCAGCTCCAAAAAGAAGTCAGTAAATAATTTTAAGTCAGCGCATTTTGCCGTCAAATAAAGTTTGATTTTTTTCTTTAAAGTTATTTTTTGTTGATTATTATTTGTTTGGAGCCGACTCAAAACATTTCAGTTTTTTTTTTCGTTAAGTTCATTTTTTGTTAAAAAGTTATTTTTTGTAGGTAACGGGTAGGCCTGCAAAACTGCTACTCGAATATGAATAAGGCAGTAAAGCCTTAAGGCCTTAACAGGACAAGTAGAGTTTTAAGGCTGAAACTAAAGGTGAAGCCACTAATAATACGAATCCAGTAATGGCCTTAATGGACTTGTATACATAAAAAACATACATATATGTACAGCTGCTCGCTCTAATTACTTCAATACATTCGGATTGATAACATCCACCTTTTCATTTTTGTCGGTTAAAAAGAGAAAAATAAAAAAAATCTTATTTCTATTTATTAAAATAGTCATCAAGTTTTAAATGTAGGTACCTATTTAAGATTTGGTGTCCAAAACATAATCAGTCAATCTGCTCACAGACAGAGACAAGATAATCTCTTTTGTATCCTTTGACATTTTAGTCCTACATATAAATGAATAGCAAATAAAACCGTATTATTTATGAGAACAATATCTTGCAGAGAAAAGGTGTTTTCGCAATGTTTAGTTGATTTATGTACCGTAAAACAACATATCCAAATACAAAAACGCGTAAGACACAATTACCTAAAATAAAAATACAAGTAACATTGCACTGGGAGTAAGAAAGTTAAACGGTCATGTGAGAGTCAAACACATACGCAGATAGTGTGTGCTGAGACAAATATCTGGTTTTTTTTATCAGCAGAGATTTCTGTAACATAATTCGTATTTGCGTAAACACAATTGAGTGAAGAATACTTAAGGGCATGACGTAGCACCATACATGATTGCATATTCCTAACTCTTTAAAAAAAGGTACTTTACAAAAACAAAATCATCTTTCATATTTCGCTAAATTCGTTTATTAAACCTGCGTAACTTATGATTATGTTTTAGTTTTACCTACCTATATAAACTCGATGTTTATTTCTCTTTAATGTAATCGTAACTTCAAAATGAATTACCTACGATATTTCAGAAATGTGACATTCAAAAAACAATAGGCTACACCAGTGATATGGACCTCGGCGGTATCCGCATCCGCCTAATCTTTTTCTGGACTTTTTGTTGAATTAATGTAAGCGCCCTGTCAGGTGTGACGTGACCAGCCAAGTTCACGCTACCCAAAACCCAGAAACGATCGTTGCACAGGCCCTACAGAGCGTCATCTATTTTAGTACACGCACACGATATAGGTTAGGTACGCGCATGACTAACACATATATTTATATTTAGCAAGCAGCGAAGGTACACGACCCGCCCAGCGCGGCGCAGCGGCAGCGCCCTGGTGCCATTGTCCTATCGCCCGAATCAATGCTCCGATTTCTTGCACGAATTCTGATCCCCAATACGAGAATTTAACAACTGCTTTAATCAATTAAATCTTTGTACATGCACATTTATAATAAAGTATTGTTTATGGCCTTTATATTGCTATGTAAACCTCCATTAAGATTCGATTCCCAGTTTTTTTTTTGGTTATTTACAACCAACCCTGTCCCCTGTCGGTCTAGGCACAGGAAAAAATGTTACGTTGAATGATATTAACTGTCAACTAATAATGATAAACTAGCAAAACATGCCACAACTCATTCAAAACAAAGCCTGAAGTAAACTGTGTTTACAAAACGATGCAGGACCAAGTGCTATATTTTCGTCAAACCAACCATGAAAAAGAAACTCTAAAATAGAAATATCGGGCTTTCAAATCACAACTAGGTCATACTAACTAAAAGTATAATATACTCCTGTCCAATACTGAATTATTTATATACCTAAGACTTATGGGCCATAAAGCGTCTAACCGTATCCGCATCACGAACAGTGTTGCAGCTATGGACTCACCACTAGTCAAGCAGGCAACGAAGAAACTGTGTACATTATGATGTGGGTGTGTATCGAGCTATCGAGCCACTTGTCACTTCTGTCTGTGATGAAAACCGTAAGTTATACATATAAAGTAAGACGCGTTACAAGTAAAAAAACGATTCAAAATGAACTCACTTGACCTGCCGCCCAGAAAGCATGCATGCATGCATATGCAAATGTTGCAAGCAACGACTTGTGCTCAATCGATATATATAGCAATCGATATAGCAATAGCTTCACCGACAATGAATCAAAGCAAAAAATTTGATGGAAAAATAAACATTACTTTCCAGTAACACGATAGGTTTCTTCAGTTAACTTATGTTTGGTACATGAATAAAATCATGTACCAAACATAAGTTAGGATTTTCATCAGTCAGACTTGTACCTCGGTAGCTCAGTGGTAGAGCACTTACACGGAATGTAAAGGTCGCAGGTTCAAGTCCTGGCTCGAGGTTAATCTTTTGACTGCATCTTTGATATGAAAATATTTATTTATATTGATGATATTATAGCCATGGATATGGCATGTATAATGTATTTTCTTCTAAGACTCTAACCTTCAGGGAGTCATAAACAAAGAGAGATTATTTCTATGTATGTATATTTATATTGTATTTCTTACTTCAATGAAGATTTTGTGTGTTTATAAGATTGATGTACTAGGACTTTATAAGTCACTTGGAGTTGTACATGAATAAAAAAATTAAAGTGTTATTGAGCTAGAGTAATGGTTCTAGGTTTTCTTTTTTTTTATCTGCTTAGTAATAAAAACTGTACTATGTGGTCTTACCTACTAGAAATATAAGCAACACTGACCCATTATATAAGACAATTCCATACGCGTAAAAGCAATATATAACTAAGATTTCTTTAAGGTATTTTGTTTTAAGGTAAGTTTCTACTTAGCTCTTAGTTTATTTCACGATCATCAATAACCCTCTACCTACAGAATTACATAAATCTTAGCTCGCGAAGAAAACGTGATGCTCACTTTGCCGTAAATTATATTACAGAGTACAACTGTTTTCTCCGATACTATCTTATAGAAATTATAATATAGGCAGTCCTTAAAATTAAAAGTTCATAGTACCTAAGTTAGCAAGGCCAAGGTGTTATTTGAATCTGCTCAGTAGATCCTAATAAATTTTTATAATCGTATTTTACGGTATATAGACCAAACCCTAGAAAACATAAAAACTAAATTAGAGTATTATCTTTAGTAAAATTTCACCATACTTCGACCCATTTTTACTTCATGTTCTGGCAAAGGTTCTACGTGCTATTTGTTTACAAATTTAAAAATAAAAAATTGACTTAGTTATGATCCCTGATGAAATGAATTTTTTAATAGAACTAAAGTCATCAAAAGGAAACTAGCTTATCACTGAAATAAGCTATAGCCGCACTACTCACGCATGCGCTTTGTATCACATATCGCGTCATCCTTGTTTACTGCCAAGTAACACTGGCTCTTAAATTGACGATGACCAAAAACATTCCATATCAACACCATAATATTTATACATATATACATAATCATATACAAAATATAAGATAGTTAAGCGAAATTTTCCCCGAATTTTGAGTCGGTTTTTTGTCTATAATTGAGAAGTTGTTAGGATCGTACACCGATAACCGAATTTAGGCCGGGTGGAATCGCGGGCAAAAGCTAGTATTATATTGTAGCTAACTGGCTGTGACCTCATTCTGTCGCTCTGTGGGGCTTCTCGCGTTCTAGCGAGTGACACACATCAGCCTACGCCACTTGTGTGATGGGTGACACACATTTCAGAAGCAAGCTTATTATAAGTAGCACGAAACATTCGACAAAGGTCGCCCTTGCCGTACTCAGCAGTCTGTCTAAAAGGTTAGTTGAAATCGGTATACACGTGTTCTCATTAACGTTCGTTGGTTGCTTTCTGTGAATACAAACTGCGAATTGAAAGTTCGGAAGCGCGTTCAGAGATAATTACTCGTGCCAACCTGATGGTAGGTAGTACTTATAATTATTCTGGGCTAATGGGAAGCTTGATAGCAAATTTAAAAAAAAGTATTCAGGGGTGTTATGCCAGAATCGTAACGATAAAAAAGCACTACCACCATAAATTAACGCTTTTCTTAGTTTTTATATAAGTTAAAAATAAAACGGGATTAAACGCGTCGATATTTGGCAAAATACTTTCTTTAGTTTAAATTAAAGTGATTAACTCATCATTACAATATTTTAGAAGGTAAACATGAGGAGAATTTTCCTTAGTATTTTATCGATGTAAAAAACTGAAGACCTGCCCTTGGTCCCAGACATATGAATAATCGTTTTACTATTAAAGTCCAAGACCAAATATTTAACCGAGGAATAAAAAAGGATGAGGTTCTCAAATCCATTGTATATATTATGAATGTTTGAGCATAAATAACTGTGTACACAGTAGTCGGGTTTTAAACTACACAGTTGGCGCAATTTTCAAACTGGTAGTTTTTGAAATTATTTTTTCACGGGATAAATAATAAAATGAAACTTAACCGAGTCCTTATAGCAATCAAATCGAGTGACGTTTAATGTCAATTTTATGCACTATTTCCACCAACTGCAAAAACCCTCGCCAGTTTATGTCTTAAATCGATCAAGCACACAGCCAGCATCATTACCTACACTCCTAACAAGTATTGCGACAATCATCTGTAAACTCGAGCGTGCTCGTGAGTTGCACGTCACTTTGGTGACGTAGATGACGTTGCGGCACGTCACACGCTCAGCTGATCGCATCGGCCATGCCGCGGCGCGCCGTAAACAAATCATAGTAAAACTTCTCCCACGCCTCGGAACACTATCACACATTAGATGGAACACGTCACGCGTCGACGAACGATACAGACGCGATCTATTCAATGCAAATTGTTGATTTTTTTTTTGGGTTTTATTAGCTTTATTAATGTCGTATGTACTTGACAACTAATTTAAAAAATATTTAACGGGTTAAGGCATAAGATTTTTAATAAGACGAGATATTATTTCCACGGAGTTATTACTTTCATACGTCATGCATTAAGGACGGAGGGAATTTATATTAATGATGAATGAATGATGGCCACGTAAACAAGAATTCGAGAAGACAAATATACTATTTTCTTTCCTGAAATCAGTCCCCGCATATTATTGCAGAACGTCTAAAATTGGGTATCTAGATCACGTCTTTATGCACGTTAGATACCAACTTAACTCTTATAATGCTTGGCAAAATCAAAGGTAATTGACGCGTTGGGAGGAAAGTCTTGGCTTAGGAACATACGAACGGAATAAACGGGCATCGTCAGCGAAGATATCCAAAGTTCATAACCTAAAAGGGGCTTAAAGTTTGTATGGACATTAGTAGTGCAATCCATATAAAATATTTGGCATTTCGATTGCAGTGTAAGATGACGTGTTTCACCGTCTTTTGAAAGTGATCTGCAATACCGGTGTAAAAAGGAATGGATTTGATGTTAGTGAGTAGTGAAATTTCGACATTTTTATAGGTAAAACCATAAATTTGTTCTAGTATTTTTTTCTGAGGGGTGTATTCCGGAAATATTTAGGGTGTCTGCGTAAAAATTTAAAAGATTTCTTTTAAAACTCTAGTTCCATATAAGTTCTATATCACAGAGAAGTTTCAATGGTCAACAAATCAAAATAAGACAAAAGTTGACGGGCAGGTACACCAATTGACCTAAATGCAGGCGCCCTAAAAACCATCTGCCAAAAATATTTCACACCGTGTTGTTTATTTTCTTCAGCACAAATCGAGATAGGCTATTTCCGTCGAAAACAAGTTACTGCGAAAATACTATATAATTATAGAGTTTTTTTTTAAAGTCTTAAGATAAGTAATTATGAGACCATGTTAGACAAGTAACTTTGTTAGTGACCTACTTTACTTTATCATTCTGTGCAAGAAAAAAAACACTACTTACAACGGCTCGATTCCGTAAAATGACATAACAATTCTCGTTTGAAATCCATAGAAATAAGATGTACATTGCGCATTTGAAATTACGTATGAAATTAATCGATTGTGGCGAAACCGCAATGTATATCTTATTTCTTTCAAAAAAGGTTAGCAATCTTTTTACGGAATCGACCCGCGGATATTGCCCGCTTCTGACTGCAATTACTTTTTTTGTGCAGTCCAACGCACTTGTCAATTTGTTCGTCTTCAAACATAATTTTAAAATAAGACTTAAATAGACATAAAAGGAAAGACGCAATGAATTAGGAATAGTGACACTGTGAAAAGTTTAAAAACTCGTGATAAAACGAAGAGGAATTTTATCATCCACGCACACGTTGTTCTACTACGCATTCAGATAATAACTTTCGACAGTTATCTACTTCATGGTGAATTTTAAAGCGATTTGTTAGAAACAGATAGCAAGGGCCAAATAACTCAATCAAATGATCAATTAATTACTTTACATCGTCTTGAATAATTTTTTTATTGGACAGGGAATATTGTTTGAGCAAATGTAACTAAGACATTATTATAATGTAGCAAGAAAACAAAGCATTATTTCTTGATCTATGTGCGACATAATATGCACGTCTAAATTAAATTATCCCGGCGTATATCGCGTGTGAATACCTACCTACTTAAACATTTTGTCATAAAATAAATCTCTGGAATGTCTCAACGTATCGATATTTTGTGTGAACCTACATTTAAAAAAAAAATCCAACCATAGCGTGTTTGATTAAGACAGCATAATCTTGCGTAATGCTGCAAGTTAACTTTAATCGATCTGTATACACTCGTATAATTAGATATTAAACTTCACAAGGTAAGTTCAGGTCGTTTGATTCTTAATTATTATTTTGTTACTAAAGGTCATGTGGCGCAAAGGCATCAAATTATGAAATTTAATAGTATGTTGTATGCCATCATAATCATCACAAAACGCTATACACGCCACTGCCATGGACTTAAAGAATAAAATACAGTAACCCAACGAATCGTCTGACAACATTTTACTTTTCTTTGCCGATAAAGTCTACCATTTTAGGGATTCGTTTTAAATATAATGGTTTTTTTTTACAATAGACCGGTATTCATAAGAAGCAGCAAGATGTTCGTATTGTCAATAATATTACCTTCCATTATATATTAATGTCCATAGAAAAATGCGGTGCTATGGGGTGATTTTATCAAAAGTTCGCTATAGGGTGATTTTATCATAAGTTTTCTACGGGGTGATATTCCATAGTTGCAGATTCAAACTAGAATCTGGTTACATAGAGGTTAGAATATTTAAAATGCGAAAATGGCAGATTCGCAAGTTTTCCGTGAAGATATTACAGCAAACATTCAAAGTTTGTATAAAAGAAGAGTGTGTATTATTTTTGCCTAGCATTATTACAGGCATTTCAAAACGCACAAATATAACTCAACATGTAAGTGGGCATGTGAAGCGGGTTCCCTGGAGTCACGTACCGGTACGTCAGGCCCGGCCGGTACAAACGAGATTACCGGCTTATATGCAAAGCGGCCGCCTGTCCGGCCTTTTGTAAAGGCATTGCATTAATTAGCTTTGTGCAAATGTTTAATCGCTCAAGTCATTAATAAACGGGGCACCTCTCGGCGCGGTTTCGTTACTCGTTCTATTTTACATTTTGACGGAAAAAGCTATGTTTTTTAACGATGTGATGTGAGTCGAATTCGGGAGTTTGTTGATACTCTCAAAATCTCTTGTATATATCATATATATATATATTAGTAAATTTATTTATATGTTACATATTTTAGTACTTATATATAACTGGTTAGTTATACATCAATAATAATATCACGTTGAGATAATAACAGTAAGGTATTAGGTATTTATAATTTTAACTGACTTCAAAAAGGAGGAGGTTTTCAATTCGTCAGAATCTCTTTTTTTATGTATTTTCCCCGATTACTCGAAGACGCCTGGGCCGATTCGAGAATATATTTTTTAATTTAGAAGGGTATCCTTACCAGGTAGTCCCATATTAATGTAATGAATATAAAATTTACACTTTTTGACAAAAAAAAATAATATATTTTGATTTGGATTTGGAACTGGTTTTTTGTTGATGAATACAAAAAAAATTGTTACGAGTATGGATATTTTTAGTGTACGAGTAGAACGGCGATTTGTCACTCAAAATTAATAAATAAAAACTTTATAACAAAAAAAAACAACCGGCTTCAAAAAGATGCACTAAAAAGGTAAAAATAATATCTTATATCCAAAAATCTGATCTGAATTAAAGTTTGAAGTTGGTGTCTATGTACCTAACTGTTTACAAACCACTTCACTTGCTTGACACTAACTTTAAACTGTAATTCAGATCAGATTTTTGGAAATAATTACCTTTTTAGTGCATCTTTTTGAAGCCGGTTGTTTTTTTTGTTTAAAAGTTTTGAAGTTAGTTTTTAGAATATTGCTAGTATTATTTTAATAAAAGTAGATGCATGTATGTATAAAATTATAAAATGTTAATTTAACATTGTAGTATTAATGACTAATAAAATTATTATCTTAGGAGCAAAAAAAGTTCAAAACAAGTTATTAAGAATGCAAAATAATATAAAGTATTTATTTACCAAGGGATATAATTTAGCTTGACGTGGGAACTCTTGTTGGGGTATAATACCATGTCACTTTTCCGCCCATAAACTATATTTCTGCATAAAATTAGGGGTGAATGGTGTCAGAACCACGGCAGCTTAACTTTGGAGACTCCTGAATTTGATGCCGCGATTAAATGTATAAGAGAAACCGGCTTAATGCCAGTCAGACTAGCGCACCGAGGGTTCCGTACCATTAGGTTATGCACAGAACCAGACTAGCTCTGGACCGGTTTTTAATAATAAAACCCGCATAACCCATATTTTGTAAAAACAATCGCTTGAAAGATAAGCCTTTTTCAAGGTCTGACAGTCAGATAGACCGACAGACAAGCAGCCAGAACGTCGACATATAGTGTAAGCTTAGTTATAGGGCTCCATTTGCAGGCACCCTTTGGGTACAGAACTCTAAAAAGTTTATTTTATTTTATGACACTTCTTGCGGAGCTTCTCCTCTTTGAAGATCTCAGAGGACATATACATACCTAATCTGCGTGTCGCAACTTTTAACTTGTTTAAACACCCTAGCTTCAGATTCAAGACATTTCTGTGCGGAAGAGGGACAAACTAACTGACACACTTCCGCAATTATAATATTAGTATGGATTTTATACCTAACCTACTTATATGATATACATATTATATAAATAAGTAAACTGTTTTTGAAAATCTACGAAATAAAAATTTCCAATTGACAGTCATTGAGTGTTTTTTTCAAGTGATAAAGCTAGACATCGTTTTAGAGGTAAAAAACTATTTTTAAATCAATTTTAATATATTTTTGTCGACAAAATGGAGGTTATTCGTATTCTCACACCTTCAGCAAGTAGCTTACCGTCAACAGTTTCCGCTTAAGCCATGCCGCCAGCTACCGGTTTCATTAAAGTTTTTGGCCACACCACACAAGACTTGCAAAGCCGGTCGAGACGGTGCCGACCATTTTATTTGCATTTAGATCTTTACGCCGATATTTTCTACGTAACTTTATCGTAAATTTTTAGAATTCAGAGGTTTCGAGATATTTTTTTTTTGTTTTTTTTATATCGAGAAAATATTTTTATATAGCACGCTGGAGAGTGTGAGTACTCGACAGGATGGTGTGATACTGTACAGAGGAGGTGCCACGCTAGAGTGAGAAAATCCTCATCAGGTTATGGCGTAATACTGTACAGGCTGTACAGTTGCGTCACCGGAGAGGAGCTGTAGGAACAAGGAATCGCTAAAGTGCTGCGATAGGTCCTGATAAGGCTCTGAGATGCGAAGCGAGGAAGGAGTAGAGACCTGCTGCGGAAGGTGTGTCAAATGTTCAGCTCGGGGTCACCAATGTGGAGGGACGGTACAGAGGATATCTTCTGCCAGGCGAGGTATTATGCCTGGGGACCGCATATTATTATTATCTCCATAACGCACATTATTTATTTATATTTTTTTTAAAGATTTTCACCAGATTCATCCAGAAGACTGGACGACACTGGTCGTGCAAAAATATATGTATTTTGAATTTATTCAATGGAGAAATTAACATTAGGGTCTTCAACAACAACTTATGACCGTATATTTAGATAATGTTTCATTTTTGTCAAAAACAGGTATGCTTACAAACTTTTGGACGGTAGTGTAGGTAACTGGTAGGTTCTAATATATAGTATTACTTTCTGAGTGAATCAGGTGCTCGCTCACATAGAATAAAATTCTAAATAAAAGTGATTTGGATTTAAAGAGTTCTAAATCCCCATATTTTCTCTAGATATGAAATTCAAAAACAGTTAATATGTACAAATGTAATATTTCCGATAAGAATTAAACCCCTGGTTGATTTCATAGGGTTTAATTTATTAAGTATATTATCATAATTTAGTATGAATCATTATAATATTGTCGACTATAAATAAAACATGAAATAAAGTTTAAATTTTCTTTTTACTATTATTTTTTCCGTCAATAAAATTAAGCATAGTATTTTCAGTTTCAATATGTGCACTTTATGAACACTCACACTGTATAGTACAGCTTTTCGCTGTATTCTCACTAATATGTTCATCATGTTTCTTCGTTACGCCATATCAACACCATGTCATCACATACAGTACGGACCATAAAAAAACAGATTTCGCTTTCCAGTTGTTGGTTTTTTTAATTTTTAATGATTTGGCGTACAACGTTCAACCAAACAGTGAGACTCACTAATTACCATGTTCCTTTGATTTACGTATCCCAAGGACATTCGCTTATTTTTTAACAACGACTATTATCTTTACTATTTTTATATTTTTTCTATTCTCATTAAAAATAAAACTGGAGGCTCACGTCAAGCGATAACAAAAAATATAGTGAATGAACTACGTTTCTCTTATGTTGCCTGCCTCGTGTATGTATGATGACTTTTAAACGTATGCAAACGCATGCAGACATTAAAAATATTTGTTTGCGAAAACGGCTAACTCAGAATAGAAAATGTTTTAGAGAAATCTTTTACAAAGATAATAGATTTGTCAAACTGCACTGTAGCTGTAGAGAACATGCTAGGACGTAATTAAAGTAATTATTAATATCACATTAACACAGAAAACAATATGTTAGTATACCTACTTACAAAACTATCCGAATTGCGGTAAACAAAAATGTCACTTAATAACTATGTGGTAAAACTTATCGAAAGCTATACATATTTCTGTGACGTATGGCTCTATTAAGAATTTTTTGAAACTCTGTTAGCCAGTGCGTCGTTAAATATACTGACTGAACTGAATTTTTCTGCGCTTCAGGATTTTACACAATAGAAATTTATTATCACTGCTACACTTTTAATAAAGACTTTATTTATAAAGACGTCAGAATTAAAGATGACAAATAGGAAAATATTAAATCGATACCACCGATGAAACCATGTAAACATGTCAGAAAATGAATTGAAATATAATATTTACATATATACAGAAATATGGCGTTCAGCCGTATTTCTACGGAACTGATAACATTCATTCAAATTTTTCAGGTGTTGTTTAGAAGTTCCGGTTAGAATTACTTACAATTTTCCATTTCAACGCAAGAATTTAATTATAGTCCTTCTTTAACTCCTGTTGTTTTAGCGCTAATAAGGTAAAATGGAGTGTAAGTGAGAAAGTTTTATTTGTTACACGACGAAGCTTACTTTTAAAAGCTCTAACTTTCAGTCATTAATTAGATCTTACTTTGTAAGCACCAAGTAATATCTAGATATGCCCTCTATCCGTCCTAAAGTTACGACCTATACGAGACTAAGACCAGGCAACACGATATCTGGCATCTCCGACAGTCCTTGTGCGGTTATCGCAGTCTGGGCTCAGAGCCGCGCACACCACCCGTCTTCGGCTTAGGGGGATTGCGTGCCGCAAACAAAGAAATTGCGGAGATAAGGGGACGGAGCGAACCGAAGTACGAAAGTCCGCAGATTAAACGCACGGACAAACATCAGTCCGTGGTACTCGTCCCTTATATCCTGATATAAAAATGTAATCAGACAGCGTAAACGAAAAATATTGTTTGTACTACGTCGATGTAAAAATTAACGAAGTAGGTAAATGGTGACACACCTGATTAATAGATATTATTTAGACAATGCACATGGCTATTATACTATGACTAGTTATGGTTGTTTAGATTATGACTACTATAATAGATGTACGAAATAAATTATATTTTCAATCAATATGCCTTATCTGCAATAGGTCAACCCTAATTGACTGTATATGTTTCCGTATATTATTTATAATGTAAATAATATATGTAAGTATATTGTTTGTACATATAAACTTATGTAATCTAAAGAAATTATTTTAAATCTTAGTACACCACCCACGGCTTTCTTCCATTATTTCTGCTTTAGCATGCTATAACTGAATTTTTAACCGTGATATGTCACTTTAAACGTTCGTTAGAACGACTGTGCAGGTCATAAAACGCTTATCTTAGCGCTAATGTGCTAGTTGGGTATCTTCTATACTTCTTCTTTACCTAATTGTAAAAGTTTCGCAATCCGCAACCCAATGTCTTTTTAGGTAGGGGGGTTTAGGCTAGGCAGGCAGGCCTACAATTAAAAAATAAATAAGTAATATTGTTATTAGAATGCTTAATCATATAATTGTGAGTAATACTTCAGTTTAATTCATTTATATAATTCAATAATTTTATGTATACATATTTTATTCTCTTTTGCTAGCCTTATCCCATTTCTTTAACAGTTGACTTAACATAAGACTAAAGACGAAAGTACTGGACGGTTCTCTCTTATTGCCTGGGTACCAAGAGTAAGAGAACTGTCGAATAACGAGTCCATTACTTAATATAATAATAAAATAGAGCATCGCTGATTTTATGTCCCCACTGTTCAGGGGACAAAAACATGGAAGTGTGCGTATAGTGGTCACGGCTTGTTTGAAGCTCACTTACTATCTTTCTTTATATTATGTCATTGCCAAGAATTTAAACCGCTTGTAAGCATGTAGCAAGACCTACGTATGACTGCTTTCATCAGACACCAGCCAGGACCAACGGTTTAACATGCCATTCAAACCACGGCGGAGCTTAAGAAAATGGTCACCCATCCAATAACCATTCGCGGCAAACATTATTTAATTTCCTGCCAATAATTCATTTTCGCGTACACTTCTTTTACACGGAAGTTGAAATAATAGAACAGAGCCATGTCGTGACCAAAGTATGGTCACGGCACAGTACGGCCGGACGCTCCAAGTCCAGTCCTAAGATTTCATCGTGCAAACGCAAGCGTGCCCGTATCGCCATTGTGTGTAAATCCGGCCTAGTGCGTCGACCTAAACGAATTTATTGTGTACGTGCCGCTCAAAATATTATTTTTGAGTATAACTAGTGCTATACGAGTGCTTTTAACAAATCTCTTAAGATTTCTGTTTTCTTCGAATACTTCTGTAGACCCCGCAGGATAGGGATGTGGAGAAAAGTTTACTAGTGTGTGCGCACTGCGGAATTATTAGTGTAACTTATAGTGACACAAGACTGTCATAATCATGACAGTTAGGGTGTCGTTTTGCATTTAAATTATAGGGCCCTATTTAAAGGGTAACATTGTTACATAGATAGGAATAAATTTGCAACTGTAGTATAATCCTATTAAAGGTACAAGTGTTAAACCAAAACGTATTTCGCTTTACTTCCCAAAGACTCATATGTTATTAACAAAAAAAAGCCTACAAAACTATATAATGTCTGTTTCCGATTTATCATTTAATAGCAGTGTTTACAGATGAATGTTTAGGTATATATTAATGTACGTTGTTGGCTTTCGATTTCATTGGCGATTAATTAGTGATTTATTAGTTAATTTACTAACAAGTCGTTAACAGGACGTATACGTCAGGAGCAGTAACTGACAAATTTACAGATTCAACTGAGAAAATTTTCAATAAAATAAAATAACTAAAATAAATAAATAAAATTGGAAAACTTGCTTTCAGTCAATTTATATATCGTTGCATCAAACTATTGCTAATGATAAGTTTAAAGTTTTGTTAATTTGTTGAGATAGGCTCTTGCCTTTAACTTAGCGTTCCATTTATCTATCTGAGGTTGTGTTACTATCGGTACTTCAACTTTAGCTCGTTTGGAATATCGTAATACTATGATGATGGGCAAGTATAAGTAGGCACTTTACAGCATGACCTGATACAGTCTTGTCCATTTTTAATTTTTTTCACCATTGTCAACTTAAGTACTATCTATGTGCCTTTCTAAGCTGTAGCTCAATTTCAGTGCTATACATTAGCTACAGTTGATGACAGCATGACCCGGTTCTTTCTTGGCCACTTTTGGATTTATCTCGTTATTGCTACTTTGATTAGTATTTATATGCCAAATTTAAGAACTCTAGAATAGCGGCTGTACCCTAGATTTTCGATATATGAATCAGTAAGTTAGTCAGTAAGTGAGTCTAAAATCTTGATATTTTGCCTCTCATACCATGGAAACTATTCCACTTACGACTTGTCAAATTTGAAGTAGAGTCATTGGTAACTTTCACTTTTAATTGTAAGAGAACACACGCTCTTTAATTATTTTAATACTTTGAAAGGGGTGAGTATGTAGCCACTGGTAACCAGCTTAAGGAGTTCGTGATCCAATAACAAAGGAGCTTCATCTATAGAGAACGATAGCGAAAGTTAAGCACCGTTGCGCGTTGTCAGTCATTAGATGGTCGACCGCCTGGCGAAAATTTTCTGAGCTGTTCCGTGCTCCAGGGGCACGTTAAACCGTCGGACCTATCTGCTGGCATATAACAGCAGTCAAAGGCATTATGGACGGCTACTAATCAAAACCTAGCTTGGCAAATTCGCGCTGGGCCCAAGCCTTCTTTGTCTTCCTCTTTCTAAGAAGAGGTCTATGCCACTGCAATGAGAACACACAACGACTATATAAGGCGACTCCTGCATGAGATTTTAAACCGTGAAAATTTATACACACATAGTAGGTACTCGTATAACCATTCAGTGAGTCACAATCCTGACTTCCAAAGCTGAGTCAACTAGGGGAAATCACGCAGCCGGGGTGGCTCAGGGAGGCTGTGGGGGCGCATACTTCTTTCTCTACGCGACGTTTTAGCGAGCAAGCCACAAGGGGCAAGGATTCCGTAAAGTAGAAATGCCTAGTTGCTTTATCTACGAATTATTTCTACTACAGCAGCAGTGTTAGAATCTACATCAACTAAATCTCATAGAGCAAACAAACACAGGACAAGTCGTAATACAAATAAATATACTGTAAAACACTTTATCTACAACAAACATACATTCCTATACATGCTAAAACTTTTTAATTCTACAGTTAATAATTATGTTTTCAAATAGTTACACTATTAAGTGTACAGATATACCTAGTGTATCTATCTTCCTATTGCTGACATGATTACAACAAAGTTACGTCAATCATTATAGAGGATCTGGATGCAGTTCATGTATGGCACACGCTTAAGTACCTGCGCATTCACCGTAATTTGCATATTTATTATTGTATCCAAAATTTACTACTATATACTTTAATTTATTAACATAGCGATTGAGATTGCGTTAAACATTGTGTTAATCACTGACAAATCATTTGCAAACGGAATTCCTCTTTCAAGGGAATTGCTTTTTTATTAGTGTTAGTAAAGGTACTAGAATAAAGATAAATTAAAACAGCTACTTATGTAATGTGTATTGTATATGATTAAATGTGCCTTAATCATTGTTTAGAGGACTGTTATAATTTCACTTTTAAGTGTACTGATATACCTAGTGAACTTACCTCCTGTTGCTGACATGATTACAACAAAGTTACGTCAACCATTATAGGGGAATCTGGATGCAATTCATAATGGCACAAGCTTCAGTGCGCGTTCACTGTATATCTGTCTATTGCCGAAATTTGCATATTTACTATTGTATCAAAAATTTACTATTGTGCTTAAATATATTTACATAGCGATAAAGATTGCGTTAAACACTGTATTAATCACTGATTAATCATTTGCAAATCGAATTCCTCTTTCAAGGGAATTGCTTTTCTATTACAGTGTTAGAAGAGGTAATGGAATAAAGATAAATTAAAACAGCTGATTATTTAATGTGTATTGTAGATGATGTCATGTGCCTTAATCATTGTTTAAAGGAATGTTATAATACATTAATCATGTTGCACATACAGTAATAGAGATAATAATATAATATCGCACTTTTTTATAGCCTTTATTCATTAGGAAATTTGTCTTGTTATGATCAAAATCAATGTTAACTCATGCTAAAACTAAACATGGTAAAAGTCTACTTACACATTGGGTACAGCTAAATAAAAATGTCAAACAACAAATAAAAATGTCAAACACCAAAAGAAGACTACCAAAGAACTTCAACAGCAATATTTGGAGGTAAGCACTGGCTTACTCGAAAACAGTTTTCACTATTTAATAAAAATCAGAATTATGTTTATTTTGGTTAAAAAAAAGGGGGAAATGACGGTTTTACTGTACGCATAATCAGATCTTTCTCTTCTCCTATACCAGAAATAGAACTAAAAACACGGGAAATGTCATATATATGGCCGCTGGGTGCTACCTAAATAACAATTAAATACCTAACGCAATCTATTAAAATAATCAAAAAAAAAAGAACATTATTTTCAAGGTCGGCTGCAAAGTTCACACAGCCAAATATCATTGAAATTTTTTATTGATTTACATTTACCAACCTTTTGTCCCAAACCCAATTGAAATTTACCTAATATATTGTACCATTTTAATGATTCTGACTGATACACCCACGCGCCATCCCAGAGACCTTCACATTCGTATTGACATAGACCCACTAATTAATTAATATAATTACATTTTCTAATTTTTATTATAGTAGTATTATTAGCTATGGATGGAAGTGACAGATGCTGTCAAAGTAATAGTTTGACAACAGCTGTCACTTAAAAACCTATTGTTATTGTTTATATTTTGACTGAAGACGCTCTCAAAAGCGAAATATTTCAATAAACACTGTTTTTGTACTATGTTTTTAAATTTATATATCTCTACTTTATAAATATTATTAAAAAAAACCATATATAAAAAAATTATTGACGTTTGTTAGTCTCACAAAAACTCGAGAACGGCTAGGACCGATTTGGATAATTCTTTTTTTTTTGTGATCTTTATTGTAAGAGCAAGGTTTATATGTAAGAAAAAAAGGGCCGAGGGGTCATATTATTTTGGCTATGAACTTTTATTTCATTAGTCTTTGGCTATATAAAGTTTAATTTATTACAGACATTATGATGTGGTTGTGTATATAGCCACTGGTTACCAATGTTTCGGATTAAATACGTGAAGATTAGATTGACATAGGCACGTAAAATATGGATATAAACTATCGATAGATAAAAACAAGATATGCCCATGCTATAAAGTCGCTGTAAAACATGTTGACATCGAAATAAGCTAATAGGATTCATTCCAAACCAGTGACGAGAGTTCAACAATACAACGTAAGCTAATTTAGAAAGAGAACAATACATACTAAAGTAGCGACACGAAATTTCGATCGCAGACATATCTGGTTGTTTATATCGATAGCTAGGGGAGTACTAACTTTAGTAAAAGTTTCTTTAAACTGCACTCGTGTCATATCGATATCGCGCCTCATTACCACGAAAACGAGGTCATGGAAGCTCGTCGCTTGGCTGTTACTGTGAGTCCAAATATCACCTGGTTGACACCGGAAAGACTACTTACGGTTTTTTCTATCTATCTACTCTATACGTAGGTATATAAATTAATGAAATGGAGGTTGTTTATGATTTCAAAATTTATAGCAACCGTGGCAATACCAAATAGGATTCTGCTATTTACACCAACGCATGAATAACGGTTTTTGGGATTTTTTGTCTGCAGCACAAATTTGTGTAAATATTGTTTTAATGAAAGCTATCGGAATTGAATTTAGATCAAATTTTGGTCTGAATTGATACCTATGTATCAATAGTTTCTATTGTGGAATATAAACTTTTTCTATATTTCATTCTTGAAGCATCCCCAAGAAAAAACCTAAGAGAAATCAAAGTGCTTAAATTGCTATCTTTATACATACGTGTAACTTGTTTCCCAACTCATATCTAAATCGTGTTCGGATTACAAAAACATTTTTTCTTCAGCCAGCAGCTCGACAAAGTCATCCAATGTTGCCAGCCCAATGTTCAATAAGTCGGCCCGTATATCACGGCAAGGACATAACACGGCAAAGTACCGCACGCAACGTAAACGGCTTTACGTAACGGGATCCGGCCGGGTACAGCGCGGAATGGCAACGGACGAACGAATGGGAAGCTTAGCCTGGATAAACATCGCGCCTGATTATACTCTTCGTATTTGCAGCACTGGACTTTGATTCTGATTCATTTTTATTTTTATTTGTCTCCTAGGTATGTTCTGTACCTACCGAATTAGTTAAAAAGTAAAAGGTGCTTAAATTTCAAGTGTTTTATTACATGAAAATGTCAAAGTTCCTTAGCTTTCTAACAAGGTACAACAAGCTAGGGTATTTTCAGGATTTTCAGAAAAATCTTTGATGAAACGCTACTACGTAGTATTAAAAAATAATGGTAATAAAGCGTCAAATTTATAACTTGGATCAGAAAACATAATAAAACAATCAAATAGATATCAAATTATGTTTATTAATCTATTTAACTTACAGTCTACAATACATGTTTCATATACCCGCCTCTATTTCGTGCACAAACTCGCATTTTGTGTCTTAAGCAACTTTTTACTACGCCAGTTGTTAAACCTCTTCTTACTTCGTTTGCGGCATCAATTATTTTTTGTCGTAAAACATTTAAAAAAAATACTTCAAATTACTATAACTTAAGAACGGTGAAGTTTAGGGTACGGTGTTTCATATTCAAATCAGTCAGAAATGATGGAAACTACATCCTCTTAAAGGATATAGATCGACTTAACCTTTAACCCTGTATATATATATTTATATATAACCAAATGATGACTTTTATCGAAATATTTTTGATTTCAGATAAAAATTGTTTTGTAACGCAGTGGACATAATTTTGCTCATGGGGACTGGTAACCCAGTGGTAATTTGAGTACCAAATGAGACTTGTTTGTGACATTGAAGCCCAGTTTAGAACTAACGTAAAACTACTAGGAAAATATTTCGAGAGATCTACAATTTTGTAAAAGTGTTTATACATTTTCGTCTCTATTTAAGGCAATAAAAACTTATTTTGGCCAAAGTAACTGTTAAAAAAAGTAACAAACAAACATGATAAATTAGAATTGAAGATATGAAACGGCAATGTACACGGAGAGCTGGAACTGCTACGAAGCTGGCGCTGCTACAAAGCCTTTATTCTGAAACTCATTTAGGGCAAAGTAAAACATTTTAACGACGATAAAGATCATAATGGATAATACAGACAGAACAATAAAACTGAGAATGAAGCAAGACTCGTCGAGATACGAGAACTCTATAACATTTTGAACTCAACAGTGATTAACTTCAACAAACTGTCGCGTGTCAAGCTTCGTGGAACGTTACAGTAAAGACAAAAAATACTGATTGAAATGAATCAGTGGGTTTAATCAAAGAATCGGAAATTCATAAATACTATTAGAATCGGAAATTCATAAATACTATTAATGAATAACAGTCACAGATGAGGTTGATAAAAACTTAAGATAACAGATGTGGTATTTTACATCCAATGTAATGTAATGCCTTAGCTTTAGCAAATCCTGACGTAACGGCACTGTACGTACACGTATGACGATATTGTTGAAATGGTGAAAACAATAACCGTATTATATTACCCACATTCAATTAAAAAAAATATCAGGTTGCACTCGAAGCTCGACAAAAAAAAATCAATACAAGTATCCTGTAAAGAGAAATACAAATAAGTTGCTCAGTAAATACATTAAGACTCCTATTTGGTAACAGACTTCCTTTTGTACCGTAAAGGAAGTTTACTTTTGACTGTGAAAGGGCGCGATGGTTACTGTTTGCGTTCTGTCGATGCAGTCTGCACCCCCTCCCTCCCCGCACTTCCCTCGTTGCAGGAGCAATGACCCTCTCCAACTACCTCATTAGAACTCTTCATGTAATTAAGTTTATGGATAATAGCTAACGTACCAACTTAAATGCTGGCGGAATAACTGTTTATATCACTATCTGTTGTGGATTTATTATCATCTTGTGGCTCATCGTATAATTAAAGTAATATACGCAGTCATACATTTCTCTTGACTTAAACTAGGCCTATGGTGACCAGAAACAACGACATATGTATATGCATACGGAAAAACATCTACTTTACTATAAACTAAATATCTATTAACAGTCAGCTAGGTTTATGCAATATGTGTAATTTATGGATACTGCAAGCTTTACGAATGACGGTAAGAAACATCCACAAAAGTTAAGACACTTTTGTACGTACACTTTATTTGTAAGTATCTACACCAAACACACAAATTGTAATTTTTAGGATATTAATATTCATTAACCATATGAGACAGATAAGTAGGTAGTAGATTTAATTTAAACAAAAAATTACAGACTTACAATGAATGATTTTTTTTGTCTACTTCACACAAGGAATACTAGCAGTATTTTTTTTCTTTGGTATAAATTCAGGAGCAATTCTAATTACACTAATTCAGGCTGAAGTTCCTATAAAATACAAAAAAAAAATTCAATGTATCCTTTAACTAAAAAAAAAATGCACGATTGATAAATTACTTTGCGCTTGACAGTTAATATATGAACATGACTAAACAATATTATACTTTGACTGAACTATAATTTAAACCAAGGACTCCAAGACATGATTCACATTTATTCAATTTTAATTATTGATTTAAAGTTCAATTTAACTAAGACACTAAATTACGAATAACTTTTTTTATAATTAATCTGATAAATATGAAATGATACTTCTTTCAATAATAAATAATAAAATTCCAAGAAAAATGTTAATAACTGCGAAAAGGACACACGCCTCGAGAATTGCGACCGTCATTTGGTAATGTTATAAAAAACCACATAATAATTCGACATTATTTTGGTCATATCACACAGCGCCATCTGGTCCCAAACTAAGCAAAGCTTGTATTATGAAAACCAGACATCAGATACAAATACTTATATACTTTTTTTTCGTAAATACATACATATCATACATAAATACAAAATACACCCAGAATCAAAACAAACACAAATGTTTATCATATAAATGTTTGTCCAGTGCGGAAATCGAACCAACACCCCAGCAGCCGGCCACACTACCAACTAGGTTGCGAGGGAGTCAATAGATTCTAGACAAACTCATGCTGTAATTTTTGATGAGAAACGTCAATATAAGCTAATTCCATGAATTATTAAAAAAGGAGTTTAAATACAACTAAATTTCATTTTATCTATGGATATGTTTTAATTGACTATTGACACTGACTTGAACACCGAAGTCTCCGTCAAGGTTCCGTGCGAAACTATTAAGATAATTAGTCTGCCACGAGAATCCAGTCTCAAGCTTTCATGATTCTAGGTCAACGGGAAATAACCTATCGGTTTTTATTTGCAAATTTTAAACTATTAGCAAATGGCTGTAGTTTTTGGTTACTTTGATTTATAGGTTAATTTTTTTACAGCTTCAGGAAACCTAAGTATTAATTATTCATAACAACTTGATACCTCCAACGCGTTTCTGAGAAAATGGGTCATGACTGACAGACAGGCAATGTGTTTTTTATGTGATATAACTAGATTACATAACTCTAAAACTGCGGAGAGTAGTTACCCTATAGGTTATGACTGAATTGCGAATGTTAGGATATAAGTACTGAGAGAGATTTTTTTTATGTAATGTATAAAGTTATCTATTTTTATATATTTTTTTTTTACTTGTCCTACTTCCTTCTTGCCTTATTTTATGATTTTAGGTCGTTTATTTTCTGAGTGTAAAATATGCGCTAAAATGGCTCTATTTTTTAATTGCGTTTACCTAAGTAAAAAAAAAAGTAAAGCTTGATATTTTTACAACTTTAAGTGACCGTAGATCTTATTGTTTGATATAATTTTCAACTTAAAACCTCTAAGCGTTCCTAAGAAAAAGGCTCTTGACATGAGATACACCGACAGAGAGACAGTCCGACAGACATAAATGGACAAAAATGTGATCCTATGATGGTTCCGTTTTTTCCTTTTGAGGTACGGAACCACAAAAACAGAAAAAACCGACGGACATCAAAGTTCATTATCCTACAAAACATAACACTCGTATTAACGCTGCATTACAAATTAGCTACATTAAAGTTTGCCACATAAAAAACTTTTCTATACCTATACAATCAGTCCATTACGGCTTCTATATCATACATGTAAATAAAAGCAGAAAACTAGTTTAAATACCTAATAGGACAGATAAATCGTACAAAAACTAGTTAAAAGCAAGTAAAAGCACAGGTGGTAGCGGTGAGCACCCACGACAGCTGGCACACGACGACACCTGCCATCTGCCATCGACCCACGCACCAACCTTGTACCCTCACACACATCACTGCTGACTTCCTGCCGACTGGCAGCGACTGTGACTTTAAGAAAAAGGACCTAATTTATTTATCCATAATTATATTATTTATAGGAAATTATTAAAATAAACACTGACAATCTTTTTACAGTACCAACATAAAGATTTATTAGGCACGTTCCTTCTGAGCCGCGTTGCAATTTAATAGTAAAACCAAATTTTAGCACCAACTAACCGTTCATTCTAAGCGCATGTAATAATTTCAGCGGCGCTATTATTGTTTAAACGTAACACGTTTCGCGTCTTTTTTTTTATACAACTAAGGTAGCAAACAAGCTCACGGTCCGCCCTATGTTAAGTGGTCACATAGCCTATGGACGCTTACAACACCAGGTATACCCCTGGGCGTTGCCGAGCCTTCAAAAATCTAATAACTTCTTTCTTGAAGAACCCCATATTGTAGTCTTTACAGAAAACCTTGGCAGGGAGCTCATTCCACATCCCAAGCGTTCGCGGGAGGAAGTTTTTCCGAAACCGCACTGTACGCGACCATTTCGGTTCTAAAGTATGACACTGAATTCCCTACCGATGGCGAGCGAAGTGATGCTAGAAAGTAGACGTGGGCATCATTTCTAACAATTCCTCAGAACACACACAGGGAGGCAAAGTCTCTCCTCAGACTTATAGGCTCGAATCGGCAAGTGAGTTTGGAGTCAATTCTCACAGTCCGTCGTTGAACCGAGTCAAATAGGGCAGCAACAATACTCCATATGGGGCCGAAATTTTCAGTTTTTGACAGTTCCGTATGTTTGAGTTTTTTATTTTGATTTTTTTGTAGATAATAACAAATTTATGTTCATAATGCGAAAATAAACTTTTCTTTATAAAAACAACGATATTATTATTTTTCTTAAAGGATTCACATTTGACAGCTTTCAAAAAGTGCAAGCGCAAAATACCCACCTCCCGACATGGGTTTTTGGTAGCAGCATTTTGTAGCAAAATCGCTTAGACGAAACGCTAAAAATCAGCATTAGATTTTGCTACAAAAAGCTTGAAACACAAGCCGCTAACAATTTCTGCTAAAAAGTAGTTAGATGAAACGCCCTAATTATTATAAGAGATCATTCGACTTTAGCTGAATGTTCTTACATGAGCCCAATAATCGGCATCGCCTTTGGGCAAATATAAACCTTCAGTCGAACACTATTGTGACTTATTCTGTGACCGTACTGAAAAGATCAGAAGAAATGTTTGGTATGATAAGTTACCATAATGATGAATAATTAATAATAATAATTAATCACGCGCGTGTGATGGCCCCTGGAGTTGCATGCGTCCAGAGGCTGCGGTAACCGCTTACCATCAGGCGGACCGCAAGCTCATTTGTCACCTAAGTTAAAAAAAAATCTAGAAAAGTATGTTATCAACAATCATTCATTTCATCTTTCTATCAATATTGCGCTGCAAATAAATACAACATGAAAATCAGTTATTTTACCTAGTTTGCGTTCGCATTATCTATTATATTGAAGGTTCAATCAAGACAACATTCCCATAACAATGCACAATATCATTGTTGACAAACGCAGCGATTTCCCAAGCCAATGGCGTTATAGATTTTGAAACGGTTATTTCTCCATGTCACTGTTAACGCTACACTTCCACAACACAATTTAAACGTTTACCCTTTTTTTCTATAGTGTGAGCAATCAGTAGGTAAGTTTTGTTACTTGCATTGAAATGAGTCCCGTCTACTTATAGTTTAATATTTAGTATGTTTAAATTTCTGTTTAGTTCTTAATGTTTCTGCAGGCGGGATTTTTATTATTTATATAAACTTAAAATCCAGAAAACTATGATTTTGGCTCAAAATAAAAAATGCAGAATTAAAAACAAAGAGATTAAACTATATTCTACCGAGTGGTTTTGCATTTTGATATTTGGGTACTGTATAAGGAAGATCCGACCAGGATGCTGTGGCTCTGGGCAGGTAGGTACACGAGTATACTTGGCGCAGAAAAAATGGCAGTTGTCGATTTAGAGTGGAGACTAAGATTTGGTGGAGGGCGCTGCGCGGACGCATACTGCATGAAACGATGACCTGAAAAAGGTAGCCGGAAGGCTAGTTAAGAAAATCAGAGAACCGTGTGTGGTGGACCGTTGACTGAGAAAGGCCTATGTCTATTATTCAATAATGAACTACTGTGGGCAACAATGGTTACCTATAAGGTTAGGATCACCGCAAATTAGTGTTTTTAAGCATACGAGAACCTTCTTTTTTGTCCGAACTAGCAATTATATACTAGAAACAAAAACCGCAATGAAAGTGAGAAGGCTCCAAGGTGCTTAGCTCAACAAAATAGAACAGGCCCTGAACCGTGCGAAAGCCTGCCTGGCAGATACACGAGCGAGCGAGCGGCCCGCTATCAATCATCCATCTCACCCCACGCCCACGCTCGCGGCCCACGGCGCGGTGCGGCGCGGTCTCGCCAATATTCCCACGTCTCAGCCTCCTTCGCCAATCATAACCACATGTTACGCACTTCATACCGTACCTAACTGGGGCTTACAGAACCCAAAATAAAGCACACTCTATATCTATATCAAGTAATGTAGCTAGCTTCAAATTGATATAAGAACTTTCAAAATCAATACACACATACAAGTAAAAAATAGTACATTGTTCACCAAGGGGTGAAAGTGACTGATTACCGACGAGGGTGTAGTTTGAGGCCCGAAGCGCAACTGAAAGCCTTAAAACACACGAGGTGGGAATCGTCTTTCATCCCGAGTGATACATAGTGCTTTACACTACAAATGCGAGGATAATAAAATATAATTAATTAAAGTTTTAATTTACTTAACAAATATTAATTCACTTTTATAAACATAGATGGCGCTGATGGCCGAATAATTACAAGCTCTGGTTATGTTTTCTGTTGTTTATAGTGAGTTATTTTTTTCAAATTGTAACTGGTTAGCTTTTATAATCACAAATGGCACTGTACCAAATAAAAAGAAGCATTTTAATTGTTTTGTCAGCTTTTAAATAGAAAGTGTTTTTTTGTGTTTACTTTCTTCCCTCTAAACGGGCAAGAAAGTAATAATCTCTGCAAACACGTACTTTCAACCCTATTTTTGACTATGCATGAAGGTTTTTTCAGAGCATGAGTAGTGTTAAGGTAGTAGTAACACCAGATTCGCGACACATTGTTCCACTTGCTCCACACGGAACTCGATGTATCCTATATCGTAATAACCGCAATGACTTGAAGAATAAGGTTTTTATATAAGTCACGCGAAACCATAAAGTTTTACTACTCTTGTTAGCTATATAGCTACCAAGACGAATAGTATAAAACAATGGGAACCCAGCCGCAGCACTGACCGCTAACGCTAAGATATTGTAGATTCGATTACAAATACAATGGACCTAATGTCAATGTAATTAATTCCGATCGAAGGCACTTACAGTGCCTCAATAGAGTCACTATAATTTACAACCACAAACAACCAAGCCTCGTGATAAACTCGGCGAGATGAATTTTAATGATATGGTTTTGACCTCCCCTGCTATTCCTAACAGATATCATATTTTTATATGATAAAAAAAAAACATGTTCTCGCAAATAATTACGCTCGTCTTACCTATTTCTATTTTCGACAAGTATAAGACAAGTCGTATATTCGACAAGTAAATATAGTCTCAAACGAAAGGAAAAATATCGTTCAATACAAAAAATTATATTGAAACCTGCATATTCTATGGGCAGTATAAATAAACGTTATTTGCGCTAAACACGCTGATTTCGATGGCAGCCAGCTGTGGCAGCCATTAACCGAGAAAGGGCCGAGTTGTTGGCACGGAAATGATAAGACACAATGGATGTCGCGCCTTGTATTGATCGCAGATCTCAGTCAATTTGCAAGCGCATTACTAAGTTATGGTGTCTTGTGTTTGGTAAGAGTTCTAATAATAAAACTTGTTTGAAGATTATCCGGACTAAGTTGGTGGTATAAAAATTAATTAATTAATCCATTATTATAAAGAGAAATTAGTCTTCTTCCACTTGGATCCAGAATCACATTTTTTGGTGAACAAACTGATATTGCGTAGACCATTACCTATGTGAGGGTTTGGGGTAATAGCAGCGCTGTTGAAGCTGTGATACTGAATCTGTCAATCATGAAAAAAGCAGCAGTTGGTCCATATTCCCTCGGGATGTTATATAATAATCCCACTTTTATAGGTCACGCGCACGCATAGTTACCACACAGCTACGCCCCGATAACAATTTACTCCAAGCACCCAAAAATAATAAAACCACACATCTACATACATACATTTATCCAAAGGTTTACATAACTTTTGTGGTACACATAAACATTAGTTATTCTTATGGTACATACAACTCACCTCAGCACCCTACAGTGTAGAGTGTATTTGATTTACGTAATTTATGTTGGTTAAAAGTTATAACATTGCAATTTTTATGTTCACGTAACAATCGTACGCAATAATAGCTGATCAAGTTTAATTCGACATTATATTATATTATTCACTATTTAATACAAGCATCCGCCAGGTAAAACGCATAGGTGTATATGTACATACAAATATTTATTTTTGACTAGCAATTTTCGCGATTAGGTCCTAGTGGACTTTAGAGAAAAGAAAGCTTTCAACTGTCTATGGATTTACCTGCAAAAATTTAGGAATTGTCATACAAATTTTCATCTCCTGTTTTGCCCCCTAGGGGATGATTTTTAGAAACGGTGAAACACGTTAATCTTTATTTTCAACCTGATGGCCAAACACCGATCGACTGAGATTTCATCCTCACATCTTAGAACCTAAATGGTCACAAACAGTGCGGTTCAAAAGAGAAACTTCCTCCCACAAAAGCTTGGGTTGTGGAATGAACTTCCAGCCAAGGTTTTCTCTAAGGACTATAGTAGGGTTCATAGATCCATAGGCTGCAGTGACCGCTTTCCATCAGGCGGGCCGTAAGCTTGTTTGCCACCTTAGGGGCATAAGAAAATCTAACCCCAATTTTACCATATAAATTTTGCAAAATCCTTTCTTAGTGAAACCCTACGTCACACAGGGACGCCTTTCAAGTTTTTAGACCCAGCGGTTGTGTGTTGACATGTAATTGAAACAGTCAGTCAAGCAGTCAGCCAGTTTCTTCTTTGATATACATACATATACAGAAAAACCACATACTTGCAGGCTAAAACGACGCAAGCTGATAGTAATGCCACAGGGGGGGACGGCACAGGACCATTGGACGAATAAACAGCCGGACATGCCTAATGCGTCATCGCATCGGTACGCTAGCGACCAATCAAATAAGTTCTAAAATGCCTTTTTCCTCGAATACAAGGGTAACGAACACTCCAACAGGATGAACGACCACGAACTTGAACATTTAACTACACCACAAATAACAGCGTTAAAATACTTTACGACTAAATTCTGAGTTATAAATTATAATAAAGAAAACACGCTTTTATAAATAACTTTGTATTAGGCCGCGAAACTACATAATGTAGTACACCTTTTTAATAAATATTTGAATTTTGAAAAGACTGCCAGATCAATTATGATATGAGATTAGTTAGTTAGGTTGTCAAGTCATTCCTTAGGGGGTGTCCATTAATTACGTGAGTGGTTTATGGGGCGGAGGGGGTCTAGCTGAACCTCACTTAATCTCACGTAGAAAATCACGTTTTTTTTTTTAGAAACAGTTAAAAATTGCTATAAAAATGGGTTAAGTTAACATGTTTCTTCACTAAAATATGACTTTATCCTGCTCAATAATTTCGCGGTTATGCGAACGCCACAAAGTATTTTTTTTTTAATAAATTTAACGCAATGAAGCAGAGATTAATGTTCTTACTCTAAAAATATGCATTTCGAGAAATCTCACGTACGATTTAGGTAGGGAGTTGAGCTAAATTTCACGATCTCTTACGAAGGGTGAAGGGGGAGTCGAAAAGTCCCCAAAATCGCCTCACGTAATTAATAGACGCCCTCTTAACAAAGTCATACAATAAAAAAAAATTAGAAAATCCATAAACCCATTATAAGTTTAGGCCATTATTCGTTTGACATTATAAGCGTTTAAGTCATTGTCAACAATGCCTAAACAATATATTTAGGACACTATGCGTGTAAACGCGCCAAAAACCCGAACTGATGAAATAATTAACTATTAACGATTTATGCTAGACGCTAATCATGAACATCGTGCAAACAAACAGCTGTCCACAACTTTAAAAAAAAAAATTGTCAACAGTGCTTATTGCAGGAAAAAATTAAGCTGTTACGTACTTATTCCTATTTGAAGCGTTTTACGGAATATAATGGAGTCGATATAAATCTGTCACATAGCCATACAAATCTTTGCATAACCTTATTATATTAAAATGGTAACGGCTGTCAAATGTTGTTATGTTGTCTTGAAATAATAAAAACGATAGTACATTTTGTATTAAGGGGGGTAAGGAGAAAATTACTAACGAAAGGCTAGAAGCCAAAGGAACAAAGGCTTTTATGACTCGAGTTTGTAATTTTCGTACCGCCCGTATCACACACAATGTTTTTAAAAACAAATTTACCAAAACAGAATTGAAACGGCGGAAATAGAAGTAGAGATCACAACGACACTAACATACTTGTAATTAAAAATTGTAATTGCTCGCTTGTACATTCTAACGCGCGTAGTTTTATACATACTGATAGAATAGGCGCGTCACTACCGCCAGTGGGTTCTGTAAACACTCGCTTGCTTTGACAAAAGTAAAATTTACAAAGAAAAAGCCCGTGGGAGTAATTAAGGATTTAGCTCTCGCTTTGTCTGCACGTCATGACACTGTTTACGAGTAAGTGTGATAAAAAACAAATTACATCACGACAGCCAGTGACATAATTATTAGGTCGACCCGGGAATGTGTTGGGTATTTGCAAAGTTGACTACTTACGTACTTTAAGTACACTTATATAGATTCATTGCATTTAATCAAAACAATCTAAATACATGTATAAAGACGAAAGAATGTGAAACTAAGTTAAATTATTAAATAAAAATGTTAAGCATGGTAACTTTCATTGCCAAAGTTTTACTTAAAAGCTTTCCACACAATATACCTTATACTCTTTTACCACAACGTTTTTACAATATTAAAACCATTTACCTTTGAGCACGCCGAGTTTGTCTATGCAGCTAGGTATACAAAATTCCACCTTCTTCGAAACTATTCGCAAGCTTTGCCTTTACCTGGTATCTGGGATGCGGTTTCCTTCGTCGGCCGCCGCTATTGAAACGCCCGACCAACCGATCCCGGCCCACGACTGATCGTAAATTACGATTCGCAAGAGTCATTTATATAAATTTTACTTACGCCGCAGATTGCTCAATAGTTAACTTTTAGTTAAGGTTACGTTGTAAAGCAGATTTTAGTGTTGAAAATCAGTTTTTTTAATTGTAGACTGTAGGTTTATTTGTAACTAAAGCCTCTAACGGCCCGGTAATTAGTTTTTTGATAACTATCTTTATCGAATGATTTATATTAAAGTAATTTCAGTCATAATATGTTGTGTGTTTACTGTGATAAGGTTCTATGGTTGCGGCCTATGAATCAAATTGGTTCACTGTACCTACACACTCCTATATAATAACTAATATTATGTATTTTTTTTTATTTTTTATTATTAACACTATAATTGAAAAGAGTTTTTCTGATTTGTCATCTTGCTTCTTTATGTTGTGTGTTTACTGTGATAAGGTTCTATGGTTGCGGCCTATGAATCAAATTGGTTCACTGTACCTACACACTCCTATATAATAACTAATATTATGTATTTTTTTTTATTTTATTTTTTTTTATTAACACTATAATTGAAAAGAGTTTTTCTGATTTGTCATCTTGCTTCTTTAAGTGTTTTTAATTATTTTGATTTTTAACTTGCAAGAAGTAATTGGGAAAATCCCAAATTAGGCCTGAAAGTAATTATTTTCTCACGCCTTGAAATGATCTATCTTAATCTATATCAAATCATATAACTTTATATAAGACTATACTATTGTTTCTGTTTTTTTAGAACGACTGACGTGCCACCTATTGTCAAGGGTACGTACTAATTCAGAAACCTTACCCGACGTGTGCACAACAGCTGAAGTTCTAAAATTTCATTACAATCGGATAAAAAAACTGGTTGCCTGTAAAGTCGGTATACGGGCGAAAGTTTTACGTGACAACTTGTGCCTTTCACTTTTTATGTCTGTCTCTCTCGCTCTTAGGCGGGCTAACCATGCCGCGTGCCTCTCACTCGCTCTCATTGTGAGCGCATAACGTGAGCGGAGCGTAACGCAGTTTCTTGAAGTGTCACCCGGCAAACCAATTTATAAGACGTTGTCACGTCAAAAATGCTCGAGTCCCACTCGCCCTTGACCGATCTTTGCGAATGCTACAAAATAGAAATCATCAACATCGGTCAAGCAGTTATCAAGTGATGTTCCATCATACATGTGTAAATTGATTTTTATTTATTTTGGAACGGATTAATTTTATTGATTTTGTCTAGTTCAGTCGTTTCAAAGACGAATACATTTTACAAAACAACGTAACAAAAAGAAAAAGAAAGTGCTATAGTAAATATTTATAAATGAACATCCCTAAACATACCTACATACATATCTATACTAATACACCAAAGCTGAAGTGTTTTTTTTTTTGTTTAAACGCGCTAATTTCTGAAACTAACAGTAGAATTTGAAAAGTTCATAGCCCACTTCTAAAGGAAGGTTTAAGGCTATTTCACATCACTTCAGGAGCATACATAACAACATAACATTTTAACGTGTGTAATCCGCACTTTCATTTTTTTATCAACCTAATTTCCTCTTACTTTTTATTCGTTCTATAGAGTTTAACATTTTTTACACATTACAAAAAAAAGTGCACAATACCGCTAAAGGAGTTTTCACTTCAAAGTCAATCTTTTTATTTTGCCAATCATCCTATTATGGCGTGGCATTATGGTTTCCGTCTTACGAATTTTCGATCAACCTGACGCGAGTTTATAATTTTATCCCCATCACAAAAAAGTGCACAACGCCGCTAAAGAAGTTCGGAGAGAACCCTAAGCGAAAACGAAGTAAGATGCGACGGGGGGTGTCAGCTACGGAGAGGGCAAAACAACGTCTGCCAGATGAGCTAGTACTAACAAAAAATTTCGACTCGAAAAAAATATAAGCACCTACTAATAATAGTACATTGTTCACCAAGGGGTGAAAGTGACTGATTACCGACGAGGAAGGTTGTCTTAGCTCTTCTGGTGTTATAGAAATATCTTCGTAACTAAAATACGTAAATAAACAATCTAAGGTTAAAATAACTATTTAATTAGTTTTGTGCCATTTCGCTTTCTTTTTTTAGACGTGCGTTAATAATTTACTGTATAACACTTTCATTAAAAATAAAGCATTTTTTTCTTAAATAAACGCTATTTATTATAAGTAGGTATTATAAATCTTAATATTAATTAAAATGCAATGTAGTTTTAATTTTCAATAAAATAAATTTGTTTCTAAACCAATCATCTCGTTGTTTTTTTTTTCAGTATCGCAAAAAGGTAATATTCGAACGTTGCATTACTTTGTCTCACGTTCGCAGCAAATATCGATTTTGCCCACTGTTTTTGAACAGCAAAACCACTGGAGAGCTGAAAACTAATAAACAATCATTCAAAAGCAAGCACTATGCTTATAAAAGAGTAATTTCTTTATAGTCTGTATACTTACTTACAACGAAAACAAAGGTATTGTAAGCAAAGTACGTATAGCGCGCGCGAAGGCAGTCTTACAAGTAAGTTAAGGTAGTTATCGAGGAGAGATACGTGAGAAATTGTTACGAGCGAAGATAAAGGGGATTATTAACGTCGCCTTCTATAATGCGTCGAGAGTATTTTATGATAGCGACAAACCGTTTCTGTAACGTATTGTTTAATAAGCGTTACTGTGTTGTGATAATAACACTTTATTGTCCTCGCAGGAGGCCAAAACGCGGGTGTTGGCACTATAATATGAAATTGAATACCCTTTTCTATCATAGATTATCTAAGATTCACTGCTTTAATGGTATTCATAGTTACATTTGCCTGTAAAATTGTAACAGGCTTAATAAGACGCGTTCTAATCGAGGTTTTCTAATTATTTTGTCTGTGAGTAAAAATTTATCAGTTATTTCTTTAGCGTCCTACTTTTTTCTATTTAACATTCTTACGAGGGGGTATAAAAGTAAATTGCCCGCGATATAATTAATTTAATGTGAGTAAATCAAGACCAAATAAATAATTATTTTTATTTTTATAACGTTACATATATTTTGGCTAATATTCCATTTTAATATTACCAAGGGCTGGTATTAGCGAATTTCCAAAACAAGTAATAATATTCGAGTTATTAATATTTTGCCCTCTTAATAATTCGTACCTGTGTAGGCGATGTATACATATACTAGTAGCATATTTATGTATAATAAACTCTGATTCGGATGAAGGTAGAAACCATAGAAGGTAGGCTTTAATGATTACTGCTAGCTCTTAGTTTAGTTTAAGTAAACTTAAGTTACAACTTCTAGACTGTAGAATTATTAAAGTCTAAATTACTGACGATTATTTTAAAGTGAAATTACCTACTTTTAAATATTTAAAATTGCATAGAATGTTATAACTTATTGTTTGGTAAGTTAAAGTTGGAAAGGAAATCACTTTTTACAATAACATAAAGAACCGCCGCTGGGCGTGACTCATTCATTTGATACGATAAAAACATTTAATTTTAATCCATTCTCTATTGAACAACTGATAGAAATCCGTGTCAATCCTCAAACACGTTCGAAATTTCTGAGAATAGCTTTTCTCGAAATAGTAAAATGTGACGAATATATGATTAAGATTAAAATAATAACGCTTTCAGGGTTAAGTTTGAATATAGAGCCTAAATCGTAAGATAGCGGAGGCCTTTCGGTTGTTCCTGCAAGATAGTTGAAATATGCCCACGGCTACTTTCTACCATCGCACCGCTCGCCATCGGCAGGGAATTCATTCTCACACTTTAGAACCTAAATGGTCGCGTACAGTGCGGTTTCAGAGAAACTTCCTCCCGCGAACGCTTAAGTTGTGGAATGAGCTCCCTGCCAAGGTTTTCTGCAAGGACTACAGTATGGAGTTCTTCAAGAAAGAAGTTATTGGATTTCTGAAGGGTCGGCAACGCGCAAGTGATAACCCTGGTGTTGCAAGCGTCCATAGGCTACGGTGACCGCTTACCATCAGGCGGGCCGTAAGCTTGTTTGCCACCTTAGTGGTATTAAAAAAAAAAAAAAAAAAAAAAAAAAAAACCTACTACAGAAAACATTTTTTCATCACACTTACTTGTGAAGAGCGTCATGACGTGCAGGCAAAGCGGGTGCCGAAAGACTTTTATTACTCCCATGGGCTTTTTCTTTGTAAATTTTACTTAACTCAAAGCATAGTGCGTGTTTAAAGACCCCACGGGCCGTAATGACACGCCTATTCGCACATATGAACTACGCGCACACTACAAGCGAGCAATTACAACTTTTAACTTCAGCCAAAACTTTTAAATTTATAAATTCTCTAAATATCTCCAATGAGGATCAGTACAGTTAAAACAAATTAAATAGAATTAGTACCTATGTTGTTTTTTATAACATAAGAATGTTATATCTTTTTGAATTATTAAAATCGGACCATTACTTACACAGATATTAAATAATAAAATAACTCTTCCGTGCCGCTAAAAGCCAATGCGCCGCGATTACGTGTGACGTCATCGTACTTGAACGGACTGCGCGCTCGTGCACTCATTCACAATGCGCTCACGACTCGACGGAGCTGAGACGCGATATGTACCTGAATAAAGTGTCGATACATAACAAGAGTGTAAATTTGTGATAATTACTATAAAACCAATACCTACACATTATGAATATTAATAAAGTTGAAGCTGGTTTTGTACAAGCTCAATCAGATTACCTTCCGAAAGTGGATTCTTTTAGGTATTTGAATACCTAGGTAATCATTCGAAGTTTACCAGTGCTGAGATCCGTGGTCCAAAACTACAGAAGTAAGGTTGCACCTTATTTATCTGCCTACTAATTGTAACTGTAGTACGTTAGTTTGATAGAATCCACACCACCACTCAAGTCCGATAACTAGGTAAGTATACTAGGTATGCATTATATGTAGCCACCGGCAAGGAATTTACTCTCTATCGAGAGGATGCGAGGGGTTTGATTCTTTATCTAAGATCGAGTGGACACCAGTAGTCTTGTAACTAAATATTATCAATAAGAATGGTACCTAATAGACACCTATTCCACAAAGTGCTATCCCTATCAAAGTAAAACTTGAATAACTTGATATTTCTCTGGTGTCCAACAAGGTAAAACAGATTCGCCGATGTCTTATTAAAATTTATTGCAATAGTTCCAGTTTTTATGACAGGACTTGAGTCCATAAGCTGTATGCAGGGACGTATACAGATAGGGGGGGAAGGTTGGGATTTATCCCCCCGAATACTGACGTTACATAAACTAAATGGGAGCATAACCAGCAATTGTGTACAGAGTTCATGGTTGATTCTAAGTTTTCTAAGTTAACAACCGCGGAACAGATTATTTCCAAAATATTTTCAGATCTAAGTCATAACGTGGTATATCGATTAAAATGGTCCGTGAGCGATTTGGTCCACTAGTTCTTGAGATATCGAGGGGCAAAAAAAAGCTGACATACATACATACATACACGCACACACACATAACTCTGAACATGATTGCAAACGATTATTTAGGTTTCAAAACGTAAAGAAAACACAAATTTAGTGATTTCGATTTTTGGACCTAATATAATAACTTCTCTGAAAAGAAGCTAAGAAAAAATTAAATTAAAATTAATTAAGGTGGGCTCCCATACAACAAACGTATTTTTTTGTCGTGTTTATAGATAATGGTACGGAACCCCTTATGCGCGAGTCCGACTCGCAATTCGCCGGTTTTTATTAATCAGTGACTATAAAACCAAACTTTACTGTGAATAATGAGTATATATTGTTAGGACACCTAGGTATTTTGAGGTTTATATATTTATTCCGATTTAGTTTATTTATTACAGATCGGCACGTGAAACCTATGGAGGTGATGCTGTACAGTTAAAGCAAAAATAACGGCTGAAAATAGGATAAAAAGTAAAGCGTATTGTTGCATATTTAGGTGAGATGAAAAAGAGGACATAGTTTTGAGCTTGGATTGTCATGACTGTGCTGCCCAAAAGGGAGGCTGCAAACATAGCGTAGCGTTTGGCACGCAAAAAAGTTTTCTTGGCGTTTTAACTGTTGTGTTTGTACATTTCAGCACTATGCAATATTTATTCATGGTTACAAAGTTGAACCGTGCACAAATTGGTCACTTAATTCTTTGTTAAGTATTGAATGAAACATAAACACTGCGCGCTTTGTTACTGCCAACAGCTAACTGGCGGCCGATGAGTAAGATGACGTCACGCACTGTGCGCCGCGGCAACTCGGCGATCGACGCATTAATTTGAATACTACTAGCTCATTTTTGGTCGTATGACAAAAAAAATATACCAATATTTTTTATTTTTCAAGGACTTTAATACTACATTCAAAACTAAAAACCTCGTTGATCCTCAATGGCGGTGGCGTTCTCTACTTCTATTCCCGCTATTTTAATTATGTTTTGGTAAATTTATTTATTCACCTTATATTTTTATTTATTTATTCGCAACTGTGATGAAGAACATTCTATGTAACACGGACTGTACGGAAATTAAGGTAAAAGTATTGTACCTTTAAATTTTAATAGTGTAATGGACATTCTATCTGATGGTCAATAAATACTAAAACACGATTGGATTAACTTCAGTCGATAGTTTTTATTTTAAAGTAACCTCTGATTATATTTAAGTACATTTTCCGTTGGCATTGCAGGGCGTGTCTATGAATACGTTCAACTTATTATAGTAAATATAATGATTATTTCAAAGCTCTGAGTTTTCAGATTCTCGCTAGTTAATTTTTTTATTATTATTTAATTGATTTTGCGCCAACGTTCGCATCTTATACTTTAGTTGCATCTTTCTTTAGCACGTGAGAGCGTTTGGGAAGCAGATACGGATACGGAGCAGCCCTGCTACTGAATTAGGGCGTGGCTAACGAATTGGTAGTCGCGAAGTAGCCCCTCAAATCAGATAGAGCACGGAATTTCGATCTCCGGGAGATTGGACACATAATAAGAATATTCTTCTCTTTCAGTTCCACTTAAAGCTTAACTATTTATTTTATTACAAAAGCTCCGAAGCTCGTCCTTTGTTACCGAGCGAAACGGGATTTGTAAAGTTTTTGTCAAGATGTGTAGGGTGTCAGTCGGTGTCAAAACTAGTATTCTTTCAATCTCAGAAAATGAATTATATCCAACGCCCGTTTACCTCTGGATTAAGTGTTAACTTGTTAAGAATTATGCTATTTCACAATAAAGCGAAAGCTTTAGAATTTTGGCCAATTGATGTAGTCAGAATTCTTTCATTAAATTGTGAACCACCATGATTTAGAAAGCGGTACTTAAGTAAAACCTGGATAAAGCGGATGAATCCGCCGCTCCATGGGATAATTTGAGTTAAAATTTAATAATAATGATAATAAAAATAAAAAATTACAAAAAAAAACCGGCTTCAGAAAGATGCACTAAGAAGGTAAAAATAATTACTTATTTCCAAAAATCTGATCTGAATTACCTTTTGAAATTGGTGTCATGCAAGTGAAGGGTGTCATAAACTGTTAGGTACATAAATACCAACTTGAAACTGTAATTGAGATCAGATTTTATAAATAAATAAATAAATAGATTTATTTGCAAGAAACACGGTTACATATGATGGTTCTAAAGTATTTAAGTACAAAACATAATTAAGGCATGCAAAATTATTCTTACAATATCTTAATTTACAAAATTATCACACTTGGTTATCCACAAGCCATTGCTGCAGTCTGTATTTGTAATGATTTATTATAAGCTTTCTGATATCTTTAGGTGTCTTATTGAACACCATAATTGACGTGATGTAACATTTTTTTTGATATAGAGTGCTTTTACACGATTCTAGTTTTAATTTTGTGATATCACTTGAGCTATATTTTAATCCATCATTGGTTTTTTTATAAATATAATCATTTTTCTTTACAAAGAGACCTATTTCAAGTATGTAAACAGAAACAAGTGTCAATATCTTTAGTCTTTTAAACAAAGGTCTACATGAATGTAATGGCCCAACACCACAAATTGCTCTAATACATTTTTTTGGGCAATAAAGGTTTCGTTTAATAAAGTTGAATTGCCCCATAATAAGAGTCCATATCTCAATGCAGAAACAACATACCCGTGATATGCTGTTAGTGCAGCTTTTACAGTTGCCAGTGTTCGTAACTGTCTAAGGGCGTAAGTGAGTGAAGCACACATTCTGAATATGAGACTTCCAGTTGCAGTGTTTGTCTAAAGTTAATCCCAAGAATTTTATTTCAGAAACTTCTTCAATTTCTTCTTTGTTACAATGTATATTATAAGTTATTTTTATATATTTTTGGAAATAAGTAACTATTTTTACCTTTTTAGTGCATTATTTTGAAGCCGGTTTTTGTATTTTTTTTTTATTTGTTATCATCATTATTTTATTTAAACTGAAATTATCCCATGGAACGGTGGATTATGTTATTTTTTTTAATTTTTGCTTAGAAGTGACGTATTGCTTTTTTCTCTCGTAAACTAAAAACTCTTAACAAATTTTTATTTATACAATCATCAACACAAAACTTTCAGTTTTAAATTCACATTAATATGCGACCACTTCAGGAGCATACCCTTTCGAATAAAAAAAAGACTTTTTAAAATCAGTCTACAATTGACGAAAAAATCGGAGGACATACATAAAAAAAATATACCCTGCGAACATAGAACCTCCTCCTTTTTTGAAGTCGGTTAAAAATAGTAATACGCACCGTTTCGTGAACGAAACTTAAGGCTAAGGTATAGGCTGAATCGCATAGAAACGTAGTTTTTGAGTCAATTTTGTAGCAAAAGTAGCATAAGAAGGATTGAAAAAAATATATATTACAAAAATTGCTTGTGCATCTTATTAAGAGATTTATTTCTATTACACATATTTAATTTTACAAAAATTCTGATAGAGACTACTGTTCCAACGCTTGTATAATGTCTTAAAGCGTGTAGAGCATTTGGTTGAAATGAAAATAATTTAAATCATAAGAATTTATTATTATACTTTAGTTCTATTGACTATGCTTTATAAGTTTTAGCAAAAAGTTAAAAACAATGACTGATTTGAAAAATAAAAATTTAAGACGTCAGAATGTTAAAAATTACTTAAGAAATGCTAACTATGTAACAAATACATCTTATAGTAATTATAAGTAAATAAATATAAACATTAAACTATTTAAAGCGAAGCAATAGCGTATATTAATTCTTTGTTTGGATTCTTGATTTGAAATTCCAAGACGAAAATTCATTTCATAAATAACACGGGCCATTTTATATGTACCTTTTATTATGATTTCTTTACCCACACGGTTTCTAAGAAGACCGTCAGACAAAAGAGTACAAAACAAAGAGCGATATCCAATTCTGTTCGAGTTGCTTACGTTTTAATGTAACTCCATTATAAGCGTGCCACGTAGCCATTCCGAATGTTATACATCGGCGATACTTCGATACAAATTGAATCTCGACGTGATCGAGAATAATGGATGCTGGGTTAGTAGCGTGCGGATAGACGGAAGAAGAATGGAGGAAGTGGTTTCAGGATCTATCTCCTTCCCAGTAGACATATGTAAAATTAGTGTCTGCTTACGCAATCCAAAGCAAGCGAAATTGTCTTAGGCTACAATAAGGTACAAGTAATATTTCTGCTTATATAGATACGAAAGTAAATATCAGTCACATCACAACAGCCAAAAGTAAGATATTAAAGAAAAAAAAGGCATTTTGGCATATATTTTTGAATCATTATGATTTATCTCACGTCAAAACCCTCAAAGTAAATACGAAATCCCTATAACATTATTGACCTCTCCGTCACTCTGTCACAGGAATTTATCTTAATGTAAATGTTCAACTATCAAATTACAACTGTAAATTTGGCACGGTTATGTATGACACACCGACAAGCAATGAAAAAATTACATAAAAAATGTCATTCCTAGGGTTCCGTACCTCAAAAGGAAAAAAAGAGGAACCCTTAAAGGATCACTCTGCTGTCCGTCTGTCTGTCAAGACCCTTTTTCTCAGGGATGCGTGAAGGTATCAAGTTAAAATTAGTATCAAATACTGAGGTCTTCGGTCTCTTGAAGCTGTAAAAATCAAACTTGTAAGTCAACGCAATAAAAAAATACGGTCATTTTTGTTTTTTAACATTCACAAATAAATCAACCCCTATGGGGTACTTCTCGTCCTAGAATCATCAAATTTGACACGAAGCAAAGAATAGTATGTCTGACTGTCAGGACCCCTTTAAATTAATATCAAATACTACGGTCACTTATATTTGTACAAAAATAAAGCTTCTAAATTAATGCAATGAAAAAATATGCCTGAAATACAGTCAGTTTTGTCGCATATTGTGACACAAATAATTCAAAACCTATGGGGTACTTCCCGTTGACCTAGAATCATGAAATTTGGCAAGAAGCCAGATGTTACATAACAAATATAGGAAAAATCCAAATACTGATCATAAACCTGAGAGACTTGATCTAATAAGCCAGGCTCGTACTTATTTTTTGAAGCTTGGTAATGAGTTATTGTCAGAATTTTCAGAGTATTACAGTCCCTTCTCTCCCTTTATCTCCAACACAATAACTGTAAAATAATTCAGTTTGGTCACACATTAAATAAATAATGCAAAAATACATACGACTGGGAACCCATTGCGTGTATACCTACTGGTTGGTATGGTCTGGGGTCGAGCAACTTATCGATCGGGCGGTGAACGCACCCCAAATCCCTCGCGACAACCGCGACCCCTCGCCGAGCCCCACCGAATTCTGCTCCAGGCACACAAACAAAATAATATTTCCCGCTGTCCCAATACAATTACTCGATTATGATTTTACTGCTCAAGTTTTTTTTTCAGGGTTATTTTATTGTTTTAATTAAACGCTTGACACAAATTCAAATAGAAGTAAACACGTTATTACCTATTAATTATTTTGATACGGAGGAATGTTTTATTGATTATGTTGTAACTGTAATCTGGTCGAAAAATGTTTAAGACATTATTTATGGACTTTAGTGTTCTTAGATACTAAAAATTAAATAAAATAACGATATCTAACTTTCTTGAATATGTAGGTACGTACCTACATAGTTAATGTTTCGTACCTATTTTTTTTTTTTTTTTTAACCACAAGTCAAAACTATTTCACAAATAATTACATGTTTTAAAATCTGCAGATAGACCTAATTACGTAACACCTTTCTAGACAAGTAGGTATACTACTTGCCGTATTTTTCTCTTCTCTCCTCAGAATTAGAAAACGCCCATTCCAGATTCTATTTCCAATAGCTTCAGAACTATTAGATTAATCTTTCCTTAATTAAAAGCGATATAGCAAGTTCTTCAAATGTACCTTATTTATGTAATTTAAACTCTAGGTTCAAAATACGAAAATACCAAAACCACACATAAAATCATCAACCATGGACGCGATGCGTACAAATTCGTCCTGTGGAACTAATGACCACCACGGAGGCAGAGAGGGGCCAGCGAGCGTCGACCGACCGTCAGACGAGTCACGCTCGCCCTCCCACCACAGATAAAACTAAACATTACAGCTTTTTAATCGTAAAACACCGTCACGCTACTCACGATGTCAAAGAATTACCCTGCAGCCGGTTATCTACCAGGATTTACAGTGTAACAACGTAGAGACTTTGTTACAGACCGTAAACATTTACGGGTACGGCTACGACACGGACGCTCCACGTCGAATAGAAAAAAATCGGCCAAGTGCTAGTCGGACTCGCGCACGATGAGTTCCGTACTTATAAACGTATCTATAAAAATTCAATGTTTTTTTTTGTATATTTGAGTTGATTGAATGAAAGGTAAATGGCGGTTTACGATTTATGGCGCATTAAAAAAAAAAACTACTTCCAAGATCTCGTTTAAACCAATTTTCGGTGGAAGTTTGCATGGTAATGTACATTATAATTTTTTTTTTAGTTTTATCATTCTCTTAATTTAGAAGTTACAGGGCGGCACACACACATTTTACCACTTTGGAAGTGTCTCTCGCGCAAACTATGCAATTTAGAAAAAAATTATATTAGAAAACTTAATATCATTTTTAAAGACCTATCCATAGAATACACTACACGTATGGGTATGAAGAAAAAAAAATTTTGACTTTTAGTTCTAAGTATGGGGAACCCCCAAAATTTATTGTTTTTTTCTACTTAAGTATGAAAATCTTAATGCGGTTCACAGAATACATCCTACTTACCAAGTTTCAAAAGTATAGTTCTTATAGTTTCGGAAAAAAGTGGCTGTGACATACGGACGGACAGACAGACAGAAATGACGAATCCATAAGTGTTCCGTTTTTTGCCATTTGGCTAAAGAACCCTAAAAAGGGAATGAAATTGTTGTAAGTCCAGAATACATGCCAGTAGCTTGCATAATGGAACACTAGCTACTTGCACGAGCAAGCTAATATGTCAAATTGCATGCTTATAGCTGGCATGCAAATAGATTGCACATTTGTTTTTTTGGCAAGCAAAGTGCGGCAGGGTCGACGGGGGGCTGCAAGCAGCATATGAACATGCAAGTGTAAATGCACAGTTACGGTCATGAAAGTAGCCGCTGATTTTGCAAAGGTCTGCGCATATTAATTATTTATACGCTATACGCATACGCATTATGTCACAAGTAACAATGTAAAATTATTCAATTCTCTTCAAACGTTTTTCACTCATCATTTGACCACAATCACATCAACACATCAAACACATCAACTGGCCACATGCCTTTTTTTGGCATGCAAGGTATTCCTAATTTGATGGTATGTATATTTTAAGCTTACAGCATGAAAACAACAGATCAGGAATCAAATATAATCATTTAACTTCAAATAATAGGAAAAGACATAAAAGCTCTCTGAAACCGCAAGCTTTTTTATGCTTTCATGCTTCAGTATTTGTTTTCAAAACAAAAGCGACCCACATATTTCCATACAAAGGTTATTAGTTACCTTAAATATTCAAATACTCAAAATGCGTTTTTATAATACATATAGTATAGCTATTTACAATATTATTGCTTTACTTATTTATTTCCCGTATATACGGATTTAAATCATGTCTACAAAATTTCGTAGTGTTTTTTTGTGTTAATGTCGAAATTAGGGTCATAATGCGTTTGTATGAAGCATGCTACGTAAGCCGCCCGGGAGAAATATGTATATAGAAATTGCATAGAACTTGTCGCATTTACTTCAAAACGAAAGATACCTCATTGAATTTCTTAGCTATTTAACAAACGAAGAAAGCCGAGGCAAGCCTAGTTAAAATAAATAGTTCAAACACTGGCTGCACGGAAATGCAGTTTACATTCAAATGTACTTTTTCAACGCTAATAGTTGATGTTTTTCAGCAAGCGTCACAGCGTAAAAAGCGGAATGATATTTCCATTCCCAGTTAGCACAGTGCAGCACAGCTCCGGCACAAAAAGCTCATCCTGGGCCAGCTGCCTCGGGAGCGGTGACCTCAACGCATCTGCTCACTAGCCCGATAACCCGACTTTACACACATGCCACAAAGATTCAACAGCGTACAAATGAATAAATTTTGAAAAATCTGATAAAAACGGCAGTTTTCTATACAAACTGTGTTACTTAATATTTTTAACATAGACTCTTCGCTACTCAAAACGTGTTATTATCATAAAGCGCTTTATTGTTTTTCTGTCAGGTAGTACTGCCTCTTAAACAAAAAACTACCCTTTTTCCAATGCCAGTTGTGTATAGAATCGTGTTATAATCGTTTAGTGCTAGGCTGCAAGTATTACTTAGATTTTATTGTTCCCGCAGTTTTTGTAGAAGCGAATTCCGCAATAAGACTTAATTACATTCCTTTGGCTCGATCTCATTATAAAAAGACAATCCTATGTAACCAACAATGACTAATACAATTTAACTGTCTCTGAGGAAACCTAGTTTTGTAGACTTATTATAACGACTGGTATAATCATTAAACAGTAAAACTAAATAATAATAATACTAAAAGTATTATTTAGAACGTTTAATAGGATTTTAATGAGGCCGTAAACGCGAAAAGCAATATACTTAATAAAAATTACAAGAATCTAATAATATTGGGGCTAGGTGTAAGTTTTTTAGTAATTCTACAATTTAGGCGTTAGTACCCACATAGCTAAATACAGGGTGCTATATGCTACGTCTTTGATTTGTTACTGCCACCGGAGAAAATACGTTAGGTACTTCTTGAGGCTGCATTAACTCAGGCTGTGCTTATTGCAGAAGCAATGGCATCTCCATAGTACTACCATACATTTCAGAAGTTTATTATGCATAGGATACTTCATGTCATTATCGAATTGTAAATCAGTATATTTCTACTAACAAAAGCTTATAATACGTGATTGTCTGTCAGTAAATAACGATTTCTTTAAGAAAAAAGTTATTAGATTTTTGAAGGGTCGGCAACGCGCGAGTTATTACATGAACCGCTTACCATCAGGCGGACTGTAAGTTTGTTTGCCACCTTAGTTGTATAATAAATTTAACAAATTTTACGTAATTGCTTATCATATAAGGAGGTAAAGCTATTCTATTTATTTTTTGCTTCGCGAATTCTTATAAACCTGCTTCGGGATGCGACATTCATTATTTTAAAACCAGCTCTACTTTAAATATCAGTGTAATCAAATTTGTCAATATAGATATACCTACCTTCTACAGCTGTTTCATATATTTTATTATATTTTCTGCAAATAATATAAGAGAAACGGTCTACATCTGCATCAATCAATCACACGCAGCAGGTCACGAGTGGGCCAGGACGAGACCACGGGCTGGCTGGGTCAGTATTATTAATGACACAGCAGCCCTAACCGCACCGCACTGATCTACGAACCAGTTTAGATAGGACCAAAAAAAAACTAAAGACATTTATCAAACGAGATATTCGTATTCTAAGAACGAATGTTCATTCGGATTTATGCGTCGTCGTCTCAAAGGGAAACGGCCGAAGATTATGAGGAGATGGAATTCAATGTGTTGTATTCCTAAGTAAATGAAGTGGCTTTATAAAACTATTTTGACTCGCTGTTAGATATGTTTTGACTTAAGATTTAAATTTATTTTTATTCGGTACAATATAAAAAATATACAGTGAAACTGTAAAAATAGATTAAACTTAACGATTCCAGATCTGTTTGAAGTTGACATATGAAAATGCCTGAATGAAGAATGACCAGATGATCGAACTGACGAGTGTAACTTTTGAACTGTAACACCTCGTTTGACAGTCCTTGGAGAAAAATAGACTTAGTCTCAAAATATATAATATTCATAGTGCACTCAACACAAGTTTTTAGTTTGTATAATTATGTTTGTTCGTACTATGTTACTTGTGAAGGTATTCTGCGGAACGTAATTTGCGCAGACCTACCTTCGCTTTTACAAAAAAAAAAAAACTAAATACATTTTATACAAAGCTATCCTCAAACTCATAGACTCGCAGAATCCAGCTGTGGGGAACTGCAAGTACACTATTGAAAAGCAGAAATATATACATACCATATTTCGTTAAAAAATCAATATATATTGATAAACTAGATTATCGAACCACGTAAGCACACTAGCATCACGTATTAGTTAAAGGAACCTGAAGTCTTACCCACTCTCACATTTAGTACCTATTTATCAAACTTAGTACATACTTCTTAGTATGAAGTGAACACTACCCACCCTGAATTAAACAGATTAATGACAACTTGTAAATGAGAACCATTACTCAAGGTTTCTCAGTAACTACTGAAGACTAAAGTCAGACCAATAGCTGACACAATATGATACCCACAGATTGCCATGATACAGGAAACAAATAAGAAAAAAAAAGGCAAAAGATACATGATTACATGAACCCCTTAAGGGTGTAGCTTAGTCAGTCCCTTGTTATTATTAGGACTGAAGAAGCAGCAAGTATGTTCTTGATAAAGTATTCATTACATCAGGTAGGACCAGCTCTGCTCGTAAGTGCATGCGAGTTTCCATTGTGCGGTGCGACGCGGTGACGCCGAAACCTAACACCCTGTAACCAGATCCCAGCCAGCATACCAGTACCAAGATCCGGAACCGATAGGGCTCAAGCCGGTTCTCTATGTTATACGCAGAAAGAAACTAGCCCTGTCTGACTTGTACGATATGTTCTCTTTGAATACATTATATATTATGTATGAATATACTGCATGACTGAGCTGATCTAATAAAAGTTTTTAAACGCCTTCATAAAAATAAACTAGTATTTTTTTTTAACTGGGCCTAAAACTACAAAACAATAGGTCGCCGAATCGCATTATTAAATAACAAAATTAAAACACCTACATAAAAAAAAGAAAAACACAAGTAATTTTTACCTGCTACAAGGTCTCGAAGAGCTTCTTGTATATTGTAACATAGTCTTACCTGAAACAAAAAAAAAACAATATTTATTAACTGAAAAATATTTCCTATTAATAATTTTTACTTATTCGATGCGCTATTATTAGATTAAAATAGAGCTCTGCGTTGTTTCGAAACTGCGTAACAGGAAAAGTAACCCTTTTTGGGTTTGGGTGTATGCCATTCAGTAAATAATTATTCTGGGTTAATAATATATACTTATTGTTGAATATTTTTTGTTTTGTGCTCAGTTTTTTATAGTCTAAAAAGTTTATAAATGTAAACCACTATATCAACGTTTTTCAAACGCAAAATAATTTATAATTTTAATTATTTCCTTCCTCAATGTAGTTTGCGTGCCAAATACAAAAGTGGAATATTAAAATTGATTTAATATTATTTTGACGATGCTTTAATTTTAAATCAATAAAGTAATATGACATACCTAATTTATCATACTAATATGAACTACAGGAAATTGGTCCTACATATAAATAGAATGTGGTTTAAATACGACACGTACATTTACACGTAAATTGCCCAGTGCGAGTGCGAGTCGGACTTATGCACGAAGGGTTCTATACCATTATCTATGAAAACGGCAAAAAAATTACGTTTCTTGTATAGGATATAAATTAAATAATTGTTTAATTTTAATTTAATTATTTATTTTTAAAGCGAATATACAACTAAATATTCTGTAAATATTTCAAACGTCTAACTGTTGCCGTTATTAATATCGAGCAAAAAAATCACGTTTGTTGTATGGAAGACCCCTTAAATATTAATTTTATTCTGTTTTTTAGTTTTGTTGTTATAGCCGCAACAGAAATACATCTTCTGTAAAAATTTCAACTGTCTAAATAACACAGTTCATGAGATACAGCCTGGTAACAGACGGACGTACGGACAGCAGAGTCTAAGTAATAGGGTCCCGTTTTTTACCCTTTGGGTACGGAACCCTAAAAACTGTTAATCTTATATGAAAACTTTAAAATAAATCATTCTAAAGACAAAGAAGTAAAAAATAAGACCACTGACACTGAAAACACTGTGCATGACTCTATTCAAACATAACTCTATCTACAATCGGAAGCCGGCAGATGGATCCTTTCATCGAAAAATCATTCCCATAGTCAGTTGAAATAGTTTATAAAGTTCGTGATGTTGAATTCGTCCAGACTGATCCAGTCTAGATTATTGCTAAGCTGACACTAGATACTAAGGCGAGTAATTAATTCATAGCGACGCACGCGTGCGATTGCAATCCCAGGCGGGAAGTTCGTTTGGGGCGCATCTCCGGTCCCTTCGCACTGCAATAGGGACGCGAGCAGATAAATTAAGGATTCCTTGCGCGAACATCGGGCGACGCCCTCCGCCGTGCGAAACGGTACACTGCGGCCTGGATAGGGAATCAATAAATACCGGTACTTGCTCTTTGTTAAAAAAAACTGCAATATATTACACGGTATATTTTTGATCGCAGTTATAACAATACTTATTGTTTCAAATAAATCGAACAATTAGGATAACTTTGAATTTACTGTACCCAAAAAATAATGCTGGTGAATTGATGTAACACCATTCAGAAACATATATTTTATATACCATCAAGGTGGCAAACAAACCTACGGTCCGCCTGATGTAAAGCGGTCACCACAGCCTATGGATGCTTGCAACATCAGGGGCATTACTTATTAGTAGAATAGGGGCAGAAGTAAATAAATAACTAATTTTCCGAAACGTAAATGAAATATTGTATACGAAGGCATTTAAACACCAAATGCTGTCCTATTTTGAAAGACGGCTCCGCCTCAAACAATACCTCTCGTGTTAAAATAATACTAATTACGTAACTAACTGTAACATTAGCTTTATTACGATTGCTAACACCAACAGCAATTCTATTGTTATACCTAACGAAAAGGTATTTAAAAGTGTTGGTTTTAAATTTTTACGCAAGATGATTAAAGAAGTTTTCATTTTATAAAGAGTCAGCACAGAACCCACCTGTACATTGGTGTGTAATTGTAAGTGAGGCTGTTGAGTGGCTATTTAGCTAATTTAAATACCTCTTTATAAAGAACTAAACTTCCACATTAGCAAAGCACATAACGGAAATACTTATTTATTACCAAGTCAGTATTTATTGTTCTTGACCAATTCATTGTCACACTCTAGAACCGAAAACCGAAAAAAAAACCGTGTGCTTGTTTGCCACCTTAGTGGTTTAAAAACAAAAAAAAATAAAAAAAATTGAAAATGAAAATGAAATTTCATAGCTTAAAATGACCAAATCGCATAATATCTAATCATGCAGGTGAGAGCTATCCACTAAGATTATACTGATAAAATTCCTAATAATTTGACTTTACAACCTTATTTTTAAAACAGAAAGGTAAGAGATTTTTTTTCTTTACGTAGTTTATTTTCGAATTGAGTATTTGTGGATGCATAATTTCAAGATAATTTTAATTCGTAAGAAGAAAGGCTGGTCTTAAGCCACCTGCATCCCATGGCTTCCTACAGCTATAACTACATCGTCTGTGCACCTAGTAACAGGCTGCTCATGCTCCACCTTTCAGACAGTCATCCAGCCGCCATTCGAGAGCCCTTGTTCCAAACCCTATTAAATTGACCAAAAAGTGGGCTGCCTGCCGACTGCCACTTGCTCCTGCTAACGTTTTGAGCTATGTCAGTGTATTTATACTATGGAGTCTTTGGTCAATTTATATCTTTATAAAGGATTTTGCCGTGCAAAAAATCCCCCAGTGCGGCTCTCCATAGTTCTCTGAGCGTATTTGAGCCACAATTACACACGACGTTCCTGTACCGTAAGTCATCACTGGCAAAACACACGGTTTGCGGATTGTTTTAAGGCACTGCCATACTTGGGAAGCAAATATTTTCTGGCATTCCCCAGACACTGCCTGACACTGCTGAGATTTTGACTATCGTCCTAACAACGTCTACCGGTGATTTTGCAATGACCATGATGATGGTTTATGAAAAATGGATAAATATAAAAAAAAAACAGCCTGTTTGTTGAGTATGGATTATTTTTTATCAGCAAAGGTAATAAAGCAATACAAAGTAATATCTTAGATCTAAATCTATATATTTATATAAATATAAATATATTTGACGTTTGTTAGTCTCATAAAAACTCGAGAACGGCTGGGCCGATTTGGATAATTCTTTTTTTGTTGTGTTCAAGTGAGCAAAGTTTATATGTTAGAAAAAAGGGTCAAGTGCAAGTCGGACGCATTAAGGGTCAGTCGATTTTAAAGAAATTTTGTTAAGTTGTCGTGCACACGCCGGGAAGATTTCTGAATAAGTACAACCCTTTCACAATACGTGGCGTGCCAGTTGTTTAAAAAAAGAAACAACGTTCGAGGTCGCGGTTAATAGCTAGTAAAGAAATAAAATGCAGCAACCTAAAACCCCACGCGTCTTAGGATACACGGTCACCATATCACAAATACAAGCAAGGTAAGTGTAACTTGTTCAAGCTACAATGTGGCTGTGAATATGTTATCAAGAAACTTTCTCGCTGGCAAAAGCTTTTATGCCAACACAGAAATGAGACCTAAGTAAAGCTAGCAACACACGCAGAATACAAATTCGACAACAAAGTTTTTAAGTAAAACTTTCTACGCAGTGACTTTGTAGGTATACTTGTAAAATTCATAATAATGAAAAAAATACCATAACGACACCTTATCCCCAAAGGACAACATGTAATATTGAACAGTTAACATAACCACTAACGTCTAACGTAACATGACAGTGGTAAGACTATCGGCGTTCAGGACACAAACCACACCCGAGACGCAAGTACAATTTTAACATTATCGATCGCCCATTGGAATTGAACTCGGAACCTTTAACATGGCAGACCAACGCCACTCGGCTTTCGTTACAAAATTAAACACTATAGAAATTCAACATTAGTGTTCAGGGTAGTCCTAAATAACAAGGAACTTTTCTAAAATCGTCCGGTCAGTCTGTGTGTCCCAGCATCATATCTAACTTCTATGTTAACAATAAGTACAGCTTAATGTATAGGATCTCATTTTGAAGAAACAAAAATGAATTTTAGAGTTACCTCGCCATACATACAAATTAAGAAGAGTATTTTTTTTAAGCGGAACATTTCAATTGGTAATTATTTATATCTTTAAAGATTTTTTTATCAAGTCGGTAAACAGACATTTAAAGACCGTAAAAAATCTTAACACCCCGCCAACTGTACTTCATAAGACCGTACTTTAATTAAACGTTCTGCCTAAGACTACTTCGCATAGTTTGTTGTTTACTAACACACTAGCTTTTGCCCGCGGTTTCATCCGCCCTAAATTCGGTTATCGGTGTAGGATTTCAACAGCAACTCCTCAATTATAGAATAAAAAACCGACTTACACTCAAACTATCTCCACGCCATATTTCATCATTATCGGTACAGCGGTTAAAGCGTAAAGAGGTTACAGACAGACAAACCCGTAAAAAAAACTTATTGACTATTAAAACCTTTTTATTTAACTCTCGAATTAATTTTCAGTTGTCCCTCTAGCCCATTTTTTTTAAGAGGGCGGTATAGATTCGAAAAAGAATTCTATAATACAAACACGATGTGCATGTAAATGTATTAAAAATCAGTACAAAATGTCATACATTACTGTGAGATATAGTCGTTACCTCTAAATTATGTATGCCATAATGACGCCTTGAAACTTTGTATTTACCGTTTTTACAGTCACATTTTTTGACTTTTAGACTTAGAGTCAATGCACTAGATAATAAGCTATTCTAATTATTTAACCATATTTCATAAGAAGCAAATGCAATACACGCTTTAAAATTTGCACAAGTGTTGAAACAATGGTCCTTTTCAGATTTTTCATTACATTCAATACAATCAATGAAAATCAATTACTAAGGTAGACAAAAGCAAGTTTTAAAACATATATTTTTATCAATCATTTAGATGTTAGAGTGTAGCCTCAAAAATGGCACAAAAACGGCGTATTTACGCGATCTAGTCTTAAAGTAAATATTTTTTCTGTTAATAAAATATTATCCATACTAATACTATAAATGCAAAAGTAACTCCGTCTGTCTGTCTGTTACCTCATCACGCTTAAACCGCTGTACCGATTAAAATGAAATTTAGTAAGGACATAGGCTTCTTGGAAACGTCAAGTGTGAGTCGGTTTTTATTCTTGAGAAGCTGCCGTGAAAACCCTACACCGATAACCGAATTTAGAGCGGGTGAAACTGCGGGCAAAAGCTAGTATAATATAAGTTTCTGGACTTTCATATATTTTCAGCTATGTGTATTCCACACTAATATTGTACATAACTTGTAGGTATATATTCATCGCTCTGCAATGAAAACCTCGTGCTTGCATTAAGTTGTGTTTTTGCTTTACGAGGTTATCACTGCAGAGCGAGGGTATGTATATTATGTAGGTACGATATAGTTACGTAAGCCTGTAGGTATTTTTTCGTTTAAGTTTGTACAAATCTTTGACACACAAAAGTGGACATTCGTCATTTAGCCGTGTCGTATAATAGCATTGACTCCATTCCTACAACAATGGTGGGCCAGCAGGAAGGCTGTATTTTCGCAACTCGTTCAGGTAGCCAAAACCACATTGTGTAAACGTTTCACACCGACCCGGACCAAAAACGGATACCTACCTGAACGACGCCATACGCATATACAACACGGTTCTGGCATGCCAAATGACATCGGGGAGTCAAAGCAATAAAGAAATTTGACTACCTTTTACAGACGTACATTTTCAAATATATTATATAATAAAATCATAGAAATTTTTCGCTGTGCAAGCCCACCGTGTAGACAATTCTAGTCGATTTTTGCAACTTAATAATTGCCCCCATCATCTCGGAACCAGATGGTTTTTACTGACTTGAATAAAGGAGCTGATTTTAGTTGGTCAAAAACTAGCTATTATTCTTGTTCTTCGTATTTTATTTTAAACCTATTATTTATAAATAATAAAAAATAATAAATTTACGATCTCGGAAACGGCTCCAATGATTTTCATAAAATTCTGTATGCAAGGGGTTTCAGGGGCGATAAATCGATCTAGCTAGGTTCCATGTTTAGAAAACTTCGGTTTATCCGTGATATCCGGAAATGATTAACTGAAAAATATGACTCTTTCTGGCAGTAATACTTTTATTTTTAACGACCCAGCAACACTAAATATACTTGACAATAGATGGCGTTGTTCAAAAAAAGAAATCAAAATATATGTATAAGCCACCAGCAACACTGTATCAGAAACAGTGTATATTAAATATTGATACAGTGTATATCAAAATATAGAAACAGTGTATATCAAAACCGTGAATCTATAAAGATGGATTTATAACAAATTACTTTTTGTTCGTAGATCTAGCTGCTATCAAATGTAAATGGATTATATTATTTTATTTCCTTAGAATAAAAACTTTAACAGAAGCTACACGGTTCCGGTGACCGATCACAAACAGACAATATTGGGAAACAGCACGATCACTTCCTTATTGAAAGGTGTTCACTTTCTACAAAGACTGTGATCGGACTTACAAAAACATTTAACAATCAATTAGGTACATGCTTCTGATATGCATCACTGTCAGTCCACATCGCAGTAGATGTTTGATGATGTAATGACCACCAACAAAATCCTCGATAATTACATATAATGGTACAATTTTTTTTTTATTTTTCTCAGTCATACAAAAGGGCAAGAATTTTACTAAAAGCCACGTTAAGAGAGCGAATTAGGTCGGATAGCTCATTTCTGTAATACAAACGTTGCGTATGTACTTAAATGTACTTTAAATCATTACACAATGTCATATACAGTATACTATAAAAAATATTTGTTATATATAATTCTTAAATAATTTATACCATAATGACGCCTTGAAACTTAGAGTCAATGCAATAGATAATAAACTATTCTAATTATTTAACCAACTTTCATAACAAGCAAATGCAGTACACGCTTTAAAAATTAGCACAAGTGTTGAAACAATGGTCACTTCCAGATTTTTGTATTGCATTAAATACAATAAATGAATATCACTCAGTAAGGTTATGCTCTAGACAAGAACAACTCTAATAACGTATATTTTATCAATCCTTTAGATGCTATAGTTAAGCCACAAAATTTGCACAAAAACGGTGTAATGGCGTAGCGGTCTAGCCTACGTCGCAGTTTCAAGAGAATTCATCAGTGCGAGTCGCGTTGTAAATATTAAATAAACACTCGTACTTGTGTATAAAGAAATATAAAACAAAATTAATCCGTCAATCATATTTAAATTCTCAAATAAAAAAAAAAAACTCAAGAGAAGTTGCGTATGCGATACTTGTTACCAAACCAATTTTTTAAACAATTTTATTAGATATCTTAAAAATAAATAAATAGGGTAAAACCTAGTTAGATCGATTTATCGCCCCCGCAACCCTCTGCATACAAAATTTCATGAAAACCATTAGAGCCGATAGTTTCCGAGATTCAGATTATAAATATATGTACAAGAATTGCTCGTTAAAAGGAATTAGGTAGATCACCCACCACCATATACAACCTTTCAATAACACCGAATGCGTTATAGTAAATGTGAATGGCACGTAAACGGAGTACGTAACGTTACGCATGGTTCGGGCCCGGGACCAATATAGCAATCTAGTACGTATCGCATGGTATCGCGTATCTAGGTAGCGCTGATAAATCGACAGGTTCACTGACCCCGCCGCTTTACGGACGTTTTAGCCACCTGCCACCAGTTCAAGATAATGGTATGTAGCATAAAATGTAACGAAGAATTAAAAAACCGGTTTTAAAAATCTTTTACATCATTAGCCGTAAATTTCCTTTGCTGGCCATATAGACCTCTCTCCTAATTTCTACATCGGTCAGAGACCGTAGTTTCTGTAAGAATTGTGGCATGCCTTATACATCCATATTTATTAAAAATATGCGAAACGTACTCGTCTGTCTGTTACGAACTTTTTAAGCTACACCGGCATTGATTGAGACTACTTACTAGTCTTCATTAAAAACTGGCAAGTGCGTGTCGAGCTCGCGTACCGAGGGTTCCGTACCGCCATAGAATACACGAGCACTTGACCAGTTTCTATTATTTTTTGTTTTACTATGGAGTTTATTACACTAGCGAACCCGATAGACGTTGTCCTGCCTGAACGATGGGTTGCTTGCTATTAGTGGGAACAGAAAACGTTTTTTTGATATGCATTGTCGATAAATAATTAAAATGTAAATACTCAAAAAAATAAAAAAATCCAAGACCAGTTTGCAGCGCCACCTACCGGGTCTAATTATGAATCTAAGCCATCCAAAGACTTACTTAAACACACACAAAAAAATCATCAAAATCTGACAAAAAAATAATGAAAAAATAGGCCAAGTTCGAGTCAGACTCGCGCACGAAGGGTTCCGTACCATTATCTATAAAAACGGCAAAAAAAGTCACGTTTGTTGTGTGGGAGCCCCCCTTAATTATTTATTTAATTTTAATTTAATTATTTATTTCTAAAGTGACTATGTAACCAAATATTCTGTCAATATTTTAAGCGTCTACCTGTTGCAGTTATCAATATCGTGCAAAAGCGAGCAAAACAATCACGTTTTTTGTATGGGAGCCCCCTTAAATAATTATTTTATTCTGTTTTTTTAGTTTTTGTTGTTATTACGGCAATAGAAATACATCTTCTGTGAAAATTTCAACTGTCTTACTATCACATTTCATGAGATACAGCCTGGTGACAGATGAACGGACGGACAGCGAAGTCTTAGTAGTAGGGATCCGCTAATTACCCTTTAAAAATTATATCTAAAACCCGATTGTAGCGCCTCCTAACGAGTCTAATTGTGCAAATAAAAAAAAACATTAAAATCCGTCAAAAAACCCTTACTTTTGGAACTTTTTATTACATGTTAGGAATTCTGTCATAATAACACATATTCCGTAACAGCTACTTTTCACCTACTCGGTCCAAAAGATAGAGCCTTAACCGTATATATGTAATTAACACCTCTTATTTGCGTCGGGGGTTAAGGTTGTGGGCAGAGGCTACAAAGGCACTAAATACGCAAACCATACATAAGTACTGGGTAGGTAGGTAAATATGTAAAAAGTCAGTAACAAAGAGTTTTAGGTAACACTCGCGGTTATGGTAACCACCTATCTAACCTACCGCATACACAGTGCTAATTTGCAAACACGTATTATGTGGAATTTTAATCAACCCGTCTACTGAACTGCTCCTTTCCTAGAAACAAGTCAACCTCGTGTGCGAAGCCTTTGAAATGGCATTTATGAGGTACTCCTACAGCCCCAAATACTTAAATGGGCATATAACTAAATAAAAATGCATATTTGTCCCTTAAGCGATGGCCGCAAGAATAGCACAATGGTATTGTTGTTTTTGCATATTACAGTCTACAGTTGCTGATGCTGATCATCCATACCTAATATTAAAGATCAGATTTTTGTTAGTTTGCCCTTCCTAGCAACAGAGCATTCGTTGAGCCGAAATTCGAAGAATCCTTTATCCCGAAAAATTCAAAAGTTTCTGCAAGGATAACTATAACCGAATTCCACGTGGAATATATACTACAACTTCAGATGTAGCAAACCTTCTAACTAATGAAGGTGTTGCCGCAGGAATCCCACGCCGACAATAGAATTAAGTTAATTAAAAAAAAAAAAACAATTACCAGAGAAGGTACTCAACCCGTTGGCTAATTCAAAAAGAAATAAAACTCGAAAGATACATCTTTAGACGATGATACTTGTCATTAATTGAGTTTTTATAGTCCCTGTTATTTTCAACGCCACAAAAGAAAAATATGTTTCGTGAAGCAATTAGTACTTTCATATTACAATACTATTTAAAATGTGATAACCAAACAATACACGACTTTTCACATAATTTACTTCCTAGCCAGTTTAACATTGTTAAAACGGGCAAAATGCAAGGCGCTCTGACCTGGTTAAGGAGCGTAACACAAACCAGGCCAGTAGTACGCATACGCACTGCCGTTATCTTGACGCCATACTTCAAACCAATACGACCCTGGCCTAGCGTTCAGTTTATAGTTAGAACCAACCATTAACCTTCCAAAAATGTAGGTAAAATGACCAAAAAGGGGCCTTAACAGGTCGAAATAAAAGTAGTACTCGTTTTAAAAGATCTCCAGCTAATTACATGGCCTGTAATGATACCCGTCAATGACAGCGAACGGCTGATCAATAAATTACACGCGGTAACGTAATAATAAGGTAATTAGGCCTGAGAGCTAGCAACTCTGGCTGCTGTCGTTTAGATCTAAATTTCGTTACGCTTAAATTACTTTAAGTGAGTACTTACCTACTGTCTTAATTTAAAAGGCTCAGCAAGTTAAGCTTGCCAAGCATTTTAGACCATCTACTAGGAAGGCCTCAAGCATGCTTGACAAGTATTGACTTATTTGTATTAATAGTACATTGTGTGTTAAGGGTAGTAAGGCGAAAATTACTAACGAGAGGCTATTTGGAAGCCTAAGGCCGAAGGCTTTAATGACTCGTGTTTGTAATTTCCGTACCGCCCGTGTTACACACAATGTTTTTCATCACATTTGCGAGTAAATTAATAAAAATATAAGGTGAATAAATAAATAAACTCACCAAAACACAATTGAAGTGGCGGAAATGGAAGTAGAGAAAACAACGTATCCGCCATATCTAGAGAATTTATGAATTGAAAAGTTTTGTTTGAAGTGAAAAGTTTGTAAATAATTGCTAGTTTGTAATGTGCGCGTAGTTCCTGTTTAGAACAACAATACAGCTTTTTACAGCCCGCCATGGACGCACGCTTTGCTTAGAAATAAAATAATATTTACAAAGAAAAAGCCCGTGGGAGTAATTAAGGTCTTAGCACCCGCTTTACCTGCACATAATGACACTGTTTACTAGTAAGTGTAATGAAAAATAAATATACCTATATTATTATCAAATATCGAAAAGCACGTAGACACTTTGTCAAGCATGTTAAGCATTTCCTAAACTGTCAAAACTGTTTGCCAACTTGAAAAAATAACGTACTTGACAAGCATTTTTGTTCGTCTAGAGAGCCTTTAAAAAAGCGATTAGGTGCCATTATTAATAACCTTCTGTCATAAGTAACATAATCTTTTATTGACCGTAATTTATATTAATAATTTTTAAATAAAGAAATTTATAATTTGTATTAATACTTTTCAAATAAGGAACTTATTTTAAAATGGTAGTGAGGTATATATGGCAAGTTTTGGAGCTTTTTCATCAAAATGCGCAAAAGGAAATATGCTTTTTACAGTTATCTACCTATATTTCATTCTCTTTATCTCGTACACAATCTTACAGATTCTTCGTACTTTTAAACAATAATTAATTAATTTATTATTATTTATTTTATAAATTTATCTATATCTAAACTTTATGTAAAAATGCGTAAATTAGATTCTTTGTCCTTTCTTCACGTCTCTCAAAGCATCCAATTGTATTGAATTTTAGCACAGGGATAATTGAAGAGGCGGAGAAGGACGTAGACAAACATTATGATGTCCCGGTTTTTTTTGGTTCCCGCAGAAATAACAACGACCGAATTCCACGGGGTTAACAAACTATAGCTACAAAATATAGCAAACTTTCTTACTATAATTAAGGAGTTACCGTAGGAAGCCACAAGGATAACCGAATTTAGCGCGGACAGAGCCACGATCAAAAGCTAGTATTTCTATAAAGTACAAAGGCGCAAACTTGCAACCGCCTGAGTAGTGAGAGCTAAATTTTGCTTTTGTATTTAATGCCGTGTTGGTTGTTCGACAGGTAACATGATAGTTACGGTCTACCTGAAACGAAACCTGTTGTAGAGGCAGGTAACGTCCCAGACGCATCGGGGTTAAGTAGTTTGTGAGGCGGAGGAATCGAGTTGGAACTAGAAAAAACAGCTTTTCGGCTAACAATAGTTTTGGAGATGGTTCAACTATTGGACATGGCGCATCTTTACAAAAAATCATAGTTGCAACTTTTGACAATACATATAAGTAATATGTTGGCATCAATCAATGGAATTTTATGAGGTAAATAAACCATAGCCAACTAAAAAATGTCATCTCTTCGATTTTTAATCACTTCGAATTTGCCTATACGGGGTAGCAATTCCTGACGTGTTGGGAAAAATCCCGTAATTTTTCGTAACCGTATAGATAGGCGCGACCCAAGGCGCGGCCCTAACCCTCCGCCCGCACCCTCATGGTACATCAGTTCAGTCCACACCCCGAAGTAATTAACTCACTATTGAAACGATCCGACTGAAACAGCCAATGGAAACATCTTGATAGGCATTAACAATTGTGCCGCAGCTGTAGGCGTAGACGCAATATCTATCAATTAATTAGGTATTTTACTGTTAGTTTGAGTGCATTCGGTATTTACTTATTAAAATAGTTTTACAAATGACATTATGCGATGTCAGAACTACTAGATATAATACGAGTATAAAGACCAGAAAACAATGACTTCTTCGGATGTATCTAGTAAGGTTGAATGATAACGCTGTCGAAAGCAAAATGCAGGACACGTGTTATTATAGACGGACATACATATATGGACGCGTTCTCGATTTCGAAATATTGTTTCGGATTTTATATTATGTCCCAAAAAAACCACGAAAACTAATCGGCTAGGTATCTGTGATAATTTGTTGAGTTATCGGAAACCTTATTGTCGCTTCAGCGTCCATATTTAAAAACATACTCTATATAATAACATGAAAATCAAATCCACGAACGAAACCGTACGCTGCGTTGTAGAAATCATCAGAGGTCTAAGTTCAGAAATGTTCATCACCACATAAATAAAAGGCAATATGTACATCGGTCCTAACGCAAAATGGATAGGCTTACAGGCCGGGGCTTTAGGGACCCGTGTCGATCGATAGTTGACTCTTGTTGGAATAATCACATGGATCCGCTGCCGCTGCGCCCCTCAACTCGGTCGTTCACACACAATCGACGCGTCGAGCGAGCGGCAACCGGGGTCTCTGGTCCCTACTTCCCTACCTACGCAACAAAGCATCAACCCAACCCTTGTTGCACGACCGCTGTTAAGTCACACTACCAGTAGAATGCAAACGTAACTTAAATGCACAAAGTCCAAATTTCCTGCTCTCCACTAACGAGTTGCATTTATCTCAAAATTAAAAAATTGCAAGCAATCGAAGCGGAATTTTAACGATAGGAAGATAAGGTGCAGAATCGATCGGAGCTACAGAGCGCGTGCATATCGCAATAAGAGACTCAACATAAAATGTGCTCTTATCTCTTTGATTCTGGATTGAATACTGGTCGCTCAATTATAAACGCCACGTGTTTGTAGTAGGCAACAGTGGCTATTTATAGTGAGGAAATGAAGTTATGTCTAGGCATCCCATTAGTAGGAAGTAGGTAGTTGCCTATATTAAACTATTTTATTATTTTACATGCTTCGTCTTAGGTAGTATGGGAGCTCTTTCACCAGAATTTTACTATGAATGTCATTTTGTTTCTGGGCAACTAAAAACCGATCAGTTATAGGCGCTTATAGGTAAGTACTTATAAGGAAAATGAGATAGTTTTAACTTTTGCCAATAATGGCCACAAAGTACGCAAAGCTTGTGTTTCAGACAAAAAATACAAATACATATATATATATATATTTGTCAATACATACATATACATTAATACACCCTGACTCAAGACAAACACAAATGTTTATCACATAAATGTTTGTCCAGTGCCGGAATCGAACCCACACCCTCTGCACAACATCCAGCCACACTACCAAATAGACTGTGAGGGAGTCAAAATACATATAAGTAAAAACCTTTTTTTAAAAGTTAAAAATGTTGTCAATAGTTTTTAAGAAGATCATACCCAGAAATCCCAATGACAATAAAATAATTTTCTATATTTCTAAGGAATACATGTGGAAGCAATTTTTTTTATAATACCAACTAGCTTATGGTTAACATAATGCTAAGCAATCATTGTAACCTCCAGACCACAGACATCAATCTCGCATTGCACACCCTTTCAAATTTTAATCACTTCCCTATTTTTCTACTACAATCCAAATTCATATGTTTTAACCAACTTCAAAAAAGGAGGAAGTTCTCTATGTGGTTTTTTTAATGGTAGTAATCTCAGAACTTTGTTATTTATTGGATTTTTTTAATATATAGGGAGGGTTGTAGCGCAAATTCAAAAAAAATATAATAGAAAATATCAGCTTTGAAATTTACAAAGCATAGGAGTTGTAGATTATGGGCAACAATAAAAAAAATACATTTGTCTGTAAAATGCATTTTGTCACTGCGTTTCAAGCACTATTGTGGCAAATTGCAGATTTTTTGCATATTTTGTGGGATTTCATATATCTAAGTCCAGTGGAGAAGATCCGTAGAGACATAATGCACCCCAAAAATCTGAAGCAAACCACAGAAATCTGTATGCGATTGTTTCATGCATTCTTTTACTTAAGACAGAATTTTACTTAAATGCACTATAGGCCTAACATATGACTGTTTTGACATTTTATGCATTTGACATTGCACATTTTGACAGTCTAAAGCAGAAAGAAAAAGCTGATTGAAATAAGTTTTAATTTTTAGGGTTCTGCAGCCAGTACTAAAAAGTAAAAATAAGCCTTTTAAGCAGACTTATTGACAGTTAATTAAATGTTTATTTTACTTGAAGAAGATTACCAATGCCCCTAAAGCAGACATATTGACAGAACATTAAGCTACTTTGCCTTAATGTTGGGTGCCAACAGATTGTTTTTACCGATCTTTACTTTACTTAAATTTCAAAATTTTGGTAACATTGATAAGTCCAAACAAGAGCAGAATAAAAATGTGGAACGAGAGGTTACCAAGAAATGGGTCTGAGAAGGGATTGAAAAATAATAATGAAAAATGTGCCCAATTCAAATAAAAGTGCTTAATTTGCACATTAAAACCTGAAATTTGGAACATAGATTCCTTAAACACAGTATGGGATTAATGGGGGATAGTTAGGGGTTAGGACTATTTATTTGATAGACTATGGTTTGATATGCAGATGTGGTGCAGTAGTAATTATTTAAAACAGTGGCATTAATTTATTGCATATGAAGAACTTAGTATCACTTTTTGTGCTGCCAGCACTGAGAAGGATTTGCACAAGTTCCAGAAACTGCAGTGGAAAGTTTAGTTATGTTACTTCTATGTAAACAAGTAAGTAATGTTTGTGAATCCTTAAGACAGCTATTCACACGCCTGCAGCAGAGGCAATCTAGGAGGCTTCTCTAAAGACATGCCTGCCTTTACCATGCACATACTGAGCTATTTATATGGTCAAATGAGGCACCTTTACCTCCCAGTGAATAAAATCCAAGTAGAATTTTAATTACTTATACACATGTGCTATGGTAAACAAACCATTGGCAGTAAACTTAGTATTCAGCGTGGTGATTTCTACTACAAGCGCAACTAAGCGACTTACCACACAACTCCGAAGGCACCATAACCAATAGGACGGTCAGGCTGTACATCTGTCGGGATAGCCGGCGTCTGATAGTAGGGCGCCGCCGCCGCCAGGATGGCGCCCTGCGGCGCACTCTGCGTACCGCCCTGCATCAGCGACATCGACACGCTCATGGAGACGCGAGAGTGCCGCGCGGGGCCGCTTACGGCCGCCATCCAAGCGCTCCGCGGCGAGCTGTCACCGCAGACTCATCACACCACGATATCCACGTCCAGGACACTACCCTCTGCAATGGCTCACTAGGAATAATGAAGCGTTGGACACAAGACGGAAACACGGATTACTTTTTTATTATTCATGCTCGCTCGACTATGAGGGAATCACCAAACGCACTCAACAACGTTAAATTGATCTACAAACGCACCAGTTATTTCGTGATAAAACGAAAAGTTACAAGTATGCAGGTAATGAACAATAAAAATAAACAAACTATCGCTAGTTTTCTCAGACAAAGAACAAGAATCGTATTTTTTGCCACGGCACGCTGAAGCGTCCACACACCACGAAATTTGAGCGAGACTGAAACAAAAACAGAGAAAAAAGAGATAGTAAAACAAAATGGCGTCAAACAGCTGCTTGGTCTGTGTTCAAAATCGCACCGATAGGACAGTTATTACTACGCTTTAAGTTAACATTACCAAAGTAGTTTCTCGACACTACTATAACAACAGTATTACGGGCAAACCTCTACTTCCACGAAGCGTGTATCAAGTTCTTACTTAAATACTGTACACATATATTATTACCTCCTTTATGTATTGCCTATACGTGTTGTTCTTTCCTGTCACTATAAATAAATATATAAGGCAGGCAGGACTACTGGTTATGGAGTAAATACAAAATATAATTTATTTACGTTTAATCTTAAAACTCTCTGGGTGTATAACTTCGTGGGTATCTGCTACATATTTAACAAATACTTTCGTGCACCTAGTATCACAAAACGATACTACTTTCGTCGTGTAAACCTATCTGTAGTGAATCTAATAATTCCATTGTTTGATAAGTACGGCACTTTTCAGTATTAACAGTTTTTGTCTTTTTAAGTTTCGGTCTAGGCATTTCGGCGAGCTAATGGTATACCATGTTTGTTGCACTATAAATACTTAAATAAATTCAAGACTTTAATCTGGCAAATATAGTTTATTTCTTCCAAATAACTTCAATGCTATCGCTAGTTTTACTAAGCGGCTGCCGCGCGACATATCATTTTAAATGCACACTCTAACATCATTGTAGGAAGAGGAGGAAGGACCAAACATATATTTTTGTGTTGTAGTCAGATCTATCTTTACAGCAATATATGTATCTATCAATTTTGTAACCTTGAAAATTGTTCATCTAATTGCTGTTAAATTAAAAGAATGCGATCTAACCAGCAGATGTCCTCGCGGGAGATGGCCGTATTATTTGCTTTATTCGATCGATTTCTGGGGTCCAGTAATTAAACATGAAAACAATATAGTTTTACATGTCTGCCCGTCCGTCCATCCATCCGCATATCACATCCATTTTATTTAAGTTAGAACATTTAAAATACTCACCCAAAAAATCTTAATAATCATTAAAAAAAAATCTACGTTAGGCTACGTTCAATAAATCAATCTACCAGGGTTATACCCTTTTAGCTTCATGCTGTTTCTTTTTGTGCTATAAAAAATATATTTGTTATCCTGCCTTTCAGTGATACCCAGGTTAACCCAAGTTAGATATATGAACGGGCCTCTGGTGAAGAGTGTTGATTTTCGTACTACCCCTTCTGTACGTACCCGAGAAAAATGAATGTATTTGCTATCCTGCTGTTGTTAGTTCTACTGACCGATGTTAATTATCCCCAATGATAATTTTCTGAACCTAAAATTAAACCCAGTCGAAGTTATGAATGCGCCGCTTTCGGGCATGTTTGTAGCGCTGCACTGACAGCAGAATAGCCTATTTTTTTTTTACGAACTGTTAGAGACGGCATGAAATTTCGTACTATCAGTGCAATAACTCCCTTACTACTACTTAATACCATGCTATTGTTCATTTGAACATTACACGGAGTTTCATAGTGGCTAAAAACTACAGCAACGTTTTGGTGACCAGATTATCGCGAGAACGTCAGCGAATTAGAAAGAAAGAGCATGAATTTAAGCCCTCTCTGACTTTGTCCAGTCGCGCATGCGCGGGGTACAGGTCGTGGCATCACAAGGCGTGTTCCTTCTGAGCGGAGCGTTGGACTTTAATAGCAAGACTCTATTTTAAAATACCCGTTCCGTCTAAGCACAGTTAATAATTTTAGCGGCACTAACAATACTCGTTTCGCCTCATTTTTTGACATTTCTGTGTGTGTATATTTTTAAGTATTATAATATATTTTGATTTTTTTGTAGTTTATAACAAAGGTATAGTTTAAAACGCAATTATTTTTTTTAAATATCATTACTATTTTTTTTAAAGGATTTCACATTTGCCAGCTTACAAAAAGTAGGGCAAAAGAGCCACCTCCCGCCATGGGTTTTTGGTAGGTATAGTTCTTAATCAAAATATAAAATGAGCTCTGCGACGGCTGTCATTGGAATCACGTCTATCAAGTTTAGTATTTTCAGACAGTAAAATCTGTGCGTAGCATAGCAATGCCATTCTTTATTGTTGCAAGCACAAAAAGACTGCCGTTCCTCGGGTTGTCTTAACCATTAAGTATTAGTTATCGATTTTGCAAAAAAAATCAATCAAAAAAAAAATATTTTCTTATATTAAAAGTTATCTATTTCTATAATATATAAACATGCATGTTGCCTTGTTTTATTATATTCTTCCCATTGCGTGTAATCTTTGGTTAGTTTTTTGGAACGACTTGGAAATTTTCTGAATAAGTGAATTGAGAGCAGAAAAGAGAAACATGAAAAATACGGATAGGGATAGAAGAGGTTCTTTTATTTTTTAATGAAAAACATATTTAAACATATATAATAATAGCAACAATAATCGACAAATATAATCGATTGTCAACGTCGTCCCAACCGGAGGCCTATTACTTGGACAGTTGTCGCAGAACTCAAGCTTTGTTTTGCAAGGTATAGCAATATTTCGTAGCAAAATCGCTTAGACGAAATACTAAAAGTTAACATTAGATTCTGCTACCAAAAGCTAATTCCGCTACGGTTCAGTTAGGTGGGACGGCCCTCAGTAAGTCGAAAGTTAATCGCATGTCGAAAAAGTAATGTAAAGGGACTCATTTTTGAAAATTGGCACCTATAAATTTCTGCAAAAAGGGTAAAGTAGGTACATAAAGTTGGTTGTAAGTAGTTACCAAAAAGGGCTAAGTGATTAAGTTTGCCGGCGGGTATTAGCTTGTCAGTTTATTGTAATAGATCACACTAAACGTAGTGTATTATATTCTCTTTGGATCACATTTAAAGTTTCTTTTAAGATTTTAGACTGACAGGAAACTACGGAGTAAGCGTACTGCTAGAGTATGGTCCGCGCGCGAAAGAATCCTAGGTCTGTGGTCCTCGCTGACGCGTGTCTGTGTCTCATGAGCCCGGCAGTTCGTGACCTTAAGGCCAATTTAAACCACGGCATTGACAGCTAAAACATTTTTTTTAATCCTAGAAGTTTGGTAGGCAATAATATTGCGCTACATGCTGTCATCAGCCAGAAGCCATTTTGTCTATGTGCACGTTTGTTTATAGAGCGTTCCTTCTGAGCCGCTTTAAAATTTAATAGTGAAACCTCATTTTAGCACCAACTACCCGTTCCGTCTGAGCGCATCTGATAATTTCAGCGGCGCTATTATTGTCCAAACGAAACACGTCATTTTTAGACAGTTCCGTGTGTGTATATGTTTTAGTATTTTATTTTGATTTTTTTGTAGATAATAACAATGATATATAGTACATAACGCAAAAATAAAATTCTCTCTTAAAAAATCAACGTTATAAGTATTTTTCTCAAAGGATTCACTTTCACATTTGACAGCTGTCAAAAAGTAGCGCAAAATACCCACCACCCGACACGGGTTTTTGGTAGCAACATTACGTAGCAAAACTGCTCAAAAGAAACGCTAAAAGTAAAGCTAATGAAACGCGAACCGCTAAAAATTCTGCTACTTAGTGTTTAAAAATCGCCAGATGGAAGGCCCAAAAATTTTTCTATTAATTGTTATTTTACAACACTGGTTGAAAGATATCAAAAAGGACCATTCCCGAACTATGCGCTCTCATTAGCGCTACCAAGCGGAAAAAGCGAGTCTACCAAATTCGCTACGATGACGTACTGTCTTATCTGTACCTGTACATAATACTTTATAATTTGTGATTTAACACCCACTTGCAGGTAGTCGTCCGGCAGCCGTACTAGCGTCATCATCAGGGAACTAAATAGTCTCTAAGGAGTTTAGTATGGGGTTCTTCAAGAAAGAAGTTATTAGATTTTTGAACAGTCGGTGCCCCTGGTGTTGCAAGCGTCCGCTTACCATTGTTTGCCACCTTAGTGGTATAAAAAAAATCAGTTGTCTTTCTCGAGTATTCGATATTTTTTTGGCAGTTTGAACTGCCGACCATGTCGCCTGCTAGTGAGTGGGCATAGATTGTCAATAGAGCCGGTACTCAACCTTTGCCGGCAGATAGTAATCGCTTTAGTGACAGGGCTAAGTTGACAGGCCGTCTGATTATACTAGGACCTACAGGGAAAACTGACCCAGTGTCAAAAACAAAGTTTTCATCAAATCGAGCTAGTTATTATTGTCAACTAATAGCGCATAAAATACGGTGTTATGCTATGCCATTTTCAAAAGTACTTGCTCGAATAAGTCGCCCGAACAAATAAAGCGGGGCATAGCGAGTACTTGCTCGAATGAGCGGCCCGAACTGGGGAAGTACCTCCACCTTACAGAAAACCGCGGCCATAATAACACTAACATTGAGTAGTGTTGTGTTCCTGGCGGTGAGTAAGGTTGCAAGAGCTCTTTGAGGATTCGCTGCGCGGACAGCGGAGGACCGGCGGTGCTTGTTGCTGTCATTGCTCGGCGTAGACACGGCGTGCTGGTTCGGCGGTCAGGGAGACCTGATGAAACCGCTGACCGCTGGCCGCCCGCAAGGTGAACGGGTTCCCGAACCCAGGGAACACTTAATCTCCGCCCTGGGAGGCTGATCCACCAGCCTGTGTAAAGTCTCTGAAGTGGTAGTCGTACCGGAGAAGGAGACCGGAGTGGACCCGCCTACTACAACAGAGGGGGACCAGGGGCCCTTTCGCTCGCTGTGCCAGCAACCGTATTATCTGTCTTTGGCAATTCTAGTACCGCACCTTTTGTCCTCTAAGCTATTTGTGCAGTGAATCCTCATATTAAGTCTAAGTAACTTTCAAACAAAAAGGCTACTATAATAAGGAAAAGAGTTTTTTCAGCGGCTCCATCCACATTTAATGTGTACTTTTGCAACATTAGGGGTATTCACGCAAATCTTAACGCAGTCCACCATCAGCTCGAGACTGCGCAGCCGACCATTATTTTTCTAACGGAGACGCAGATATCCTGCCCGGCCGATACATCATACCTTCATTATCCCGGCTACAAACTTGAGCACAATTTTGTGAGTCGTGCCGGTGTATATGTATGTTCGTCCGGGAGGATATCTGCTGCCGCCGCCTTCATAGCCTTGAAGACAGGGACCTGTCGATATTGTGGGTGCGCGTAGATTACGGCGGCCACACTCGTATCTATGCGTGCCTATACAAGTCTCATAGCGGTGACACGGACGTAACTCGACTCTTCACGCACCTGAGTTTGACGACTGACAAAGTTCTAGAGCAATATCCCACAGCAGAACTAATTATTTTGGGAGACTTTAACGCCCACCATCGTGAGTAGCTCAGTTCTCGAACCAATAACTATGCAGGGATATCTGCTCAGGAATTTGCTCTGACCTATGGATTCTGTCAGCTGGTACTTTCTGCAACGAGAATACCAGATATAGAGGATAATACAAGTTCCTTACTGGACCTTCTGCTGACTACACGTCCGGACGGATATTCCGTCTCAGTGGATGCGCCTTTAGGCTCCTCGGACCACTGTCTCGTTCGGACTCAAGTGTCATGCACACAACCCGATCCATCTGGGCCAACTAATTGGCGTCGTGTGTGGCACTATAAGTCGGCAGACTGGAATGGATTGCGAGAATTTTATGCATCGTACCCATGGAGGCAGATCTGCTTCAGTTTAGTAGATCCTGACGTCTCCGCAGTCGCAGTCACTGAGACAATCCTCGCTGGTATGGAATGTTATATTTCTAACCCGCGAGTAGCTGCCGGCGCCAAAAAACGACCGTGGTTTTATAGGGCTTGCAGAGAAGCCAAAATTCTTAAGCAAACTGCATATGAGGCTTGGACCACGGCTCGTAATAATAAGGATCCGAATATTTCTGAATTAAAACGCGAATTAAATGCTGCCTCGAGGTTCAGTAAGAAAAAATCCAATTCATCGGCAAAATAGGTGGGCGATTTGCGAGCTATCCTTCTGGGAGTCGTGCTTTCTGTTCGCTTTTGCCAGTCGTCGTTACCACCACTGCAAAAACTGATGGTGACTTGGCCCATAGTGCTAAAGAGAAAGCCGATCTAATGGGCAGTCTCTTCGCCTTAAACTCGAATATGAACGATGAAGGCGCTGTACCACCTACTATGCCGTGGTGCGGTAAGACCATGCCGGAAATCTCCATAACACAACGGGAGGTCCGGCGGGCATTGCTTTCTCTAGACGTTCATAAGTCAAGTGGGCCAGACGGTATACCAGCAGTGGTGCTTAAGCAGTGTGCTCCTGAGTAATGTCCTGTACTCACTCCTACCATACTAGGCAATTTGTGTCTTCATGGAAACTGCGAATGTGCACGCGGTGCCCGAAAAATCAGATCCATCGAATTACAGGCCTATCGCTATTACTTCTCTTCTCTCCAAGGTAATGGAGCGTGTGATCAACACACAGCTACTAAGATACCTAGAAGAACACGACCTGGTCAGTGATCGTCAATATAGCTTTCGCCACGGTCGCTCGACTGGTGACCTTCTAGTGTATCTCACACACCGATGGGCACTAGACATTGAGAGTCAGGGGGAGGCATTGGAATGTAGCCTGGACATAGCGAAGGCGTTCGATCGGGTCTGGCACCGGGGTCTTCTATCGAAGTTGCTATCTTACGGAGTGCCCGAGGGTTTGTGCAAATGGGTGGCTAGCTTTTTGTCCAGCAGACGCATACGAACCGTAGTTGACGGTAGTTGCTCTGATAGCATGGACATTAATGCTGGTGTCCCGCAAGGCTCTGTGCTGTCTCCTACGCTCTTTTTACTGCATATCAATGACATGTTATCCATCAACAACATACATTGCTTTGCATATGACAGTACTGGAGACGCTTTTTACACGGGTCGTGCAAACATCCCTCGTTCTGTTGTGGAGGAAAACCGCGGAGAACTTGTGTCTCAAATCGAGACCACACTGTCCAAGGTCTCCGACTGGGGACGGGTAAACTCCATTCACTGTAGTCCCACAATTCCAGAACACTCCCCTCTCCATCTCCAAGAGCATTGGGATCCTTGGTGTCGACGTTTCCAGCGATGTGCAGTTCCAAGATCATTTACAAGATAAGGTGAAGCTGGCGTCCAAAAAACTTGGAGTACTAAATAGAGCGAAGCAGTACTTCACGTCGGGGCAAAGGTTGTTACTTTACAAGTCGCAAGTTCGGCCCCATATGGAGTACTGCTGCCATCTCTGGGCAGGTGCACCCGGATACCAGCTTGGCCCTTTTGACTCGGTTCAACGACGGGCTGTGAGTATTGTCGACGATTTCAAACTCACTTGCGGTATCGAGCCCTTAAGTTTGTGGAGAGACTTCGCCTCCCTGTGTGTGTTCTACCGCTTGTACAATGGGTTGTGTTCTGAGGAATTGTTCGAAATGATGCCCACGGCTACTTTCTACCAACGCACCGCTCGCCATCGGCAGGGAATTCATTCTCACACTTTAGAACCTAAATGGTCGCGTACAGTGCTGTTTCAGAGAAACTTCCTCCCGCGAACGCTTAAGTTGTGGAATGAGCTCCCTGCCAACGTTTTCTGCAAGGACTACAGTATGGAGTTCTTCAAGAAAGAAGTTATTGGATTTTTGAAGGGTCGGCAACGCGCGAGTGATACCCTTGGTGTTGTAAGCGTCCATAGGCCACGGTGACCGCTTACGATCAGGCGGACCGTGTGTTTGTTTGCCACCGTAGTGGTATAATTAAAAAAAAATATGAAAACCTGACAATTGCGAGTCCAACTCGGTCAACTAGGGTTCCGTGCAGAGAAAAAAGGACACTAAGAAAAATATCAAAATTTAAGTATAACCCATAACCTTATATTTTAATGATGAAAATCGATAGAGTAGGTACATTATCGGCAGCCTCGTTTGTAAGAACTTTTTTGTTTCGATATGTTACTTTTAATTATTTTAATAGTAAACATTAGTAGATACCTGTGGAGCCGGTTTTACCTATAGACATCTCCAAAGAGCTTGCGTCGCTCGTGGCGCCTGGGCGCTCTCGAAGACCTTGTGCCCGTGTTTGGCCGACGCCGGGTGGGTAGCAAAGCAAGTCGCGCCAAAAACGGCTTCTTAAATCTACATAATAACTTTTGTTTCAACGTGAAATCAGCCGCCACAGATGGCACATCGCTAACATAGGCGTTTTTTTTCGTTTGAAAACACGTTCAAAATCATTGCAAACTCGGCTGTATTAGAACAAAATATAGAAAACAAAAATTTATACAACTAAGGTGACAAACAAAACAAAACCGATGGCGAGCGGTGCGATGATAGAAAGTAGCCGCGGGCATAATCTAGAACAATTCCTCAGAACACATTCCATTATACAAGAGGTAGAACACACACAGGGAGGGCCTAGCATTCTATGGTGCACCCGCCCGTAGATGGCAGCTGTACTCCATCAGGGGCCGGACCTGTGACTTGTCCCGCAAAAAGGGTTGCAAAGGTTGAAACGCTGCTTCACTCTATACAGTACTCAAAGTTTTTTGGACGTCAGATTTACCTTGTCCTGCAAATTATCTCGGAACCCGAATCCTAATCTTGGAGATAGTGAGGGGTGTGTTCTGGAATTGTAAGACCTCAGTTTAATAGGGTTTGCTTAGCGGTGAACGCGAATCGTTTCGCTGGAAGACTTCACGAGTTTCAGCCGCCATAACAAGCTGTATGGCAAATTATACAAAAAATAGTACAAGTAGTCGCTGTGTTTGCCATTTGTAGATTACGAGAAAGCCTTTGACTCCATCGGAACCTGAGCTGTGCTAGATTCTCTATAGCGATGTCGTATAGTCTGTTGCTATATATTGAGGTGCTGCGATGTCTCGACAACGCTGCTACGATGACCGTCCAGTTGGCACGCCTGTGAGACAGTTTTTAGAAGACAAAATTCAGAGTTCAATAAAACTTGCGAGTCAGTTTACCTATGATATTCGAAATAGGTAGGTAGTAGGTATAATGTCTCATGAATAACTCCTCCGTTTTTATACCTATATGTTTCTAACGAAAAAAGGCTCATACGTAGTTATCAGCCTCATACGTTCCCACTGTTGGGTCACGGCCAACCCCCACCGAGGGCGATTTAGGCCATAGCCCACACGTGGGCCAAGTGCGGATTTTAAATTCACGTCACACATAAGTCTTTTTTACGTTTGCAGGTTTCCTCACAATGTTTTTTACGTTTGCAGGTTTCCTCACAATGTTTTCCTTCACCGTGAAGCCAGTGGAGACGCATTGGTATACGCCAGGCTCTAAAGCCCACCACCAACTAACACATTAACGCTTAATGGTAGGTAAATAATGCACTTTCTAACCGACTTCAAAAAAAGAATAAGGTTCTCAATTCGTCTATATACATAATACATGTTCTTTGTTTGTTTTTTATACTGATTTATTTATTAAAAGAAGAAACTGATTGATATAAACTCACATCCTAAAATCTAATCTAGAAAGTTGAAATTTAATGTTACGTTATCTGTCTGTCATCCTCTGAAACCTTTTTCTGAATACAGATAACAAAATAAAAGACCTCATGAATATATCAATTATATTATCACAGAGAATCACATTGTGTTATACATCATATTTGCGTGTTTAGTACAAAATACCTTATATATGGTAATGTTTATATGCATCCATACTAAAAGACTTATAATATACTCCTTAGATATTATTACAAACTATCACACACTCTTTGATCAACAGCTAAAAAATTCTTATTTTATTTTTCATGATATAGGAATAAAGTAAATTGGACTAAAAGATGTAACAAAAAAAATATCTATACATTGACATGAAACCATTAAATAAAATATTAATATACAATCCATCTTAACATATTTTAGGGACATTTAAAAACTCTTAGCATAAGTAATGTAATTGTGTATATTTACATTTTCAGAAATGGTATACAAAATTTAAGTGCTACTTTAAAAACTTTCCATGAAATTGCGTTTTTGGTCAAATAATAATAGAAAAACATCCATAATGTTATATATGGGCGTAATTAAAATTTAAAAAGTCTAATATTACTGTATATTTTTAATAATTATTATACAATTTACAATCATAGGTTGATCTAAAAGGTAGGTAGGTGCTTACTAACTACATCGAAAATATATTAACGTAATCTTTCCAATAGCTAAAATTAAGTCTTCGTAAAACAAAAGTTTTTATTTAAGAGTAATTCAGTTCATACATAAACAAACACATCTACACATTTTCGGCTCGGAGTTAATCCGAACTGTCTCTGTCCACTCTCTCTATGCCAAAATTCAGCTCAATTGGATGTTCCGAACGAAGAACCAACAAACAAACCCGCTCACTTTTATAATATTAGTATGTATTAGTCAAATTTATCGTCTCTCTCTTGCACGATATTACTTGTTAATTGTTAAAGGGAGATAAATTGAGTACTGTTGCTTGAGTAATAATTAATAAATAAATATCTTTAAGTTCGACAAACATAATTCGGGTGGAGAGAACACGTTACAATTAATTAATTGCATTAATAATCTTCTAATTTCTAAATTAATTATATTATAACCAAAGTAAACACAGAAAAACATTTAAATCTAAATTACTTACACAATTATTTTAATTTATTACATGACATTCAATATTTCCAACTACAGTATAATTTATACATGCTAATATTTTGTTCGGTCCAAGAACCAACGTATCTGTCCATCGTGACATAACATATTATTGTCTACTTTTTTACACTTATTCCACAGCCTAAACAATAATTTTAATCAAACAGTCAGTCAACGTCAACGTCGAGACAGTCATGTCGCCGCGAAAAATTGTATCACTGGTGTGTTGTCCAACCAGACTAGCCATATGTTACAAACATAATCGGGTAATTTATTTTACCTCACAATTGCTTTGTTAGATACCTTCGATTGCCGACTGTATGAAAAAAAAAGTCTGTCTGTAGGCTGTCCTTTTGACTCGATACATAGTAATTTAGAATTTATCTTTTAATAATGTATGTAACACTAAATTCAGAATTGTACGTAAAACGTAACGTTGAATACGAACTTACGCTAAGTAAAGTCGCCTTCCGAACACAAGTTCACTGTTAAATTGTTCTAAATGATAAAATTATTAGTATTCAGACGCAACATAATCATTTTCTTGTTTAGGGTTTTTTAAGATTTTTTTTGTCTGAACCACTGGGGTAAATAAAACGAGACATTATAACTCGGCAACTAATAATAATAGTGTCCCACATTTTTTTCCTTTTTTAACCGACTGCAAAAAAAAGGGGGAGGTTCTCACTTCATCTGTATGTTTTTTTAAGTGATCTTTTCGCCAGTCGAGGAACATTTTGTGTGGGTGGGTCATGCTAAGTGTGCAAAATTACCCATGAAAATTTGAAAAAATCGCGTGACAAGCCCCCTTAAGAGTATCATTTCTTAGAAACACTTAAGTTTAATAAGAATTATTCCTTAATTAACAAATTAAACATTAAATAAACTCAGTACATTAAAACCTGCATTATCAAGTACACAACACACGCACAACAACGGAACATATAAACAAACTAATATAAACTATGACAATTCAAACCCAGTATTACTATTGACTGCGTATCGCAGTTTATCGCGCAAAGTGCTCCGTTTGTGGTAGTTGGGCAGTTTTAGAAGATTGAAACATGTTGACGAAGTGGGTAGTCGATTCAAAGGGTCCCTTTTTCGTATTGTAAAGAAACCTCGTATCACACTACCTGTAATATAACTTTATATGTTAATATTAGATAGCAGGTACAAAAAGACGTTAGGCAGTAGTTATCGTGGTTGGCTGTTCGAGTAAAGTCAAGCTTAGTTGATATTTAGTTGGTAGGTTAAAGTTACGGATCATGGTTGTCGTATAGTAGCGATACTTTAGGATATACTACCTAAATTACACTTATTTTTGGAAAGGATTTCCTCCAAAGACAAAATCAATTTTATTGATAATTGGCAGCGCTGTTTTGCGAAGTGTCAGCAGTATGATATACAAGGTTTTTTTGGAAGCGAAATTTCTGTTTTATTGATGAATACTATTATTCCATCCTTAATGTACGGATCCCTCCCGCAAAGCGTCACTTCCTTAATCGGTTAGTTTATTGAAGGCAGGACCAATATTTAAACTAAAGTTATTTGCGCTTCGACGTGGCGCTAGTAGTGTTACATACGATCTTGTGCGCGCTGGTCGTAAACTTCGAGTAAGTTTTTAACATCTATGGTTTAACTGTAACGTAACACCAACATTATAACACTTGTGAACTGATCAAGTGTCCGTCTGAAGATTAATAGAGTGATTTAACGCAGTTCGCCGTCGCTCATGTGTTTTGCACAACATTACTAGGCGATACTAACTATTTTTAATATCTCTTTTCTTTAAATTATGATTGTATAATGTTTTTTCTGTGATAAATTGTTTTCCCTTTCACTTGCAAATAAAGCTTAGGAATTAGCGGAAAATAAGTAGAAAAAACAAGAACTTACAGCTTTTTTAGTGCTGTGATGCCATAATTCACGGCCTCATTTTTATTTTAAAAACAACTAAATATCGTAATCGTATTCATTAACTAATAAACGTATTGATGATAAAAAAATGCTAAGCTATGACCTTGACACGGCTGTTGTGTGGTGAACGTGACCACGTCGATTAAACACTGTTCGATATGACAATGACCACTGAATACAATGTTTGTAAGTGTCAGGTAGGATGCGAACGCCTGAGTTGTGGAATGAGTTCCCTGCCAAGGTTTTCTCTAAGGACTACAGTATGGGGTTCTTCAAGAAAGAAGTTATTGGATTTTTGAAGGGTCGGAAACGCGCGAGTGATACTCCATAACGTCCATAGGCCACGGTGACCGCTTACCATCAGGCGGACCGTGTGCTTGTTTGCCACCTTAGTGGTATATATAAAAAAAGGGATGTAATGTAATGTTAAAAATATATGATCCGGCGTAATTGTATAAAAATAACAATAAATAATAAAAGATGGGTAAGGTTAATAGGTAAGAAATTTTTAATATAGGTTTTTTGGGGGTGTGGGGTGAACAGGGTTACGTAACGAGTCATCCTGAGTTTTTAGTACAACCACTAGTACATAAGGAATGGATTGGTCATAATATGAAAACTGTTATTTATGTAATATATAGGTAAGTCACCTATAGTGTCTCCTGTGTCTTCGTCGTCACCAACTTCAACGCAGCGGATGGAAAACGGCGGCTTGAGGTGTGCAAAGCCAAGAACCGGCGGCTTCGAACACGATGTCACAAACTGAAAATAAAACATATTTTGATATAGATATAAATATTTTCTATGATTTAAAATATATAAGTACAGTATCTTTAATATTTCTGTGACCTTGGAACCGAACACGGGACTCTTATGAGCAAATGTCACTACACACATAGACAAATTTAAAAAAAAACTAAAAATAACTATTAATTTATATATAAATAACTAAACAAAAATTAAAAAATAAAATGCTTTTAGATTCCCTAATTAAAACATAGTTTTCTAGATGAGGCAGCAAAGTTAGGCATATAGGAAAGGTACTTTTTAATTTTAAAATATTGATACATTTCATAGCGGGTATAATTTATCCATACGTGTGCTAAATTTTAGCGCAATAGGTAGACTCTGAATAAAATGGCTGACATGTAAAAAATATATTGGAATAAGATGACATCCATCAAATGGAATAAGGAGTGCTTCTTACTAGCCAATATAAAATGAAGTTGAAACATGTAAATATATCTAAATAAATATAAGTCGGAGGAATTCCATACAACGCCCTTCTCACAGCCAATTGCAAACGCTCTATCTATCTCTCTCTTACATAAGTCGGGGTTTGTTTATAAGACTTTGGCATAAAGCGCTATGACATCGCATTGGTAAATGTAAACAAACAAGATGGTCGAGCATTATTTTGACAGAACATTCACCATGCAGATAATGCGTTTAAAAGTCAACCGGAAGTGCCCCCATATTCCGTATGTTTGGTAAAAAGAACGATCGAATAACACATATAGAGCATGAACGCATTTGGAACTTGTAAAAAAAACCAAATATACGAACGTTTGTAAAACGGGACGTTGTCACTTATTGCGCTCGTGCGAGAGATAGGACGAGCGACAGTGAGTTCATTAAAAACTCTGGTAGCATTACGGTTGGTCGTATTATATCATGTCACATACATTTGCAAACAACACATACTTGACACACCTAAGACTCATAAACGCTTATAGCACGAACGCGAAGCAGGAAGAAATTCGTTCAATGACCTGTCACTATTTGTCTCTGTTGCGCGCGCATAATTATTTGCCGTCGCGCTCGCACAGATGCGATGACTACTGTCATAGGCGAGGTCATTCAACGAAATTCTTCTTGCTTTGCGTCCGTGCTATAGTATTATTTCTTGATAAAACTCGGAGATACCTTAAGGAACATGGCGCGCTCGTTCTCTGAGAAGTCCCTCTGCAGCACGTCCCAGAGCCAGCAGACGACGCGGTGCGAGTCGTGGAACCCGCCGTAGTAGTGCGTGTGACGACGCAGGTCACGTAAGTCGAGCGGCACGTTGTCACCGCTTATTAGCCTCTGCAACTGTAACGTACCATGCACCCAACAAAAGTATAATAAAATAAATAAAATAAAATAAAAATAATCACATCACACACACAATCACAGAGCGCCATCTAGTCGAAAACTAAGCAAGGCTTGTTCTAGGATTATCATACAATTGATACAAATATTCATTCAACTTTTTTTGTAATAGGTAGTAGTAACAATATGTTTTAGGGTTATTTATAATTTACAGGGATACTTAAGCACACTTACCTCTGGTGTAGAAAACAGTGAGAGCCACTCAGGGTTGATGATTGCCCGGAAGCCCTTGATGAACGCGTTGGTTTGGTCTTTAATCTGAGTGTGCATACGGAAGTGGGCCATTAGATGTATGTAGTTTATTCTGAAACATAACAGCGTTTAGTCAGTGGCCCCAGCCGTTGTATGTTTCAGCCATAGTAGTGGCAGGTGTACAACGGCAATTTCGCTCGAAAACCGCAAATCGATGTACAGTTAAGCCGTTTGGCACACAGGTACTTTTTTTTTGTTTTAAATTTTTTTTTTTCAGAAACCCATGGTGTGGGGTATCAAATGAAAGGGCTTGATGAGCCGGTTCTATAAATATATACCACACTATTACCTTTGGGCTACTTTTTTCCTTAGAATCCAAAAAGTATTTTCAAAACATACCAAGTTTGGGCCCCTCCAGGTAGAAGTATTTTTCTCTAATATATACAGTTTTTATTTGCGTACACCTAGGACTATAGGGGCACTTCTTAAGAGGAAGGCTCAGGCCAGGCCGTAGTTCGGTGGCGCACTGGTCCAGGGCCAATTGGCAGACGTTAGTCGACTATTCGACTGATTTCAAACCACCACAAAGAATACAGTGTTGTTATTATTAGTCCTTATTATCGTAAATGACGAAACTATTGGTGAAGAAATATCTCGAATGCGAGATTTAGTGTAGATAGCTAGCTGCAGACTAGTGTCAGAATAACACAATTTTGGCCTAGGTATGGACCAACATATACTTCAATGTTCACGTGCTTTACCTACATTGAATTTTAATATGATAAAAATTTTATGTCTTTGAATTTTTCAATACACATTCATAATATGTTTACAAACTTTTACTGCTAGTAAATCACTTCCACCATAAATCAATAACTTCATACTGTAGTACCAGGGGAAGGAGTTCTTCATGCAAGAAGTAATTAGAATTTTAAAGGTTCGGCTACACAAGTTGTTGACTGTTCAATATCCTGCAGTCTGTATGTTATGGTATGGTAAAGGGTACCGAATAAAAAAAAATTACTTATTTTCATTAGTAACTGGAATATGGTAAAGGGTACCGAATAAAAAAAAATTACTTATTTTCATTAGTAACTGGAATATGGTAAAGGGTACCGAATAAAAAAAAATTTACTTATTTTCATTAGTAACTGGAATATGGTAAAGGGTACCGAATAAAAAAAAATTTACTTATTTTCATTAGTAACTGGAATATGGTAAAGGGTACCGAATAAAAAAAATTTACTTATTTTCATTAGAAACTGGAATATGGTAAAGGGTACCGAATAAAAAAAAATTTACTTATTTTCATTAGTAACTGGAATATGGTAAAGGGTACCGAATAAAAAAAAAATTACTTATTTTCATTAGTAACTGGAATGACTCGGCCGCCCGACACCAGTTCATGCGTCACTATTTCTCCCAATCTTTCTTCATCGACTGAAAATGTAAGCTCTAAAGACGATATATCCCCCTGAAACGAGATATAAAATCATAATATTATTGTGAAGACCAATTCTCATGTTTTATCTCTATTTGCATGATAACGTCTAGAACATTCATTTCTGCAACTCAGGCTGGAGTTACCTTAAAATGAGATAAAGTTATAAATGTAACTTTTAATGTAGATAACTACTGTGCCAATATAGGTAAACCAGTATGGGTAACATATTCACGTCGATACTACAGAATAGTTCTAAAGATATTGGTTACAATATTGTGATAAAAATATCTAGTTATATTTATAAAGTACTAAGGTATTATTAGGTGGTCAAAGTCAATTTTTTTAATTCAATTTAGGTTTTTGCAAATACTATTGAATCGTCAAAGTTATAATATACTACGGGTAGGTAAATATTATTGATAGCCAGCTATGAGTTATCTTGTTCTTGCCAATCAAAACTTTTACTCAACTTTAAGGAATTAATCAGTTTAAATGTTTCAAATAAGCTAGATAGATAACCACAAAAAGTGTTTGTTGATGGATTAGATGTTTGAAGACTTATCTTTTGATATTTTGTCTTATGTGCATATGACGTACACAGCTACTCCACCTCCGCGTCTCACCGCGCTCTATCTAGGGAAGCAGTGCAAAGGAGGCGGTGGGACTACATATAGTATCTAGCGTAATGAGAAAATGGTATACAATCGGCAAAACCATGAGTAATTTAAACATGCAAAAATTTGTAAGTGTGTGTGTAATTTTGATTCTTTACACCACATCAACTGAAATGATTTAGGTTAAATTGGGAATGGAAATAGCTTATGCCTTAAATTAGCATATAGTCAATAGCCGCGTGCAAAAGCTAATATATTATGAAACTTGTTTCTTTTATACTTTTTGTCCCTTGCAGCATCTAAATATGAGTCTGGCTGAATAATAATAATAATGTAGCTATACCTGAAAGTGTTTGATGTATGTGAGACTGCGATAGAGGTCGCGGTCGAGCGAGGGGAGCTCGTCGATCCAGCTGTACAGCGCCTGCTGCGTCTGGCCCAACACCTGACTCAGGAAGAACGATGCAAACGGCACATCCACGACAATACCCTGAGGTAACATGTTTATATATGATATGTTCAAACTATAATGTTACCGAATTAAGTCTGCACATTTAAGATATACAAAAAATGTACTTAAACGTTCAATTTAAACAAAACAAAATTATTTGTACCAGAACTTTCAGAAAAATGTCAAACTTCTAAATGCCTGAATGTTGGAATTAAGAGGGCGGTGCGTAGACAGCTCAAATCCGCGTTTTCATATATTTTTTCTGTTGCTCGAGTTCGTAATTTTCTTATCATTTATATATTTCTGCAAACTATTACTTATTTTTTTAAATGTAACAGTTGAAATTCTTACAGATGATATATTTCTGTTGCCGCACATCAAATACTAAAAAACAGAATAAAATAAATATTTGAGGGGGCTCCCATACAACAAACGTGATTTTTTGCCGTTTTTATAGATAATGGAACGGAACCCTTCGTGCGCAAGTCCGACTCGCACATGTCCGATTTTTTATCTAACTTGTAAAAATCAAAATAGAATAAAAACCAGAACACATGACATACATAAATAACGGAAGTTGCTCGTCTTGCAGGCAATGAGCTAAATAGTATCCATTATTTCACAAAGATAAGCAAGTATGTGAATAGCGCAACGGAAATAGTTCGAGGTGTTTAGGGTGAAGGTAAAGGTTTAAATCTGGATTGCTTCAAGACTTTTTGTTGCAAAAAATTAACAATATTTATACTTCATGTATTTCAGTTAGTGAACAGTTAATTTAGGGGCGAGCGGGGACTGAAATGTATGCGATAGGGTAAAAATGCTAACTATAGAAAAAACAAAAATCTGTAACGAGTAATGTAGTTACCTCGTAGACAGCTTTCCCCAGCATCCGCCCAATGAACTCGAACAGCTGCAGGTGGTTGTCCTGAAGACACGACGTCGGTGACGGATAGAGACGCTCTTCGCTCGTCACTCGGAACAAGTTAAGGGATGGGTCGAATACACGCTTTATCGTCTCTTCCAGAAATTCTGTTATTAATAAAATATTTAAGTTGACATATGCTTCCGCAGCTCGAAATATAACTTAAACCGAGGAATGGTAGAGACCTATGACCTATGTGTGTGTATGAGCGTGTGAAAATGTGTGCGTATGAAATGTGCGTTACTTACCCTTGAACACTCCGTCCTGGTCGATACCCGCCTCGTCGAGTCCCTGCTCGTTGACGAAACGAACACGCACGACGCCTTTGAGCGCGCGCGGCGGGAGCGCGCCCAGCTGTCGGTACCCGTCCTCCACGAGCCGCGCCCGCCGCACCGTCACCAGCGTCGACCTGCCCCCCGACACGGAGCCGCCGCCGCACGCGCGCTCAGTCAGACCCAACACCACCTTATGACACCAAACTATACTTGACATCACCACACACTATGCCGGTTGGCTAAATACATAAACATGGGAGTAAATAGACTGCGTTATTGCATAGTCTAAAGATAGATAGTAGATAATTAAGCGTATCGATTTCGCGTCATACAAAATTAGCTCGTATCCCTTTCAATTTTCGCACAAAATTAAATGGAAAGTTCACACGGATAAGATGCATTAAGAAAAAAAATGCAAAATCTATAATAATTTAACACTTGCCTTTTCATCAGCAACCGCTCTTCTAAATAACCTAACCCGTTCTCCGTGTGCAATCATATGAGGTGTTTTTTGTACAAGGACCTGTAAAACAGTGAAAGAAAATGGTTTATCTTAATTTTACCGACAGCTAAATATTATAAGCAAAAAGTATAAAAATGTAAAAAAAAAAATATTTAATAGTGGAAACGTCACGAAACGCTTTCACATTTCATTGTTAGGAACGCCGTATTTCTAAAAACTTAAAATAATAACTGATACTTTAGTCCGTTCTGAGATTGACGATAAACTGTCCTTTACAGATCCAAGACCCACCGGATCATACTAGATTACTAGTACATAAGTGTTTTTAGAAATTTGCTGAGGTTTCTTTCCCTTCAAAGTCAGTTAAGTACAGGCCTGTGGGTGTCGGTATCGGTGGGCCGGAACGGCCATTGGCATGGTTCACAGAAAGGTAAGTAAAGGGCATATTGTACAGACCTGTTGAGGTTTCTTTCCCTTTTCAAGGTCAGCCATGAACTGTCCCTCACGGATGTCCCGCACGAGCCAGTGATTGGCCGGGGTATAAGCTCGCCGACAATCTCTTCGATACAACACAAGGAGCAAGGTGTGCAGTGAACTAAATAAGTCGTTGCTTTGTATACTTTTGAGATCTGGTAATATAAAATAGGTATGACTTAATTGTGAACTTTTATGATATAGAAGAAGACACACTTGACTGTGTAGTTTTGACGTAGTTTCAAATAATGTTTTTTTTTGAACATTATCTAAACAACGCAGCCTAAGCCACTAGTCTGAACTTTGAAAATATCGAATATAGGTTACTTTATGTAGTTTAGTTTTATTTAGGGCATCACTTAGAAGGAATATGAATAAAATTATACTCAAGGGGGTAAAATAGTTGAAGCTTTGAAAGAAAATGATATATTTGATAGACTTTTGGTTTAAAACGGGAAAAGATCTTTGAAAAAGATTCTTCTTTTGGATTTTGAATATCCGTGCTAGGTAAAACTATAAATGCAAATGAAAGTTTTTTGTTGGTTTGTCCTTTCAACACGTCACAACGGAGCATATAATTGAGCTGAAATTTGGCACACGGATAGTTAAAGAGACGAAGGCTACTTTTATCTCGTACAGTTTATAACTGAATTACTAATAGACGAACTACAGTTATAGTTTGCTAGCAAACTTTCTTCTATAATCAAGAAGTTATTGTAGAAATCCTACGCCGAAACCCGATTTAGACGCGAGAGGAGCCACTGGCAATAGCTAGTAAGGAATTACCAGTCTCAGCATTACAGAAACGATTGCCCAAAGGAGTAAATTAGAGGAAGAAATTCTGTACGGGACGGGAAAATTTAAATTATGCTGGTTACACTGCAGGGAACCAGCTAGTGTTTTATACATACAAATAGAAAAATTAACAATGAATAAAATAATTTGATTTCTTCACTTTCACAATTTCACTCTGACACAGTCACTATGTCCAACAAATTAAATAAGCTAAAGTTATCAAAAAAATATTAAACTTGTCATAACTTACCAAATAACTGTCCCATAATGGACTTGTACACAAACGTGTTCAAAAATAGCGACATGTTCACAAAATCTTGAAGCTTGAAAGGGTTCTGTTGTTCATACATTTCCAAGTCATCCAATATTCTAAAAATATTTATATATATATGATATTATGTATGATTGCGATTGGTTCCTTGGAGACGTCTCGAACCCATTTTTTTTTATTAAGATAATGATCAACTTTAATTTTTGTTATTAATTTATTACATAATTTATTAATTATTATAAATTATACTTTATTTTATGTAATAAAATATTTTCCTTTGCTTACGCCATCTAATAGTATAAATAAATATTAGCTACTGAACAACAGATGGCACTCTGCTACATCGTTAAGGTGGTTGTAATAATTACATATATATATGTATATATAAATTGTATATAGGGTCACGTATTTCTCCACCGCAGGGTGTAACCAGTGTTTGATTACAGACTGATAATGTGGGGTAGCCCCTTTTCATTACCTACTTAAGTTGTGCTTCGACTAGTCTATTCGGACTAAGTTACCTTTATATAATGTATCATAAGTCGTAAATTACCAGCTTTAGATTCATAAGTGGAAATGAAAGACTTGGGGCGAACAATAGGAAGTGAGTCAGAATTGGATAGGGGGTGAGTATTATCTTAGAATATGAATTTATATGATCTACTAAACAATAGATGGCGCTATTTTATCTACAACATATCATAGAAAATTATCGCACCGAGCTTTGTTTTCCGGGTATTTAATTTTTAATTTATTATTTTATATGATAAATCCTTACGTGACATAATGCGTCATGCAGTCAGCAAATAAAATCAGCATTTGAAACTCTGGCGCAGAAGTCTTTGTGTTCACAGCAAGTAAATCTAAAAAGGATTTTAGTCCACAACTTGGACCTAAAGTACACAGGAATTGCCATAAAGCGTACAGAATTTGATCTTGGTTGCAGAGTCCTGTGAATTAGAAAATTTTATTAGATAAAAATCCTAAAACTTAATCACAGCTCAAAATCATTTCATTCATAACAGTCGGCCATCGAAAGCATCTAGACAGAGCATCGTAAGGTGCGGTGCTCGGTGAGAAGAGGGATCAAACTCTCTCGACTAGCATATGTCTTCACATATGGCCATTCGCGAGCTGTCAGACACTCATACATTTCGCACGCCGCCATGGATGACTAACTAGCCGTCGGATTTTTCTTCAGCATCGAATGCAATGCATAATTAAACTGATTGTTTCGGGTGTGGCTCAATAATTGACGGCCCTTCCTAATTATATATATCTTTTTAAAGACATATCTAACGATGCGCCACAGTTTTCTTTTCTCAGTTCTACTAAGGTATGTAGATTGTGTATATCTCAATTAAAAAAAAAACATAATAATCTATGGAGAAGGAATAAAATTACTAAAACATTAAAAAAATATTATATCTTAATAATAGTTACCAGTTAGAATGTCAAGTTTTATCTGTGTCAAGGTCTGCAAAGCTGTTTGGTACATGGAGCAAATCAATGCTATTTTTGTACACTCTGGTGAACCCAATTTTTTGTAGTTTTTGTTAGCATTGGATCTAAAAATTATTTTTTCGTAATGAATGCACAATATTTATGTAGCTATATATTTTGTGTTACTATAGTTTAAATTTATCATATAAGCCACGACACATTCACTGCTGGACATAGACCTCGAGGTAAAAGAACCAGTCTGTTCTACTTGCATATCTATTATACCTATTAAGTGGTCCCATACTACTATACTTATCGAGAAGACTCTACCCATTGCCACTTCAGCTTACTAATTACGTATTTTACTTATTATCTTGCTAGGAAGGAAATCTACAAGTACCTACTTAGAGATACCAATATAGATAAGTTTGATTTCCTCTTTTGCCATTACAGTTCTTCTGTTTCAATTTCATTGCTGACCAATTTTATCATAATACTTTATTATTATAATAATAATGAATTTATTTGACTCAAGACAAACACAAATGTATGCCATTGCGGGAATCGAACTCACACCCTCTGCACAGCAGTCGGCCACACTAGCAATTAGGCTGCGAGGAAATCATATTGCCTATTTACATAAAGGCATTTCAAAGGAGAAAAAGTATGCTACATATATTTAGTTTTATCAGTCTTCATACATTGCCATTGTTGTGGCACCAATCTACCCTCCCTTAGTGCTATTATTATTTTATTCTTATGCCTTAGCATAGGGTGGTATGGACCATACCCAACTAGCACACCAGCTGCACAAACATGCTTTGTACAGCCTGAATGGTGTATACTGGCATTTTAAGGCCTTTAATATTATTGTTCAGCTATATAGTAGCATAACCGGCTACTGTGCAGTTAGTTACAGAGCTTTAGACTAATAAGGTAGTCCATCACACAGGCCCATAGTGGATTGTTTTATATATGCTTTTTTGATGTATGCAGGTTTTTTCCTTCACTAAAAATTAGTGGTATGAAGAAACAATGCAAATACTTAAGAATTTTAGAAAAACTCTGCAGTACCCCCACATGTTTGAACGCTTGCTCTGCAGAGACAGATGCCAAGATCACTAGCCCACCACTAATCCTTCTACTAACAAAACTACTACCTACTAATATAAATAAATTCCATGCTTACCTTGTAGTTCTAGCCTCAATGGCTCGTCTAATAATAGCTGCAGGATTATTACTTACAGGGGTTGAGGGTTGCGAAGGACCTGCACCCTCCTCAGACCCAGAATCAACCAGCTCTCTTAATGGCATTGCTAATAGTTTCTTCAATAATGGTGTACCCCACAATAATGACAGTTGATTACGCAAGTTTCCCATAGTTGGGGGAATGTATGCATCTATGCTTTGAGAGAACCAACCCAGTACTGGATGCCAGTTACTAAGGTTACCTTTTTTGCAGACTACATATTGCTGACAGGAATCTAAGAATCGTGTGACTACTATCTGTTGGATAGAAAGTTTAATTTTAGTATTTCAGATGTGACCTATCACAATGTTACTTTCAATATGCTGTTTTAAGATCAGAATTAAACCATACAGAATGAAGTTGACTTCGTTAGATAATTTCGCAATACAAGGACTAAAGAAATATCAAAATTGATACATAATATTATAAATGCAAATGTGTGGTTGTTGGTTGGCACAAAAATAGTCTATGGGCCCAAGAGTGTCATTGGATACTTTTATCCCGGCTGAGAGTTACCACCGGATCATTTTTCGTATATTTTATTTCTTTAACGCCGTAACAGAGCACCTAATGGCCTAGACTTTTGGCACAGACATGAAATACTGAAGAGACAAAGATAGATATATGTAGAATAGATAGATATAGTATACTGTTTATCATGATCGCCAGTTGTCACGGGAATAGTTTCTTCTGCGGGTGATACCGAGGGCACTATCCCTATACATGGCATAATGCAATGGGGTGACTTCATTAAGAAGTAGCTGAAGGGTCTGAGGATAACGTAGAATACTTTTATCTCAGTACGTCAAGCACTTCCTATAAAAATCCGATGGTGATTACTGGACTTCTCACGTGCGGAGCCACGGGTTAATACTAGTAGCTACGAAAAATACATCAATTACAGATGTTTAATAAACAATATGTACTTACGACAAAAGTAGGGTAGTAGCTATCTGGGAGTGCAAATTCCCTCTCAGAATAAGCTAGCTGTGTCAGATTGGCAAGAAGACACAAAGCGTAGTTGCCCTCAAGTGTGTTGAACACAATCCGCATATTCTGGTCTGTTCCCAAGAACTCAAGGCATTTGTCAAACATTGAGTGGGAGCGAAAGGTTGTGATGGACTGTCAGCAAATAAAACATAGTCAGAAAAGAGGGAAGAAGACGATCAGTTCAATAATTGTTTAGGTCTCAGAAAGTTCTTAGCCTTTTCACAATTTTAATAAGAAATGGCAGACATAGGAGTTGCACATTGATAAGGCAAGGTCAGAATTTTGTTAAAATGTAAATTTTAATCCTAATGAAAATAATAGATGTATTCCATATTAATATGTTCTAAAACTCACCTCAGGTGATATTTGGTTCAAATGGTAGACTAGTGTAGGCACAGATAGGATCTGTATGATGTACATAGTGAGTAACTTCTCTGAGAATTGTGAAGAAACAAGAGGCCGCAATGACAGAGTAACAATGGCTGTCAAAGCAATGGTCTTCAGACTAACTTTTTCTCGACAAAGGCCTTTTAACAGAAGTGCCTGAAAATAAAAGAGCTTTTATTATTTTTATTTCTATATATGTTTCTCTTCTATTTTTCTCAATGACAGGATGAAATTTTTCATTTTTCAACAGAGCCAATCTTAGCAATATGTAACTTTTTTCTATGCTGCAAGAAGTATGCAGCAATCTGGAACTGATTATTTTGTCTGTGCATTTTATTCCTAGGAAAATACTTCATCTCTTTTATTATGGATTCTGAACCATGGCTGAAAATTTTGCAAGTGTCTGTAATGTAACTTAAGCTGAGCATTTTAAATTTAAACTTCAATTTAGGAGCTTATTAAGAAGCTAAATTAATAAAAATACCTTTAAAGTTAAATAGTATCCTTTGTGAAACAATGATCCCATAATATTGGCACAAAGTTGTGACATGCCACCTCTGAGCTTCTCAAAGTTTTTTAGTCTAGTCAGAGCCCAAGTGTTAGTAGCAGTGAATGCTAGTAGAGTGTGAAGGTTGATCAGGATGCTCTGCATCTCCAGTGGGGATTCTGGCTTTAATTCCTCTAGATACTGGCAACATTTATATAGAAGTTCTTTTATGTGGGCTATCCAAAATAGACTGAAATAAAATAATAAAAAGGCATAAGATTAATAAATTAGAGTTAACATATTATAATCTCTTTATTTATTTCACAAAGAGGTAAAAGGATTAAAGATATTGTAAGGAAAACCCTTACACATAGTAAATAATATGATCTTTATCTTAAATTAGACCTATAGCAATGATATATATTGATAGACTGTTATGTTGACTGAAATTAAATCTTACAATAAAACTATAACATTAAGTATATATTTCTTTCACATTTCATATATACTCATATTAACATACCTGTATTCCTTATTTAAGAAAACTCCAACATAAGATAATTTAACAGACTCTGAATGAAGGCTATGCACAATATATTTGCAGAGTTTTTCAAATCTCTTCCTATCTCGCTGGGGTTTAAACACAAGAAACAGTCTGCAGGCAACTTTATAAACATCCAGAGCAGGAATGAGTTCAATTGGCTGTAGATCATCATGTGTCACACCAGGCTCAGGAAGAGTTTGGTCAAACTCATTTCTGAAAACAAAGTTAACAAAAAATCTGCACAAAAGCAATCATTACCAGCCCACAGACAAATACATTTAGCTATAACCTTCAAAAGTGTATGTATAAATTAAAAATTAGCATAAGATCACTTCCGTTTCTGTTAAGGTCAAAAAAAAACAAAATAATAATCTTGTTTTGTATTTTTTTTAAAACTAACATTGAAGAACACAGTTTGAAAAGAATTGTAATATTTGTTATTACAGTAATTTTGTTAATCAGAGATGGAACTAATAAAATGTAATAGTTAACTTCGCTGCTAGGCAGATCAAAATGAAATTATAGTAAGTGGGAGTGGTGTTCAGAAAATGATAGAAATATCATTACTAATTTGTAATTATATAAATATTAGTTGACAAAGCATTGTAGCAAGTCCTCTTAATACTCCAGCTTTACTTCACTTTTCTCACCATAATATTTTTTAATTACAAAATTTAACCAGTGGATTGCTGGAAGTTTTTGCAGAGGTTTGTGGTTTGTTAATATTTTTTTTTTTAGTTTTGTCTTAGGGGCCATGTCACGAAAAATAAATTATTATGACTGTGTTACCAGCCCAAACTCATTTTTCTTAGGCAAATTTCTATTTCACTGTAAACTAATTTCACACTGCCGGATATTTTAGAGCTGACACCTTTTTAGATAAATAATGTGTAAGTGTAGGTTAATGTCTAAAGTACAAATATATGTATTTTTTGCTTGGGGACCTTAAACTTGGTTTAAAATTAACCAGCCAGATACAAGTCCAACTTTTGCATAGCAAACTCCATTTGTTTTTCTGATTTTGGACCCCCCATTTTAGGGTATAGTATGGGTGTATAGAGTATATCTAGATTTGTAGAGGGTAAATAAAGAGAACACAATCATAAAAGAGTATTATTTATTTAAATTTTTGTAACAGATTTATTTTGAACATTTGTGTCACTTCTCATCTGTCAAGTGAAATTTGCTCCAAAAAAAGTTATTTACATTACATTACAATAATGTTTTTAGCTCACCCGTGTAGCCACAAGAAACCATGTATTAATATGTATTAGGTTATTAATTATTGTCATAATTTGACAGTGACTGCTTTGACCAGACCTTGCTATGACCTATGGTTGTTTGTGGTGAGTTGGGTTAAGTTGGATTATTCAAGTTCATGAACACAAACAACCACTGTGATGTCATGTGTTCATCTGTGGTAGAATATGGTCATTGTTTATCGTACTGGAACTGCACGCCCGATCTTGACATGAAAAGGTACCAAGTCATACAAAATTGTCAAATAGTGAACATTAAGGCCAAAAGAGAGGAAATTTCAATTTGACACAGAAGCCTTTACTAGATGTTGGGATGAAACTCAAAACTATCACTAGACAACAAGTACTGATATACCAGACTATATTGGAACCAATCTGGATGTAAGGTATTCAATTGTGGGTACCTCAAAGGATTCCAATATCAATATCATACAAAGAGTACAGAACAAGATACTAAAGTCAATAGCAAATGTACCATGGTATGCCACTCATGCTGAACTCCACCAGCACCTGTTGGTCACTAAAGGAGGAGATTTGAAATGCCTCAGAGAAATACAAAAACCCTTATAAAAACCATCCCAACACTAGTTAACCATCCAGGACAATATCAACAGGCTCAAAGGCCTCAACATCCTAGAGCTACAAAACCGACAGTAGCGTCAAACTACAAAATATGAGTAGGTGTCCTCGCTGAAGAACATACTCTACATGTCAAGTTCTGAAACAACACAACTGCTAATAGTCCTAGTACTGATTGCTGATTTTATAACATCAAAAAAAAAATATTGTGAAAATTCATAGTTGACAAAAACAAAAAAAATATTTTAAAAAGTACAACTACATGAAATAGAGTACAATGATCAATTGTTTTAGTATGTTGTTTCTCCAATAAATTTGACTTTGACTTTAATCCAATCTATGGTAGTGTAATAATTGCCCTGTGCTAGGCGTTTTAAAATCACTCTTTAAACTTTAACATTGCCTTAAAGTACCAACCAGCTGATTAAACATGTGGCAAATATTTTCTTACTGGGCACTAGCTATTTTTGTATAAAATATGTCTTGAATGATAAAGGAGCATTCCCTAAGACACAAATAAAATGCAAAAATTGGAAGAAACCATATTTTTTTAAATGGATTTACTAAAAAAAAATATTTTTATAAAAAGTTTTTGAAAAATTTTTCCTGGCATGTATTAAACGCACCCCTGTGTATATACAAGTATAACCAAACCTAACCTAACACCAGTTTTTCAGTATAGACTTTTTTAATTTAAATTTTGCTTTAAAACTATTCTTTTCCCCCAATTTTTGTATTTCATTTGTGTATAAGGAGATGCTTTTATATGGATTAAAAAAAATTTTAAGCAAAAGTAGCTCGTGCCCAATAAGTTAATATTTACTAAGTATGTTAACAATGAAGAATATAAGCTGAGGTACTTTAATTGAAAACTAAATGCTCAGAATTTGGAATCTAGGGTAGGTAAACTTACAGAATGCATTTCATAAATCTTTGTCGTTCCAGCCATCCTCGTACAAGTGCTTGGATCTTAATAGAAGATTGTTCTCGTTTCTTTTCCAATGCCCTTTCTTCACGAGCAGCTTTTGTTTGTTCCAAAAATACATCTTTAGTAGTACAGGCTTTGGAAAACATTTTAATTGGTGTATGAAGTATTACACTTTTATAAAATGCCTTTGTTATTTTTCAGGATATGTCAATATTCCAAATCATGTCGATTTTAGTAGGTCTTAAAACTGAATATATTTTAAACAATATTTATATTTATTTTATTGCAAGCAAACATTTATTTACGAAACAAAACAATATAATTTTTTTTTTTTTTTTAATTTATTTACAAAGGACTTTGGCAAAATACCATCAGCCTAATCATATACAAATTTTTTATGAGTAAACTACAACATAGAGAAAGAGATAAACAAACAAAATACAAATTAATATTATTACGGACAAAACAAAAAATTAAGATCAGCTTATTTACAAGAATGAGTTAAAATAAAAAGATCCAATTTATCTTACATACCTACCTATTGCATAATATAACCAAAAAACATAAACTTATAAATATAGAACGATTGTGTCAATCACACTCTAATTTCCAAATTGTACAATTTTATATCCTACCTACAGCATTAATAATAAAGTTATACAGATCAGGGTAAAGAATTGGAGATTTTAATAAATTTTGTACATTAGTAGGAATTTCTTTGTTTTTTAATACATCTTGACAATCATTAATAAAAATTAAACGTTGTAGTGAAAAATTAGAACATACAAAAATTAAATGGTGAAGATCGCAAAATTCATAATTACAAAATAAACAATTAGTACTATTTGTTAAATTTAAACGATGTAAATGAGCGGGAAATCTGCAGTGGCCAATTCTTAGTCTACATAACGTAGTTATATAGTTTCTACAGGGATGTAATTTATATTTTTCAAACCAAGCTACAGTTTTAGGTTTAGGATCTATTTCTTCTAGCCATTTTCCTTCAAAACAATATAAGTTTTAATAAAATTGGCAATTTAATGAAATCAATGAATGTATGAGTTATTCCTGCCAATGACGTGTGTTTTTGTTATGGTCTATTTTTCGCGATTTTACAATCGTACAGCACGACGCACGGGTAGGGAAATTTTCCAAGTGTCAAGGTAAATTCTTTTCACTGCCATAGAAAAGGTTGAAATTAACTCATGTCAGTTTGAAATTTAACTGTCAAACAACCGTTCCAAAACAAACTTTGCCAGGCGATAGTTACTTAAACCACAGACCTAGGATTTTTGCTACGCTAAAGACCAACACAGCTAGGAAAAGAGATATACTCATTACATGAACGCTGGACAAGAGAAAAAGAGGCAGATAACCATATCTAATATGTCCATTATTATTCGAAAAGAAACCCATAGCAACCCGCTTGTGTTTTGACATCACGTGTTTCCTTGATTATTAGGTCAATCCTGACAATAAAGGACTTAAAAGTTTAATGTTTAGGTATGGTGTCTTGATGCAGAACTAATTGTTCCATTACAGGAAGAAATAACCAGGACAATAGTACATACTTTCCACAGGTAAATACGAAATCACGTATTTTTTTTTTAAACCATATTTTGTCGCATTTCTATTAAAAATTGGCTCAGAAAACAGTTTTTACTTTATTATATTGCTTCTCTTTGTAAAACGTGGTATTATTTCATATTCATATTCAGGTTCAAATTAATGTTATTTTAAGTAAAATTGTAAAATGTTTGGTTACGCTAGGGCTTGACAAAACGATAATGTCATCAGTATATCGAAACTATTCCCGTAATTATTTATCAATATCCAGAGTTATTTAATTTTAATAATATTTCTTACAAATATTACTTGAGCGCACGTTGTTAATAGTCTTCTTTTATAGGGTTCTGTAGCCAAATGGCAAAAACGGACCCCTGTAAGCTCGTCATGTCCATCCGCATGTCATAGCTTTATAATTCCACCGCATTTGCATCGATTCTAATAAAATTTTACAGAAAGGTATCTCAAACATAAAAATGGACAAAACAATTATTAGGGTTAGCTTTTTCACACACCCCACCTTTTGCTGCTTCAAAAATACAATTGAGGTTTATTTATATAATTCGCGAGTTACATGCTCTAAAAGTTGAAAATTTTCGGTCCCGCTCTTCTAACTTTTAAACTGCATATTATTAAATCTGAAAAAAATTACGATAATAGTTCTTTTTAATTTCAATCAAAATGGGCTGAAACCAAATCGGTTCATAAGTTTCTAAGATATTTGCAATAATTCCGGTTGCAAGGAACCGTAACTAATGCGTGTACAACACGCACTTGGCCGGTTTTTATTCTTTTACTTATACTATGTTTTTGATTTTTGACAAATATGTTACGCCATAACTAATAATAACTATTATGATATGGGTATAGTTACCTGCATTATGCGGATTGCCTGTTATTTCCGTAAAGTAATAATTAAAAATAATATCGTTTCATAGGCTAATCATTAATCAAAATTTTTGACTCTGCCTAATGTAATCTTCACTAAAATACAGTAGAATTAAAATAAAACAAAATGAAAAATTGTACATAGAAGAAAGTTAAAAATAAAAGGGGTTTTCATGAGACGAAAGAGACCATTACAAGTGTTTCAATTTTTATGTCTTTTTTTTATTTCTATTGCGATTCTTATAAACATTGTTACCGCTTGTACCGGTTGTGTTCTGAGGAATTGATCGAAACGATGCCCACGGCTACTTTCTACCATCGTAACGCTCGCCATCGGCAGGGAATTCATTCTCACACTTTAGAACCTAAATGGTCGCTTACGAACACTTAAGTTGTGGAATGAGCTCTCTGCCAAGGTTTTCTCCAAGGACTACAGTATGGAGTTCTTCAAAAAAGAAGTTATTAGATTTCTGAAGGGTCGGAAACGCGCGAGTGATACCCTAGGTGTTGCAAGCGTCCGTAGGCTACGGTGACCGCTTACCATCAGGCGGACCGTAAGCTTGTTTGACACCTTAGTGGTATAAAAAAAAACAATGGCTGGAGAGTTTTTTTTACCGTTTCTTCTCTTCTGAACGCCACCATATTTCCGATACGGTAAAAGATTTTTTTTCTGTTAATTTAATTGTTTTAAGCTTACTTCAGACTTTTATTTATTTTATAGATAAGATATCCTTGAAATACCTACCTACATTGTCATATCTATATACCGTAGGAGCTACGTGCTATTAGGGTTCCGTAGCTTAATGACAAAAAGTAAACCTTTATAAATCGTCATATCCGTTCGGCCGTTTATCACAGTCTAATAATTCCACTGTCTTTGGGTAGATTTTAATAAAATTTTACAGAAATGTGTCTTTTGCAAACCGCCATATATGTTATTATAATTTAGAAAATATTTTTTAGGGGTAGCTCTCCATACATTGAACCAAGTTATTGGCTTTCAAAGTTGAAATATTTCCACCGTCAAATCATATCGCTAACCATAACAGGCATAAATATATCGATAATGCACAACGTCGATAGTGAACGCAGACAACACTATTCTCAACCCACACAAAGACAGTTACTAACACTTACGCAATTTTTTTTGGTATCATCACTGAACTGGCATTGTGTATCTTTTACATTCTATATCTATGACTTCACTATTTGACAAATTTGTATGACTTGGTACATTTGCACGTCAAGATCGGGCGTGCGGTCCCGTTACGATAAAAAATGACCTTATTCTACCACAGATGACCAAATGACGTCGCACCCACGGTTCATGAACTTTAATCTAAAATAATCCAACTTAAACCAACTCACCACGAAAAACCACAAGTCAAAGCAAGGTATTCTGTTTTTTCGTAGTTTGTATGTCAGCTATCACTGTCAAATTATGACCACCGGTCCATATGACGTAAACCAACTTAAAACATATTAATACATGGTTTCTCGTGGCTACATGGGTGAGCTAAAACATTATTACCAGATATGAATTATCTTTAAAAATTCACAAGTTTTCTTAAATAGATCAGCTTTTAAGTTTGGTCCTTGGTCAGTCACAATTAAATTAGGTATACCAAATATGGAGATAAAGTGTATGAGACATTCGCAACACTCTTCTGCAGTAGAATATGCGCATGAGTACTTAGTAAGATCTTCTTGAATTGCCAGTATGAATCTTAGCTTGATTAGTCTATATTTATGAGATCAAAAGGCCGGATTTAGGTTGTGTTATTTGCATCGGTGTGCTCCGTTTGTTAGCCTTAAGATTTTGTTGGCTTGACATAATTTGCACCTTTTTTCGGTAGGTTTCAATATCTGTGCGCATGTTTTTTCAGAAGTGGCGTTCTTTTATTCTATTGTACATCCTACTACAGAATAGATGTCCAGATATTGGTATATGATGATTTTAATTTAATATTTTCTGTATCTCACTTGGGACTGGGAAGATCAAGCTATTGTGGTAGATATTTACTTTGATGCTGGTGTTATGAAAAAGGTAAAGAAGCCGATAGCAAGTGACGTCATAAACTTTATGTTCATACATTGCAAGATTTCACCCATTAACAAGGCATGTTTAATAAAAGCTAGTAAAAATTAGTTCGCTACAAGCAACTTCTCTTGAGATTTTTTTTTATATTTGAGAATTTATACATGAAGATTATTATTCCGTCTTTAAAAAAAAAAACAAACCGCTGGACCGATTTTGCTCACACTCTTTTCAGATCTAAGTCATGACGTGGCGTATCGATTGATACTATATTGTCACAAGACAAATTGGTCCATTGGTTCTTGAGATATCGAGGGGCAAAAAAGCTAACATACATATATACTAAGCTAACATACATACACACACACACACACACACACACACTCACACGCACAAGCATCACTTTAAAAATTAAGGCAAAAGATTGCCCAGTTCTCAAAACGTAAAGAAAACGCAAATATAGCGATTATAATAACTTCCCTCAACAGAAGTTAATAACAATGGAGAACATCAGCAGGGAAAGTCTGTATAATAAAGTCGATACTAATATTATAAATTTGAAAGTGAGTTCGTTTGTTTGATGCTTTCTTCTCGGCGCAACGGAGCAACCAATTGAAATTTTGATCAAATTCCACGTAGATGCACTATAGCCACAGCTTGGTATAAGAGTGCTAGCATGGCTCGCTTAATGATACCATCAAAAGGGTTCTTACCACCATAAACGTGCCATCCGTTCTTGAACCCCTAGGAGTTTACTATAATGATGACAGCAGATCTGATGGTATGACACTTGAGAGCGTGGTCGAGCCTTATTGTAGGACGCCACATGCGTTGACTATGGCTCCATCTCGTTTTTCTGAAACCGGTGCGTGGTGTTAGAGTTGCGGCGGGTGCCGAAGCTGCTGAAATCCTCAAGCGGCGCAATAACGATGATTTGTTGTCAAACTACGTGTTTTTGCCGTTTGCAGTAGAAACTCTTGGCCCATGGGGACCATGTGCACATATATTTTCAAGGAAATAAGATCAAAAATTATTATTGCTGCTATTGGTGACAAGAGGGCTGGCTGTTTTCTTGCTCAGATAATAATCAGTATCTCAATTCAGAGAGGAAATGCAGCCAGCGTTTTAATTGTGATGTTAAGGTTTTAGATTAATTTGTATGATTTAGATTTATATTATTTTAGTTTAATTTTATCCAATTCTAAATATTTGTAACTAAATTAAATTATTAGGATTAATGGTAAAAACTAACCCTTATAGTTTCGTCATATCAAGGTACCATTCATTCATCATATCATTCTGTCCGTCTCGGTCGGTCCGTTTTGTGGGTACGTAGCCAAACAGAAAAAATAAATTAAACGCCTATAGTTTCGTCATGTCTATTTGATCGTCCGTTTTTAGGATTCTGTCTTTATCAATATCTGTGGTCTTTATCTTTTCTATTCGCCTTTTTAACTATTTATTTATTTAACACTTATAGTACATATAAAAACATTCCAGCCAACCTTAGGGAGTTTCCGAAAGCTGATTAATTTAAATATATGTAGGTAGAGTCAAAATAAAAAGAAAATAAGAAATAAATTAACTAAATAAACATACATATATAATTTTTTCAATAAATATATATAACAATATAGAATATCATATACATACAAATATGAGTACAAATTGGTAGTTAGAGAGTTGTGATCATATCATCAAGTTGGCAATATTTCGAGAAAAACGGATTTCAGTTTAATTTTAAAAATGTTAATAGACAATGACAAATGAATATCGGATGGTAAATTGTTCTACAGTAAAGCTGCTTTTACAACAAACGATGATTTACCATAAAAAGTGGTGGAGTGAGATTTAGTTAGTGTTCGTTCTACCTTTGTCCTAAGTGACATACTTTGCGACGAATTATATAAAAATTAAAGAGCTTTTTTAGGTAATGGGGTGCAGAATGATCATATTTTATATATACACTATTTTGGGGTTCCGCACGCAAATTTTCTTTTGAGTTCAAAAATCTACTAAAATGGTAAAAAAAACCCTAAAACAGACAGGTAGTATATGTTTTTTTTTTGCTTGGAAGTCGCATTTTTTTTTACTTTGTAGAAACCTACTGCGATTTTAAAACAAAATAAAGTTAGCAAACCTGTGATGTGAAATGCATATTTTTTACGTATAGAGCAATACGAGCGTTCCCCTTAGTAAAAGTACTAGCCAGATGGTCATTATCAAAACTATTTAAATAGGATTTTTCACAAGACTAAATCTACTTGCGCGACTGTGAGGTTATCCTTCAATAATGTCAAGTTCAACGGTATTTACGTTTTGTACATCTGGATTTGTTTACAAACACATTGCAGTCATTCGAGCAACTAAACAGAAAATACCAAATTATCTTTACAGTAAAACAAGGGGTACTAAAAATTCACTAGCTAGGATAACGGCAACAAATATCTTTTTATATGTTTATTTTCAGTAAGAATATTTTTTAGAAGGTTATTTTGGGTATAGATTTAATAAGATTGTTGTTTAGCAAAAAGGCACAAGACCTTTGAATAGATATCAAATTTTGTTTGTGTTGGTTTGGATGTGAACTTTTTTTTTTTTTTTTTTTTACCACTAAGGTGGCAAACAAGCTTACGGTCCGCCTGATGGTAAGCGGTCACCGTGGCCTATGGACGCTTGCAACACCAGGGGTATTACTTGCGCGTTGTCGACCCTTCAGAAATCTAATAACTTCTTTCTTGAAGAACTCCATACTGTAGTCCTTGCAGAAAACCTTGGCAGGGAGCTCATTCCACAACTTAAGCGTTCGCGGGAGGAAGTGTCTCTGAAACCGTACTGTACGCGACCATTTATAGGTTCTAAAGTGTGAGAATGAATTCCCTGCCGATGGCGAGCGGTGCGGTGGTAGAAGGTAGCCGTGGGCATCATTTCGAACAATTCCTCAGAACACAACCCATTGTACAAGCGGTAGAACACACACAGGGAGGCAAAGTCTCTCCTCAGACTTAAGGGCTCGATACCGCAAGTGAGTTTGGAATCGTTGACCATTCTCACAGCCCGTCGTTGAACCGAGTCAAAAGGGCCAAGCTGGTATCCGGGTGCACCTGCCTAGAGATGGCAGCAGTACTCCATATGGGGCCGAACTTGCGACTTGTAAAGTAACAACCTTTGCCCGACGTGAAGTACTGCTTCGCTCTGTTGAGTACACCAAGTTTTTTGGACGCCAGCTTCATCTTATCTTGTAAATGATCTCGGAACTGAACATCGCTGGAGATGTTGACACCAAGGATCCCAATGCTCTTGGAGATGGAGTTTTCTTAGCGGTGAACGCGCACACTTGTTTCTTTGTAGGGTTGAATCGGACCAAGTTTACCCGTCCCCAGTCAGATACCTTGGACAGTGTGGTCTCGATTTGAGACACAAGTTTTCCGCGGTTTTCCTCCACAACGGAACGAGGGATGTTTGCACGATCCGTGTTAAAAGCGTCTCCAGTACTGTCATCTGCATAGCAATGTATGTTGTTGATGTCCAACCTGTCATTGATATGCAGTAGAAACAGCGTAGGAGACAGCGCAGAGCCTTGCGGGACACCAGCATTAATGTCCATGCTATCAGAGGAACTACCGTCAACTACGGTTCGTATGCGTCTGCCGGACAAAAAGCTAGCCACCTATTTGCACAAACCCTCGGGCACTCCGTAAGATGGCAACTTCGATAGAAGACCCCGGTGCCAGACCCGATCGAACGCCTTCGCTATGTCCAGGCTACATGCCAATGCCTCCCCCTGACTCTCAATGGCTAGTGCCCATCGGAGAGATGGACGGAGAGACCTAGAAGGTCACCAGTCGAGCGACCGTGGCGAAAGCCATATTGACGGTCACTGACCAGATCGTGTAATTCTAGGTATCTTAGAAGCTGTGTGTTGATCACACGCTCCATCACCTTGGAGAGGAGAGAGGTAATAGCGATAGGCCTGTAATTCGATTGATCTGATCTATCGCCGTTTTTGGGCACCGGGTGCACATTCGCAGTCTTCCATGAAGACGGAAATTGCTTAGTGTGGTAGGAAAGTGCGAAGAGGCGCGTGAGTACAGGACATAACTCATGGCACACTGCTTAAGCACCACTGCTGGTATACCGTCTGGCCCACTCGAATTATGAACGTCTAGAGAAAGCAACGCCCGCCGGACCTCCCGCTGCGTTATGGAGATTTCCGGCATGGTCTTACCGCACCACGGTATAGTAGGTTCTTCTACTGTTTGTAAATATTTTATATGATTAGACCTTAATCTGTTGATGAAGTAAAATAATTAACGTGCTTTACTTTATGAAGAAATTTAAAAGGTTTTTATTAAATTTGTATTAAATAATAATTAAAATTATACTTACTTTTTAGTACCTAAGAACCTATGAAGATCATAAGTAATTTATATTCACTAGCGTTTTCATACTACTTTTTTTTATTACTAAGGTTGCGGTCTGCGTGATGGTATACGGTCACTACACTAGGTTCCCACCGTTTCTCATGCAGCTTATTTCTTTAGGTCATCGGTCTACCTTGCTGTGGGGCAGGCAACCCTCGCTTCGCCTGCCGACCCGTGATCTCCACTCAAGAACGTCTGCCCCAACGGCCATCGGTTCAACGAATATAACCTTTCCACTGCCACTTCAGCTTGCTGAGCCACTTTTATTTTAAGGGTCAGGCCTATTGTTAGTGTCTGTCTATGTTTTCGCATCATAGGTCATGACAGGCAAGACGCATTGATTGAAGTTCTTCGTTTTCAAAAACCGAGGTAAATCCAACTAATATTATAAATGTGAAAGTTTGTATGTCTGGATGGATGTTTGCTACTCAATCACGCTTCAACCACTGGACGGATCGGGATAAAACTTGGCATACATATAGGTCAGGTCTTGGAATAGCATATAGGCTACTTTTTATCCCTAAAAATTCAAAAGTTCCTGCGGGAATAACTATAACAGAGTTAAACGAACTATTGCTGCACCTATAGCATACTATAGCAATTCTTTGGTATAACTTATAATTAATTGGAGTTAATTAAGGAGTTCCACGCCGATAACCGAATTTAGGTCGGGCGGAGCCGCTGGCAAAGTCTAGTGATTAATAAATGTATCACATTTACGTTACCTAATGTGAGAAAGGTTAACACAAAAATTGTTGTAAAAAAAGGAAAACTGGACATAGTGGACAGTGCTAAATTCCTAGGTATAACCCTTGATTCTAAGCTGCAATGGGGGCCTCATATTTGTGGATTGGCGAACAGGCTTAGCTTTGCTGTTTATGCCATCAAAAGAATCGAAACCTAACTGATAAAACTGCACGTTTCTTCTTTTTTAGTCCACAGTCTTATTAGTGTTACAGGATCTTACTGTGGGGAAACGCTGCTGGCTGATATTAACACTTATATTTGTTTTGAAGAAGCGAATTGTTTGGACAATTTACAAACTGGGTCCTAGGGAGTCCCTTAGATTTAGATAAATTAATATTTTACCACTTGCATCAAAATACATATTTGAAAATCTAATTTCTGTTAAGTAAAATATTACCCTGTTTAGAAAAAAAAAAAGTAACTATTATAACGTAAATAGTGAATAAAAGGAATAAAGATAAACTTCAAATCATGTCAGCAGAAATTTAATGTTTTAAAAACCAATGTATATACTTCTACAGTAAATTGCCTGTAGGCAATTTAAATTTACATTTGAAATTTTTTAAAACTATAACAAAACAAAAATTAAACTAAAAAAGGGTACCTATTACAAAATCTTCGAATATATGGAGAATATAAAGGTCCTTGGGTATGACCAGCAGTAACATAGCAGAGTGCTTTATATTACTGTATAATTAAACATTGAATTAGAAAGATTACGAAATCCCTATATTCTTGTAGTCTAAAGGTATTGTTGTGAACATTTTGAAAAGAGTAACTGCTGAGTTTTTTGCCGGTTCTTCTCAGTAGATATAACCGTCCGAACCGGTGGGAAAGCTATTATTAATAAGAAAATATGAATTTCGAAAGTGTTTTTAAAAAACCTCCTTGAATAAAGGGCTATTTGATTTTGATTTTGATTATTTAAAATAATTCAAATTACAAACATAACCAACATAGATAGGTATCTAATAATACCTAAACCATTCACGATATAAGTAGATACTGTAATCTGCCCTATTGACTGCGCAATAGCCTTATAAAATTAACCACGATTTAGATAGAAACAAAGCTAATTCGCTGCAACTACCTGTCGTTTTTCTGTAAAATAAAAACAATACGTTAGAAAGATGCAACAACTCGCCGCAGATTTGCTTCGTCTTTTTGACACCTTTGCGACCGTTCTTCAGGCTTTCTGTTTATTAAATTATTTTCTAAACAAATATGAAATCAAAATTTACTAGATAGCTACTATATTTACTTGATGTTTAAATGAGAAACTATGAACTCGAGGAATGTTCATTAAATGTAAAAATGTATGTAAACGCAAGTTGAAGCACTAATACAAATTGAATATCGATGACTCGAGATATGCACGAAAAGTGTTAACAAGAATAGATATCTTGTTTAGATGACATACAAACATTGAATAGCTCACACTGACTTTATCAGTTCTCAAGCAAATGCCAAGAACTAAAGACCTAAATCTCAACTTCCGGTCATTAAGGTAAAACACGAGCAATGACTAACCAGGACTACAAGTTCCTAATATCAGTAGTGACTTAGCCACCGATTAAAAATTATTACATACTTGATTTGGCAATAGGTAGGTAAGTATAATCATACTACATATAAGAAATAAATCTATACATATAAAATGCTTTTTCCTGAATGACTGATGGATCAACGCACAGCCTAAACCGCTCATCGTAGATACCTTCAACTTGGAGGGTGTGTTCTTTGTATGACGTAGGCATCCGATAAGAACGGATTTTCCGAAATTCTGCCCCTAAGGGGGTGAAAAAGGGGGGCAAACTTTGTATGGGACAACGTAATTCCTTGGTCCAATCTCCTTCAAATTTTGCATAAACCTTTTTTAACAGAATTGGTGGAAGACGTGTTTCGTATTTTATTGAAATTCATCCGGTTACGGGGTTAAAAAGGGGTAGAAAGTTATTTTGGCGGTCATTTGCTTCGAAGTTGATATCAATACTCCTTAGTGCTTTTGATTTAAATTACATTTTATTTTAACACATGTTTGAAAACTCAAACCGAATTTATTCAAAAAAGGTTAAACTCACTCAAAAACATAAGCAAATCTTCTTCTATAGTATATATGATTAAAATGAAGAATAATATATAAAGCTGAAGAGTTTGTTTGTTTGAACGCACTAATCTCAGGAACTACTGGTCCGATTTGAAAAATTCTTTCAGTGTTAGATAGCTAATTTATCGAGAAAGGCTATAGGCTATATATCATCACGCTAAGACCAATAGGAGCGGAGCACCAATGAAGAATAAAATATAAAGCTGAAGAGTTTGTTTATTTGAACGCGCTAATCTCAGGAACTACTGGTTCGATTTGAAAAATTCTTTCAGTCTTAGATAGATCATTTATCGAGGAAGGCTATAGGCTATATATCATTACGCCAAAACCAATAGGACCGGAGCACCAATGAATTTTTTTTCAAAATCGGGTTTTTTTTTTGCCGCTTCGTGCCCTGCGTAAACGGTTAAAATTTCGCAAAAATTATGTGTAAAAAATTTTTTCCCCTCTAAAAGTTGTTAAGAAAAAGTCCCCGATAGCATATGTCTATCTTTTAAGGTTGGCTTACTATAATCTTTTTTATGCTAATCAGTTCTAAAATAATGCATTATTCGCGAAAGTGTTTTAATAAGCATGATATTAATCTTTATCCAAATAAATACGTTATTCATCACAAGTATTTAATTTAAAACTAAATTGCCCTCTACCTTATTCGATTTCAATGAATATCTTAGGAGATATCGCAAGTTTTAAAATAAAATCACAGTAAAATAATGATCAAGTACTGTGCGCGCATTTTTGATGTGCAAGGCCAGCGGGCAGTCATGAGGGTAAGGGCTGTTTTGTATTATTTAAAAATATTTTTACCTTCTACGTAAATAAAGTCTCGGGTTAAAGTTAGCGTTAGCTCAAAGTAACTATTACTGACTCACTGACTTATCTACCAATGCAGAGCTCCAACCCCTGGACGGATCGAGCTGAAATTTAGCCCACATATAGCTATTATGATGTAGGCGTGCGCTAAGAAGGGATTTTCCAAAACTCACCCCCTAAACGGTGGTTCAAAGTTTGTATGATGCTCATGAGGTTAATTCATTAGTTACTAAATTGTAGTAGTTAATTATTTATTATTTTTTAAAAAGAAAGAGAGAGAGAGAGAGAGGGAGAGAGAGAGAGTGTAAGTAGGTTCTTTTTTTTAATTGAGGAGTTGCCGTAAGAATCCTACGCCGATACCCAAATTCAGAGCGCGCGAAGCTGCTGGCAAAAGCTAGTAAATAATAAATAAATATTTTTAGAAACGCAGCGGCGTCTAGTCTCAAACTAGTATGGATACCAGACAACGGATACAAATACATATTATTATAAAATGTATGTACATATATACATATACTTATTTTTTGTAAATACTTACATACATATTATATGAGTGCATAGAAAACACCCAGTCCCAAAACAAATATAAATGTTCATCACATAAATGTTTGTCATGCGAGGGAATCGAACCCAAGGCCCTCGATTCAGCAGTTGAGTCATTACCCTCTGAGCCACTGAGTCGAATATACATACTCTGATGATGTAGTGATATTCTAAAAGTATGATGTAACCTATTGTTATGAACCGTCCAAAAACACAAAGAAGATATTTAGAAGGAAGCACCCAGCATGTAACGATACCTCCCATAATGATGTGACAGATGGACATTGGATCCTTAGCTTCGACCCCCCGCGGGCGACTATGTTGTTTCGCGGTGGTTGCGTTCGACTAAACGAGTAACGATTATGCCTACTGGGACTTCGTCGTCTATTATATGAGATATATAGGTATTATATGAGAACTGAGTTTTGCCTACGCATAATCCTATACTTGTGGCATTGATAAATGGGGACGTAATCGGTTCCTTTAATTTTTTTTTAATATTTTTTAATTTATTTATTTAGGAAAACAAACAGCTTTTACAATATATTGTAATGAGTAGTTTAGATACATCCATATATAATATAATAGAATTTGCCAGTGCCTCCGACCACCCCAAATTTGGTTATCGGTGTGGAACTCCTTAATTAACATCTTAATTACACTAATGAAGTTTGCTATAGCAAGCTATAGCTGTAGCAGCTATAGTTCGTTTAAGCTCGGCTTAAGTTATTCCAGCGGTAACTTATGAATTTTTCGGGATAAAAGTGTTAATCTGGGTAGTAACGAATATGTGTGCCAATTTTCATAATGATCCGTGTAGTCGTTGGCAAGTTATAGAGTAACAAACATCCATCCAGACATACTATTTTATAATATTATTTATAATATCAGTAGGATAATAAATATTATTAATTCAAAAGTAACTATATCTGGCAGGCCTGTTCCCTCTTCACGTTTAAACCGTTGTATCGATTAAGTTGAAATTCCGCATGGAGATGGTTTGAGTCCCGTGGAAGGACAAAGACTACTTGAAAACGTCAAGTGTGAGTTGGTTTTTTTTCTATAATTGAAGAGTTGCCGTTTAAACCCTAACCGAATTTAGGGTGGAACCGCGGGCAAACTGCACGGCAGTCCGTCACACTACCAACCAGGCTGTGGGGGAGTATATATGTAAAGCTAGCATTGTTTACCTCAATTTAAAAATATCACTAAGGCAAACAAGAATATGGCCCGTCTGTTGTTAAGTGGTCATTTTAGGCTATAGACGCATGCTGGAATTCAAAGGGCTGGCCGCGGTTTTTCTGAAATAGTTCATTATCTAGATTTATCTCGTTAAAAATGTGAAATCGCTGTGTAGGTAGGTACATAGATTGATTCTTCATACGTACCTTTATAGTATAGTTCCCTGCTTTATATGCGCGCATTAGATCGTACTGTTGACCAAAAACAAATATGCGCTCTATGTGCAATATGGCGGCACTTCCAGCACGCATCAACGTATTGGCTGCACATGCTCGGCAATTAGGGCAGTGAATGCGATGTCGAAATACTGAACAGCAATATTGCTTAGGTAATAATTTTAAAAACCTTTTTAACACATTTTATTCAAAACAATTTTTGTTAAAGGTATAATATCAAGAGTATTTTATTACAATTTGAGCACTACGTTCAGTAACTAAATTTTTACCTGAAATTTATTTTTAGAAACAAAATGACACTATGCAATGATGCACCACGCAATACAAGGATCATTTCCTAAAATTGGTTAGCTATGTTAAAACTGACCTCTTTATTATGCCCAAGAAATGAAAACCTAATCTTAACTTCCGGTGATTAATGTGTGACTTGAGCAATGACTAATGATACGCACAATTAACATCCGTAGCTTAGATATAAGTGTGTTGGCACCATGGCGTAGTCTTGTGTGGTACTGCAAAGATAATATTGTAGCGTTATCTTTTTACTCATATTATTTGGTGGTGACAACCTTTTGAGGAATTTAGGTTTATAGTTGCACAAATTTTACCATATCCCTCATATTTTATGCTTTTGCTATTGAGAGAGAGCTATGACATCGCATTGGCATTGAAATCGTTCTGTTTACCAAATGTAAATAGGGTAAAAGTGGGATAGATGCCTTAGGGGGATAGTTGCCTCGATCATTACCTTAACTATTAAAAAATACGCACCGACAAGTTTAACGTCATATTAGAAAAGTACTGTGCCTCACCGCGTCGGTGCGAGCGAAACAGCTCAAAGGAATAGGCCTGTGGTCGGTGGCATTCAAGGAACGTATATTTCGTGAATCTCAATTGCTGATTTCGAATCGCGAAGATTTTCTTACGCTCGTTATTTTTAGTTTTTTGAGGTGAGTACAGTAAATGGTTTTTGTTTTATAGTATTGTTACTATTGTGTTTGACGTGCCTTTTTTTCTGTCATTGCAAAAGCCATTGTGTTTTAAGTACAAGAAGACAAGCACCACATCCACTAGTCTGAGTATACCTATTCCATTTTATAAAAGAGGAAAACAGTCTGCTGCTGTCTTGTACTTTAGAGAATTTAAAGAAGTAAAAAGAAAATATTAAGGAAAAAATATACCTGCAAAAGAAGTGACTCAGAATAGAATTAAGTAGGTACTAAGAGTAGAGACGTAGCAGAATACATAGACAAAGATAAATAAAAGAAGTAGAAAAGAAAAAAGGAACTGAGAACAAAGAAATTAAATCAAAACAGAAGCAAACAACAGCTTATTTGTCTTCTTCTGAAAGCTCCAATTTTGAAAAAGAATATACTTTTGATGATAACATGGAGAAATCCTAATGCTAAGAATGCTTGGAAGAATATGAAGATACGAAGTAAAAATCAGATTGGATAATAAGAAATTCAATCCAAAGAAAAAGACAACGTTAATAGGAAGAAATTATTATTTTTAAATTTGTTTAGTTAAATTTGCAATAAAACTACACAAATGTGAGCAAAAACATCATAAAATGCAAATCTGCAACTATCCAACACCATAGGCATCTATCCTCTTTCTTAGAGTTAATCTCTTTTTTACTTATTTTTATGTATATAAGGAAAATGCTTTTTTTCATTTACCAGTTTCGAGTTAAAGGTCCAGTATATCAATAATCATTGACTTCTTTTTAATAATAGTAATTGTCTTATAATTATAACTCAATTTCAAAAAATAGGCATCTATCCCACTTTAACCCTATGGTACCCTCAATAAATTCCTACTTAACATGCAATTCACCTTTATTTTGATTAATTTAATAATATTTAATTTACTTATGTAAATTTTTTTTAAGACATTCTATAAAAAAGTAAGATAAAGTGCTGGCCTGACCTGTAGCTACCTATTTTAAATAAACTTCTGCATTCCCTAATTACGATTGTGGATTTTACTTTTTTGTTGATTGATTGTAGATTGTAGAACCTACGAATACCTACTCACTTGACTAGTTTTTAAATATAAACTAGGCAGGTAGATAGGTACTTACCTAAATAGAAAATGCAAGTATTATTTTGTCAGCTAACTAAAATATTATTACCTAGCTTTTGCCAGCGACTCCGTCCGCCCAAAATTTGGTTATTGACGTGTGATTCCTCGGCTCCTCTATAATACTTAAGTAAGTAAAAAGTAGTTATAGTTTGTTTCAGTGGAATTCGGTTACAGTTATTCCTGCGGCAAAATTTATATTATATACTTAGTAGCCTATGCCATTTTCGTCTCTTTAACTATCTCTGTGCCTTTAATTTCAGCTTAATTGGATTTCTGTTGTAGCCTGATTGAATAACAAATAAATAAACTTTCACATTTATACTATTAAAGGGATAGGATGCGTAGTTATATGGGAAAATCGATATTCTGGTTTTTTAATGAAAGAAAATTTACTTGTTGATTTGGTAAAAGTGTATGCGAAACTCGAAACCATATCCAATAGTCATTTGATTTCGAAACGATAGTACCTAGGTAACGAAGTACCTAGTATCTACTAGTATCAGGTCAAAAAGAAAAAAAAAAATGTTTTTTTACTAAGCTTAGTAACTACCGAGTCAAAACGCACAAACTGAAAGCAAATGACTCATCAACTCATTGGCTAACCATTATCAAATATACCTATCAAAAATCAATTATTATTCCCAAATGCTAAATAACCCTGTATTCATTCCTACAAACATTTTTATGCGCCTACGCATCGAATTCGTAACAATTGAATCACCTGTCGACTAAAGGCGGGCGGAAAGCTCAGTATATTCAAAAGAAAGCGTCTAATTTGCCTCCCCGAGCGAAGGCTTCGCCGCTGGCCGCCATTAGCTACAAACTAACCAATAAGAAGTCAGGGGTTGGACGATGCGCAGGCGCAATCCGCGCCTACAAAACAAATCAGTATTCACGCAGCTGTCGAATCAGTGACACGTCTCTCTCTGTGTGTCGTTTGTTTTTAAACAAGAACTTTTTTGTTAGTTATACGTGTAAATTTACTTTTCTTTTGGAACTATTGCCTTTTTTGACTGCTTTTGTTTTATTATGGTGGTGTGAAGTGACTTGGTGACTGAGCGACTGTTAGTGTTGACTGAAATACAAGATGATGATGGATCAGGCTCATTTTGGGGAGTATTTGCTGAGGCAGCAAATGCTGCATGCTGCATCTCTTAGCGGCTTACGTAAGATTTTATTTAAGATTACGTTTAAAACTGTAACAAGTGGCATTACGTTAGTAATAACATTTCAGGAACCAGATATCTTGATCATTGGTGCTAGGACAATTTTGGTAAAGAAGGCAGTTTATTATTTTGTCCCTTGTCTTTCATTTTACCATTTATTACTCTAAAGGTAGTTTATGACTTATGGGACAATTTAAAGCCACTTTAGTCCAGATATACTTCATTAGTAGTATGTTGCTGTGATGTGCCTACCATTCTTTATACGCAGGACTGAGATAGCTCGTGATAAGAGGCTGCCTCTACATCCTGATGTGGGTGTGTATCCAATCACTGGTTACTTCCTGCTGGGGATTAAAACCGTGAAAAAATTCTCACACAGTATCCTAATTATTTTGTCTCGTCTTTATAACGACCATGGTCTTATGGTTACACATGCATAATGTTCGCCTACATCTAGGTTACTCGAAAAAGAATGGCATTTTATAGGCAAGTAAAAATGTATAACTAAAATAATAATATAGTAACTGCACTACATAATACTAATAAAACTCACCTTTTGTAAAACAAATGTAAGAACTTAGTAATTAGGTTTTTATTGCGTAGTAATTTTTACTTCTGTAATTAAAATTGATGGAATTAGCTTTAGGTCAAAAACAATCTATTTATAATTTGGATGCAAAAACAGTTGATAACGTTAATGGCATAACACATTTCCGTCTCTTATGTGCGCCCGCGCTTAGGCTTTATCTAATGCATTTATCTAAATCACTTTTTGAAATCTTTTACCACTTAATTATTATTTCTTTTGGATTAAGGATTTTCTAAGAGTTATAATAGTAACCTGATTAGATAAGATTCCTGTACAGAAAAGCAAAAAGGAAACAAAAAAAAACAAAAAAACAAAGCATTTATTGAAGACTTGACACTCGTAAATTTGATCAGATGCCGAGATGCCTACATGCAAAAATAAACGCAGATTTCAATTTAGTAGGTTATTAGTGAGATTAATTGATTTTTTCTTTTTTACTTATATTCATATTAGTAGTAAATAGATTCAATTAATTTTACTTTCAGATTTCCAAGTTGGTACACGTAAGCCTTTTTCAAATTTACTTAGTTACAAATGCTTTAAAAGAAGAAACTGGTCAAGACCGGTTTAAACTCATGCACACAATTATTTTATTGAATAATTTTAATATAAAAAGGTTTTTTTTAATTAATATGACACAATAATTTGTCGGAACTAATTCTCGTTATACTATACATAACTAACTTAAGTATTTACATTATATAGATAATATTTTAACAAAATTACCTAAACATACATTAAGAATATGCAAGCAAGTTAAAGAATTTACACAATTCACAGCTTAAAATATTTTTTTCTAAATAATGTTAAGTAGGACTATTTATATCGTACTAAAGCTAAAACAAAATTTATATATACTAACATTATTTTTTTTTTATGCATGAGGATGAATTATTACAGATTTTGCTTTGGTTGCTGTTTAGGGTTCCGTAGTTAAAAAGCTAAAACCTTATTTAAACTCATAGTTTTGTAATATCCGTCCGTCCGACCGTATGTCACAGCCTTATAGTTCAGCCAGTCTTGCATTTATAGTAGTGAAAATTTACAGAACGGTGTCTTTTACGATCGCCATCCATATTTGTTATAGAAATGGAGAACACTTTTTAAGGGGCCTACCCCTTAAGGTAGGGGGGCACATCGTTGGATAGGGCTTCAAAAAATAGAATTGAGATGCTGGAGAGCTTCGTATAAACACTACCAAAGAAAATTAGTTTGAACAAAATCGGTTTATAAGTTTTTAAAATAATTGCAATTTTTCTCATTCTACGGAACCCTAACTTACTGCGAGTACAACACGCACTCGGCCGTTTTTTTATATGACACCCTGCTTTGCAAGAAGAAATACCACTTTTAGAACTTAACTGTACATTTCTGACTAATAATCTCTGAATTTCTGACTCTTTCTAATAATCACAAAATAATTTTCATATTTGTATTGTTACTGCATGCAATAGCTTCCTTCCATCATCCATCATCGTTTCCTATCCTTAAAAAGTATTGATGCCTGGAAAATAAAAATAAACAATTTACCTACCGATGGCTAATGCTAATTTATAGAGATTTAAAGAAATAAAAATAATACCAAGATGGCGATTATCATCGAACAGAAAGAACGTGTTGGGTGTAATATATTTAATTCTTATCTAATTGTGAGCTCGCTAGTGACAAACAATATATAAAAATTGTTTTATATAATAAACTTATTATGTGATTCATGTTAAATTAATCATATCGACATCTGCAATGTCGCAGAAGGCCTAAGACGCGTGTGACGCCTACAATCATCAAAAATGTGAGTCTTTTACCTACCTATTCTATTTGTATGTTGATTCCATTTCTTCCACTGAAATCATAAGCGAAATTAGCAAACGAATATCTATCTGTTCTAGGTTTTATTAATTAAAATCATAACATTTTTAAGTGGTCCTTCGAGCCGGATGGAGGCACTGCCGTTTCATTCAGTTTAATTGAATTAATTATTAATTGATTCAGTAAAGCTTCTTGTAAAACTCGAGTCGATAACATTTGTAGTTGCTGAGAAAGACAGCTGTGACATACAGACAGACAAACAGTCAATAAATTTTCACTACAACGGTACGAAACCCAACATTTAGGTTTGAAATTTTTTCATATTAGAAACCTACAGAGAGAAAGTGCAGCATATTTGGAATATTGCAGATAAAATGAAAATGAGATTTCTTAATTATTAATAACACCTACTTTGTAAAGACACACACAATATATTTTTACTAATACGTACACAATTAATTTAACTAATACACAAATATTTTGACATAACCACACGCACACCCACAATATATTTTTACTAGTACCTATACACACAATAAATCATAAAAAGTACACACATAGTATATTTTTACTTATCAGTATACACACAAAATATATTAAAACGAATACACACGCACAATATATTTTTACTAATGCACACACAATTATTTTAGCTAATACACAATATATTTTTACTACTACACACACACAATTATTTTAGCTAATACACACAACATATATTTTTACTAATACACACACAATTATTTTAACTAATACACACAGACACAAGCAATATATTTTTACTAGTATTCCCACAATATATTTTTACTTATACACACACAATTATTGTTACTAATACATACACACAATAAATTGTTACTAGTACACCAAAGTATATTTTAACTAATACACACACACAATATATTATTACTAATACACACACAATTATTTTACTTATACACACACAATACATTACATGCAGAATTCGACATAGATTTATAATAGTTTCTGCTTTTATATTATAAATTTAATAAGAACTCGACAACAGCTATCTATCACATCTAACTAAAATATATAGCAAATATGAGTCATTTTAGTCCATTAATATAGAATTTGTTAAATATTTGACTACAGTAACACTTACTCTTATTTTCCAATTTTTCTTTTCATACAAATCTTATTAGAAATCTATTGCGAACATTGAAAGAATATCATAATCGGTCCAGCTGTTCTCAAGTGATGCGCTTATCAACGAATAGCGTTTCGTTTTCATTTATATAAAAGACGACAAAAGTGACAAAGAAAGCTCTCTCTGCGGTGACTTATTCAATACAAAAGACATCAACGCGCGCTATGCTCTTTTACATAGCATTAGAAACCTAGTAATTTCCTTCTACCATTGCGTCTTAATTATAGTTTTATTTTCTTTTATTTAATTTTATATTCTTCTTAATTAGGAATAAACTTTTTATATACGTATGCTCGTATTACCTATAATATAAGTATACAATAATATATAGATACTTTTAAAAGGTACTTAACCTTAATGTTAATAATTACCTTCCTCAGCTCAGCAGTTTACTTTCAGGTGCACGTATCTTTACATATATTACTCTTTTAAACTATCTGTTATAAGCATGTCTTGAAATATTGCTTATCATTGAATATTTTTATTTACTTTTAGGCGAGATTTTTCTTTTCCCTTTAACAAACATATAGGTATGATAGAGGTATATGATTTGCCATACTAAGGATAGAAAACGCGTTTTAGTAAAATAAAAAAAAGAACCTACCAAAATCAATTTTAAATTATGGTCTTAAATTGAGTCTTAATTTTTTCTGACCCGGCTCAAACTTACTAAATGCCCATACATATATTTTTAAATAAAATATTTATAAAAATAATGTGTTTTCATTAATTATTCAATACGTTCGGCCATCTTGTTTTCGAATGTGATGAAACTTTGTTGTGCTGTGCCACGTGCTTTTATCCGAAGTGAAGGTAACTGAATTAGTATATCACAACAGATTGCGCGCGAGTCGTATAAGTCATGAAAAGAGTCAAATAGAAATAAACAATTAGTTTTGATTTTTACAAACAAAGCCTATTTATATGACACCCTGCTTTCAGAAGCTGCACCACTTTCAGAAGTTTACTGCACAGTTCTGACCCTATTTCCAATTATTACAAAATTTATTTCCTATTTGTATTACCTTTTATAGATGCGGACAAGCTATCTGTAAAAATGTTCTCAAGTTGATTACTTTTGTAATTGCTGAAAAAAAAGGCTGTGACATACAGAAACACTATTTGGAATATTCCAGATAATTCGAAGTCCCGAAAACAAAGTCCCAGACGATAGCTTGTGTAAAACAAAAAATATTATTTTACGAAACTTCTTGATTGGTTATACTTATAAAACTGTATAAATTTCTATTATGTGATATTTTTATACTTAAAGAATAAAGGTTTATTTGTCACATTAAACAAAATCAAAGTTAAACTAAGTATTTTACAGTGACATCAAAGGAAAAGTCCGCAACTGTAAAATCCTGTTTTTTATTAAAAAGGATTAGAAATAATTAAATTTCGTGTCAAAAACAATATTTTGTGTCAGTTGTTTATTAATCTGCTGTCTTATTACTTGGCTATTTTAATCAACGCAATTAATAACGGTTTATTAAAAAAATATTCATTTTTTTTGTCACAATAGAATTTCATAACAAAACCAATTCATCACTGACCTATAAAATTGAATTGGCTACCATAAAGTAATGTATAGCTGTTATATTGAATTTTCATTGTGATTCGCTTGTTTTTTTAATCCGTTCCCCATAGGCTTTGAGTTACTATAATCTCTCCTATGGACTGCGAAGTTGTCTCACAAATTTACCAATGTTTAAAAAGAGACAAAGAGACAATGTAACTAAGTGCCAACTGTGAAATTGCTTTGTCTTTAATGTAACTTACACCATCCGTATATTACTTCACAAACACGCAGCCCAGTTTATTTTGTCTTTGTGTACCTACTATGGTTTTTCCGTCATACCATCTAACCTATTACGGCATGCAAGACAAAATAGTCCAAAGATATTGACAGCAGTCGTTTAGCTAAGTAAGGTACCTTATGGGCAGCTTGAAAGCTCTGAATGTCCAGCGGTCACTAGCAGGAAAACGTCCGCCAACACGAACTATGCAAGTCTGGTTGACCATGGCCTTAGCCTCCTTCTCCAATAAGAGGCATGTGCCCCTGGTGGTGTGTATAGTGGCTGAGGCACAGAATATTATGCTAGTGTGTGTTGGGAGTGTCTGACTGTGATCACCAAAAAAAAAAAACATGTCTATGCAGAATCAACACGTAGATGCTACCTAAAAAAAATATAATTACATTTTAGTATGTCAATAGAAAGATTACTAGATTATGCAGGATGATCATTCTTATACAACCTGTGTCTCACTGACTGCCTCCAACGAAAACCTCTGCTTTAGTTCACCATTGGTAACGTCAGAAAAATAGTTTTAAATTTTATTAACAAAAAAAAAAAGTTCCATCCAGGTAGTCAGTGAGACACAGGTGATATACATACTAGCTGACGGGCAGACGTTGTCCTACATGATTCTGACTGCAGCGCCATCTGCCGGGCTGATTAGTGAATCTAAACCATCCAGGGCGCCACCCAATCGCATACAAAAAAATCATTCAAATTGGTCCAGCCGTTTAGGAGGAGAACAGTGACATACACACGTACAGTAGAATTATATATATAAAGAAGATTATAAGAATTTCATATAAAAATATTTCTGAATACCTATAATTGATGATTTGATGCCTTGTTATAACCACTGCCACTGTTATAACTAAACTGAATTAACCTAACCTAAGAATTCCCTAGTTTCCCTCTTGATCAATTTGCATTGATAGCCTTTGAATTGGCATCTATGATATTTACCGTTAAGGGAGACCTTTAGGGAGTCTCAAACGAACAAAGATTGTTTTTATCTATGTGTGTATATTAATAATGTATTTCTTTATTCAACGAAGAATTGTGTATTTGTAAGATTGATGTACTAGGATTTTATAAGTCATTAGAAGTTGTTATTATAAAAATATAGTATTGTTAACCTAGGCTAAAGAATCTGGTATTGCTTGTTTCCTAAACAGGCGACGGACGAGTTCCAGTATCTTTATGAGATCGGTCTTTGGATCTCCATTCAATATTAATGAACTTAAAAATAATATTCAGCTATCTCGATCTACGTAGGTGGGGTTTTTTTTATGAATAAAGCAGACATTATAGATTTCTAGACATTCGCAAACGAAAAATTAACTGTCAAGACGGGCTTGAGATCATTGATAGGGATTCTAGTAGACTTTTTTGGAGTTTTTTTAATTTTATTTGTTATTGAATAGCTGATTTAAAATCAGTACCCACCGCCCGTCACGCAGAACTACGAGAAAGTGGTTGACTATGGGTGTGGGTTTGTGTCCAGCCACCGGCTACCCCTACCTGGGGATAAAAACCGTGAAGATGTACATATACATGTTATGTTCTGCAGTATCAACATTAATTCCTGGAGGTGGAAGTTTGAAATTTATTCAAATTGTAGGTTGTGTGTAACATTATCCCGACTTTTCCCACCTGGAATCCCCAGAACTGAAATATAGATCTATGTATATTTATATTACCACATTGTGTTTCGAGGGATTCGCAGGGCGCTTAAATCATTAGTTCTGGGTGTTGTTAGATGGCAGCAGTCGTTGAGCCAAGTTAGAGGCCTTATGTGCAACTTGAAAATTTTGACAGTCGAGTGGCCTGGCTTGACAACGTGCGGCGAAGTATGTCCAAAGCCTTCTTATTCTATAGAGAGACATGTGCCTCTGTAGTGGAGACACATTTTAGTGTCGGAAACAACCTCGTTTCGTGATTTATTTATTCCAAGTGGTAAGCGCATCGCTGCAGCACTGTGGTTGCATACATGAACTAAAAGTATTTTTTTTTCTACCTGTTTTCAGGGTTTTCGGGTATATTAAAAAATATAACTTTTACGATAATAGGGGTATTCCTACACCTACATATTAAAATACGGTCAAATGTATCACAAACAACAAATATTTTCCGATATAAAACGCTCGCAAATAAGTATAAAGAAAGGAAAGTGCGATCATCAAATTAACGTATTCGCACCGGCGTAGTGTTAATCATCAAAATGTGGCACCAAACTGTATTTATTATGTACATATTAGGAAACAGGATGTATGTATATCTACCCACCCAGACATTATGTGGACCATGAAACTCTGCGGGTCTTCAAGCGGTTTCTTAACTGCCCAATTACCAGAATCTTAGGTGCCGTTAACTAATACAATTTGTAAGAGTAATAAGAGTAGGTTCGTGATGAAGTCGATAAGCCGGCACTTTTGATAGAAACTTCGCCTCGATTCGCAGATAAAAATCATAGGAAGTTATAAAATATCAATATTAAAATATGGTCGATTCGTCGATGGTCACAGAGTTTTATGTTCTCATTAGCATTAACAGTCTTCGACGTTGTAATATAGCTGAGAAATTCAACGATTTTTTACCTACATCGGTATCTTATAATTTTATGTCTGGAGAACGTATGTGACTTTTTATGTTGAAAGTAATTTGTGTCAAAAATTATGAAACCTGTTTATAGCTGGTATATTGATTTGTTGTAGTAATATAACGCCATCTTTCTCACATAAAGTGTAAAAAGTTTCCCGCTACGAATCATAAAAGAATGGAAAAAATACGGCTATGGTTTCTGAGGAAGTCTATAACATAAAGTTCATTTAAATTGTCGTAAAATTGTGTAGTTTTTACATCGATTAACTAGTTTTTGTTTTCGTCAAACCACTGGCCATTAAAAATAAACATATATGTTTAATTGATACATTTAGTGATGAGCACAATAAAATATATACTTATTTATAAAATCTGATACGTTTTTAAGACGATTTTAACTCTTAAAAAAATAAATACTATTCTCACATGACAACAGATCATGTGATCAATTACCTAAGTGTCCTTTCTAAATGGCAAACGGGTGTACTCGTAAAATTCTGTCCCTCATTTTACCACTTATATAATAGAACACATATATAAAGACACCTTGATCCAGGTACACTGAACCTAAAAGCAATGTTGTGACAATGAGCCTACCACTTACCACGTAGGAATAAAGTAAAAGTTACTACAAAGAGTTTTTCCCCTCACATTACGATGTAGGTGCGTATACAGGCACTTGTTACCCCTTCAGAGGACTAAAACCTTGAATTTATACATACATAGTAAAAAGGTAGTTGTTAATATTAATTTATTATCAAGTCAGAAGTCCGTAGTTCTTGTAGTAAGACGTTATTGTCACTACAAATATGTTAGGTTTTTACTACAGTTTCACAAAAACTTTTATATCGATGGAATTACAAGTAATTGTTTGGTCAATATTGCAACTCACTGAAGGCTATATTACTCGTATAATAAATGAATCTATTTGGTAGTTTTTTTGTAATTTTATAAAGGATTTTTCCAGTTACAAGTTGTTATTTATTTTTTATCATAAGTTGACTACATCTTACACTATTATTCTGTTTTCGACAGAGCATCGAGTTGGAGCGGATGCGGAACCACCGTCGTGCGAGGCGCGGTTGCTCAACGGCGACCTCTGGCGACGGTTTCACGACATCGGGACTGAGATGATCATCACTAAAGGGGGAAGGTCAGTAATGCTATCACTACCACTTTTCCTACCTTTGTTAAAGGAAATCTAGGTATCTGATAAAATAGTAGAACTACCTGTTTCGTATGCTCTAAACACAAAACATCGCGGTATCCTTCGCAAATAAAAATCTCTTTGTGTAGGTAGTATGTGATACTTTAATATTAACTCAAAAAGTTAATACCTGACCTACAGGTTGTAGTTTTTATGAGTTCTTATGGTAATTTCTGGTAAGAAACAAGTTTACAAGATGATTTTATTTTATTATTCAATCCTTAAACAAAAAAGTAAACTCACTATTTAGAACACAACTATAACTCAACTTATATACGTATACTGATATATTTATGCATATATTTTTTTAAGTATTAAAACATGGCCAAATTTGAAGTCAACATTTTATATTTGAAATGTGGACAAATATGTCATTCCGTTTTCAAATATTCGACGTCAACAAGTCATCTATTTTTATAAAAAAGAATAAACTGACTGACTGAAATATCAACACAAAACCCAAACTACTTACTAGGTTTAGTTTGTGTGGAAATCCGCCATTTTTGAAGCTAAATTAATAAAAATAAAATTGGTATTTAGGCTTTAAGTTGATAAAATATACGTTTTTTATTGTATTTCGAATAGCATACCCTATAGGGCAAAACAGGGGATAAAAATTTGTATAAGAATTTCTATGTTTTCTGAAGAAAATCATAGAGAGAGTTAAAAGCTTAATTTTTTTTAAAAGTCTGCACGGACGAAGTTGCGGGAATAAGCTAGTAATTTATAAAATATTTAATATCAATATACAAGTCACAATTTGATTTATTCGCGGTTAAGTTGACTTAGACAAACTGACTAGCACGATTTGAAAAAACTAGGTTCAATGAAAAATTTTACCGCACATGAGTTCAATGTGTCAGATCAGTACCAAGCAAATCCTTATTAATTTTTCGTCATATTGACCCTGATTTCAATTTATTATAAGACTGTATAAGTAAACAAAACTGGCTAAGTGATAGTCTGAATCATGCACTAACGGTTCCGTACCAACACATAATATTGATAAAGGATTTTTTGTAAATAAGATAAATGCCACAGCAACACGTAATTATTAAAATATTTTTTTTATGCAATTCCCTTAAACAACAAATTAACTTAGGTATATAAAATAGGTATTTCGTCACTTGTTTGCTCTCCGGAATGGCTACAGTCCTCTCCTGATACCTGCAGATAAAACATTTGTAGGCACTCGGTATCTTGATACATACATATCCATATTGTAGTTACTTATGTATTTTATATATAAATACAATATGGAAATAGATATTTAAGTAAATTCACTAATGATATTCATTCTTATTATTGGTCGCACCAAATTATACATATGAAACACACCTACATACCTGCTTATATACACCCATTGTGTCTTTATGTTAATCAGAATATCAGTTTTTCTCATCAATTTTTAATCAATTCTCAAAAAACTGCTTAAAACCTTATATATGGTATACGTATAGGTACTTTCAAAATAAATACGATATAGATAATAAATAAAATCAATAAAAACAGATTGAATCTAAATTTATCAAACCGCCTGAAGATGAAAAGATAACACCGTAGATTACTATCGGAACGCGCGCAGACATTCACTAATGAAAAACACGATAGTTATGCTAATTATATACAAATCTAAACCATAAACATGGTCGTTAAATATCATAAATTGCATATTTTTATACATTCACACATTTTTTACGTTGCACGTTTCCTTATAGTTTCTATATTTCACAGAATAAATAAATAATTTAACAAACGAATCTGTACAAATTTCTCTTTTTCTATATTAACCAACCTGTTACCAGTGGTTTCGCGTTATATACGGTATAGCCTTACTCAATAAATAGGCTATTTAAAACAAAAGCAATCTTTTGAATAGAATTTGTAGTTCTTAGCGCATTCCAACATACAAACTCATCAGCTTTTATGAGCATTAGTGTGGGTTGGTTAACATTTATGTCTCCTTAGAAGCTAAGGGTGGGACTATAAGCATCCAGAATCTCTCCGGGCTAAAAAACTATTTCGGCATGATATCGGCTATGCAGCCAGTTTAGATCTGAAGTGAAATTGACTGGGTCGGCCGCCAGCACATACGTTAGAACGTTGTCGCGATATTTTTTGTTTTGAATGAAAACGTTATTTCTCTTAAGATTTTGTGATAAGCTGCATATAGACGATAATTAAAAAAGAAAGTTAAAAATCAAACAGAATCCATCATTTTTTTTAAATACATGCGCGCATGCGTTCATTTGCTGTGACTCTGTCATCCACCCTGACGTAAAATTTGTCCGGAAGCACCCGGAACAAGGTGTCGTGTTTTTTTGACTCTCAAACAACTACATACATACGTTATTGAAAGGCCCACTCTTGCTGACAAAAAACGGACTGCACGTCCCTAAAAACAGGAGAAGTTATTTCATTAGTAAAATTCGACATAAGAAAACGTAAGTTTAGCTATTTGTACTAATTAAATAATAAATAATAATACTTAAGAAGTTTAACTCAAAAATATGATCCGTTTGCTTCCGGGTAAAATTTGGGATTAAATAATTCCGGATGATATGTAGTCGATGCGGGAAAAATTTAAGTGGTTCTGACAAATTCCGCAAGCTTATAGTCTCGCCCTTAGGGTTACAGCGTGAAGTTATATAGAATTTAACATTTCTTATGAAACGGGCTATTGAACGCGAAATAATCCTTACAACCGAACTAACAGTTCTTGAGTTGAAGAAGCTATATTCAAACATACAAACTTATCAACTTTATATTTCAAAAGTATAAAAAACATTAAATATATTTAATGGTCTTCAACGAAGGTTAGATTTTTTATTTGCTTATATTCACATCATGTTTCATATTTTTTTATAGATTATGTTTATTTTGTAAACATAATAACAAAGATACGAACTTCTAGCCAATTAAATGATGCAGCTGTCGCAATCCTAGAATTAAATTTAAGAAAAATACATTACAAGTCATAAATTACAAAACAACAACAAAAACCTAACGAAAACCCATTAGGGCTGCCGAATCTGACGCGGGCCTTGTTCACGGATAATTTGGGAGCAGGACCGGACCTCCGTCATAGACAAAACAAACAGCTGCCTCAAAAGCAATTTGTGCATTTCACTAAATGGCCAAGCACAAATTACACCTTATTATAAGCTTGTTTGCTTTACGACGGAACCCCTTCAATTATGTTTTTTCTTCGTGATCGGAAATGTGGATGGAATTACACAGTCCCCGTGATCTCGGCGCCTCCAACGGCGCAGCGCAGTGCATGCAGCTACATCTCGCTTCTTTACCGGTAATTATTATCCTTAACGCATCATTTCATTACTTGACAACCCTACCTCGAGAGAATTCGAGTTTAATGAGCGGCCGACTTACAGCGCCGAGTTCGATAAAAATATTCGGTAATTAATGGCGTTTAATTGCATTACGAAATGGGGGACGTGTTGCTATTTCTGTCGTTATTAACAGTGATTTACAAAAAGCAATGTATAAGCAAAGGAATAGCTGTCGGTTCCGACGGGTGTAGTGGCAAGCCTTTGCGTTGTCTTGGGTTCGAATACAAGTTTTTGCATTTGCAGATAGGTAATTAACCGGGTTCATCCGAGCTCCTGTCATCTCCTTAACACATTTTTTTCTCCAGTTGCCTCCGGCGTGGACCACCTCGCGATGCGTCCGTCTAAACATTCCAATAATTTACCGCTTTATTCGTGTGGTTGGTGAATCTCGTTAGCCCGCGCGCGCCCGGCTAGAGGTCACTCTTGTTTGTTTTGTATTAATGATCTCGCGTGAGAGCCCCGGGGGCGAGGCGGGGGCGCGCCGGCGCCGACTCTGGCGCCGTACAAAACTAAATGGATCAAAAATATTTGATTAATTCCAACTGTTCACTAGTTGAGTCCAACAATGTTGGTTTTTAATTGAGTTATTTTCCTGTACTTACGGGGATGTAACAAATTGGATAGTTTCTGTTCAAACAATAGTTAAAAGCAGTTCTTTTATGTTCTTTATCCGTATGTTCGCATAGTGAGGTTGGGGTCTAATGAATAGTGCAAACGGTGAGGTTCTGGGCGGTGCGTTTGTTGAACAGGGCCTGTGGTGGAGTTAACACCTGCGCCGGCAGCCATGATGCTTGCTCTATGTGTTAGGAATGAATTTGGATTTGTGGCAAAAGCTTTCCTAAAGCTCATGTGTGATTTAAATTGGCTTTTATGTACCCACCCACCTTTAGACGTGTTATGTGAAATGTAGGGACAGGTTCTTCCCAGCCTTTGGTTGGCAGATAAAAATTGTTACTTAAAGAATTAAATTTTTTTTGTGATTTAATTAAGTTAAATTTTTTTTGTGATTTAATTTTGAAATTAAGGTATTAAGAAAAGCAACGTTTTTTTACGCTTAGGTACGTCTATAGAAGGTGAAATGATTCCCTGAACTATGTGAAATGCCTATCAATGTCTCGTCTTGAGGCTGCTCCCTACGCAAATGTGCAGTTTTCTGCTCTTTTTGAAATCCACTGTCCTGTTGCAAGCTTTAAACTGGAAAAAATAACATAACTTTACTCATTATTCAATCACATTTTTTTTTTATTATTATTAGTAGTTGTTTAATATGTGTAAAACATGGTTTAAAAAAAAAACTCCCGACCCTCTCATTCTCTTTACATACATAAATAAATACATTATATATCGCCTGTTATAAAGGGAAGACAGAAGACTTCCACTTACTACGATCCTAGCACACTTGTTTATTTACTTGTAAGAAATACTATTTATTACTTAGAATGGAAAGTAGCCATAATGCTAGCAAATTACTGTATTAGATTTTCAATACCTTGTGTGATATCAAATATAGGTAGGGGAGAGTGTGCATGAAAGAGCCAGTTTTGAATAGTATGAAAAAAAACACACTTTTAATAAATTATTTTCAAATGACACTAGTATTTTTTATAATCACTTTAATTGTGAACATTATTACAAAGAGATTATTATTATAAAGAGGATAACAACGCTGATAATCTATCTTAAAAATAGTTTAAAAAAAAACGATTTCAGCTCTTTCATAGCAGCAGGTCAATGAAAGAGCTACCATGTGTTAAGAAAGAGCCGATACCTACTTTTGAGATACTAAACGGTTTTTTTATCAATTAAATTATGTTAAGTATTTAAAATCAGATTAATACTAAACTTACTTTGGTAATTCTATGAAAATCACAATTTTTTACCAGTCTCAATAATAATTAAACATTGTCTTAGTCAAAAATTAAATAACTAAATAAAAATGTGTCTGAAAACATAAAGTCGAGCCCTTATTCGTATACTCTATATTTTAAAAATAAAAATAATTAGCATTTAAACCATTTTTGGCAGAAGAACTTAATCAACCCTTTGTGGCCACACGACTCATTTGCCCAAGCCGGCTCTTTCAAAGCATAGATAACTGGCTCTTTCAAAATACGACGCTGTTAATAATATAACATCAAAAAAAAGGTATTAAGTATATCAGAATCTATGATCTGATATTATTTGTGCAAATCAAGGACAAATATTTAGACGCCAATACTGCATATCTTTTTTGTCAACTTATGCAATAACCTTTTTGAATAAAAAACTGAAATAAACACAAAGAAACTTACTTTTTGGCTTCTGAATTTTAGTAACAGTCCTGTGAGGCCATTTGTTGTCGTGGAACTGTCAAATGTTTGTGGGTGACAGCTATCCGGTTTTGCCATTAAACTTTGGTAGAATATCGATGAGTAATGAAAAATCACATCGGCTCTTTCAAAGCCTGGCTCTTTCATGCACACTCTCCCCTAATGAGGTGATAACTTCGTCGATTTTAGCTTGAAGCCCATAAAGCAGAATAAAGCAATTATGCGCACAGGGATAATGGATATACCTATAGTTATCAAAATACACAACTTATATTTTTATTTTAACTATTATTTGTTCAACGCTTGTTACGTAATTTTAAGTAGATAATACTTACCTATAGTCATTGTAATTTTTTTTATAATTATGTAATATTTGAAGGCTTTCTTTCCTAACCTGGTCTTCTTTAAAATTACAATAGCTAATTATTCTGATAACACCAATTTTACAGTCATAAATAATGTTATATACCGTAAACAACAAAACGACAGCCTAAACAATAACAAACCATAAGTACGAAAACGACAAGTTACATCTGTGCCACAGACAATACTTAACCCTCAATAGCCGTGCCACAAATAAACACTGGTTAGAATAGAGTGCATTATTTATTTTTTTAAAAACTGAAATATGACAAATGGCCGATCGACGGGTCCGACGCGGCCGCTCGCGTGTGTCGTCGCGCAGACCTCCCGCCATTTTAAAAACAAACACACAACACAAACACTTGTTATTTATTCTTGTTATCCTTAAAAAGGGCGAATCCAAATTTGCTTGAAAAAATAATGACTTATAATTAAAAACATATGATGAGTTGTATTTCATTTAAAAGTTTGTTTTTTGTATTAGCAAACTTATGTTTTTAATCAGTTAGGTAGGTACTTATCTACCTACATAATTAAGTAGTAATTGATCATTTGTTGAACTGCTAATTATTTTTGAACCAAACCTATACCAAAGAATATATAATCTTACGAAGTGTCGTGTAAGTTCACACCATTTTAATATGGTGACTGTAGTTTTGACTTTTGACCACAGGGTCAGAAAAGTTAAGTAGGTAGTAGGTAGGTGTAGATAGATTTTTCATGATTAGTAAAAGGTCAATCTACGTACCTACCTATGACTACTTTGTACCTAGGTAATAAATATTTTGCATCTATTTGTATTTTCTATTCTTTTCTTCCTTTTTTTTCGTTTATTTTTGTTACTGGCGATAAACATTTTATCTAGTTGAAACACATTTATAAAATAATGATAAAATTAATACAATGACTGATAAGTCTGATCAGGGAGCCAAGCAATAATAATAAGCGCAAACAGCGCCTTAGACGGAATCGCAGTCGATTATAAGATTTGACGTCCGTAATCACATCTTCAGATCTCGCTACGAATTCATATCACACAAACGAGCGAAAGCTCATCCCGGGGCTTGTTTTAACAGAAATACCGATTAATTGATTCGATCTGTGTCGTAATTAAAATGGGTGATTAGGGCGCGGGGACCGGCGCCGGCGCCTCAAAGCGTCGCCGCCGACATTCCTTTTGTTTTACCACGGGTCGTTTGTCGCCTGCTTGCTGCAAGCCAATATCTCCATCTCTGTTTATCGAATACATATTAATATAAGAGAGAGCGAGAGGTGTGCGGGCGCCGACCTCCTGTGGAGCCGCCGACCGCCCGCCGCGCGCCCCGCCCAGAGCACTAGCACTAATAATCAGATTATGACAGCTCGCCGTCCACCACTCCATATCTGCTCCACTCGTCACTCCTCAATGTGTCGTGAAAACCTGACATCTCCAAAGTAGGTGCCGCAACGCAACCAGCACCGACTCAATGAAACTTCAGATCGAAGATATTGGCTATCTGCGATTTCCTTTTTTAAAACCGACAGCCGAAGTTTTTGTTTTAAGACTGATAACCGCAGGGGGTATTCGACATCGGAATTTAATATTTTATTAATTCGTTTGTCGAATACCTATCTGCCCTCTTACCTTCAACGGTGCATGTTATACGTAGATTAAATAAAAAGTTAATATCTTTTGAATCTCAAAATAAATTATCAACCTATTCGTTAAAACTCTAATGGTGATCTGTTAAATTGTATTAGATGATTTAAAAAACAATGTTAATGCTCACAGTAAAGATTGTTCAAATAAAGACGATTGATATTTTTTTTCATTGAAAAGCCTAATGTCATGAAATGTAATGGGCAAATCCGGCTCAAAGTAGCAACATACACGGCCGGGAGACAAGCACGCGCCGGATCGTCGCCGATCGATCGTATCGGGTGCAGCGTCTGGGGAACACGAGACATGTACATTTGTCACGAGTTTTTAGAACGTTTACCATCACAATCATCAAATACGCTGACTTAACAAGATTCCTTACATAACCGGCGATGTATCTCGTTTGCCGAGAGAGATTCATCAATTCCGAATTCAGTTAAAGACTTACAGAATCGGCCAGTCATCACCGTTTCCTGTGTCCTTTTGTCCTTTCAAAACCTAAAAACAATTGATATGTCGAACACAAGCGCATTCCTTTATAACGGTAGATATATAAATACATGTTTTTTGCTGGACAGCAGGGACTTTAATGATAATTTCTCATTAGGTTATAATATTTTTTTCTGTCGGAACGTCATAAATTCCTCGAATAATTTAGGGAAGAAAGTGGTCGTCGTGTAGATGTTTTGTTTTTATGGCGCCAACGAGCAGCCGCGGGTTAGATCGGTATCTTCAGATACAACCGTTTAACCCATGTTCCGTGGAACTCGGGAATTATTCTCACGGACTTCGATTCCTTTTTTATTTTACAAATTATAATGTGGACGTATGGGACAGCTTCCAAAAGTTCTTCTTTATACACCTATAGGTAGGTGGAAGATATTCGGGGCAACTGGATATGAACCAACGTACTTTAGATACAACTATTTTATTCAGCAATATTAATTTACTAAGATATTAAGTAGGTCACTATCGGATTATTATAAGTATGTGACGATTTAGTAGAAATGCTCATGTTTATAAATATAACATCCATACTAATATTGTAAATGCGAAAGTAACTCTGTCAGTCTGTTACCTCTTCAAGCTTAAGCCGCTAGTCCGATTAAGATGAAATTTAGCATAGAGAAAGTTTGTGTCTCGGGGAAGGACATAGGCTTCTTGGAAACGTCGAGTGTGAGTTGCTTTTTTTTATAATTGTGGAGTTGCCGTTTAAATCTTACATCGATAACCGAATTTAGGGCGTGTGATACAGCAAGTAAAAGCTTAGTTACCTGTAAATTACATTAAGGCAATTACACCTACTTTACTTATGCTGTCTTGTTGCTACCAGCTTTCTTACAGTAATTATTTAAAACCTGGTAGCTTATTTTTTTTACTGTTATATTTTATAAATATTTTATTGTTTCATAGTCCGTAGTAACTATTTAAAAATGTTTTTACGCTAGCCGTCGAAAGCAGATACATAGTTAGGTATCTATCTACTTGCAGAAAGGCAAACTTAATGAGTTCATATGAAAGAATAATAAAAGTTAAATCGAACTGTAAATGAAGTAAATACTAAGTATAATAAACATCTTTGTAATAACAAAATAATCAAGTAGGCAAAAGTGATTGGTGTTTCTTTGTAGTGTAAGAAGGACATGTCGTGTGGTCGTAAAATTCAATTAACTGTAGAATACTTTTCATTTAACGCGATTACAAAGATTAATGTTTATTTTTATCCAAAGGCGTCTTAGGTGACGCGACAAACATGATATTTCATATCATTTCATTGATATGCATTCTGAAATCGAATAATCCATAAGACTTGGAAAGTTTTACTTATCTCGACAAACCAATCAAAACCTGACACTAAATCGTTGCCTGTTACACCATACCCACGATATTATCACCGTCCACACCTTTTTAAGATTTGTAAGATTTATAACTGCTTTACGTTTTGGTCATGCGATACTCGGTTGAGCAAACAGCTACCGTCCAGAATTCGATACTGTGTTTTGAGCATGGTCGGTGGTGGCCCAGAGATTTCTATTTCACCTTGTGTCCTGAGAAGTGCAGATTCGAACCCAGCTTGTACCAATATTCAGTGCACTATTTCATGCGCAGTTTAATCTTTGAACTACGCGACTTTTTTATTTGATTTCCCTAAAATAATATTTTAAGTAATAAATTCCCTTTTTTTATACCATTTACATTTACCATTGTCTAAAATTTTAAATTTAAAAGGTTAAACGGTACCTAAAGGGTCAAACAAGACTTTATAAGGGAAGTTACAACCTTTATGTTATAGATATACTTTTTAATTAAAAAACCCACCAAGTGCGCTTTGGACTCGCGCACTGAGGGTTCCATATCTACTACCATTTCCGTAATTTACAAACACAAACAAGGCTGCAGCTAAGCGGTCACCCATCCAAGTACTGACCAGGCGTTGCTTAACTTTGAATATCGTTTCCAACAAACGAATGAGTTACTGCTTCTCTTAATAATAAGCTAGATGGCGCTGTACGGGTAATTTAAAATATGGCCTATTTTTATTATTTGTTGTTATACTTTAGAGTGCACACTATTCACTGCAAGTTTGACGTTTGTATGTATTACAGTTATTACGATAGAACAAAAACAACGAAAACGTGTTTCTTGTATGGGGACCCCCCTTACATTTTAACTTTTTTAACTTTTTATTATTAGTTAGATAATCCCCACTTTTAATACTTTTATATAATCATATCACACATTGTGGGAAAAATTTAGGCTTCTACCTATTTCGGTCTACAAGATAAAGCCTTTTAATGATCGGACAGACAGACAGCGTAGTAATAGGGCTCCGTTGACTCCCTCTGGCCATGGAACCCTAAAAACTAATATTTAAAGTTTGAAATAAAAAAAATAAACATAAAATGCCGTTGCTCAGACTATTACAAAGGCTTTTTAGCTAACGTGAAATATAGGAGTTAATTGGTAGATATCTCATAATAAATATTTAGTAACTAGGATATGGCTAGTATAGTAAATAAATCATGTATTATAATAAGTATAATAACTCAATGGTTAATTATAAACAAGTATAGAGGACCAAGCTGAATTTGTGTTAAGCTTTCTTAACACATAGCACCCAAAATCACGCTCTGGTCTTGGACATGACAATATGTCTCACCACTGTACGTGTCCATAATGTGTCCCGGGAAGCCAGGTTATAACTGAGGTGAGGTGGGTCGTCTGTCATAAATGTCATAAAAATATAGACACGTAGGTATGTGGGTGCTACGTTTTTCAGAGAAATAGGGGCTTATTACAATTCACGTAAGATTAAAACCCATTGGTTATGGAATTAGCTCCCGTTAAAGTTTTTCCTAGGGACTACTGTATGGGATCCTTAAGACAGGAGTGGTTAGATTTTTAAAGGATTTGCAGCACATGACCTTTATCCCTGCTGTTGCAAATGCAAGCGTCAATATCTAGGCTACAGCAACGATAGGAAATCAGGTAGTTCGTATGTTTGTTTGCCACCTTAGTGGTATTAAAAAAAATTAAGAACAAAAAAAAAGTTAATAATTTGACAATCTTCTAATTTATCCAAATAACATTATGTTCTCACAAGTCATTAATATTGATTGCTAGCAAAAACAACTAATTTAAGTCAAAATATGCTTTGTTATCTATATTGACTTAATTAAGTTTATCGAGATCTTTGCAAAGCTAAAAGCTTCCATTGAACGTATAAAAGATTAGATAGGTATATGCAATTATCTGTACTGATTGGTATTGTTACTTAAGTGTTTAGGTGTAATATCTAAGAAGACACTCGATTTAGGGACTTCTACTTAAAGACAAAATTTAGAGTAAACAAAGATATTTCCAAGCGATTTAATGCATAGGTACCTATATAAATTGTATCTACATGTTGGTCTCTCGGAGCAAGAGGCAGGAGGGCGTGCTTTCTTAGGACAGCGGACTTGATAAGATCTGAGGCGCACGCCGAGCCGTATTCTGTCGACTCGGGACGATGTACTATGTAAATCTGGCTACTACTGGCGCCGCTTTGCATCGTGCCCAATCATCGCCAGTCGATGCCTCGCTGTTCTGTTTCAGATAAATAAGTGGTTTTGTTAACGATTCTCCAGAATTAAATATTGCTATAAAAGTAAATATGGAAACTGGAAATTCTAAAACACAGGAGCTCATTGACAGAAGCATAGATTTTCCAAACACTAAAATATAAGTGTCGTTGTTTACTATTCATAAACTGTGTGTAGTGTGCATAGTAATAAGAGTGCGATTCTGATAACGCGGCCGAGTGTAAGCGTGGGCGCAGCTTGTCGCCCGCGTGTCGCTCGTGCTCTGATAGTATCGCGGTCGACGACGCTACGCGCATCGCGACGTCACGCGGCGATGCTTATCACAGCACGGTCGTCCCTGCAGTCAAGATAATAAGCCCAATGGGTGGCTCTCGCCCTGGGTGCACTTTGACGCACGATTCTCAAATAAAAAGTGTCGCAGCGGCGTCACTGCCGACCGCTGCTCGCGTTCAACACTATCGCGATCAAGCTCATGTCGAATGCGTGACCGATCTCACTGACAGTTCTCATGACATCAAAAGCCCTCAAAAATTAGACTCTGGCACCTAACAAGGCTACATTAAAACAACGACAATTGAATTCCGTGAAATTCGTAACAGCAGTTCAATGTCAATAGCAAGAAGTGGGATGTCGCAATCCGCCCACTAATTGCGTCGATGACGCGCTGGCGGCGTGTTTGAACTCTCGACACATCGCACGCAGCCTTGGTGCGATTCCCGGTACATGTCTGTACTGTGTCCCGGTATTGTGGTCTCGGAATAAGCGATAGGCGGAACACCTAAAACTTCGTCCTAATTAAAATTCTCGCTATCTCTTTTACATCGCTTGTAGCACCAAATCTAAAATTCTTAACTGATAGATGCTTACAGCAATGGATACGAAAACATAACTTTACTTGATAAAAAAAGGTGTCACAATTTATTTGAATATCTATGAACTCGGAGAAATCTATCGATTATATAAAGTTTCTTCAACTCGGTAATATTTTTTTCGAAATAACTTTTTCTTTCATTCATTTCACTTTCATTGACACCCTTAGCTAGGAGGACGCTATTGAGTTAGTTCTTGCGCCACACATGGTGAATTAATATCAATTAACACACACGAGCTTAATTGTAGGCGGTGTGTGTGCGCATCGCGTGCTGGCGGCGGCTTTGTCGGCGCTTCTAAAGCTCTTCCTCTTGCGTACGCGCACCGCTGCCACTCGCCAAACTCTTCGCATACGTGCAACTCTTTCGCTTCCTCGAAAAGCTTCCTAAAATACAGGCGCCATTCAGAAGCTTCTTCCGCTAAACGATTGTGGGCAGAACCGCTACGCCATACGTTTCTTATTAGCTGCGTAAGAGACAGTAGGCCGTTTCTAGGGATTGCGGTATCACGGTAGGACGAGCAGAGATCCTGTCTTGAGTGATTACCGTTAGACAGTGATTTCGTACGCGTATGCGATAATTTTCTCCATTAGTTGCTTTAGAAATTCCAGTAACAAACCGTTCGTAGATTGATCTTAGTGATTGTCAAAAGACTAAATTTATTTTTGTTCTGCAAGTTTAAATATTGAATATAAACGCCTTTATATTCAATATCTCCATGGTGTCTGTACCAACTTTTTGTTGAATACTCTCAAAGAACCTCCATATGAAAAAAGTGTATTAAATTTACACAAAAATTATTTTACAAGGTTTTATTTAACTTGGCATTTGTATGTTTGTATGCTTATGTGTCTAGGACAAATTTTGTTTTTAACATTTGACCTACTTCCCAGTGTTCAATCGAGCTTATATTTGGTAAACCTATGCAAAGTTAAATACAATACAATAATAGGAAGTTAATTCTCTGGAGCGATGATGGAGTCGGAAAGTGGCCATAGTATTAATTAAACAAGATAACCACGTCGTGTTTTGTCTCGTTTGATTTGTCATAAAAAGTATTCTAATCTATCATGATGTCCAGAGACTGATGGTGAAGCTGGTAGGTGGCTACAGGAACTCTATGACGAAACAACGCAGCTCTATCGAGTTTGGGGCTCATTGGATTTTTGGTGATAGTACTCTGGTCTTAGATGATGAAACAAGGAGAGAGGCTACAGGAACTATGTGATGAATATTGATTTGTAGTGACCTGTACCTTAATCTTCGATAATTCAATCAATTCAATCATAATTCAATATATAATTTCATCCAGGGTCTGATGATGCTATCACTAAAGACCTAAACGAAAGCCCTACCAACTCGTTTTATTACGAACAGGGTGCAAAGATTCTGTAATAAGTAGATCACCTCACCCACGACGACCCCATTCTCACTAATGATTGATAATGACCAGAAACTACCTCAATTTTACGGCTATCATTTTCTTTAGGACGTTAAATTCTTATTAAATAACATATAAATGCTATATTACCATAGCGGGTACCAACTTAAGTCATAAAATACCGCTAGCTAGAACTATTTACAATGTTTAGGTAAGTTTTCGAACATTTAAGATAATTTCCAGGAGCTTATAAGCTTTTTTTCACAACTATATTAAATAGTTCTATAACAATTGAACTATTCAGCTAATTTCAACAGCCTAATCTTTTAATGTACAAAATTCTGTTAAGTTATTCCGCTAGTCCATATGATCTAAAATGTACTTATGCTTATCTCTTACAATTCATTAAAATAAACAATATAAATGCTTAAAACCTTTACAAAAACTAAGCAAAATTATAAGCTATTTAATTAGCACTTAAAAAAAACTACAAACCAAACGTTACATCCGTATCTGTCCATCTCTCCGTTTAAGATACCATCTCCGCATCTCCGTTGATCATCAATTTCATTCCGTATATCGCGGCTGTGACAGAATCATAATTAGAAACTGTCTGTCCTTAAGGTTTGTCGTTTTTAATGTCGCTAGCGGGTCCCATACTGCGCTCGCATTTCATTAACATTGATGTTAAAAAAATGGGATTCCTCATAAAAGTATGTGATTTATGCAGACCTCGGGAGCAACGAGCCTTTGCCACCGCACGGGACCCGCTGGTTCTTATGATATACCTACGTAGAGGCTTCAACAGGGTTATTAATTTTATTTGACTTTTTTTTTAGTCAAAAAAATTACACTTTTAGTAAAAGAACCATTTTATTAATAGGAAGCTCAGTTTAATACGTTTCTTCTATATTAATTAAACCCCAAAGACATACGATAAATTATTTCGATAACTTCGATAACATGTACAAATTACGGCGATGGCGCCCGTTACGTAGATATAAAGAGTTAAATTTATTACACTACAAATTATACTAAAAAGTATACCAGTACAGTTAGTACACCCTAAGTGTGTTGTGATATCAATTACACAGTTGTTAAATGGTTACTATCAAAGTATTATAAAGCAGATCGCGGTAGCAGTATCTAAACGATCTGTTGTGGAGTGCGGACGGCGTCAAAAGGCGCGTAATGGGCCCTAGATACGGTCGGCAGATAAGCTTTTATCCTGCGCCCGCGCCGATGGCGCTCCGCCGCACCGGACCTACCGTCAACTAAATTACGGCGCGTTTGTCCGCCCTTCTTTCGCAATTTACGATTATGAGCAAGAGGCGCTTCGACAGCACACTTTTTACGAGAAACTCCGATTCGCGTACGAAATTTGTAATTAATTCTTTTGAATATTCTTCTGCACGTATACATAAATATAATTAAAAAGACTATTATTTATTATAGGTTGTGATAACTAAAATAATGTGGCTTAGCAGATTGGTATACGGAGTCCTTTTAATAAAGTGCTAACAAATTTTGAAAAATCATGCCACAAAAAATGGTAATTGGAAAGCTAATTAGGTTGGGCTTTAAGTTTCTATATAATATTTTAAGCTGCACTAGGTGTTTTCTTTTTCTAAAAGTGTTTTATCTATTTTTCGTTTCTTTAAAAGTAACAGATAATCAATAAAAAAAAACTATTAATTACATCACCTATAGTTAACGATGCAACTGGTAATAATATACTTCAAGGCAATAGTTGCGCCTAAATCATGTAAATGGTACACGTTCATAAATATTTCAAAAGAAATAATTGCGAAGTATTTGAACGTACACTGAGGAGCCAAAATAACCAGTCACCTACATAAACAACGATATTTTATAAACTAGTAAAGATAGCTTCATGGAACAAAAAGTACTTATAATATAAATATATTTTCATTTTACGCATAAAGTATTAAATTAGTAATTGAATACGCTTCAATGTTCCTTTGACTTTATAAAGCTATCATAAGTAGTTTAGGATATATTGTCGTCTATGTAAGTGACCAAGTAGTTTTTTTTACACCTCAGTTTATTAACACCTCGATTACGGCAACCATATTATACCATTAGGTAACACCTTGACACCATAGCGAATTGCAAAAAAATTACATTTTTAGTATCGACGGCCAGAGCGTCAAATGTCTGCAAGCGGTCAGTATAACATAGTATAAGGAAAGGAGCGCCGATGCGGTTATTAAAAAATTTCAATTACCGTGTATGTCGGGGCGTGGCGCTAGTGTAGTAAATTTAGCGTAGAGTAGCGCATAAACATGTCACGCAGGTGCACAGGCGCCGCTGGAGAGCTTTGTCTTCCGACTGTACCTGCGTCACCCCGTGCCGTTTCCGAGCTTTCTATGATTCTCATTTACTCGTATTATGACTCGTTAATTCTTTTTGTGCAAATATGTTTCTGTGCCGTTATTAATAAAGAGAGAATATTGAGACTTGTGTTTAGAAAAAGTAAAAGTTGTAAGAAAAAGTGTTCTAACTAGGCATATTTTATTAGTATATTTTAATAGATTCAGAATCCACTTTTAAAAATTATATTTGTGTCGTCCAGTTTTTTCTATTTATACTCGTATTTCATCGTAAGAACCAAGATTTGTGATTGTGAATAACACAAGAGGTTTGACAAAACATACTTTTTTTTAAGTATTTTATAATTGAGTCTTACTGTTGCGGTCATTGTAGATGTGTTTTATGACACTTTTAACCCTGAAATGATTTTGTTTATAGACTAGCAAACTACCGCGCCTTTACCCGCGTATGTTACGAAACATTAGACTTTTTAGCATTAAATTTAGCTTATGACCATTTGGAGTAACTTAGCTTTCAAACAATAAAGCAATTATTAAAAGACAATTAAATATTATATTACCCATATAAAAATAACCTAAACACACATACTTACAAACAAACTTACATTCTCTCCAATTATTTACTATCTATATTAGGAACATTACAAAAGCACCTGCATAAGCACTTAGCAAAAACTACTAACAAAAAAAAACTGGTTGCCTGTAAAGTCGGTATACGGGCGAAAGTTTTACGTGACAACTTGTGCCTTTCACTTTTTATGTCTGTCTCTCTCGCTCTTAGGCGGGCTAACCATGCCGCGTGCCTCTCACTCGCTCTCATTGTGAGCGCATAACGTGAGCGGAGCGTAACGCAGTTTCTTGAAGTGTCACCCGGCAAACCAATTTATAAGACGTTGTCACGTCAAAACATAAAATATGGATTTTTATTGCAATCAACATAATATATGATTGAAGGTGCTGTCGAAAATTTAGACAAAGGGTCCCTCAGATAGAGGGTCCATCAATATGCTAATACCAGGTTGCGTCCGAGATGTTGGGTTTTTTGTGTTGGACCCCAAATAGGTTTATTTGTTTTGTGACGAGCTTATTTCTCTAAAGTGGTATTTGTTTGCGTGTCGAGCTTTTGTAGCATATGGAGTTGTATTGGAATGTAACTTTTTGTGAATTACAAATATGTCTGAGAATTCAGGTCAGACGGATATCGGTACCTACATTAGTAGAATTTATATTGTGTAATTTTTTTTTATTTGAGATAAAAAAGCCTGCCAAAAATGTCAGTGAATTATTGGGAAAAGGACTTTCAGGAATTTCAGATTTTGTGCCGGTTACCTATATTTGTGGTTTCTTACATTATTAAAACAATATACTTATCTAATATGTATAATATTAAAAAAGGAAAATGCAAGTAAACAAATAATTGTAGTTGATTTACTTGTTATATTGCAACTAACACTACGAGTACTAAGTATTATTTTATTGAATTTGAATCGAAGATACCGCAGAATTAATTCCTCGCCCGCCCAGCGTTGTTTTGGATGGTTAGGGAACTAGAATTTTCAGACAGTTAACCGATTTGTAATATAATTAAGTATAAGGCACCTATCTATATAACAATATTAAAGTTAATATAGCCGTTTTTTTTAACATATGTGTGTTTTTCTATTATTTTAGAGTCCTTTTTATACTTAAAACAGGATAAGGGTTACGTATGGATAAATGACATAAAGGAATTGGACTGCATGGCTTAATTCAAAGAGCATACGAGACAGAAAACATCAAAACACAAACATGTAGTTAAACTCCTATCTATATAGATATTTTGGCCCAGGTAGTAGGCAAGTACTTATATAACAATACACGCTTATATAAGTAAGTGAGATATGCAGATAGAATACCGTGCGTGTGGATTTTAACTAATTTTTAATCTCTACTTCTAACCCATATAATATACCGGATAAAAGTTTTTTATATATGTGGGAAAAGGTCCCTTTTAGCGGCTGTGATTCCATGGATCAACATATCGCTAGAGCCGATGTTCACACGGGTCTGGCAACCTGAGTGAACATTTTGACACTTCCAGGTGTCCGATTTTTTATGCCCCGGACAAAGCTCGGGCGAAGTTTACTCAAGTACACATCTGGGCGGACGAAAAAACCGGCCGGACCTCTCGTGTGGGCGCTAATGATGGAAGGTTTATACGCTGCATATACAAGCAAACCCGTGTTTGGTCCCTCGACGGTATTAGATACCAGTTTGTTTATCGACCAAGTTACAAAACGCTTTTGTAAACGAAGCGCAGATGTCGTGAGCGGTACAATGGCGCGTTGTCAATTTAACGATCAACTACTGCTTCTTAACACTGAACTTGAACCATTAAAAGTTCATTAAATCAGCAGTTAAAGATAAACTACACGTCAAGAGGGGTAGGTTATGGTTCCACTTGTCGGCGATTGGGGCATTGCCATATTGAGTCATGTAAACAAAAACACATAAATGTGATAATAACCGGCTCGTTGTTTGTTAAAATTAAACACTTTGCTAAACCTTCGGTTTAGAATAATTTTTCGAATGCGGATGCGAGAGCGGATGCGGCGGTTTCTTTCCGCATTTAGCGCCTCCGTGCGGCAATTGGCGAGTTGTTACAGATTTACGGCCCACTTTATAGTTTATACAACGCGATTTTGGTGGTCCCATTGTATTGTTGTAAGTCCCTTCCCGCCCGACTCAAAGCCTCCGAGGCTTAAAGTTCTGGAGAGGCCTTTTATGGGGTCCCTGTTTATTGTTTCTCGATTCATTTGCATGAGCGGCTAAGTGTATCATTAAAATGGGCCGTAAGCCGTAACATTTAAGTCAAATAAAGTTTTGAAATCGTATTAAACGTGTGACGGCTTTTTGATCAGACGAAACGGGTTCTCGGACATCCATTTCTGAGTGGTGATAAAATAACAATTTAGATATGTGGTTTATCTTAGTTTTGCATATATTTTGCGCAACGTTCGTCACCTCTTTGTCGGCGCGGGTGCAGCTTTCAAGCGGCTGCTGTTAGTGATAAGGCGGGCAGTGATAAGCGCATCTCGTCGAACGGTAGCTGTGATGGATCCGTCGAGGTACGGTCAACAGCAAAGAGTCGATAACGCTGCGTACACTACTTTAAAATACATATATGTATATTTGATCCAATATTTGTACTATATGTCCTAAGACAATAGACAGACAACAGTGACACCCTAAACAGGATATGCGCAAAATAGTTAATTTTTATTGTGACTTTAATATCTTAACAATATACGACATGATTACTTTTAGAGATAATTAATACTAAGTTATTTTTTTAAGATTCCGTTTAGTTTTGTCTCGTGAAAATGTCACAGCTACCGTTTTAGGTAAAAATACTTGTAAAATATTCATGAATCAAGCTCCTGTCAAATAAACTACCTAATTATCCAATTTTAACTTGATATTCAACTTTTTTTGTCCATTTGATATTCGATATTTTTTCTATTAATTAACGATTAACCTTTAAATTGCATTCATTCTTATCTAAAAGTCATTAGACTCGAATTAAAAACTGACACGATCTTTTGGATGAAAGCTAAAATATTTGTAGGTAGGTAATGTGATTGCTTTAAGTTTTTCTGACGCTACTTTAGTGTAAGGCGGTAGCCGGCATCGTAAACTTTTAAATGGAAGCTAATTTAGTTTGTTGTTAATTGAGCTCCTGTCGGCAGTCGGCGACGTTATCTGGAGGTTGCATTAGCGACCCTCCGGCAGACCGTCGTCGTCGCCACTCGCCCTGATAATACTGTTGTATGACCGATCGTTTGACCCGTACCAAGATTCTTGGTCAGATGACAAGCACATAAATTGAAATTTACTCTTATACCATAGTGTAAGTCTACATGCAGTATGACTACTCGACCTCATCGACGATCCTGTGACCGCTCACAAACACTCACAACCCACTGCGAGAATACCCACTTGTTATATATTTTTGAAGTGTTAATAGCCAATTATCACGCAAATTTTGTATGTGGCCAGGGCATAATAATGAATAATACAAAAAAAAAATTACTAGCTCTGACGCTTTAAAACTCTTAGTAAAAACCTAATTTAAATAAAAAAAATACTTTGATTTTAGACAAAATTTTCTTAGCAACCCTTCATACGTTTGCACGGTCTACCCTCCCCTTGAGCAACGGCGATTTGGGCCATAGTCGATTACGTGGGTCCAGTAAAAATGTAGTGTTTGATCACATTACTGGCTCTTCGGTGCAGGAAAAAAAGTGAGGAAACCTACATCTTTCAGAAAGACGTATATGAATTCTATAATCCGCACTGGACCCACGTAAGTAATTAAGTAAAAGACTCATAGGTACACGCTGAGCTTGAACATTAGAACGCGACACAGAATCCACAAGCCCACCATCGACAGTGCCTGTATATATATAGGTATTATTTCTACTATGACCACGGCGTCCTTCTACGAAAGGTTAACCCACGTGGAGGAGTCCACTTTGTGTTCGTGGTAATCGATTGGACTTCAAAGGCGATGCGATTTTGTCAGTTCGCTGTCACAAGTTTAATTTAAGTACCTACATGTTTTATAATCACAATTGAATGGTGTCTTAATGTAAATGCGATGAAACGGTCGTAAATGTATTATTCGTTGGAAATTTTCATAGTAAGTTTGTGAGTGAAGAGGTTAAAAGACGTCCCAGCTAATTAAATAAACTCTTATCAATCAGTGACTCTAAGTTTTATTGTTCATTAATAAATTGTTTATTTTCAGTTATAATACCAATATTTAAAAACTTGAATAGTTTCTTAACTGTAAGTTTCTCCAGTGTTCCGTACTCGAATTGAAAAACAGTTGAGTATCTTCTAGATGCTTAATTTTGAAATAAAGATTAAAATTCAGAAGTCAGCCCCATGGTTTCACTGCGGTATTGTTTAAAAATGATACAAGTTCAAACATTTTTTATTAGTAGGTATATCTTTTTTTTAATTTCTCTAGCTACCTATATGTTACTTTTATAACTTTTTTTAATTTTTTTATTTTTATGCTTACTACGTTCGTAGATAATGTTTGATTCAAACCCAGTCACCCAATTATTTTGAGATTAGTTTGTTGCTCATCGGTCACCGTAAATCTTAGATATCTTATGTAAGTAGGTGCGAGCTTAACATAGTTTTCTTGGATTTAGATAATAATGTCGTTTTTCAGTTCACATGCCGCTTGATTCAAAACGGGTACATTTTTATGCACACAGGTTGCATAAGTAAATTTTCACACTTAGGTATTACAGAAATATAAATATGATTTCCCATAAAATACACCTTAATTATGCACTTACTATTTTTTTATATTTTTTATTTTAAGCATAAAACGATAATGTTCCATGTTTTTTTAAACATAATTAGTCATGTTAATTCGTTTAAAAATAAAACAAACATTCAGCTATAGGTGATAAAAAATAGCTGTTCTAAGAAACTAAAAATGTTGGTATTAGTACAATTATAAATAACGCAACCTTCCAAGAAAATTAGCTTTAACATTGAAGTTTAAAAACAAAACATACATTTATTAGGTTTAGAACATATTTTAAACTGTTGAAACGAAGTCTATGATACGTCGCGACCCTGCTAAATCATTTAGACTTTTTTTCAGTCTTTAGACCTCTATCTCCTTCAGGGCGGTCTATAGCGATGAGAAAGCGGGTGCATCCACGTGTAGTGAGTAGATAAGGCCCGGCGCCAGGTGCGTCGCGGTTTACAACCCTCGACCATAAACGGGTGCCAAAAGCCTTCGATGCTCGACACTTTTAATCCTATCACGTTGTTTTATAATCACGTTACTCTCCCTCGAGGATCCTCCGCTTCCATTGTCTAGTGTATCAAACTACTTAAGACAATCCGTAGTTTATTTTATTTGTTATTGAACTGGTTTAATTTTTACAGATCGCTTTGTGTATTTGTATATGCTGCCTTTGAATTGACTTTAGTAATTGTGGTTGCTAGAATTTTAGTTTGTACAAAATTTAATAAATTCTTGCATTTTTTATCCTGTTTTAATAAATACTTACACTAAAACTAATTTTATGGTCTACGTTCTTTGAAACTGACCAGAACAATTTTTGGCCGACAAATCACAGTCCTTTGATGAGAAATAAATTCCTAACATAAATAAATACCTTTAGAAATATGTACCTATCTATATTACCAACAACACATGTAATTTCTACGGCTGTTGGGGTAACTGTTTCCTTTAAATATATTATTTTTACATTTCTTCTTTTTTCACTTCTACCTGGATATAAATATAATAAATAAATTAGTCCATATATTGTTGTTGCAGACGTATGTTCCCTTCTCTCCGGGTGTCTCTATCCGGTCTTGACCCTCGCGAGGAGTATTGTGTGCTGTTGGAACTGTCACTGGTAGGGCGGAGGCGCTGGCGCTGGGCGGGCGGCGCTTGGGCAGCGGCGGGCGGTGCCGAGCCACAGTCCCCACGCAGACTTATGCTGCACCCGGACTCGCCTGCTCCTGGACACCACTGGACCGCTAATCCTGTCTCCTTCAGCAAACTCAAGCTCACTAATAACACCATGGACTCACAGGGACATGTAAGTACTCACTTACGCATAATGATGCCTACATACAATTATATTCAACCGATCAAAAAAGGCGGAGTTTCTCAATTCGACTGTTTTTTTTTATGTTTGTTTCCTCAGAACTTTCGACTGGGTGAACCAATTTGATGATTCTTTTTTTATTTGAAAGCTGGTGCTTCCCGTGTGGTAATTGGGTCTAGTTTTGACTATGGCATCCATGAGAAAACCATATGTTTTAATTTTTATGTGAATGGTTTTTTGTGTACGAAAAAATCAACTCGTCACTAAAAAGTAAAAAACTTTTTACCAAAAAAATTAGCGGTTTCAAAAATATGCACTAAAAAGGTTAAAATAATTATTTATTTCCAAAAGTCTGATCTCTTATCTAAATCTGATCTTAAATATCGTATCGTAACTTTTCCAAATTGATCATTTAGGTAATGCATCATAGTAATAAAAGCTACGTTCTATAAGGACGTGCATATCGACAAATCTGTTACAACTTTTTCTAAAAACACCTTTAGAGAAAATTAACCTTTTTTTCTCTACTCTTTCTGATGAGTAAATATGTGTCACCATTCAATGTCGGGGCTATCATTTTTTAATAATTTCCATCTTCTTATCATACCAATCTAATCTAATCTAATCCATCTTATCAGCTATCTATACAAAATGAAATTACTATATGAATTAGATTCCCATTATACGTGGGAACTAAAAGGAAATTTATGACTAATGAGCTCAAACAATGCAGAATAAAGTCAAGTGACACAATTGCAATGACTCAACACTTGTCTCCTGTCTCCGCTCTTGACAATGCGTCAACAACACTACATTATCTGTCCGTCGTTTTAGATATGCGTAACGATTTGCGACTTCGGAATCCTGTCTGGAATGTGTTTAAAATAGCTTTATCTAAAGGTTACGACTTCCGTAGTGTTGATAATTCGGTAATTAGCAGATGCTTGGTGACTCTTGTACCTACTATACAATTATGGTGCATTAGGTAGTAGATACGTGTTTTACACGACTTTTTAAAGTAATGTAAGTAGTTACGTAAAATTAGACATGGGGAAAGAGGATAAGTAAAAGTATAGCGAAGTTGATTACTATGTTTATGACTCATAATGTGTGCTGCATAGGGATGGCATATTTGTTCCATAATGGCAAAAGAAATCTGTAGGTTTAACGGCAGAGAAAGAGAAGTCGAGTTTTATAAATTGAAGTGAGCTAAGTTCCGTGATTATGCTAAAATAAATTTATGTCAATAAATCCAGGTTATTATGAGTAATGCGAGATTGAAGTAGGTAGAATATTTTGTAATTTTTTGTAATTTATGGGGCTCTAAATGGCATCATTTTAGCTGCCTATGTATTGGGGTTTTAGCCAGAAACAGTACGAAAAAGTCTGGTGTACCTAGAGAAGTGAGATATAAGTGCTTCCATACATTTTGCCACCTGGCACGTGAGACCCGAGTACACCAGACTACAGGCAAACTCTCTGGTTGGACTAGTTGTCACACAATTCTGATAATTTCGTAAGTGAAAAAAAAAAAAATTGTGAGAATTATATGTTTTTTTTTGTTTGCTTAACGAGACTTACGACACTTTGATTATTTTTGCTTTTCCGAATTACCTATCCAACTAATGATTCTAACATAATAATATAAAGAAAAAACTACTCTTCTTAAATAAAAAATAAAATTAATTTCTAAAATGAACACAGATAGATATATTAAGTAAAAGATAATTACTTACCAGACTTATCAGAATCATCTTAGCAGATTCAGTTTTATGTTTTGCAATTTTTTAACAATCGAGTTGTAAAAAAAGCTTAAAGCAGAAATACATATTGTGAATAGTATCAGATTTGAAAGTCACTTTCTAATTTTGTGACTAAAAATAATAAAGCTAACGGTAGTACTTATCTATAATTGAAACTAACTAACGCACATTTTAATTTTTATGACGCGAAGCAACAGAAGATTATATTTAAAAATAACTTCTTATTTTGCACAACGTTATTTATCCCCCGAAGGTGGCTGAATAAACCCCTATATCATAAAGTGTAAGACAGCCTCTTCACCAACCATTTTAACTTTAGTCCTGCGTGACAGGTGGTGCACTTATCGCCGCAACACAGCTTTTGATATTTAGTATATTGTAGGTAGTACTTTTGATACTGAGAAAATTAAACTTAGTATGTTGGCTTTACATATGTCCTATAAGTCGTAAATTACCAGCTTTAAAGTAATAAGTGGTAAAATAAAAGAACTAGCACAAAATAATATACCTACTCCTTTTGCCAGTAGGTGGCAAACTACAAAAAGTAAGTCAAGATGAGACAGATGGGTAAATTAAGATTTATTAAATCACAATTCATTATTATCTCTTTTTTTGCATTGCACTCAATTTCATACACTCAATAACTTAATATCTTTTAATAAAAATAATAAATTTTAATATCTACATGTGCCTACTTTTTAAAACTATAAAAACAAAAACCTAAAATACATGACGTATCCTAGACAAATTATTAAACGTAGAAAGCTTAGATTAAACAACTGTAAATGTTAATAAAAAGGTATTAGCTACACCTCAATTCAAACTTTACGGTAATTGGCTACATATTTCGTACTAGATTGCATTGGACATTGAAATACAACGAACTAATATGAAAGTCTGTTTTATTTAAAAGAACGACGCAAAATCATTTTGCATAAGCTTTCATAGTATCATTTTAATTATTTCTTTTGATTAAAAGTACAAAAAAATCGTTACAGTTGTTTTCGAATGGACAACTTTCGAATGTTGTACCCGCGGCGATCATGTTCGTAACTGCACCGCTACTTTCGAAGGCAACGCCTACCGCGTAGCAACATCCCTAAAATATAAAGAGAATCGATATTGAACTTTAATCCATGATAGCAAAATTGATTTCACCAGTTAAAACCTGCTTGGTGTTCCAAAGAAGTATCATGTTGTAGCTAAAGCGAAATACACTTTAAGCTTCGGTTACAATGTCGAAAATGCTTAGCGTTTTTAAACCGCTGCTGCGGGAGTCGGTGATCTCGAGACAAAGACGCATTTGTGGTTTAAATAAATATTCTGAAAGACATTGTATGAAGGCTCTATGTCGGTTTCTTTGGTTTGTGTGGATAAGGCGGTGAGTATACTGTAGCCTGTGGTTTATACATTTGTAAGGTAAGCATAATTTTATTTATAGAGTGTATTTCTCACATGAAATGAGACTTTATAACAGCTTTATGTTTACTCAACTTTTTGATATTTTTGTTTGTTGAATTTTAATAACTACTTAAATGTGTGTGTCAAATGAAATCTAACGAGTGAATTTAATTTCTTGGAAGTTAACGTTGAGAATAAATTTCCATCGTGTTGCGTTGTTACGTAAGTGGAAAAGAAAACAAAGCCTAAAGTAGTATTTAAAGGAATATATTTACAAATAAATGATAGGAATACCACAGTTCATAAGAATTGTAACTATGAAATTTCCTATTATTTATTTTGAATCAATTTTAGGTAGTTAGTGGTGACGGATGGTGTTGCAAGCGTCCATAGGCTGTGGTGACCGCTTAGCATCAGATGGACTGTAATCTTTTTTACCATCTTAATGATATAAAAAAACTTATTAGGTAACAATTTTAATCATATAAGTGTTAAATAAATAAATAATAAATATTTTTTGGACTTTACACACCGCCGTCTGGCCTCAAAGTATGCAAAGCTTGTTGTATAGGTGTTTTTCCACCAAATGTTTGTCCTTTGCGAGAATACGACCCGGTGTGGGTATGCACAGGTCCCGGTCTGCAGAGCAGCTGCCTCCACTACCAACAAGGCTGCGAGGGAGTCAATTTAGTTATTGAATAATGACTGACATACTATGCATAATTTCATTAAATATATAACTTTATAAATAAGTGCATAAATGTATAAGGTACCTATTGCATAAATTAAATGAATACTAAATAATAATTAAAACCAAGCTATAAATAAAAACAAAATCTAAAGAACTGCTACTCTAACTACTCTAAGAAATTTTCTCGTGATACCCATTAAAACATACATCATTTATGGGCATCAAACATGTAACAAACATCACAACATAGGTTGTAATGGGTATGGTCGGTACAACATATCGGTGATCACGCTTGAATGCACCTCAAATCAAGGCATCGAGGCGAATACCATCAAGTAAAGCAACGAGCGTGAAAAACTCGCTAGCGGCATCTTTGTGCACCCACCCTAACAATAGCTCATGCTACCGACTGTATCAATTCGTATGGAAAACGCACTCACTTCACTGTACACTTCAAAAATTGCCACCTGCAATAAAAAGGGGTCTGTCTATACATTGTTTGACCTTTTTGTTTGCGAGTTTTTAACGCTTCTTCAAAGAATTATCCAAAAAATGCACTTCTGCTAAGCTTTTTTGTGTGAGAAAGAGCGAACGGATTAGTAGCGGTCTCTTGTACTTGTCGATAATTAAGTGAAACGATTAAGGAATAGTTTCCAAGATTTGTAAATGAGACGGTTTAAGGGGTTTTTAATCAGTAAAGTTGTTAAGGAACGGGACCCTTTGTTACTTGCCTCGCTCTCATACAAAAATATTTTATTTTCTTTGAAGTGTACTCTGGTTTTAAACTATTTTGAATCATCATTAACTATAATCCTATACCTCAAAGATATCGGTCCTGGTGCTCAGCTGTATGAAGTACGGAAACTTAATAAATTTAAAATTTTACTTTACCAGCACCACGCTAGTAAAAAAACAACGACACGCTAGTAAACATCAACGCCACGTTAGTAAACAAACCAAATTTTAAGTTTTGATGTTACAAACATTGTCAAATGTCATGAAAAAAAAACAAAAAATTTGAAATTAAATTTCGAAAAAATCATTTTTGATACCTATGATTTTTAGGTTTGCGTACCAAAACTGGTTGAATTGAAAATCTATGTGACTATAAAGACTTCAACGGAACGGCTAAAATGATTAAACTGATACTATGATTGAGTATCTATATTAGGGTGTATTTTTGTGAAGTCCTACAAAAAAATCGCATTTCTAACTTAATCCCATAAAAATATACGGCCTATAAAACCTATATTCCTCATTAAACAGGGACGTGTTCAAAGCCTATAGTAAAGAATGAAATTTAAGTACTAACAATAAATTAGGGCGCAAGTAGATTTCTTTTTAACTCAACAATAAATAACATTCAACAACCTTATTATTTTTATATGTCAGACACAAAAAAACAACACATAACTTTTAGTCACCTAAATCTGCATGTTTTTACCCGACGCTGATTTAGAGTGAAGTCAAGCACGGTAGCGTGAAAGATGTGTCAGATAAGAAGGGTTGGTGTGTAGGGACGTTGGGGTGGCGTGGGTAACATGTGTTCTGATCACTCGTACTGATAACATTGTAACGTCAAATGTGGTTTTAATCAAAGATGGTTGTCAATTATGTATGTAGATTAAATTGTTGTCATTCAAAAATGGCGTCATTGCAATAAAATCTTTTTAATTATTATAAGCAACTTGTAACTGATACAATAATAATAAATATTTTTGGTCATTACACACAGCGCCGACTGGTCCCAAACTTGCAAAGTTTGTGTTATGGATACCAGACAACGGATATAAATATATATACATATAAACTTACATTATATAGTAAATACATACATATTATACCTACATAGAAACACCCAGTCTCAATGCAAACACAAATAATAAATGTATGTCTTATGCGGGAATCGAACCCGCGCCCCTTGATTCAGCAGTCGGGTCATTACTCACTCAGCCATAATATACTCATCGGAGACTTTAAGATTATTTTTATATAGTTTAGTCTTCGGCTTACTTACGCCTGGCTAAGGAAATGTAAAAACTACATTGTTTCTCGTAAGGCCACGTTAGGAATCTGGATACATGTAGTTTAGTAAACTTAAGCTGTCCCTCTTTAACAGCGTTAAAGGGCTTTGTTTTTGTAGAATGCCGTTATATGTAGAAAGCAATTTTTCGTGAAATGTGCGTTTTCAATTTCGTGGTAAATTTCTTAAAACAAGAAAACAAATTAAAATTACTGCGCGAGTCCGACTCCCACTTGGCATGTTTTTTATGTTTTATTTCTGTTTCTAATTAAAGTGTCCTTATCTATTCAGATAACAGCATTATAAAAAGTTAAATTAATTAATTTGGCACTAGTAAAGGTCATACCACCGCGTTGAAGTCTTTTATATGTAAATTTTCGCTAACGACAAAAATTTTAATGCGGATATTAAAATGTAATACAGTGGTCCAATAAAAGATTTATTTATATAATATACATAAAAAAAAATTAGACAAGTCAACAAAAACGAGAGTTCCGTGCCACCACATACATACCTACCTAAAGCCTAGTCCGAATTTAGCCGCTTCTTATTGATTTTATTTTACTTAGGTGTTTACACTGGGTACAATAGTTTGTATGTATTCCCTCCTTTTTTTGAAAAATTAATATGTTTCTTTTTATAGGTCACCCGTTATTTTATTTTTTATAATACATTAGGAAAGTCGCCATAATAATTATTTACACGTCAATTTTCAGTATTCTAAAGTCCTTTATTCGACAGATAGATTGACAGTAAGACAGTGGAGGCTTAGTTATTACTAAGACTCCCTCCCAAAGGGTCCCGTTGGCACCTTTTGGGTACATAGCCCTAAAAACGTTACTTTACATAGATAATCAAATCATTTTTATCCAAGTTACCTACTTCTAGTACATTAAAAGTAACTTACAGACAGACGGACCTAACCTTAATAATTTATTCATATAGGAAAGTGTTATAGTTTTTACCTAATAAATTAACTATTCTGGACATAACACACAGCGCCGCCTGGTCCTAAACTAAACGAAGTTGTGTACAACGTAAACAAATAAATACATATATAGTAAATACACCGACTCAAGACAAACAAACATTTATCACATAAATGTTTGTGCTTTACGCGAATCGAAATACGGACCCCTCGGATCCGCAGGCAACCAGGCAGTCACTACTAACGAAAGGGCAACAGATCTGTAAAAGTCAGCAAAGTTTTTTTTTCAAATTAGGGTTTTACAAACACTTTTGAATCATCAATTTTATTAAATACTATTTATTTAAAAAAAAAACTCCCGCTAACACTCCGAAAGACAATGTTGATTTCTACCGAGAAGAAGATTAAATTAAAATCTAATTTGTTTTCGTTTATTATTTAAAATTTGTCAACTTTAAATGGCAACAGGTTGCGATTATAGATCAGCTTGACGTCAACTGTATAATTTATGATCAACATAAAATTCTCACACAAATTTAATTGGAAATAAAAACATAAGTTGACTTATTTAAAAATGCATTTTTTGACCTTTGAAAATCATTATTATCATTTTTGCGGCGACTTTTGGCACTTTGTGTTTTTTTGTATCAACCTGTACCAATTTATGCAGAGTCCTAACTTTAGAAACTGAAGACCTCTTCGTACACACGTTTCTTTTTAATGTTCGTTAAGCAGACATAAGCTACAAAAAAATATTAAACGGGTTAGAGTGGGATGCGGTGATTTTTCACTGCTCAGTAGTAGTCCCAGGGGGTGAGAGTTCGATCCCCGCAAAAGACAAACATTTAGGCCTTATAAATGCCTGGTGATACATATAAGACCACACAGTTATCCTCAGAGAAGAAAAGAGCATAATATTGTCGCGCCAATAACCACTCTGTCCAGACTGTCCAAGTTTTCGAGCCATAAGGACTGTGACTCAGGTCTTATAACAATTACTGTCATATAAGAACACAGCCAGGATCAACAGTTTAAAGTGCCTTTTGAAGGACAGAGGAGCTCATACAGCGTCTATAGGCTACAGTGACCGCTTACTATCAGGCGGAACGTAGGATTGTTTGCCACCTTAGTGGTATAAAAAAAACAAAAATAAAAACTCAGAATATCTATATTCACCCTAAAATTGTAGGTACCACCATAAGGAGATCACCCACCCTGGTCCTGACCACACTCTTCGTTGCTTAACAAGCTTCCCTTCGCATAGTATGTATTTACGAGTTTCCTATGAAAATAAAGTTTTTGTATATCAGTTGACTAGTTTCTACACTTTTTTAATTTAATGTCAAACGATGCTGTGTGTCAATTTAAGTGACGGGTTCCATATTTTCATTGTATAGTAAATAATAATAGAAATTAATTTAATAGTTACAGTATAACAGGTACCTTACCTACCTTCGATAAAAGTAGAAGCCAGCTGTCATTCGTTACGCAAAAAAATAATCAAGAACAAATACCTTCCTTCATAGTATCTATTCCTTCAATCTGGTTGATGGAAGACCTCTCCGCTTGATGGACGAGCTACCGAGCCGCGCGTCAGTTTGTCTGTCCGTCTGTCCGCGTGCTGATATCACACGTACCTGAGAACGATATGATCTAGAGCGTTACTTATTACAAATATCTATTAGTCTTTCGTGTTTAGATTGAGCACTTTCTTTTTTATTGCTATAGGTAGGAACTTTTAGTTATGTTCACAGTTAAAAAAAAGAAGAGCTTGTTAATTCCATTTTTTCTGTATTTTACATGTCAGATCCGATTTAAGAAAAAAATGCCTTTTTTTTGTTGATTAGTTTTTGTTTAATATTTACAATGTTATACCTACTTATAATTATAAAACTTTTTTTATTTCGGTTTACAACCCTAAGTATTTAATCACTTATTACTTTACCAAAATTAAGTTTAATTTTTATAATTAAACTAATTAAAATATATAAACTAATTAAAGTTATTATAAATAAAAAACTATATCTAGATCGCTATCTGCGGGTAATATTATTATAAAACTATGGACTGATTACCTACAATAAACATTATTTTCGGGTCTTATACGCAAATGAACTTTTACTTTTGTAAAAATATAAAAAAACTGTGTACAAAGCGCGATATTTTAAAAAGTATTTCCTACAATAAACATGTTTGCAATAAACAAAATTTTAGTAAAAAAATAGACCTAGATTTCTTGTAGGTACTTTATTAATAGTATCTGTATTTAGTAAAAATATAACCACGTCGCCGTAAAAACAGAATATTACCTAAAAATTTACAAATGGCCTTCAAACTTTTTTTTATTATCAAGGCCAAAATTCACATTAAAGCTCATGAAAATACAAAGGTAAATCAATTGTTACATCAACCTAAGTCAATTTCTTGACAATATTTTAACCTTCGATGCAACTACAAGAAATTGAATGACTGTTAGTAGGTATCTTCTTATGTTCTGACGTATATCTATCATATTTTGATGAATTCATTATTTTTTTATATTTAAAAAGTCTATTAAAAGAAATGACATGTAAAAAGAAAATCATTTTTATAGGAAAAATTGAGGTATGTGCACACTGAAGCAAATGACGCGCAACTTGATGCTAGGGACTTATCGTTGGACGCAGCGCAACAAAAACCGCAGCCCGCAATTAGCTGTCGTCTAGACGACTTTATCTCAACTCGAAAACAATTTCGTGCTTATAAGGGATCGTAAATGTCGTAAAAGTGCCACGTGTTTACGCGACGCGACGGTCGAAAAAACGTAAGGTTGTTTATTTTTGTACAAACTAACAAATTTTTAACAGATTGTAAAGTATATTTTACGAGAGAAGAAATCTTTTTTTTTTTAATATAGAATTTTCAAGTAGGCATCGAATTTGTGTAGATTTGCCGTTTTAAATTATATTATTTTACGTGACATTATTTGTAATTTTTTTCCAACTATCTGTTTTTAAAAACAAGGTTAAAAACATATTTTGTACAATGTGTAACGTGCAGTTTTGCTTGCGCGATGCTAAGCCTATAGATATCTCACAACTAGACAATTAAGTAAAATTTTTGTAATAAAAAACTAGCCTATGTCCTTCTCCGTTTTTTTACCTCTCCTTATACCAAAATTGACGATTTCTTCAGGTATGAGTTAGGCTAACTTAAATTCTAAACTTATATCAATAAATATAGTTACTTCATATAGGTACTTCATGCCTTTTAGAATAAAGGCAAATCAAACATTTGTTTAGTCTAACCGGAAATCTGAGATATTTAGTAAAGTTTCCGCTTACCATACGTTTGCTTTATCTATACTCACTAGCGAGTGTATATATGACTTTTATAAAAATGTTAGAATATGGAAAAAGTACAACGTTCCTCTATGGATGATGTAAGGTTTTACTCGTCTATTGATAAATGATTTTTCAAGTTTAGCTAATAAATTGTTACTTTTTTTTTATACCACTAAACTAAACGAAATTTAATCTTTATACGATGGCAAAATTGAGCCTAAAAATTATTACCTTTGTTCCTCTGTAACGTAAAGTTAGGAAAACAAACAAACTGATTTTTCCATTTATAATATATAAGTATAGATATCTTCACTCATCTGCTTAAACAACCTGGATAAACTTTGGTGAACTATGAAAAATTATTTATTTTATAAAAATAGATTATTGATAAAAAGTAGTTCTTATAACGACCAGCCGATAGCTTAATCGACATTACCAAATAGCCTGTAGGTTGTTTAGTTTACGACCAGCCGATAGCTTAATCGACATTACAAAATAGCCTGTAGGTTGTTTAGTTTACGGACTCATAGATAAGTTAATTTTTTATCCAAAGTTGGTAGCCAGAAACAAGTTTCCAAGTGTTTCACTCAAATGTTTTTCTTAACAATGTAAAGCCGTTAAGCAATGACTGTGGAACCCTTTACACTTGAGTGCGGCTTCTGCGGCGCTCGCGCAGGTAGTCGCTTCAAGTACCAGATCTCTAAGGGCGTGTGCACACGACGACGGTACGTTGGCGCGATATTATATCAAAAAAACTATTACTTACCTACTTGCTTCACCTGCACACAATTTGAAAACCGATAAGATTATCATCTACATGAATCTTAGATTCTCGTGGGAAATAATTTTATATTTTCAGGATGGTACAATAAAATAAAAATATATTTTTTGGAAATGGTATAATGAATAAAGAAAACAGCAAAACCCGCAAGTAATTCCCCAATCCACATCACCATGTGTCAAAACAAAGTGTCTTCACATCGAGTCCTGCTTAATTAAAGTGTCTTAATATCTAGTTTTACCTAACCTTTTCAATTTCGTTTTGCAGTAGCAATCACCACGTTGCTGTCGATACCTTTGATCCACATTACCTAATAGTAAATGAGAGGTTAGATAAAGAATCATAGAATTTAGGGAGGGTAAAACGCTTCTCAGAAACCATGGCTACCCTGGGCTCCTGGGTTACCCACCTCAATTGCCATTGGGAATTGGTATCCTCGATTGCCTGACTCTAATGCGAATGGGAATCGGTTTCAACCCTAACATCACAGTGTTATGTAGATCTCAAACTGCAACGGTGCACCGTTGCCACGCGCTTATGTTTTGTATACCATTCAGTACATACACGCGCTCCTATGGTACTGGTACTGCACTGAAAACGACTATCATTGAAATTAGACTATCGCCCTACGGTATGAAAGCCTTATGTTACGTTTTCGAATCTAAGATTTGTGTTTTCAGTTGAAATGAAGTGGGGAATAAATTTACTTTTACGTTTCACTAAGATTCATTTTTAGTTAACAATACTAACCGACGCTTTAACTTATTGCCTCAAATTCTAATAATAATAAAAATTTAAATATAGTATACTAAACAAACTCCAGTTTGTTTTGTTGTTTTGTTAGTTCGAGATTCACGTCTTATTATTCTTCTTTTTATCTCAATAGGTAATTACCCATATTTAAAATTGATATCAGTTAAACTTTCATTAAAATAAACATTAGTAGGTATAATTTTATGTTTTTTTATACCACCACGGTGGCAAACAACCTATCGGTCTGCTTAATGGTAAGACTTAAGAGGTCACCGCACCAGTTACATAGAAGCACTTAAGAAATAATTTGTGTGTATGTATATAATTTATACAATAACATTGACTTTATTTTATTTCTAGACTTTGTCAGCGGCTCCGCCCACCCTAAATTCGGTTATCGACGTGGAATTCCTTTATTAACACCAATTAATTATTTAATTAGTTATACCAATGAATTGCTATAGGATGCTATAGGTGCAGCAATAGTTCGTTTAATTCTGTTTTGCAAAGGGTTCGTTGGAGAGGTATTAATATATTGTAGGCTAACTTCATGTCTCGGCATGTTCGGCGTCTCGGTTAAATATTGGATAGTTTCCTTCGGTTACTCTCATCTTTTCCTTTTCAAAGTCATAGTCAATTTTTTTATTCAAATTAGGTTTTTACAAACACTTTTGAACGGTCAAAGTTATGAAATACTATTTTTTTGAATATTATTAGGCACTTTGTTGTAAAAGTGTATACATTGCCCGATAAAAGAGTTACTTATTTTGTGTAGACGTGTATCATGCACCAACAGCATATTTTTACTTCTAGTATTTATTTTGTGAGCGTCACTTTTCTTGCTGAAACTACTAATATTTTTATTTACATATAAAAGATTTTCATAAATGTACTGCGATGAAATTTAAAATATTTACTCCCCTAAACCCATTCCTCAAAGATATCCTAGATCCTAATTTGTAGATAGCACGAATTGCCCGTTTTTGTAACACAAATATTGTATTTTTTGGCTAGGTTATGAATATGAGGACCCCATTGAAGTTTGGAGTCCAGCGTTATTCCAAGAAAGACAGTTGACTATTAAATCTACCTAGTCATCCACACTAACGAAGGCCCAAGCTTCAAAGTCTTTCAGTTAGCATCCTTTGGGTACGAAACACTGAGCTAAGGAACTTTAGTTTAAAAACTATTCCTGACTGACTGAACAACTAACTGTGTTACCTGCGTGATTTTACTTACCCTGGTGTAATAACCGGAGGTACTCTCATACTTAATATCCCTCTATTTGACCCCTTACGATGTAGATTTCGCGAAATACTTCTATAGGGGATGCTTACAACAAAAGATGTCCAAATTTCATCATACTTGGTTTAGTATCTTCAACTCGGTAATGGTGAATCAGTCCTGCACATTATAGATAGATCATCACAAATATTTAAGGCGCATATAGCAGCTAACCAGCGCCGCTTTAAGCAAAACGGCCACTTTTAGCAAAAATGCCAACTACAACTCACAGATATTATAGAAACTATATAAAACCTTCTAAAAATAGCTTATGACAAGCTTTATATTTGCGACATTTGGAGTTTAGTAATTTCTACGAACAGAAAATTGAGGATATCTAATGGCGGCGCTAGTGGGGTGTAAGAGGGCCCTTAATTACTGGGACATCAGAGGCATGCACTCGCAAACAAATAGTTCCCTCAAAAAATATTGCAAAATACAACGGCAAAGTCAACTTTTGGGACGATAGACGCCAGTTAAGCACATCAAGTTTAAAATAACCTAAAACCATCTTAATCCCTCTCACTCTCATAAAAGATATTAGGGTATATATAGTCGTCTTAAGAAAAGGATACATTACGCAGGGGGCCTTTGGATCTAAGCTAGATAAACACACACATCAACAAACACATATTCCAAATATTATCCAAGTTGTAACATTACCTAAGCCAAGGAATATATGTTATGTAATAAAATTGCAAGCGCATAAGTAATGAGAATTATGCGAATGTTAATTATTATTTTAATTTGGTATTTTATTGTGTGAGTGTTTATCATAAATGTTAAGTGGATAATCATGTAGTCTATAATAAAATTAAGTTGCACCTGGCAATGACCTACAGATAAGATATCTTGTGGAATGGATTGTTGCCAGCACACAAAACACTAATTTTAAACTTTGTTGTATAACATTATAATATGACTTTTAATCTCTGCCTAACCCACTTTTAATAATGTCATCGATATTTATAATAAAAAAAACTTATAAACTATCATTAGGTATGACTTTAGTCACAGACTATATAGGTAATATCGCATATAAAGTATGTTAATAAATCTTTACTTTAATTAGACATATTTTAGAGACATTAGAAATGTATAGATGGAAACGAAACGAAATGGCGGGGTGACAAATAATGTAATATTTTTTTTTATTGCACAACAAGAAAGTACAAAGGGTAGACTTATTACCTAATGGCATTATGTGCTAGTCTCCCATACACCTTAGAAATCGACATGAAATAGGTGGTCCACTAAGGACAATAACTAATGTTTAATCATTTAACAGTTTACAAAAAAAAAGACTTTTTTTTCATTTCAAAAAAAAATTACAATATTTCTAATATTTTTTGTATCCGGTTTCATATATTCTGCATTCAATTTCAGCCTAATTAAATAGTTAATAAATTTCATAGAAATATAATATAATTTGTTTATATTTAAAAGTTTAGGTAGGTTTTTAATAGTGCTTACATACCTAAGTAGTCTGTATCCAGTTGTTTTAAGCCTGATTTAGTTCGGGACAAGTTGTGACTGTGTGAAATATCTAGAGAGATTTATTTATTTATATGTATGTATTATTTATCAGATGGTGTTGACATCAATGCACAAGTACCGTCCGAGGGTGCTGGTGGTCAGAGCACGAGACGCCGCTGCGTTAGCATGGGGCGCCCCGCATGCTGCCTTCTCTTTCCCTGAGACAGAATTTATCGCCGTCACAGCTTACCAGGTATGTACCAACCCTTATATCATTTAGCCATTATGTTTATACCAACTAGAAGAGACGCTATAGACAAACGTAGCGTCACAGATGAAATACTAGTCACCACGAGAAGGCCTGCAGGTGTTGTCCATAAACAACAATGGTTTGAGACACCAGCGGCAAGTACGGTGTCACTTTAGTACATAGTACCTTGCACTTACATAATAACTTAATGTAAACCGTATTATTTTTTTACCTGTGTGCTTAGTGTGAGTTTTTGCGTATTTGTAACTCTACTATCGCGTTCGCGTATTCACTTAAATTCGTATGAGCAAAAGTCGTCTCAAAATGACAACCATATAGGTAAAAAAGAGGAAAATTAATTTGTTTAAAAAAAAATACCGATTTCACTTTACAAGCATTAAAGTACAGCACTATACACTGTAGCCTGTTTTACCTTACTTCTCTTATTTTGAAAACTATGATTTAGGATCAGATAAGAAAGGCTCTCTGTTTTTATTGTGCATTTCGCCTTTTTCATATTTTAAGCAGAGGTATATATTTTATTTCATAAAAATTGACCCAGAGAAGATTAGTTTTATATTTTCATTAGTAGTGATGGCTTAACCACAAGTTGGTTCAATTTACCATTTTAGGAGCAAAGTGAAATTTCACAGCTACCCACTCAATATTCATAGGTATTATAACGAATGTTGTCGTAGTTTATTAATTTAAATGAGATCCAATTTTTTTGGTATTTTACACAAAGGTGTTTATAATAAATTTACTTAGGTATTCATTTTAATTGTTTTCGGAAACGATATTAAGTTAACGACTCTAAGTTAAGCAACGTTGGGTGTGTTCAGTCATGTGATGGGTGTCTGCCTAGTAGTACATTTTTCTGCTTCCTGCTTCGAAAGGGGACGTTACACCGTAGGTCCTGGCTGTTCTCATGTCAATTCAGAGGTCTTATAGGAGGTCTGAAAATTCTGACAATCAAGTGGCCACTAAGTCGACTAGGTAGGTCTGCCAATTCGCACCGGGCCTTTCTTAGTAAAGAGGCCTAAGCCCCTGTAGTGGGGACAACACAACGACAGAGACAAAACAACTTAAAATAATATATAGCAACAGCAAAATAACAGTGAAATTGTTACTAAAGTATAGGTATAACAACTAACAGGTTGTTGGTATATTAAGGGGGAACTCTTCATGATACGATCTCACTTCTGTTCTTCGAAGAATGCGACGTACGTTTCCTAGAATGACGGTGATTCGCACTCGCACTTTTTTCGCTCGGTTGAAGGCGCCAGAGCTTTTAAATCCGCATACGCCGCGCCGTGGTGCCAGTTACACTTTCGGGCACAAAAAAGGCCGCATGTTGCGGCGGTGCGCGGCGACTCAAGTGGTCCTCGCTATTGTGCACACCCTTAAACAAAAGTAGCTAATTTACAGACCTTTATCTGAACTTTTTCACAAGGACTGTCTCATTGTCGCGCCGTTCCGTATTGTAATTGTCGGAGGTGCGAGAACCTGTGGATTCACAATAACGGTTACTAACTGTTGACTCGTTATCAGGGTGAGACTTTATTTATTACCGTTATTGGAAAAATGAAAAACCGTTTTTATGCAATGTAAATTAGTTTTTAGTTTTTTATGTGCTTCATTCCCACCATTTTGAGTAATACTAAAGAGCTCGTGGCGTAGTCACATTTCTAAATCGAAATCGATTATGCACAGTTAAGTAACGCCGCATACCGCAAGCCATTTAAGGATTTGGTAGTGAAGAAAGGAAAGAAAAGATCGATACGTAACTATAGAAAAAATGTCACTTTGTACTATGACCTTGAACTTGCTAACGACATTGTCGGCATAGCAGAGATGCTGAATGACCTTTACAAAATGGTCAGTAGCCTGATGAAAGCATTTCAATACGTCTAAAGTGAACATGGTCAAGACGAAGATCCACGCATGTCCATTGTCCGTGTTGTATATTTATCTACAATCTAAAGGTATCTACACCTACCTATTTGTAAAAACTACTAGGACAGTGTTACCTCCGAAAACAGATAAATATACAACACGGACTATGTATAGGTAGCTACAAAGGACAATTTGTTCAGTTCGAAAGGTGGGTCCAACTGTTTCTGGAACCTACGCCGTATATCCGCAATACCTTAGTCAGCGCTTAAAAACGAAAGTCTTTGATCAGTGTGTATTGCTGATGAGACAGTGACAACTTATGGTACTGAGACCTGCTCCATAACTGTTGGCATCATATGTAATCTCAAAACAGGCGGAATTGCTCAGAGTTTATCTACGCGACAGAATCCGCTATGAGGCAAGCTGGTAAGCTGAATTGGTAATCGGCAGGCCACATATATCGTAGAATCATTGAAGATACGAAAGGAAGGCTTAGAACCTTTTAAATTTAGAAACTATTGCCACTTTTTTAGAAGTCGAGGCCTGGAAAACTGAATGTAACCTTAACTTAGGAGGACTGATGACGTTGTTACTGAACTGTTAGTCCCTGGATAGAAGCCCCTGGATAGATTTTTTTGGAAATCTAAGGCAAAGGCATATGTCCAGAAGATATCCTTATTAAAATCTTTAATTTTCCTCTTTACTGGTGTTTGCATCATTACCATCTAACTATAAAATAAAATGCTACTTTACGTCACTTTGTGGCTTTGTGGCATGGATATTCTACCTATACATTTTATAATAAAGATGTATGTGTGTGTGTGTGTGTGTGCAACTATATGATCGTAACACGATTAAAGCGATCTGATCTACCTACCTATTGAAAGCGTTTTATGTGAAATGTTACTGTTAGGTATTATAACGCATCCAAAGCACTCCCGCTGTTTGTTTCTCGACACCGAATTGTTGGTATTGTGTGTACCCTGTGCAGGGCAGGTAATCCGTATGCCAATAATTAGAAGCGGCTCCTTTGCTCAGCGGAGGGTTTGATGTTGACTGCAACGAGGCGCGAACAGACTTCTGCACACATTTCTAATTACAAAGATCGGCTCAAAAGGGAATTGTCCGGTTAACGGGACCAGTGGCTAGACAATGCTAGCGGCGGCGTATCATTGCGCATTATCCGTAGCCCGACGGACGCCCGGCGGCTCGACTATTGTCGCGAATTACCGCCGAATTAGACATCGCCCATTGTAATTGCCGACGCGTTACCGGACAGCGTAACTAGGTGGCACACAACCTCAATTACTTTCCACAAAGGATCCATCATCGTCCCGAAAATTTGGTAAAATATTCAATTAGATACAGTCCGAACTGCGCCTTGTCAGTCATCGCGTGTTTGTTCCCGATAGTTTCGGCTGTTCCGCAGATAAACAAACTAAATTTGCTTAGACCCTAATTATACAAAAAAAAAAACCGGCGACAGTCGCCAATATGTGAAATTGTCGAAATGTAAAAGTGACGTTGGTCGGCGCGCTTGGCGCGTGACGTCACGGGCGACACGACGGGGCGGTACTGGGCGGCGCCTGTTGGGCCCCTTCTTTGCTATCCGACCAACTTAAGAATTGCACTTATCCTAACTAATAACAGGCTTTTAGCACTCTTCAATGTTTCGGTGGGGTGCAGTTATCAGAGGCACGGAGCCAGTGGCAGCCGCCGGCGCCACCTTATCGACTCGTGCAAACAATCGCTTGAAAGTGACTTTGCGTATCTCAACGGGACTGTTTGCGGTTAGAATTTTACTAGGTAATTGCATGGGAGTGCAGAATCATTCGTCAACACTACAACTGCACATTTTTTCCATCTGAAAAAAATGTCGATGATGTGAAAACGTCATTGTCAATTAAGAAAACTATCATGTTTCGCGTTACGGTACGTGGGAGGATATGTTGGCGCCGTATCATAGGCGCTTGGCGGGTGGCGACCGACATGCGACGCCTGAGCAGGCGTCTTAGTGTACGTCGTGCTAATTGGGCTGTCGCCAAGCTCTGTCACGCCACATGTGCGACAATTATCCCGAGCTATTAGCTGCAATCAGGGGATGTATGCGGAAACGGATGTTTAAATTGCATTCCCGAAATGAGATAAGAAAATTTCCGTACTTCTCTGCTCACTAGTGGATCTGTTTTTTGCAAAAAAACAACGGTTCCTTAATTTGAAGATTCTTAAAAGTTCCCTGTGTTTCATTACCTTTTTGCTTAAGTACTCACCACCTCTCCCATATTCACGTAGGTATACTTACATAAAAATGTTATATTTATATCGCTAAACTTCATTAATATAACACTAGACGATCCCTGCGGTTTTACACGAGGAAAACCTATTCCCGTTAAAAACTCTTGATCGGAATAAGAAGTTTTCTTTCACAAAAAAATCAATCATACCTACCGTTGCTTCGTTGTAACTATAAGGAAAAGTGCATTTTTCTTGCGACTGACTCACAAATAGGGATATTTTGCACTAAAAACTTATATTATTTAAAACTAAAAATATACTTTACTAGCTTTTGCCCGCGGTTCCACCCACCCAAAATTCGGTTAACGGTGTATGATTACAACATCAGCTCCTCACTTATAGAAAAAAACTGACTCACACCTGACTTTTTCAAGTAGCCTGTTTCCTTCCCCAGGTATCAAACTAGCTTCATGCCAAATTTAATCTTAATTGGTTCAGTGGTTTAAGCGTAAAGAGTTAACAGATAAACAGAGTTACTTTCGCATTTATTATATTAGTATTTTTTTTTTTATACCACTAAGGTGGCAAACAAGCACACGGTCCATCTGATGGTAAGCGGTCAACGTGGCCTATATAGTACTATATAGTATGGATGTTCACCTAAAAAGTTAATTCTTAATATTGGCAACTTTTACCAATATTGCTAAAATAAGTAGTTGAGGAGATCGTCTCAGCAAATGAAAAGATAACACAAGTATATAATAATTTTGACGATTAAAAAGTGTTTGAAAAAAATCTTATTTGAATAAGAATTTTTCGACTTTGACTTTAAATTGACATCATAACTTACAACTTTTCCTATTTAAAATATTAGTGTAGAAGTTAAATTGGTTCTTATTGTCTTTTTATCTTTGTCCACAGAATGATCGCATAACAAAACTGAAGATTGACAACAATCCCTTCGCCAAAGGCTTTCGAGCTTGTGGTCAGTCCAAATGCAAGAGAAAGAACGTGGATGGAACCAACGACAACCCTGAATCATCAAGCACAGAGTCCACCGAACCTAAACGCCCCTGTTCTGACGCTGCCTCCTCGTGCTCTGAAGAAGGAAGTCTAAGGTCTTCGTCGCCGAGGTCACCACCACTTGTAGAGTCCCCCGCTCCACTCGTTGCACCTCCCGACAATATCACACCGCCGCCTACGTTTTATTCTCAAGAACTTTCATACCTCCCTCTACACATGCCTATGCCATTAGGTATTTGGCCTAGTGCTTCAATAGCTGGTGGTTTTGGGTGGAGCCCTGCCTTACCAGCGCCTCCTCAGCGCCTACCATCGCCCCCTGTCATCCCAGCCCCTTATCGTCGTGTCAAGAGCTTTACCATCAGCGCAATTCTCGGCGAAGGCTGACCCTTATATATTTTAATGTAGTTATGCTACTGAGTGAAAGTAAATCAGGCGGGAATATTCGCAATAGAGAGATACTAAATCTTGTTGATAGTTTTGTAAGTAGATAATATTGTTAAACAAAAATACCTCGTAGTTGTAATCCCATAAGAATAACAGATAAGTTGTTTATACTTATAGTTATGCTTAGGTGTAAGAAGAGTCATACCTTAGACATTACTAATACTATTCTTAGCTGGAAGTGTGCGCAGCACGGTACTATCACAGAAACGGTATTATCCGACCAAATGCGCAAGTCGCACATTACTCGGTAACGTTCTTCTTTAACAATATCATCTATACTCGGTTGGGATGAAAGTCATGGCTTTTATGCACACATGGCTTAAGCCCTTGAAGATATTAGGTTACTTACTCTAGGAAGGTATAAATTAAAAAATGTATTATCTGTTTTTTTAAGAGCGCATCTTTTTTAATTTGCGATTGGGGTGATTTAATATAGGTAACGCTTACTTTCAAATTCATAGTTTTTGTTACGTTTGTATGTACAGTGCAATAAACTTTTCTGACCCGGTGTCTGTTGGTTGCAAGTGTCGCGTAAGTTCACAGCATTTTAATATTGCGACTGTTGTTTTGATGTTTGACCACCAGGTGGGCAAAATTTGTTGGACTGTAACTGTATCAGTAGATATAGGTACTTCCTGAAATACCTAATAATGTTATTTATCTATTGACAAGTTTAATTGAAAATCCGGGTAAAATATAATAATAAAACCATCACGACACATCCCTAAAGGGTCAGAGATATTACGAATTAACATAACAGCTTTTTAAACCATTAGTTATGCTGTAACTTCGTTAACTCACGTACCTAAGTAAGTACTAGAGTTTTTGCTTGAAATATATTTTCTTAAGTATATTCTATCTATTATAAATATAAGAGATAGATAAGAAAGATTTTTTATATCTATTATATTCTCAGATACAATATAATTTACTCAATTAAATATTTACAAATTTTCTTATTACAAACATAAGAAGAGCATGGTAAATAAAATATTTTTTAAGATAAAGCGATAAAGACGCTTTAAGAATAGATTATTGATATGTAGGTAAGTATTAGGAATTGTATATAATGTAAATATAAAACCAATTGTGCCAATAAATATATATTTTTCTGTATAAAATTCGTTTCACTTGTTACATACCACGTTGTTGTTGGCGTGTATAGAAGGAAGGAGGACGCAACCTGAAGACTTTCTTCCATTTAATGACTATACTGAACTCTATAAATATACTTAACACAGTATAAGTAATACAATAATACTTAATACAGCATGGACACTTGGTAGCTTACTACATAGGTAAGCTCAAAGTTGCTCAACAAGATAATAAAATACGTAGAAGAACTAAAAGGACCAACGTGGCTCACTAGTAATCTGAAGTAACAATTTAAATAAGTAAACGAATGGTTCTAGATTGGGGACCACGATCTGGAAAACAAAATCTAAAGAGGAGCCCTGTGTCCAACACGGTGAAGCAGTAGACCTTAAACCGCTAATATGACGATGATACGTTTTAAATACTACTTTTTGGATGGAACCCTAAATGTAGGTAAATGTATATACTAGTACTGGACTACTGGATAGGTTATGGAATGTCCTCCCTTTTCCCTATTTTTCAAGAAGGGAGTGATAGGTTTCCCGAGGAATTTCCTCCCGCAAACGCTTAGGTTGTGATATATGCTCCCTGCCACGGTTTTCTCTAAGGACTAATGACTAGGGTTGTTCAAGAGACAAGATTAGATTTTTAAAGGGTCGGCAACGCGCGAGTGACGCCCCTGGTGTTGCAAGCGTCCATAAGCTGCGATGACCGCTTACTGTCAGGCGGACCGTTAGCTTGTTTGCCACTTTAGTGTTACCAATAAAAAAACGCAAGTAATGCCTCTAGCGTTGATACAGTGATAGGTAAATATCAGGTGGGTCATATGCGTTTTAGCTACCTTAGATTCATTAGAGGTTTCGAGAACGATTACAATCGATGTGGGTTTTTATGGTACCTAATAGAACACATGACATTTATTTCGTGCTTATGTAAGCAAAATGGACCAGAAACTTATAGTCCAATCTGTAAAATAAAATAAATTTACATTTCGGCTTTTTTTATAATTTAATTTTGCAAAATTTCTCCATAAAAGTAGACCAAAGAATCATCGTTGTTGGTTACATAAAATAAAGAGTCTTTCTTTTAAACTGACGCTTTACTTAAACATGTTTTACTTCTTAATGTAGTACGTTAGGTATTCCATAAAGGAAATATTGCATTTCTGACGACTTTCCTCCGCCGCGCGCTCTTCTAAAGTAACTTAAAGTCACCACGTCCTCGAAAAGTAGGATCGATAATCGGGCCGAATTTTTCACCGCCTCATTTTCTGACCTTGTCAATATTGCAACCCATACCTATTGTTTAAGTTTTAGCCAAGTTGTTCACTAATAGTCAGACGTGGACAGGCAGCCTTAATAAAAATCAGCCAAGTGCGAGTCAGGCTTGCGGCCGCACAATAAGGGTTCCGTAATACTTAATTTTATGCAACTTTTAGGTTCAATGCCTACTAAATAATAGTCAGCAATTATACCTTTGTTCGTTATTGCTATGCGAAATGGTAACACACGATATGAATAATTAAATTTATTTTTTACAAACAAGTAGGGTTTGTTGTATCATAGATAACAAAAAGGAAGTGATATGGAAAAGATATCACTCAATATTTTATTGACTATAAAAGGGTTTTTTAATTGATTGACTATTTTTATGAAACCACTAAGGTGGCAAACCAGCTTATGCCCTGAGATTATGCAGTTACCGTAGTCTAGATTGTTAATTGATAGTTGTAGATCATCGACAAATGTCGAACCGAGTCAAAAATACCAATATCAGCTGAATTCCACATGGGGTCAGACTTGTGACTTATAAAGTACTTAGTTTGCCCCGGGATGACATACTGCTTTGCTCGGTTGAGTACCTACACCAGGGACTTATAACGTTAGTAATTATATTATTTAACAATACCTATACGGTATCGATACTTAGTTTCATTATCCTACCGAGGTAACTAAATATTTTCCTAACTTACTATACGTAGTATCGATGCTCTAGAACAGCATGAATAATTTGCCTACCAATTTCGAATATATCGTTGTTATGATGATACCTACGTGAACTTATGAAACTTATCAATACACGATAATAACTGAATAAATCAAACAAGGAAGCATAAAGAAGGATACATTATGGTTTAATATTGGATTATATATAAAAAATGTGGGTACTTATCTATCTATTTAATTTAAGTGTAAGTACAAACTAACCATCTACATTCATGCAACAACAACTGAAAAAACAGCTGAGCTGGTGTCCAATTTTGGCCTCAAAACACGTTTTCGTTGTTTTGCTTTATCGTAATAAATACGAGCTTCAAACCCGGCCAAGTGTGAGACATGCTTGAGCCATTACCATCTTAAATTACCGTATCAGCGCCTTCTAGCGAATATTAAGAAAAACACATTTGTTTGTTGGATGGGTGATTGTCGCGAATTCTAGGTAAGTGAACCATTATAGGCTATTATAGGTATTTGGTATTATAGGTAGTAACACTGCTAACGCAAGTTGGTAACACCAAAACAGGACAGGACAACTCTATGATAGCGTGAGCTCACGTGCGATGTAAGTTAAGGTGGGAAAGGACCATTTCACCACCAGACCCGCAGATGAAGGTTCCCACATGCACTGCGAGAAGAGAGTCTACAGAGCTGAGATGAGTCATCCATAGTTATGTAGGTATTCTGTACTGTCTCGTTACTAAGCTATAATGTGTTGATAATTGTATTTTATATGTTACACGTCAGTAGCCCTGTGCACACTGGAGTATCCAAAGGCGTCGACTTCGCGTTGATCTCATCCTGTGCAGCCCGGAACCCCTTCGAGGCCCGGATGAGTTTATTCCCGGCATGGTCTTACCGCACCACGGTACAGTAGGTGGTACAGAGCCTTCGTCGTTCACATTCGAGTTAGAGGCAAAGAGACTGCCCAATAGATCGGCTTTCTCTTTTGCACTGTGGGCCAAGTCACCATCGGTCTTTCGCAGTGGTGGTAATGACGACTGGCAGAAGTTCCCCTCGGCAGCTTTAGCAAGCGACCAGAAAGCACGACTCCCAGAAGGATAGCTCGCAAGTCGCCCACCTATTTTGCCGATGAATTGGATTGGATTGGATTTTGTGATTCTTCTGAGTCATTGCCGACCGGATGTAGTAACTTATTAATTATTAAATCTGTGCCCGCGGTATCAACCACAGAAAAATCTAAGGATCACAAATCACGTCCATCAGCCACCTTCAAACTATTTACTTATCTTTATTATTAAGACCCCTAGCGTCATCTATTACAACGTGTTCGAAACAATTTACGAGTATATTTGTGCACTACAATGGGTACAATAGTTAAACGGACGTAAAGCAATTTTGTATGATAACGATAGTTCGATTCACGCCCTCAGATGGCGTTGTTCAATATTTTTACACGATATTTGATGTACGTAATTAGAATATTTAAGGAATCTCGTGCTCAGCCCACGTTTTCTCAGTCAGAAGAAGTCTACTGTTGGACGTCGGCTTCCCCCATTGGTCTTCACAACGGCCGATTTTGAGCCACCTACTTTTACTGGCTTCCCGCCGCTCTAAACTGGTTCCTTATAGGAAACAGTCTTGAGCTATTTGGAGTCTGGAGTTCGAGACAAAAATGTATGGAAGTCTGACTTACCTCTTAAAATCCATGAATATACTTGCATACATTTTTCTCTTGAATGCCAGCGTCCTAACAACTCTAGACTGTTCCCAATATGGGACCAGATCGTCTCTACACTTGATAGGAGGTCACCCCACCCTGCATCTTTTAACCCCATGATTGCCACTCAAAAAGACGATCAGTGCCAATTCAGCTAGCTGTTTGAGTTATATGGGTGCTAAGGCCTGTTTTACAGGAGTATGCCATTTCTTATAGAGTAATATACCAAAAAATTAAGTAAAATATCTGTCAGATCAGTAAAAGTGGTCAGTTTAGAATCTGAAATTAAGGATTTTACTCACATTTACTGATTTCAAAATATAGAAAAGTCAGGGAAACAAAAATTATTCAACGATAATGTTTAGAATAGAATATAATAAGTAAACAGCAATACATTTCTTTACAAGTTATAAAATTGCACAAAAACCAAAAATGCATCTTATTTTCCCCTAAAGCAGTTCTTAATGCTTTATTGCCTAAGCGAATGCTATGTGTCAGTTTTCTATTTAATTTTATAGGCTGAAAGTTATTCATGATTTTTGGTTTGTATATATGTATATTCACTTTTCTGTCAGAATACTCAGTTGGTACAAAAGTCATTACCGTAAGTAAAAAATATTTTAAGGTTATTGAAACATTCTTAGTATTCTGGAAAACTATGGATATAAATATTTATGTATCTACAAATTTCATAGTGTTTGTTTGTAAAAAAATTGTATGTATCAAGTGCTGTGTGGCCCGAAATGGCCATCCTCTTAGTACATAGTTTAATATTGTCTCTTAATTATTACGAAATAGACATCATTATTTTCATACAGCAAATATACAAAGTTTAATGAATTTATTTACACTGGGTCTCAAATCCAGGCCTGGAAAAATCATATAGTTATGGAATGATAAAAATAGTGAATGTGTATTTGGTCCATAAGTCACCAAGATTAATTTGTTTTGAAATTGATAGAAACATTTATATTAGGCCGTAAGTACACCAATAGAGATTGTGATAAGAAACCAGTACATAAAAACATCACAAAATCATTGAAACAAAGTGTGTAGATATACATTGATACATTTTCACAGACACAGACATTTAAGAATTGCACACATTAATTGGTATTGTATTTATCTTATTGAATAAAGTAAGATTTGTCTATACAACATCCATTATTTTTCTATACTTTGGTCCTATCCAGCTACAAGGTTTTGGAGTTCAGAGCTGAGCTCTGCAGCATCTATGTTGACCTTTTGCACTGAGGGTGGGACAGGGGCACTGGACTCACGGTTGCAAGCCTTTTTGTGGACAAACCAATGAAGTCGCTGGCATTCCCTATCACAGTACTGAACTGATTTACATTTGGAACACTTTTTTGCTGGTTTTTCTTCACCACAGGTGCTACAATAAGGTATAGCGTCAACAAATCCACGTTGACCATTAATTGTGCAATTTATCACTGACAGAGCTGATGGTGGATCTTTACTTGTCAAAGATGATACCATCTGATGGAAAGTTGTGCATTCTCTATATGGAAATTCTCTTATACAATCTTTGAGAAATGTATCCATTAAGTCTAATGTAACACCATCTTTTCCAGGTTTCAAAAGTTTTTTAGAGAACATTTCTACTATATCATGTTTCTTTTCGTCTTTATCAGAATTAGGTTTCTGCTTATCTTTTATATTGTGTAACTCTCTTATGATATAAGCAAGGTAATGGTATTTAAATGCCATCACTTCATTGGTTTCACTTCCTCTTGTCATTTCTTTTTTACAGAGCAACTCTAGGGTTTTACTAACTTTTTCAGCATTATCTAACAATATTGGACTGTGCTGCAGATTTAGAGCAAGTCTCACAGGATGAATATTAACTCCTAACACAAACTTATGAAGGGGTTCAACTAAGAATGGAGGTAAATAAGGTTCAGTCTGCTGACCTTGTAGAACAGAGAAATATGCTATTTCACTTTGTGGGACAAAATTGTTGATAGTAGCTACAGTATGATGGTTTCCAACAAATGCTGCCATTTGGGCTGCAGTTCGCCCAACAGAGTTGGTTGTAGTAGGCTGGGCACCTGCATCAAGTAATAGCTTGCAGACATCAGAGTTACCAGATAACGCACCAAAGTGCAATGCAGTATAGTTATATTCATGTTTGCCAGAATTAACATCAGCACCCTGAAAAAATTACAATAGAAGAGGTTAGTCGGTTCGGTGAAGTCGAGACACATTCTTAGGCGTGTAACACAATAACAACTTACCCTATCGAGAAGTAATTGAACCATGTCCTTGTTGCCTTTATATGAGGCGTGTTGAAGGGCAGTCATACCATTTTCATCGAAGAAATCGACGTTGCCTTTATGCTGAGCTAGAATGTTCTTGAATTCGGCTAGATCGCATTGGGCAATAGCATCAAAAATATTTTTCTGAGGAGTTTCTTCATTTTTGGTTTCCATGACGTTAGGTTTAATATAAAATAGTTTATTTAGTTACCAAAACTGTTATAAATCTATTCCTGTTTGGAAACCGTCAAATTTTTTTTTTTTTTTTTAATTTTTTTATTTATGATGCAGACTATAGATACAACCATGTACTCTATGGATACAGCCCATTTTGGACGGCAGCGTTCATAAGCTACGCACCTAAAGCGCATTGATAAACCCAAGTCGGTGGAAAGGTAATATGGGCAGCAGAGGAAACGTGAATTAAATAGTTAGATTATTTATACAAGGATATTTATTTTTATGTGAAACTAATCAAAACATCGTTTTACATGAATAGATAAACAATAAAATCTTTTCTGTCATTGACAACAGATCTTATAGTATTAAACCTATTTGCCTAGGACCTCCCCCTCAATTTAAAAATTCCCGAAATTTAAATTGCATTAAAGAAAAAGCTATTTGCATCATTTAAAGAACTCAAACAAACACTCTAAATATCTCATAGGGCGCGCTTGTTTTGGGATGCAGAATAATTATTTTCGTTTTCTTTGACATCTGTCATCCGTTCGTTTTGCATGAGCGTCAAAAATATCAAAATTTTCGTATAATCTGTAACAAACTGTTATGCGTTCGTTTACGAAATATTTTTTATTTTTGTCACTTTTGCCACCGAAAAATGAAACGTTAAACTTGTCGTGGTGTGTGGTGGAGGTGGGGTTTTTGTGTTAATCCGTTAAACTGCCTTTACATATTCATTGTTTATGGTAGTGTGTGTAGGTCAACCGTTCGTTTCGCAAGTTTTGCAACCAAAAATTTTGTTAGTAACGTTTCAAAGCTACACGAACGATAGGTGTCGGTGGCAAAACTGGCGTTGTTCGTAGGAACTCATTTAAACTGTGAATTAACATTCAAAAACTCAATTTAAATAACAAGTTTCGTAATTAAACAAACTTTTCTTTGCAAAAAGCTTTGTAAACATATCTGCAATGTTGTTTTCGGAACTAAAGTATTTTATATCGATAACAACTTTCATTACTAAGTCCTTAATACAGTGTTCTTTTATGTCAATATCTTTGCTCCTCTTAGAATTTTCGTTGCTACTGCTTTAGCCAAATAGCACCACGGCTATCAACATACATTGTTAAATTAACGTTGTATCCAAAATCTTTAAGGATACCTTTTAAGCTCATTATTTCTTCAGCATACGCTGCTGCATCTATGTATTCGGATTCTGCGCTTGACAAAGCTACACCAATTTGCTTTTTTGAATGCCATAACACAGAATTATATCCACACAGTATTACAGCATTACTGGTACTTTTCCTATTTGAGCAATCTTCAGCCCAATCAGCATCTGAATATGCACATATCGTTATGTCATTTGATTTTGTATACACTAATGTCAAGTTCTTTGTCCACAACTTTATCTTTGCTGTTTTCTAAGTTTGTTCCGTTGCTGAAAACATAATGTCTGCCCTAGATGCAGTAGATAAGTACATAATACCTCCGATTAGTTCTCTATACGGTACATTTTTAATCTTTTGTTCACACTCATAAATTTTTAAGTTAGTTTCCATAGGCGTTAAAGCTCCTTTACATTCAGTCATTTGAAATTTTGTCAGTATCTATATATCTTTATCTATCATCTTTGTTTGTGTATATTTTATTTCCTTCACTTTTTATTTCCATTTCTAGGTAGTTATCAATGTCACCAAGATCTTTTGCTTTGAATTCTTTCGTAAGAGCTGTGATTATTACTTCTGATTTCCTAATAATAAGTAAATCATCAATAAATACTACAACCCAGCAGTTAACTGTATAGTACAGACAAAGTACATTATTAGGACCTCTAAAAGCCCTGAGCTTGCATTAACATATCAAACTTTTCGTTCCAGCATTTCGGTGACTCATGTAAACTATACATATAAAGTGCGTTTTAGTTTGAATACTTTTCCTTCTTCAGGCTTGGTTCCTTTCGGAGGTTGTATATATATTTCATGCTTAACATCACCATTTAAGAATGCGGTAGGTATATCGTGAGGTAAGTTCCCGATTAGCGCCGACAAAGTTCGTCCCATTGTCGGAAAAAATTGTTGAAGGAGTTCCCCGTCGAGCCATAAGACGTCTAAAGCTCATGATGGAGGAGCTCAGGAATCAGATGAAAGCGACGTGACTACTTCCAAGTGCACGGCTTTTGTTACGAGACACGTGTATAAGGCCACGTACCTTTTTTCTGACACCTCTATTGGACCGAAATAATCTAAACCTACATGTGTAAACGGCCTTGTATGATGGTCTAAGCGTTCCAAGGGTAAGTCGCCTGTTGGTGTGTTAAAAGTTGAGTATTTTGTCTCCTACATTGTAAACAGGCTTTGGCTATGCTCCGGATGGTGCTTCTCGCTCGTAGTATCCAAAAACTTTGCCTTATCTCATTTAGAACAAGCTTGTGGTTTCCGTGCCCGGCTTCAGCAAAATTATCAAGTGTACAATAGGAAAGTTAGGCAGCTTACAGATGTTGACACTGCTCGCTTGGTCTAGTTTAGCTATTTCCATTCCGTCATGTCTTATGGCATTTTGCTTTGGGGTAAGGCAGCTGATACAGTCTAGTCTAGTCTTTATTTTGCAAAAGAGAGCAGTACGGTCAATTTATAAATTAGGACCTCAAATTTCTCTCAGGGAACTATTTAGGGAAATTGATATTTTAACTGTTCCTTGCCAATATATCTTCGCTTGTATAATGTATGTACGCCAAAATTGTCACTTATTTGCTAAAAATAGTGACCTCCACAGTGTTAATACAAGGAATAAGGATAAATTGGTAGTTCCAAAATGTCGTCTTCAGAAGGTACATAGCTCTTTCGCAATACAAAGTATATTTTTCTACAATAAAATATGTCAAAGATAGTTTAATGAAAAAAAGCTATTACAAAGTTGATGAATACATAAATGATAAAAATGCTTGGAAAAATTAGAACTTAATTGATCTGTATTGGGGCATTTGAAATATTTTTTTTTAATTAAAACATTGTTTATTATGTTATTACCTAGTGTAAGGCTATATTGTATTTTTAAATGATGTATAAAAGATTAACTAGTGAGTTTATTTGCTTCTCGGTAGTAAAGCATTACGAACCTTCCAATTTTCTCCTCTTATATTTTGTTCCTTTACTACACACATTGTAACTAGTACAATCGAAGTTTTATTGGAGTTGCTTGAGTGTGTCATGCTCTCTCAAAGTGTCTCTGCGGTGGTTGCGTGTGTGTCGGGTCGTTACGTTCCCTAAAACATGGTTGAGCGAAGCGATGGCTGATTCATGTGTCATACTCGTGAACGGGTGCCGCCTGTGGAGGCTGGTCTGCTCTTGCAAACTGATTTGTATTCTTAGTATTTAGTCTTACTTTTTTGTTTTGTTTATTAATACTGTAAGACATTGATTATTTCTAAGTGATGAATACATAAACTGTCTTTTGTTTTTATTAGATACTTTTTTATGTTGTGCTTGTGCTTTATATTTCATGTTTTTTTATGTTTGTAATGGAAAGTGTCTTTTTATGATAGGGAGGGCATTTTCCAATATTTGAATTGGACGCTGTAAGAGAAAGGGAGAAAAGAAATGCCCTTGCTGAGATTCTTGCCGGTTCTTCTCAGTACAAGGTCTCCCGCCCTGTAGACTTACGAACCGATGGCGTAGTGACATTCATAAGTGCTCAATTATTGTAGCCTAAACTGAATAAATTATATTGAATTTGAATTTGAATTTGATGACGGCTGTCCAGGATAATAGGTGGCTTGACGCTCTCATCAACCCCAGGAGCGCATTTTATGCGTGAGTTTAATCTTATAATGCCATCTTTGTCTAGGACCGGGTCGAGCGCGGCTAAACTGCTGCTTTTAGGTATTGGCTGTGATGATTTCAGGGTCTTCAGTTCTTCGCCAAAACAGTCCAGCTGAGCTCTTTGAAACAACATTTTCTCTGCTTGAAGAATGTTGGCGTTCGAAAGTTGCAAGGGGGCGCAGTATCGTCAGTGAATTTAGCAATCAAACGCGATGAACGACAACGAGACCAAAAGTTTCTGATGGCCTGAAAAACACGGGCGGTTGCTCTTAATAACCGTAGCCAGCTACTGAAACGATTTATATCCGGGACTGGTGGACTAGGTAATGGATTATCTACTAGAAGTCCCACGAACTCTGGTTTTAGCTCTGAGATTCGTGAAGCTTCCTCGGTGATACTTTCTGGCTCGCATGGCCACTCTGTAGACGGGTTAAAAAGAAACGAGGGGCCAGCGAACCATCTGTGCGATGAAGAGAGGTTGAAATGTTTTGGCTTCGTAGCGTCGTCTGCAATATTAAGTTCGCTAGGAAGCCACATCCAGTTAGATGGATTTGTGAACTCTAAAATTTCACCTAATCTGTGAGCCACAAACGCCTTATAATTACGCGCGTCGCTACGAATCCACTTAATAACTGTTGTGGAATCAGTCCAGTAATAGACAGCAGATGGCCGCGATCGATGAGCGGACAGAATGCTTTGTGCAAAACGCGTAGCGATTAGGGCTCCTTGTAATTCTAAACGCGGGATGCAAGGAGGTAACACGCGCTTTGCTGCCTTTTAGAGCAACGCTAACTGTACCGTCAACGAAAGTATAACGCCAATACGTGACGCATGTATAAGCTTGTTCGCCCCATCGGTTAAAAAATGAAGCTGAGTGATGCACTGCCCTGACCTACCCACGTACCAGCGTGGAATACGAATACTAGCTGCTGACGCGAGTTGGTCAAACCAGCTCTTACACTCAGCTTCGTATTAAGAGGGTATTGGTGAGTCCCAATCAGTTCCTTCTCTCCATAATTTCTGGATTAAAATTCTACCCTGGATCACTATTGGCATAAGTAAACCTAAAGGATCATAGACACTCATGACACTTGATAGTAAACCGCGTTTAGTTAATTTTGCACCTATGTCTTTACGGCCTGTGCGAAAACCTAATGTATCGGTAAAGGGATTCCACTTAACACCTAATGTGCCTACATCATTATTAGGAGGTAAGTGGACATCAGAATTGGAATCGTTATGCAGTTCTTTAGGCACTAACTTGAGCGCTTCTGGTAAGTTCTATACCCAAGAACGCAACACAAAACAACACGATTTGTGGATCGTGACTATGTCGGAAGCTAAACGTACAGCGTCGGAAAGATTAAAAACGCTGTATCCATGTAGTGGTCGTGGATAATTGAGTGTACCGCCAAAAATCACTGATGACATTCTATACTCCTTTACTGCATCATGTGTGCTACCGTTGTGCCATAAAAACCTAAGCGCATCTCGAACGTTTTCTCTAATCTTTATTTGTAGAAACATTTCTTGTATGTCTGCATTGAACGCGATCGGTCCCCATCTAAAACGGAACAAAATATGTAAAAGGGACTGCAGTAAATTAGTATATATTTAAACAAACGCCTCTGGTAGAAGTCACTGCGTCGTGGACGACTCTCAATTTTTGCTTTTGGGGATGGTACACACCGAAATGTGGTAATTACCATCTTATGGATGTGTCAGCAGAAGACTTTTCTTTTAAATCAGTTTTGTGGTACGAGGAATATTCGCACTCCTCTGCGTATCCTTTTTGAATAAGATTATAAATAAATTTTATCGTTTGTCATCTGTTTCTCAAGGGTTCTGAGGCGCGAAAACGCTTGAGGAAAACTGTCAGGTACGTTGTTATTTACATGTTCCTTCCACGGCAAGCCTACCTCAAAACGTCCAGAACTGAGCCTGTGGGCTGGGGATTCCACTTAATTTACCACAAGTGTGTCTTCGCTGTTTTACCGTGGGGCATGCTTCTGAATACCTAATGAATCTATCTCGTATTGCTTTTAAATAAACGCTTCAAGACTTGTATCCATGAGGAGCGACATTGGTCTTTGTCATGAGTATATGAACCTAGGTATCATGATCTTCATTCACGGTCCGACGATAGACGACGGTGGCGTAGCCACGCTCAAATACGATGTTCCGTGAAAGAGGTTCATACCAGTTAAGATTCTGGGTACAGAGTGACTGAAGAAAACATTTTGTACTGAAAAGTAAGGGCACTAGCAAGCCATTGAGGTCAAAGGTGCGACCACCACCGCAATACCGCAAGACTGACCGCTAGTCTGAGTGGCTGGAGGATCACAGTTGACTTGGTATATTCAGATATCTTGAACTAGGCATTACTGGATACCGAGAATTGAGAGCATCTTGGTATAGTCAGGATTAAGAAAAAAATATAATCCTATTGATGATCGTCCAGTCAGTCAGAAAGCATATCCGACGAATAAGAAAGCCACTTCCAGAGTTCATACCCCCTAAAGTGCCATTGAGATTGTCTCTAAAAATGAGAGCTTCCTCGATAGAAGTGGCATTAGTGCAGATGTCACATTCTCGGAAAAGGCAGGTGTTCCTGCTCGGCCAGTGTAGTATATGCTATTTCAGGACCTAACCCTGTATGCCAAGTTTTATCCCGATCCGTACAGTGGTTGAAGCGGATTGAGTAACAAACATGCATCCAGACATACAAACTTTCACATTTATAATATTAGTAGGATTTTGTTTAATGTCGATGAACTTCCGTCCTAGAGGAAGTCCCATCGTCCTTAAAAACTAAAGTTATGTATAGATTTTGGTAGTTGCTCTAAATATAAGCTTAATAGATATATATTAATATAAAATAACCTTTGACTATTAAACTGTTAATAATCAAAGAAAATACCGATAAATATAATTAACATACTGGAAATCTGTTTCAGAAAACATACTACCAGGTACTGCAATGCTAAGCTACATAAAAGCTATTGTGCTTAATACTTTACATGGTGTTTTTAATTAATCGGATAACGGGTTTTTTAGATATACACAGTAAATATCATTATATGGAACTACGCTTTTCAATGTATACGCACATGGCTAGTGTTTTACAACTTTTGTTGTTTTGCGACAAGTTATATTTCCTCATCCAGAGTCCATTTAGACATAGGTACCAGCGCAGCTCCGTGAACTGACACACGTTTTGAGCAAATAGTTCACGTGAATAGTTTGTGTCTCAATTTAGGCGCCAACTCATAACGGGCATCTCCATCTTACTTACTTAGAAAGATCGATTATGAACTAGACCTACTTAAACCTAAAGCAAAACGGCGCCCATTGGCCGCTTCAGGATCTCGTGTCTAATAACAAATGCGGCAATCGAAAAATACCAAAATACTCAAGTATTGCTAGGTAGGTACCGATACGCGATCTCGATTGCTGTTTGTTGGTTTTGGTGAGAAAGCATGCAGTTCCTTAGTAGCTTTTTGTAGTGTTCAGATCAGATATAATATGGTAAAACTTAATTTGACGCAAACATCGCATCCTAAGGTGAATATTCAAATAAAACGCACGATGTACAGTAAATACAAACGAGATATATTCTAGTTATCTTTAGTCATAATGGCTGGTATGACTATAGATTTTTTAACATCAACACCAAGGTACACATATAGTTTAAAAGATGCAATATATTGAAAAACTTTAAAACATTCTAACTCTAATGTTAAATAAGAAATTTAAAATATTGCTAAGTATATATGAGTAATTACGTTTATTTGAAATAGACATAGAGATCTATCACATTTTTTTTGTATTTTTGTCTTTTAGAGTAAACTTATGAAAGCATCAACATTTATTGATTAATATAAGCAAGCAAATGACACAGTAGATAAAGACGGACGTATCAGCGTGTGCGTAGAACCTACACACAAAATTATATCTTGATGTTTTTCTACGGCATCTCCTAAATAATGTTTCTACTATTCATCTGTCCGCATTGCCCAAGACGGAGAGACGAATGGTAGCTAAAGTAAAATATAATTAACTTCAATCAAGTGTCAAAAAATGGAGCATCCTTAATTAAATATTGAAACTAATCACAACATCGAGAGTTATTAAATTGATTAAAATATTTTTTCGTGGATAAATTCTTAAATTGTAAGTAAATACCTTTTTTAAAGATAGGTGTATATGTCTGTGGGTATATGAACTTTTTTTTTAATTACGACATCAAGATGACAGTTAAAATTCAACTATAACACTAATGTTTCTATTATCTACACAGCATATTTTTTTTTTATAGATTATCATCCTATAGTATACTTAATGTTGTTAGCCTATATTAAAATTTAATGCATGTAATATAAATCATGGATAAAGCCAGAATACTACTACTAAATATAGGATAAAAATTGCTTAAAGGTACATTAATATATAAAGTATAACTCATTTAAGTTATACAAAAAGTTTTTTGCATTCTAAACATTTAACTATCTGTACAACTACTCGATTCATTTTTATTTATATACAACTCGATATAGTGTCGATTATACAACACCAACTAGATATATTTATATTAAGGAAACACAATTTTTTACAAAATTCGATCAAGTGTTACAATATACAAGCACTATTATAAACACTATATTATTGTAACGTTAAGCAAATTAGATTGTTATATCTACAGGCGCGGTCATAGTAAATATATTTATAAATTATCCTTATTTAGACGGTCCCTCACCGTGAGCATTCGCCTGTTACATAACAATAACACTCTAAGAAAGTTACAATACTCCCTTACTGATTGGCGAGCATTCGTCTGCATTCGAATCACTTTCTTTTACAATGTAGTATGAAGCATTTATGTACTCATTGTAGGTATCACGGGTGTTACAAATTGTATCATTACTGTTGCTTAATTCTTCTCACTTATTGATGTTATGCTCGAATCTGAACTGTTACATTAGAGGCGAATGCTCCCGGTAAGGCACCGCCTTAAGTTAGATTTAAATAATCCTAAGGCAAATCCGACACAATCTTTTCTATACAAACTTTATAGCAATAGATATCTATAACTATAAACAGTCTTGAAAAGCATGGGTAGAGCAGGTGCCAATGAAATTAAAAAATAACTAGAGTTGTCATTTGATTAATTAAATATATAAATTACAAATATACAAAAACAACTGTCACTTATCTAATAAATATACGAGTTATTCAATGGAATTTCATGAATGTAACTCTATGCTTTTTGCGACTACCTATGGGTTAAAGTTTATAGTAATAGTACTAGTATGGTATTATACAGCCTGTGGTTATAGTAATTTAATGAAACGCAGTTAGTACGGCAAAACTCTGAAAAGGTTCCTCCTTAACGTTACACTACGGTAATATAACTTCAATGAAATAGTGTACAAATAGTACACTATAATAATGTAATTTTCATATTTTTCTTTTTCTTTTTTCTTTATTTCTTCTTCCGCCACTTTTAAAAAGTGGCCTTTATGTTGGTAGGGGGCCTGAAAAGTAGGCCCTCTCTAAAAAATTACCGAGGTAGCGTTCACCCTCGAGACTCGCCCGGGTCATGGGGTATTTATTTTGCCCGAACAGGGTTCAAAAAGATGTCCACGTATATACAAATAGCTACCTACTTTGTAAGGTGTTTAGGAATGTTTAGTAGTAGTTTTAGTAGCGTTTTACTCTTACTAAACCTATATTGCTCCAGCTTCAACCTTTAATGCTCAGTGATATTATTACATAACTAACATGACTAAACTATTGACTAATCTTACCAACTTAACTACTAGTTTTCTAAGTCGTTAACACTCTCTACGTGTACTTACATATCATAATTATAAGCAATGTATTACCATCTTTACATCGTTTTATACCAGTAGGTAAACAAAGACGCCTTTGAATAGAAGAAAAAGAAATAATTTGGTTTACATCTCATTCCTATATTATTACTTAATTTAATGATTAAGTATAGTTACATACATGGATATGATTATCTACTATAGCAAATGTATGATGTTTCTCCTCAATTGTTAATCAATTTCCACTACATTTGTGTAGGCTATAACTACATAGTTTACAGATTTCTTAAAGTTAACATGCAAATATTATCATAATAAGTAATTTCTTAATATAAATCAAAAGCTTAATTATATTAATCTAATAGATGACTATTGATAAAATATATATCTGTAAAATAAATATATAAAAGATATATTTTAAAAATAATTACAATAAATATCAAACTAAAATTATTTGAAAAAGTGTGTGACCGTGTGCCAAGAACACTGTCAAAATTTAATATAAATACAATAATAATTCTATTTTCTAAGTGAAATAAGAATATAATAAGTAGTTTATTTAAGGAGCACAGACTTTTGCATTACTAATTGCAAAAAATCTAATATTATACCTACAAAAAGCTACCTTTCAGTACCAGTAGTCTCGTTGTTCACCTTTTCTTCACATCACTATACTTAAGTAAATATTTTTATTAATTTAATACTGACTTAGATACAATTACAATAAAATTAAGTTTCCTATTTAATACTTAACACTATTCTTTAAACACTCCTAGACAAGGCAAATCGTATAAAATGAACCATAACAGAAAAGTCCAATGTTAAGTTTCAAAATTGTGATGTTAGGAGGAAGTTAATACCTGAAATATGTCAAACATCGTATATTACCCAGCATTATTGCATTCATATGTACCCATATAAAATGGACAGAATAATCACAATTTTAAACGAAACCTTTAACATTAGGACTTTTTTGACTGGTAACGAACGTACGACATGCTACACGTAGTAGATGTCGAAAGAGAGCTGAGTTCAGACGAGTGCGGGGGCTGAGGCGAGTGAAGGCGCTGTTGCGAGGGGCTGCGGGGAGGTGGGGGTAGTCACTGTTGATGTTAGGCGCACCCCCCCGCTCTCAGAGACTACCATCCCGTTGCGAACTGTTACGCTAGCTTCTGTGTCTGCATACGGTGTTGTCAGGATCCTCAGCCGCTATGGTAAAAAATAGAATTATCAGTTTGATTATAATATAAAATATAAATTCGGAAACTCTATGCCACAAAGTATTATGAAGACGTCCCCATAATATGATATGCCTTATATAGACACCTTTCAACGGACCACTGTATATAATATTATCCTTTCTCTGTGCCTACACTATGATGACCGTACAAAAATACAGAAAAACACCCATGATCAAGCCGGGATTCAAACTCAGGACTTCATCAGTATTTTTAGAGCAATCCCTTTAACTCCTATATCCAGAAATCATCAATTTTATAAGTTTAGCTTTACAATGTTTCGCGTAGGCAGTGTGGTTATTATCAATTATGTACTTGCTGAGGTTATGGGCCCAGCGAAATATGGCCCCTGACGTAATGATAAATGGTTTGCATTGACCTACCGGGCTAGGATCTGGTTTGGTAGACTTGGGAGTGCAGTGGACTGTTTATCCATGCGCCTAAGCTATTACCTCAGTCGGTAGGCTTAAGTAATAAGTATTTACATTAGTGCAAAGCTTTCAACCACTTCTGGCTCCAGCATCGTGAGCAAACAGTGGTTTAGCTGCCTGGTCTCTAGATAAGTATACCCGTACGATGCTTTCGGAGTTCAAAGTGTGGTGCAGTCGTGCAGTTTTAGTAGTTACTTACCAATAAAAGTACTTTCATGTATTTTCTTGCAGAAACCGACGGTTTCTTCTCATGACGATAGAGTTCTAGTTGAGTGCATTGTGTCAGCCAGGATATATAATATCCTTTGTAGTGCAACAAGTTTGGCGTCAAATAGTTCAAATCAGTAAGGTTTGCGGATTAGATAGTTACCTCAAAAAATGTTCCTTTAGTGGTAAGTATCTTGTAGAAAGCGACGGTGGGTATGCACATGACGCTAGATCCTGCGATAGCCCAGCCAAGCGCGTTGGCCCAGGCGGGATACACGTAGCCCTCGTATTGCAGTGGCTCATAGTCCAGAAGTCCATACACAATGATAAAAAGCAGGAAGGCCGGTGCTGCAAAACGCCAGCACACGCGCCAGTACAAGCCTGGACGGAAACCGATCATGTCCCGGATATCTTCACAGAATCGCTCAGTTCCTAAAATGAAGGTTTACTATTTTAGCGGTATGACTACAATTATATTCAAAGTAGTGTATATTTACCCAAATTTGGACCCGTGCCTTTCTAATAAAAACAACCCCAATTGTACAATCTAAGCTGATATCAATATAATTTTTCACCAATCTAAAAATACAATTACAATACAATTTAAGGGCCCTCTTACACCCCACTAGCGCCGCCATTAGATATCCTCAATTTTCTCTTCGTAGAAGTTTCATTTAGTAAAAGTGGCCGTTTTTAGCAGAAATGCCAACTACAACTCACAGATATTATTTAGAAACTATATAAAACCTTCTAAAAATAGCTTATGACTAGCTTTATATTTGCGACATTTGGATTTTAGAAATTCGTTTTCTACGAAGAGAAAATTGAGGATATCTAATGGCGGCGCTAGTTAGCTGCTATATGCGCCTTAAACATTATTATTTCTCCAACAACACATCCCTATGTCCTTGGGCACTATATTTTACAATAAAAAACTCTTATTTCTGAATTTACTTAAGTTAAGGTTAGTTGTAGAGTTAAAAAAACCAAGTTTGACTCCCTCGCAGCCTAGTTGCTGGGCAGAGCAGATTCCCGCACTGGACAAACATTTAGACGGCGCTGTGTGTGATGTAAAATATTTATTATTACTATATATTATACTATTTATTTAGAACATTTTTTTACCATATATCCAAGAGACAGCGATGGCTTCAAAGAATACAGCGACCAATATGGAGTAGCCGGCGGCGTAACGGTCAAGCAGTTGAAAGAAGTAGAAGCCACCCTTGGTGCAGGAAGCCAGACCCACGAAGAAGTACAGCGTGAATAGACAAGCCACGAATATCTCACGATGACGACCGATCGGAGGAAATTCGTCGCTAAGCGCTGTTATTATAGCCTCCGAACCACCAAACTAAAACATTAGCATGGAATTATCAGTTTTATGTCTGATAAAACAAGATATAATTTTGAGTTATTATAAGCTATGTTTATCCAATAAGTTAGATGCTCTTTGTACCTTAGATCTAGAAGAACTTACAGAACTATCCAATCCCAAAGTCAGTAGCATCATAAAGAAAATCAACGCCCAGAAGGTAGAGCCCGGCATAGTGGCAATAGCGGCAGGATATACAACGAACACCAGGCCTGGACCTTCGGTAGCTACGTCCTGTACGTCGCGGCCTGTTGCGTGCGCCATGTATCCCAACACGCTGAAGATCACAAAGCCAGCCACGAATGAAGTTGCTGAGTTGATCATGCTAGTAAGAAGAGCGTCTCTGCAGATGAATAAATAATTATTTCAATTAAGAACGAAAGATAACAAAGAATTGGCAAAAATAACTCTTCAAAACCCTTGATAGGGAATTATCTTTATTTGCTTTACTGTAAACTTACTTGTATACGTTGTTATGGTACTTATTGTAGGACGCGTAAGCTAACAGCACGCCAAAACCAGGACCCAAAGAAAAGAATACTTGAGTCGCGGCATCTACCCAAACCTGAAACAAATCAAAGTAGATCAGTTTTATAAATAACTTTGCGTATATTTTCAGATACCTAATAAGACCAAATTACAAGATATGCATTGATCATTGCATCCCATACCGGAATTGACAAATTATTTTGACTATAAGAGTAATTTTCAATCTGATTGATTTGTAAATAATAGATTTTATGGAATTCCATCAATGTAAATAGATGTTCTGAAATCCTCATTTTTAGGGTTCCGTAACCAAAGGGTAAAAAACGGAACCCTATTACTAAGACTCTGCTGTCCGTCCGTCTGTCTGTAACCAGGCTGTATCTCATGAACCGTGATAGTTACACAGTTGAAATTTTTAAAAATGATGTATTTCTGTTGCCGCTATAACAAAAAATACTAAAAAAACAGAATAAAATAAATATCTAAGGGGGCTCCCATACAAAAAACGTGATTTTTTTGCTCCATATTGATAACGGCAACAGGTGGGCGCTTTAAATATTCACAGAATATTTAGTTAAATATAAATAAAAATATATATTTGTTTTATTTTTATTTAATTATTTATTATTAAAATATATATTATAATAATAAATAATTAAATAAAAATAAAACAAATATTTAAGGGGGTTCCCATACAACAGACGTGATTTTTTTGCGGTACGGAATAATGGTACGTAACCCTTCGTGCGTGAGTTCAAATCGCACTTGGCCGATTTATTTTACAAACTTTGGAATATGGCCTATATAACACGGAAAGTTACGCAGATTTAAAATATACATAAGCTAATGAGTATTTAGTTAATAGTGTTACCAATTACCTGTGGTTGTGTAATAGCTTCAAAGTTAGGGTTAAGATAATACTGAATGCCGTTAGCAGATCCGGGAAGCGTGATACCGCGTACCAGAAGTATTAGGAGTACAGCGTACGGAAAAAGTGCAGTAAACCAAACTACCTGCAAAGTAGAAAAATCATAGAAGTTGCTCAGGAAAACCATAATTTTTTTAATGTCTTCATTGATACAATACCTTGCCAGACGTGCTGATTCCTTTCCAAAGGGAAAAGTAGCAGATGATGTAAACGGCTAGTAAACATAAAGCCATATCCCACTTGACAGCCCCTAAATCATGAAGACCTTCGCTGCCATGAAGTTCTAGAATAGCCCGGCTGGAAAGAAAGCAGTCAAGCATAATCAAGTCTTGAAATACAAGTGACGAAAAGACACTAACGATGAATTTCTTATTATTCTTATTTCTTCATCTAATAAACAATTTAAAGTAGGACCTGGCCAAGGCTTACAAACTTCAACTATAACTTGACCAGCCACAAAATTGAAACGTTAACAAATGTTTAACTTTCTTATGTAATATCTGGCAGTGTTATGCTAATAGTTTAGCATAACACTGCCAGATATTACAGTGTACTAATACTGAAAATAAGACTTATATTTATTAGGACTCACTTAAAGTATTCGGATGCTGCAGAAGTGAAGGGTGTGGTTTGAACAGAAGGAATGGTGGATGTATCGTTTTGACGTTGACGAGTTCGATTTGTGCCTGCTTGTTGCCAGATAGCTTCAAACTGAAATAACATAGCTTCAGATAATCAGCGTAGAAAACCCACCGAAGAACAAAATATATAAGAATGACAGTGGCCACTCCCTGCTGGTATCTACATAATGCCAAAGTACACGTAGGAAATCTATTTAATTAACTTTTTTAACAAAAAAATCTATTTTTTTTTTTAATCCTTTATAGTAAGTAACCTATTTTTTTTATTAAATATATGCATAATAGCTTTTGCCAGCGGTTCCACGCGCCCTTAGTTCGGTTATCGATTATACTAATGAAGTTTGATATAGAAGGTTTAGCTGTTGCTATAGTTCGTTTAAGCTGTCATTCCTGCGAGAAATTTCGTATTTTCAGGATAAAAACTATCCTATGTCATTTCCCAGGACTCAAACTATCACCATACCAAATTCCGTCTAAATTGGTTCAGCGCTTTAATCGTGAACAGGTAACAGACAGTCAGACTTACTTTTGCATTTAGAATATTTGTGTGGATTTATCATGTAATATCCATCAGAAGTCATTGAAGTATCGCTTATAAGTGAACAAGAAATGAAAAAAAGTAATGATACTAACTGGTCGGCAGGAAGGTGTGTTCCACTCGTTGTCGCAGCTGGTCCACGGCAGCATGGTCGTGAAGGAGGCAAAGAAGAAGCGCAAAGCCCACGCGATTATTACGTTGTAGTAGAAGTCCACGTAGAATGCTATTAACACGACCGCGTACCCAATACCTAGTATCAAATAAACATGAGATTGAATCAGATAAAAAAAAACGGGTTGCACTCCGGAAGTGCCGGCAGAAGTGAAAACATACCACCCGGATATAACATTTTAACTGGTGTAATTCGCACTTTCATCTTTTCATCAACCAAATTTCCTCTTACTTTTTATTCGTCCAGAGTTTAACATTTTTTACCCATCATAAAAAAAGTGCGCAACGCGTCTTAAGACGTTTTCTCTTCAAAATTATAATAGGCGTGGCATTATGGTTTCCGGCTTGAGAATTTTTATGGCGTTGCATTATAATTTCAGTCTGATGAATTTTCGATCAGCCTGACGCGAGTTTATCATTTTTTTACCCATCACAAATAATAATGTTTGTTTATTTACTTTTTTGACGTAGTATATTTGACATAGTAAATAAACCTGACGCGAGTTACGGCTTACGAATTTTCTATGAATTTTCGATCAAGACACGTGACCTGAAGCGAGTTTAACATTTTTTACCCATCACAAAAAAAGTGCACAACGCTGCCGCTAAAGAAGTTGTCACTTCAAAAACGATAAAGAAAATATACATATACAACTATGGAAGCCTAAAAATTAAAACGTTAAAATCAGTTTTGCAATTCTTGCAATGTTATATGCATAAAATGTCAAAATGGTCATCGGATTGTTAGGCCTACCGTGCACTTCAGAAAATGAGGGGCGTTTTTTTTTGAAAATTATAAGGTGTGAATGGCACAATGAAATTGCGCGCAGTGGGAGATAAAATAGCATGCGGATTTCTGTGTTCTGCTAAAGATTTGTTGCGTTTTGTTTTTTGCACACTGTGCATTTAAGTATATTAAGCCCCACACAATACGCAAGACGGCAAAAATATCCACAGATCGCTGCCATAGTGCTAGAAACGCGGTGAAGAAATGTTGTCACTCCGCGTCTTACAGATAAAGGGTTTTTTTATTTTTACTGATAGCCTCCAACGGCCAATGGTTAAAAAAGACTTTTAAAGTAATAAAGTCAACACAAGTACCATTCACAATTTGACTTGGTGTTTAAATTGAAATGAGAGATCAAAGGCATATTTGGGTTCGAATGCTTTAGTCAGTCAAATATGGTTTTGTATGCATTTATGGTTGCTCTATGTTCTTTAAATAAATGGATTCGTTCTTAAATACGAATTCACTGCCTCGTGCTCGTCTTAGAAAACATTTTATCATCCCTTAGGATCATCTGACCACCAAATCTCACCATCACTGGTAACTGGCACTTATACTTTTTAATTAACAACCACCAATGACTAAACAACACTACAGAATTCTTATATTACTACCACCAGTGGCATACAAGAATTGTTGACATTTCCGCTCTGTTACCAAGTGTTAAAATATTAAGTTCATATATGATACACATTGACCTAAGATAATAACTTGTGGTATCTGTTACCGCATCATACGAAGACTAAAGTATTTAATAACTAAGAGTATAAAATAGTAGTAGATACCTGTAGTGTAATAGAAGATATACCTGTTAAGGTCTAAGTTACACCATTACGCGTTTAAAATATACTACAAAATCAATCTAAATTTATCTTTCTACATTTATTAATATTTTTGTAGAAAAAATTACATGTTTCAAACGATAATAATATATCTCATCAACAACTATACCTACATAACATTCTCTTACTAGCCTTAACACACGTTTCTACTATTGGGGCACGACCTATCCGCACCTCAGGCGAGGGCGATACATCTATAACATTGTTTTTAATATTGATATAGTCTTGATTGGTAATGGCAGCAGCGTCATAGAATCGGAAGTAGCTTAGGGCTTCATCGATAGCATAATTCATATTACACAATAGAAAATAAGACCTAAAAAAATCATCCCAATTAATATAAGTTTAAAAAAATCATGCATTACATGAATATAAACTTTGGGAATAAGGTTTGCGATTGTAAGATGATAAAAAAAAATCAATTTCATTGCTATTTACCATATTACATACATTTCCCTTGAAATATATGGAAAACTCGACGCAATAAAAGATAAAAAAACTGCTGTCCAACTTCTCAAAATAAAATATGCTTTTAGCCAAAACGGATTTCCCAGTACGTTTCCACTCCATTACCAATTTTATTTCTCTTCAAAAATGATATCGGAGTGTGAGCACTCAGTCCGCGACGTGACAATACCGGGGAATGAAATCAAGGAGCATAAGCTGAGCCACAAATCTAGTGAGCCTTTGAGAGCGCTCGGAGCACTTAAGGGGCTCCTGGAAATGGTGTCAATTATAGGCGTTGAGTGAGCCCGGGAGGCAAGCTAGGACGGGCGGGGAGCTTGTCGCGCGACCCGCGATGTACGTCGGGGTTGTATTATTACGTTATTGTTTTTATTTCATGATACAGTTGACTTATTGTAGTCTGTTTGATTTATTTGTTTTAGTTTATCCGTTTACAGTAAAACACATTATGGTTCTGTTACATTTAAAAGTAATTGTCATTATTTCTGTTAAGATTGAATTGTTTAAGTATTATTACGTGATTGAAATATTTTTCATTACAGCTGTTGGATTTTTCGTATGTGTATGTTGCTGTAAACAACGTATTTTTAACTGTTGATGAATTAATCGTCACAAATTAATGAATAGGTGTAGAAGAATTAAAATTATTTAAAGGTTTTTAAATAAACGCGAAATTTGAAAGAAAAGTTTTGCGACTAGACCAGACACTAGTTTTTACCTAAAGTTCTCCATAACTTTGTTTCCCCATCCATATAGTCATTAATTAATCTAATTGGACCATAGATATAGACGTAGCGTAAAAATCCTAGGTCTGTGAATTGGACTTTAAAACTTATATTTTTACGGATCTACAATTCGCAGACAAAGAAGTACAATAACTAAAATCTCTTAATTTAGGTACTAATTACGGCAAACTATTTCAAGATCAACTATTTCACATTATACAGGTTTGTTTCTTATATCTAGAATTATAATTAAGCCTTAAAGAAACAAATAAGTATATCGCTATATCTAACATCGTAATAAAAAGGCTGTGTAAAGACTACGTGCAGCCATAAGTCAAGATCTGTGACATTGAGCACTTCAGCAGCGTCAGAGTCTGGCAGACACATTAGCCGTCCACACGTGACTAGACTTCACAGATTTACGAGTACGTCTATGAAACGTGGTTATATGAAAATTATAGTTCCGAGACCAGACAATATTCTCGCCACTTCACTAAATTACCCAGGCTCAATTACATATGAACTCGGCTGATTCTACCAATTTTTTAACACGATAAAACCTATCTTATATTTAGTATGATAAAACCTATCTAGAAATTTATTACAAGAGAGTAAAATAATAGCATTAAATAAGATAAAAACATAGTTATATATCATCTATTGTCTTCTTCAAAGGATTCTACCAATCTACCAATTTGTTTTTTCAAGATTTTGTCATACAGAATTGCTAAAAAAACCGTTGCGTGATTTTAAACTACAATGGACAAATGTTTAAAACTCCTTAGAAAAATAGCAATATAATCAGATAAATACATAGTTAAATATCCTTCATAGCCTTCTTCAAGAGATTCTACAAATCTACCAATTTGTTTTTTCAAGATTTTGGTATACAGAATTGCTAAAAAAACCGTTGCGTGATTTTAAACTACAATGGACAAATGTTCAAAACTCCTAAGAAAAATAGCAATATAATCAGATAAATACATAGTTAAATATCCTTCATTGCCTCCTTGAAGGGATTCTACCAATCTACCAATTTGTTTTTTCAAGATTTTGGTATACAGAATTGCTGAAAAAACCGTTGCGCGATTTTAAACTACAATGGACAAATGTATAAAACTCCTTAGAAAAATAGCAATATAATCAGCATATTTCATCTAACTAATATAAATCCATTGATTGGCTATAAACGAATAGGGAAGCTGTATTTTTTTTTTCAAAATGGCCATCTTGTCATGTTTATTAAGCGAATAATTTCATCTTACCTTCAGTTTTTTTTAAGATTATTCAAACTTTCTAGTAAGAATAATGGACAATACTTTGGATTAAATCCATTAGTTAATATTTTTAAATATTGGTAAATTTCGTATTGTTACAACACAATTAAAATTTAATTGTGTTGTAACAATTTGACGGGAATCAAAAATTTCGCAATTTAGCAAACCCCATTGTGTGAAGTGTTAAATCTTCAAAATATGTCCTCGTGGGAAGCAGTTTCTAACGTTTCAACAAAGTGTTCTAAAAATCTTAAAAAAAAACGTTATAATAGAGCTTGATAAATACTTTGAACGATTTTTTTAACACAATCACTTAACAGGTTCCTCAGATATCTGCAATAATTATTATAACACGTAACCCAAAGTTAATGCGTGAGCATTATCACAGAACATTCTAGATGAGCTATTGTACCTTTTAAGAGGGGTACGAGTCGTCCCCAGCAGGTGATGGCGCCCTTACGGTGGTACTGCCCCAACGCCAGCTCCATGTAGAACAGCGGGATTCCGCCCACCACCAGCATGATGCAGTATGGCACCAGAAACGCTCCTGAGAAAGAATTATACAGAATAAGTAAAGAGACGACAAAACTGGACGCATAATATAGATAAAAATAAACTTCTTGATTAAACGATATAAATAGTATTCTATTGTCTGTCATAAGCCTTACGTACCAAAAATTAAAGCACCCCACTTCCACCGTTGCGACGTGAAAAAATAGTACCCTAACGTTTCGCCCACAGGAAAAATATTCCCATAGGAACTCTCTATTGGAATAAAACGTAATATAATGCCCTTCTCCGTATTTACAGCTACATTTCTGTGCTAAACTCGGGTTTATCCATTGATCTGTTGCAAGTTAAATTTAGTCTTCTATGGTATCATTGCCGAAACAATCTATTCCCGTGGGAACTTTATATCTGAATAAAAAAATGTAATGTCCTTTTTAGTGCCTTTTGAATATGGAGAGGCCTGGGCCTCTGCAGTGGTGGTATAAAGGCTGAGGCGGGCGTGCCTGTGTGCTATCCTTGTATAATTGCACTATACACATCATTTTATATTATTTGTGTATTCCTGAAAAAAATATGTATACAGTATAATAGCGAGCTTAATTTTTATATAAGCTTTCAGCTTACGTCAAGCTTATTCGCAATACGTAATTCAAATTATACGTATAAATAATACCGAGTAGATAACCGTATCGGTGTAATTAAATGAAACAATTCTCAAAATTGATCCAATAATCTTCTCAAAGTTTCAATATTTTTCATTCGATTTCATCTCAAGAGTCTGCCGCGATTTGTCGAACAATAATAATTCATGTCTGTCCCAAGAGGGCGCGGCGGGAGAAGCAAATTGAGTCGTAATTGGCCTTTTAAGCCACTCCGCTTACTTTCATTCCGTTCAAGACAATAATTTTATTCACTTTATTATATTTGACCCAGCTACTCTAAAATACAGACAGTCTGAGTCACTGTTTCTCAAAGTGGTTCATAAAAACCCCTCGGAGTCAATAAACTATTTCAGATGGTCCTGAAAAATTAAATTAAATTAAAAAAAACCTTCATTTCGCATATATATACAAAAATTTTAAGTAAGACGGGGTAGCGAGGTAATATGGGGAGTAACACCATATAACCACGATCGCCATCTAGTAGCTTCACCTCGAAACTTTTCAGTGCACCGCGCCGCTAGCAAAAAGCTAAGCGGAGCATTTGACGTCGCTGTAAGTAAAATAATTGCCAAGTGCAAGTCGATCTCGCGCACGAAGGGTTCCGTACTCTTATCTATAAAAACGGCAAAATAATCACGTTTGTTGTATGGGAGCCCCCCTTAAATATTTGTTTTATTTCAATTTAATTATTTGTTTTTAAAGTGAATATATAACTTAATATTCTGTGAATATTTCAAGCGTCTACCTGTTGCCGTTATTATATATGTTAAATTATAACACATCTAAGTTATGACTTTACACGATTTTTTAACATAAAATAAATGGTAATGTATAAAAATATGAGTGAGTAGAATGATTAATAATTAAGAAGCAAGTCAAATATGCGTCGTTAGATTACACGTTTTTACAGAATGCGTTGAAGAAATAATAGTGGCAGGTGTACAACGGCAATTTCGCTCGAAAACTGCAAATCGATGTAGAGTTTAGCCGTTTGGCACACAGGTACTTTAGGGCAAAACAATAATTTTGACTAATTTAATTTTTAGGGAAAAAAAATACTAAATTTTTATATTTTCCAAATTGCTTTCAGGGGGTTAAAAATGAGGATATAAAATATCATTTAAGGTATATATTAGAGAAAAATAATTAGGGGCCAAAACTTGGTATGTTTTGAAAATACTTTTTGGATTTTAAGAAAAACTTTGGGTTTCTAAAAAAAAAATTTTAAATCCCAGACAAAAAATTCATGACATCATAACCCCTCCCCCCCCCCTAAGGGAAATATTTTGAGAAACTGCGGCTCAAAATTATTGTTTTTCCCTAAAGTCCAAACGGCTAAACTCTACATCGATTTGCAGTTTTTTTTTGCGTACAATTACGGCTATAAAGGTTCACTGCTCATTCCCCGTAGGTGATAGCGTGATAATATGTAGCCTATATGTTGACCCGACTTCTTAAAAATATTCGTGCCAAATTTGAAGTCAATCCATGCAGTAATTTTTAAGTTTATCCCGAACATACATACAGACAAACAGACAAAAATTCTAAAAACTATATTTTTGGCTTCGGTATCGATTGTAGATCGCACCCCAAGTATTCTTTTAAAAAAATATTCAATGATTGACTTTCCTACCATTTTATTATATGTATAGATTAAATGTTATTTTTCTAGTATGTTTTAAGCGTAACTCAAGCATACATAATTCTTTATGTAGACACTAAAGTTTAATCGCAATTCCTATACATTAAACATTACTTTAAGCTCTCTTTGAAGTCTGTTTGGGGCAAAATGGGGTACGGGGCCCCAGGGTTTACCCAGCTATTTAGCGTAATTGAAATTAGGTAGTTATATTTTATTTACACTTACTATAATATTTTTTTTTACAGAAAATGGATCGTAATTATAAAAAAAATGGAAAATCGGGGAGAATGGGGCGAAAAAGAAGGCTATGAGAAACGCTAAAAAGAATTTCAAGAAAAACTAGACATGAAGATGACGAGTGTATAGAACAAAATAAGCTTTGATGAAAAAAAATCTACCAAAAAAAAACCTAATTAAGAATCGGATAGTGAGACGGAAGACACCGAATGTCCATTACCAATTACCCATTTTACCCAACGGCTAGCGCAAGATGTGATAAACGTACCTTTATCTTGTGGTTCTAATAGTTTTTTAAAAGGTAGAAGTTTTGTTACTTTTCTTTATAGTCTGAAAAAGACTGATAGGTTAATAAATGAAGTTCTTAATTTCTGTGATTTATATTTAACTTTTTATTCGATTTTAAACCTTAAGGTCCCCGTCTTATCTGTAGCTTATTCTTACATATATAGACCCACCAAGTTATTTGAGATCTGGGACCTAATTCTTACTTCATCCACGATAATTTTGAATTAGAGATTATCTAGACGACACCATTTCGACTGTAAAATTTTGAACGTCGACATCATTTTCTCTTTTGCTATATTTTCATTATCAATCGAATAATAAAATAATAAGTATAACTTAGTTTGTAAAATAAAACCCTATTTCGAGTTATTGCTATAATCTTTAAACGGAACGTATTTAGACATAAATAACAAAATCTGTGTTTGTTTTTGTTTAGTATTTTATTTGTTTATTCGGTAAAAATTATAAGTCATTTTTATTTTTGAAAGGTGTAATTGTGTTCATTAAATTTTTCTCACATGAAATTAGCACCTAGTAATACCTAAATACTACACAGCACTAAAGATGGCGGCGGCGGAACAATTTTTGTTAGTGTATGTGGTGTATGTAAACTAGTGTTTGTTATCTATACTAATATATAAAGCTGAAGAGTTTGTTTGTTTGAACGCGCTAATCTCAGGAACTACTGGTCGACCGTTCGAGACTATATCTCGCATTCTAATCATGAAATATATCGTTTAAAATGATTGGGTTCTAAACATTAATTCTACTCTTAGCGTAAACTATATGTTCTAAAATCTACAGTAAATGCCTAAAATGTAGGTCAGAGTAATTAAAATTCATTGCATTTATTAAAGTCACCCATGCCAATAATATCCTTCTATTTCTATTGATATATATATCACTAACTTTTGCCAGCGGCTTCGCCCGCCTTAAATTTGCAGATAGCATAGGATTCTTACGGCAACTCCTCAATTATAAAAAAAAAACACAGAAGGTAAAATATTTTTAAATAATACGTACCGCCCTTCCCCCTCATGACTGCTCGCCGGCCTCGAACATCATAAATGCGTGCGCAATACTTGATAATTATTTTGCTGCCACGCTATTTTAAAACTGCGATATCTCCGAAGATATTCATTGAAATCGAATGATGAACAGGGTTTTTGTTTTAAATTAAATGCTTGTGATGAATAATGTATTTATTTGGCTAAAGATTAATATCATGTTTATAAAAACACCTTCACAAATAATGCATTATTTTAGAACAAATATGGTTAGCATAAAAAAGGTTATAGTGAGCCAACCTTAAAATATAGGCATATGCTGTCGCGGACTTTTTTTTTGAACTTTTATAGGAGAACAATTCTGTCACACATGATTTTTGCGAAACTTTAACCGTTTACGCAGCGCACGTAGCGGAAGCTCTCAAAAGGATAAAAAAAAACCCGATTTTGAAACATTTTTCATTAGTGCTCCGCTCCTATTTAAATACCTTCCTCGATAAATAGGCTATCCAACACTGAAAGATTTTTTAAGTCGCGTTCGGCAAATGTCGGATTCGACATTACCAGAATTGCCTAACTACATTTCCGTTCGAGAAAATTTTGAATTCGTACGTTATCTCGAATTAGTGATCAATTTGATTGCGCGAGAATTGGCTCCCTATATATAGATAGATGCTAATGTCGATGAAAAAAATAGACATACAATCAAAATCTCTGGGCTGCGTTCGGTAACCAACTAACATAAAAACCAAGAATACCCAAACGAACATTAACTGGTGTTAGGCCTCACACTTCATATAAACAATCGTTACATGACGACTCCGTTACTCAGTGATGACTCGACAGCTGAATCCAGGGGTGTAGGTTTGATTCCCGCACAAGACAAACATTTATTATTTGTGTTTTGAGACTGGGTACTTTAAAGAGTGTTGAAAGTATTTAAATGTATTTGTATTCGTTGTCTGGTATCCATAGAATAAGCTTTGCTTAGTGCGTTTCGCTTAGCTGTGGCGTAGCTAGGTAACCAAAGGCTCTGGGGCAAAAAAGGGGCTCTATCTGGATAGGTTTTATCAAATTAAGATTTTAATAAATAATTATATATAAACAACTCTTTATCGTGCTAAATAAGTGTTACCATTGTAAATAAAAAGTTTTCATACGTTTTTGTTAAATTCTCGAATTCACAGTCTCCTTCTCATTTATATACAACTGCAAATTTCAAACGGATGTTGGTTTAAATGTTAGTTTCTCTTAGTAATTGGTGCTTCCAGTGCGGTAGATTTTTTAGTTTATGCAATTTTAATACAAAGCAAAAAACTTCAAGAATAAGAATTTTACGAAAAAGAAAATGGTTAAAAGAGCTACTTTGTTTTGTATTACAAAAAGTATTAAGTAAGAAATCTACAAAACAGAAAACCTCAATCACCAAATTAAGCTGTCAGTTCAATCAACATATGTTTAAAATTTGGCTTAATACATAAATGAGAAGGAAACCACAAACTCAGAAAATTAAAAAAATGTGTGAAACCGTCCACAAAGCATACATTATTTTAATAAATTGGATAAGTCCCCATAGATTGCGTACTACATAATCCGCTAAATCAGATAGCGAAACCGTCAATTGGGCAACACTGCACAAACAAACGACAGAAAGAATTTAGGAAAATTATTCCTTTCAACTGAGTTGTTATGATTAAAGTAGTGTTGCAACCTGTTATATTTATATTCTAAGGTGGAAGGAATTCATGAAAGGTTAGTTTGAGGTTATAGTTTGCTGGTCAGTGTCCGAGAGCCCCCCTGAGCTTGAGGGCTCCGGTGCATAGCACTGCCAAGCCCTCCGATTGCTACGCCACTGTGTAATGTCGAAAATGTTGAAACCGGTTGATTTTTTTTTGTTAAAAAGTTTTTATTTTTAGTAGAAAATACGTCAAAGTCCAAGAGTAGAAAAACAAAGGATTGGATGATTTTTACCTCTGAACCGGTTATGTTGAAACTTGACACATATATGATGACAGAGCAACATAAGTTGAAGGAACTCCTCTACGTTTTGCAGCAGCTACTTACCTCGAGTTTGACTTATTCCATTTATCTTTATGAGAACTATAGACTTATAACATTCCTCTAAATATCGTTTCTCTTATTCGAGCACCATTGTTTTTTAGGCCTAACCATTACCCTAAAAGAATAAAAAAAGTTGACTTCCTTTTTCGTGGGTTCATTAACAGTTCGAAGTAATGATCTTAACGATCTGAAATAAACATAGGTACATTGCAACGAGCTTTTTTTCTGGCCTTAGTTGATTGGTCGCTTTACTGTTGTAAGTTCAAACCATTTCAACATCGCGACTGTAGATTTGATTTTCGATCGCCGGTTCAGAAAAGTTTATTATACTATAAGTTCCGAATTATTAACATGGGCGTAGCCAGCTTTTGGATTTGGGGGGGGGCAGGCTTGGCTAGGGGGGGCAGACCTGATAGAAAATGCTGCCTGTACCTCGCTACGCCCATGATGATTAATACATTATTTATACATAATGCTTTATATTTAGGTTAGACGTTGTGTCTACGGACGTTACAAATGATAGATAGATGACGAATGATAGATTTGTCGTTAAGAAATTCTGTATCATTCTACAAACTATGAGGTCTGGATACTGTAAGAGAGACAAAACTTAGTTTGCTCGTCTGAAAAGTAATTTTGGTAAAATAAAATAAATTTAGTACTTAGCCCCAAAAAAACTAATTTAATACTTATACGCAGGTTATTTTAGTTACCTACCCTTTACAATATCCATTATTTAGTGCAAATATAGCACGTGCTATATCATACTCTATACCTAAATAAACAGATAGTGAAGGTTAAAAAAACTCACGACGAGATTGAGTAAACGAACAAGTTAATGAAACAATTACGTAGCTGCACCGTCACAATTTGTTAAACGAGACGTTTCCGCCAGGTTCAAGCTTAAACCAAGCGTGTCTCCACACATCCACGTATCCACGTATCAGACGCTCAGGAAAGTAACTGGCACAAACTACAAGAACAAATGTCTTGAGTGATTATAAACTCAATCTTAGTAAGTTACTAAATTAGCACATTTTTTTACGGAAATAATTAGTAACGAATAAATCTGTCAAGAAACCCGTTTTTGTTGACTAAATATTTCGTAAGCTAAAGCACACGAAGTAACAAAATATTGGAGAAAAGAGGTGCTCGAATAGTACCTAGTAGAAAGACAATCAGTCAGTAGTACGATTGTCTAACTCCAATGATAATCATTTTCTGGTCAATTACAACTAAAACCACTAAACACTGTCGGTTTTCTATAATTTCTAGTTTATTAATAGCCCAGTCAATAACGGCATTAAACATCGCAAATGCGCATGTAACCACGATTTTTTATATGTTCCCTGAGAGTAGTTTATATCCAAGTTTGCAACCCTGAAAACCCTGTATTACTCCCATGGTACTCGAAAAACTGCGAAATTCTGGCACTAGTTTCAGATTTTTAAAAAATTACTTCAACGAAGCGTTTTTTAGGTATCTGTGTTCCATATTTTGGTACAGCAAACTGAATTTGCTACAATTTTGAACACTCTAGGGCCATTTATTGCGGAGATACAGCTAGTCAAAGATGGGCATTTTTTTCAGAAATTGAAAAATTATTGGTTTGTTCATGTGCCACAAAATGTACCAGCTGAACTAATAGTCATATAACAAGAAAGGAATTTGTAGGAAATTGAATTAGCTTTAATTTTATTCCAAAGTGGTGCTTCTAAGTAAAAACTAAAAAAGATTAGTAAATCGTGTAATTGATGAAGACATTGTACTGAATATTTTTGGCATATATTTCTTGTAAAAAACTTGCAACTTCAAATAAACAAATAAACGTAAACATAAATGTTTACTATAAAATATTATTTACACGGTCAATCACAAAGAGTGCGGAATTTCGCCCTTTTGGAAGGGCCGTACCCAGTCAATCAATGGGGGGAGAGTAGGATAAGGGTAAGAGTTTTCTGGAGGTGGAGGCGGTTTTTATATGGTGTTGAGTCGTCCATATCCTCGTCCGCCGCGTCCAGGTCGATAGGAGTGACGTTTGTAATTTCGACCTTCGCAAATGGAACACACGATAGAGCACTAGACGCAACTTCCTTTCACGACCCTAAGCACCCTCTTTTTTAGATAAGCAAGCCACCATTCTAACAGGGTATAATCATCTCTTCCGTAGAGATTCATTAAGGTCTTCTCGCTAGTATTTTCCGACTTCCTCAATAATAAATACTTGATTAGCCCTAGCGCCCTCTTAAGATTGATGTATCTCGATAAGCTGCCTCTCAAATTTAGTATTTATTTATTTATTTATTTAATGTTTTGCAAACTTTACAGCTTCTTAAATCTAAAAATACAATTTTACAAATCAATTCTTATAAAGCATATTACAAAGTTTGACCTTTACAATTCTATATATACAAATCGATGACGACGTACCGTTATGTTTTAAAAAGAAAGTAGGCAAATAATTATTGTTCTATAATATATTTTTTTATAAAAGGATTTAAAAAGAGAAAAAGAAACAAAAAAGGGACGAGGGATCAATAGAAGAGTAACTGTGTGTATGTGTGTGTGTGAGAGGGTGTGTTAGGGTGTGTTTGTGTATGCGTGTGTGCCTGTTCAGTCCTGTTTATTTATGTATTTCCGTTAAAAATGACTTCTTAACAAAGTTAATAAAAGTATTTCGATGTAGAAAAAATATATGTCAGCGCCTCTGAATTTGCTTTCGTATGCTTGGACGATTCTTTGCAAAACAGAGTGTTTGGCGTAATTTGTGCGTGCCGACCCAACGTCCAGAGAGCGCATGCGTCTGGTGCGGATTGAGTATGCCCGTACACCAATGCGTTCTGTAAGCTCAGGACAGTCTAGGACTGCATTCACTACGTCGAACAATAGTTTCATATCTGTAAGTAACCGTCTATCCTCGAGAGAGACCAGATGGAAAAATTGAGCCTGTCGGTGTAATCACCCCGCCTACCTAAGCGATAGTTTAAACGGCGTGTAAAATTGCGCTGAACGGATTCTAGTTGGGCAATATGTGTTACATAAGTAGGGGACCAGATAGGCGATGCATATTCCATGATACTTCGAATATATGCGAAATACAGCGTCATTAAAGATTCTACCTTTTTAAAAGATTTAGTAGCTCTATGTAAGAATCCCAGCATTTTGTGAGCTCTGTTACATATATACTCAAAGTGAGAAGTATACAAAAGTTTGCGATCTAGCATAACGCCAAGATCCCGAACAAGCTCTGCTCTAGGAATAATAGTGTCACTGCACGAGAAAGAAGCAGAGAGTCGTAGACGTTAAGCTGATTTAGTGCTCCTCATAGCAGCATCTCGGAGGTATCCTTCAAAAACTACAGCTACGTTTACCAAAGTGGTTGGAAACATAGTTGACGTAACCCGCCACAATGAATCTGAGCTGACCATAAATATTTCGTTGCCATAACACCTTGTGCAGGACCACAATCACAATCACCAGCGACCACTGTGAACGCTTTGTTTACTGGCATGATGTTTTAAGTGAGCTATGTAAATGCTGAGGAGACGGAAGATTTCGTAGGTACCATCAGGTGCAAAAAAGGTTAGAGGTTGTTAAAAAGCCGTGTAACAAGCGTTCGGCCACCAGCAATCAAGGCCTCAAGTGCGCATAGCCCACTCCTCATACCCTGTTTAGAATGGTAGCTTACAATTCCAAAAAAGGGTGCTTAGTTGCAAGAGGGTAAGGCAGGGCTCAAGTGTTTTATTATATGCTTCTCCCGCCAACGGCAAAATTGCAATAACGTCACCCCTATCGCCCTGTAAAAGGACACGGATATGGACGACCCACCAGATCACGCTCAAGAAAACATTGTCCCTCCTCCTACTTCCCCGCACTGATGCAGGTTGTGAGAAATCTAGCTCTCCCACAAGGCTGAAAATCTAAACTGTGCTAGTGCTTAACCGTGTATACCGTAAATAGTATTTATTTACTATACATTTATGTTCACGTTGTTTATTTTATGTTTACGTTTATTCGTTTAGCGTAGTGTATATTTATTTGAAGCTATATTACATCTAAAATGTCAAATTCACATTCTTGTTTCTAAAATGATAACACGCCAATGTGATTCATTAGAATGTTTTCCTTTTTAACCGATTATCCGATTTTTTAAGTTATTAGGAAACTATGACCATCACTTAAGAGCTAAATTAAAGCTAATTAAATTGCTTATAAATTCATTTCTTATAACTTTTCTATGTGGCTTTTGTGTGTTGTGTTTGATTTTTCGGCTGGCACATTTCGTGGCAAAATATTGGTATGATACTAATATTTTTTCACTTTTTGGGGAAAAATGCACACCTTCGACTAGCTGTATCTCCGCAATGAATGGAGCTAGATCACTTAAATTGGGTTTACATTATAGACAATTTAGTTTTCTTTCCGAAAGTATGGAACAAAGATACCTGAAAAACGCTTCCTAAAGGTTTTTTTTGTCAAAAAAACTGAAACAAATGCCAGAATTTCGCAGTTTTTACTGCGTAATGTTACTTATAACAAATTAGTTTAAAGAAATAAGTTAGAGTTAGTTGAATAAAAAAATCGGCCAAGTGCGAGTTGGACTCGCAGACGAAGAGTTCCGTACCATTGTCTATAAAAACGGCAAAAAAATCACGCTTTTTGGATGGGACCCTTAAATATTTGTTTTATTTTAAAAGTGACTATATAACTAAGTATTCTGTGAATATTTTAAGTGTCTGCCTATTGCCGTTATCAATATCAAGCAAAATCGAGCAAAAAAACCACGTTTGTTGTTTGGGATCCACCTTAAATATTTATTTTATTCTGGTTTGTTGTTATAGCGACAACATCTTCTGTGAAAATTTCAATTGTCTAACTATCACGGTTAATGAGATACAGCCTGGTGACAGACGGACGGACGGACAGCGGAGTGTTAGTAATAGGGTCCCAAATACACAAACGCGATATTAGAGTTACGATCTCGCAACAAACAATGAAGCAACTAGTAAACTAAACGGGTAGTTCAATTCAATATATCTAAAAGACTACTATAACGACAGAAATCTCAATACAAAGAAAGACAAGAACATTTACTTTGAGAGAGCGACCACTCACCCACCCTCAAGGGAGGAAGAACGGGATTTACTTTATTGCTCGATGCAACAGGTCCCGGATCAACAGGGTGGCGAGCTTCTGGGGAACTAACTTTACCGTTTTTACTAACGAATAAGAAAGTTTCCCACTCGCTTAAGTTCGGGGCAATTAGACTCTGTCTACTTAATCACAATTTGTTGCCGCAAGTTCAAATAGTAATAAACTTAAGTGGCTAAGTTATCTGCCTACTGATTTTACGGCCAATTAAGTAAATAATATTTAATTCGTACTTATGATAACTTGAATATGATGATTTTATTTATTTTCACAATTCAAAAGTCAGACTGTTACTTAGCTTTCGCTGTGCAAAATATTAATATAAATATAAATGTAGGATAAAAAATTGTGACATGAGAAAGTAATTCATTTGTTACTATCTGATAAATTGATGTGAAACGGGCTTGCGTATTGAAGGTTCTGTACCACCAGAAAATGGCACGAGTCCGACTCGCACTCGGCCGGTTTTGTTTTATTTTGGAGCATGTATGTATTAAATGTAAAAAATAATATGATTCTTTTACTACTTCTAAGTTATTTTACAAGTACTACAAATAAATTGACTTAATTTTAGTGAGCCTATCCGCACACTGCTTGCTTTTTTAGTCGGATGATCGTTTTGTGTGTTTGTCTGAACACTGTAGGACCCATCAGCCTATATTTTTTTTTTATTAATGATTATAATCACGCACTGCACGCGGTCCTATATAATACAGCAGTCGTAGCTCTCCTATTCTTTTATCGACTGAATAAAATTTATAATTAAAATCGGGCGGTGCGCGTCTAGCCTAAGAGAGTTTACTATAACAAGCTGTAGCTATAGTTCGAATTTGGTTATAGTTATATCTGCAGGAGTTGTGCTAAATTTCAGCTCGATTGGATGCTCCGTATATATATTTAGATATAACCGTGTACAAATAATTTTTTGTAAATAAATGGTACAAGCATAGGTACGACACTGAATACTTACTTTTCTCGAATATGCTACGATATGCGACCATATCTTGCACAAGATTTTATGGGATGAATCGTACTTGCAGTAAAGTATTAGAGAGCGACCCGCAATGTTTTAGCCGTCCGCTCGAGCGCTCGAGCGTGAGAATATGTAATTTGAAAATGGAACGAACTTTTTAAACCCGAACATTGGTTACTATGATTGAGTTATATTATCATTCAGTTTTATTTCAATTTCGAACTGGCACAACGAAAAGAATGCGCCATTAAATTCATTTAAAAAAGTAAAAAAGAAATCAACATTTGAACACGCTAAATTAGCGCCATAAATATTTATTATTGTCAATACAGTTGTCAATATAATTAGTTTTTTTACACGCACGTTTTAGAAAAGCACTATACAAACCTTGGCCACAACTAAGCATAACCGGACCCTGTGGTACTTACGCCCCCCCGGCTGCATTTGCATTTGCGGGCCGCGGCAGAAATGTACTATAACATTCTTCTTTGATCTTCATAATTTTCAAAATGGCTATATATCCATGGACCATCATCTTTACAAGACGTAGAGACTACGCAAAAGTACCAATTTTTTTTACTCGTGTCTAATAACAGTGACAATAATTTGCGATGTATTTATTGACTTTAAAAATACATTTTTTGTTTTGTGCTGTAATTTTAAAGACAATCATTTGCTCAATACGCCTGAAATTACGTAATTTGTCTAAAATAAAAATAAATAAAATTGCATTGAAACTAACAATATATATTTTAAATTTGTTTCGCATCACTTTAAATCATCGGCCTACACTTTATCTCCAAAACGGTCGGTAATCAAATAGTCCGGAGGTCGATATATCCGGCTATTCCCTCGGGAGCTCTCAAATGATTGGGTGTTATGAGATTTCCAGCAGAACGTATTAAATCATCCTGAGAGGAGAGGCCGACGACGAGGGGATGCAGTCTTACTACCCTTATTGCTTCGATTCCGAAATAAACGCGAATTGTGGACCGAAATCAATACCTAAATAACAATTTTACGATTTCAATTATTTGAAGATGAGGGTTTGACTGTAATAGGTTAGCAAATTGTCTCTCGAAACTATACTGTCGCAATGTTAATTAAATTGTTTAATAAACGGCTAATTTCAATATTTCAGTGATATACTCTTAAATCATCTGAAATCAAAATACTTAGAGGGCGCCCCAAGGCATTTTGCTAAAATATAGATTGCTTCAAGGGCTTCGTGTTAGATAGGCAACCTTTCTAGTTTCATTGTATTTGTTCGTTTATCTGTAATTTAAGTCTTTCTACATCTATGGTAATTTATATACAGTTTACACAGTAAGTTTATAAAAAAAAAACTATTGCTACCCTAATTTGACACAGTTCTTACTTTCACGTAACGTAGTACGGTGATATGTTTTCATTTATTCAAAAAGAAAATCAAACAGATGTTAAAATCATTGTCAGATTAAATGCGTGATTGACCTTATTTTCATGTGCTCTTGAACTTTAAAGTATTAAAGATATTTCCAGTATATATTTAAAGCCTAAAAAAGTCCATACTAATTATACAAAATGGAAATTACACAAACCTTATTGCAAAAACTTAAAAGCTAGTGTGAAGCTGTATGTGAGGCGAGTATGAAATAAAATTAATAGTATTTATTAGTAAATTAAGAGCGCGTTCGTTTTGGGATAAAAAATCTCGCGTTTGATACTTTCCACACTTTTAATAACGCCAGTTTTGCCACAGACACCTATCGTCAATCGTTCATGTAGCTTTGAAATGTTACTAACAAAATTTTTGGTTGCAAAACGAACAGTTGACGAACACACACTACGATCATCACACACACACTACCATAAACAATAAATATGTATAGGCAGTTTAAAAGAATAACATCAAAAGCCCACCTCCAGACATGGGTCTTAAGTTTTTTTTTTCGGTGGGAAACGTGACAAAAATAACAAAAATATCGAAAACGCACGCTTAACAGTTCGTAACAGATGATAATAAAACTTTGACATTTTTGATACCAATGCTAAAACGAACAAATGACAGGTAACAAAATTAACATTATTTTCCCAAATCGAACGCGCACTAATTATGATTCAATTTCTATTGAGAAAAAACGATCAAAACATAAGAAGTTAATATAACAACGTGTAATAAATCTGAAAGTTCCAGAGTGGTTCTTAAGACATTAACGATAGGGTTAAGATGTGGGGTGTAGTGTTGCCACAATCCTTCGCTCATGATGGACGACCTACGCGACAATGTTTCCAAGTGCCGCCTAAATCAATCAACTACCCCTTCTTTATAGCTACTATTTGTGAAAACTATATTTTTGTTACATTCGTCTAATAATAGTATCGTTATAAACTTTGTTATAGAAAAATTAGGCATACTATATTAGGAGCAAGAAAATAGTGGAAATTAGTATTTATACCTACTATTACATCACCTAATTTAAAATTTTCTTCAACGCATCCCAGTGCACGTATATAATTTTAAATAAAGAATATTTTACAAATAAAAACCTTTGTAATCATATAATACCCCAAGGAGTGAGCGACAAAAAATACTTCCTTTATTCATTAAAAATTATCTTAAGAGGGCGATATAGGGCAGAAAGCTAATTTCTGTTATACTAACGATGTGCCTAAAAATCATTTGATAATGTCTTATACATTAATATGAGATGTTTTGTTACATATGTTTTAAGTAATAATATGCCATAAGTAATTTATGACAGATTGAAACTTTTAAAATTTTTGTATGGAATTTAACGTTATTACCCTTTTGTAGTCACATTTTTTTACTTTTTACTTCAACTTCATGCACAAAATAACAGCTAATTCAAATTATTTAATCGACTTTCATTACAACCTAATGTAAAAAACGGTTTAAAAAATTGCACAAGTGTCGAAACAATTGTCACTTCCAGTTTTTTTAGCATTAAATAAAATAGATAAAAATAATTCAGTAGGGTAATGCACTAGATAAAAAATTGTTTTATAATTTTTTTTTCAATCCTTCAAATGCCACAGTTTCGCCACAAATTTTGCACGAAAACGTCGTATTTACGCCTTTCCACCCTAAATCGTAGCCTTAAGACTGCGCTATAGGCTAGATCGCGTAAATACGCAGTTTTTGTGGAAATTTCATGGCTAAACTGTAACATCTAAGGGATTGAAAAAAAAAATGTTTTGAAACTTACTTTCGTCTAGTGCATTACCCTACTGAAAGATTTTCATTTATTGTATTTAATGCATCATAAAATCTAGAAGTGACCATTGTTTCAACACTTGTGCAAATTTTTAAAGCGTGTTTTGCATTTGCTTGTAATGAAAGTTGGTTAAATAATTACAATAGCTTGTTATCTAGTGCATTAACTCTAAGTTCTGCTACACAGAAAGTAAAAAAATGTGACTAATAAACGGTAAAAACGTTAAATTTCATATAAAAAAAATTAAGTTTCAAGCGTTATTATGGCATAAATGACTTAAGAACACAAAAGATAACGAATATATCTTATAGTAATGTATATGTTATGATTTTTAGTACATTTAAATACACATCGTTAGTATTACAGAAATTTGATTTCTGGCATATATAGTTCTCTTAAAAAATTAACATAGATTTATACATGCAAAAATTCACTGACTTTTATATATTTTTTTCCAGTGCACAGACAAAGGCGAAGAGACTGTGGAAATAATACAATCAATATATAATTTTTTTTTATACCACCAAGTTGGCAAACCAGCTTCGCCTATGGACGCCAAGGGCGCTACTCGCGCGTTGCCAATACCCTTAAAAATTCTAATCACTTCTGTCTTGAAGGATCCTATACAGTGTGTGAGGTTTAATTGCCTGCTGATGGTGCGATGGTAGAATGTAGCCGTGGGCATCATTTCAAACAATTCTTCAGAACAGCCCAATATACAGGCGGTAGGTATACTTGAATCCTTACCTCAGATTATACTGATTCAAAAGATAACCCACATGTCGACATTACAATCACTCCTGTGCACAAGACAATACTTCCTATCCGTCAAAACAATTTTCTTCGTCAGATACAGAATAGAGAGATTGAGATAGAATAGTAACACTGAAATTAAATCTTCAAAAGATAAAATTGGATTTATAAAAGGGTCACATGGGTACCTATTGCCTCTTGTATTAAGATCATCCATAAGCTACAGTGACTACTTACCGTCAGCTGGGTCATATACTTGTTTGCAATCTTAGTAGTATTAAAAAATCCATGAGCTTTTCATTTTATAACAACATAAAATTTTCTCAACGAATCTGCGTCCTATCTAAGTACAAGCGCTCGCACTGAGCAGTTCAGAATTGCCATTTAATTGGATCTGGCAGACGCCGATATTCCTTTCAGGGTACAGATGACCCCGACGTTCCATTACCTTATTACCCTCCACCATTATTGCGTTACTAATTTTCCTGTACATCGAGAAGTTAACTAAGTTTCTCATGGCGCACAGCCGGGGTTTTGATTGTCAATTAAGGAGTGTTGGACTCAAAAGGGTGACGTCACATTCAAAGTAAGGCGCAGGATGAATGCAATTAAGTGTATTGAAGAAAGTTTTGTTTTGAATTGCTGGTTAGTTTTTGACTAGTTAATAGTAAATTATGTACTTAGGGTGGTAAGGAGAAAATTACTAACGGGAGACTATCTAGAAGCCTAAGGCCGAAGTTTGAAGAATGATTTGAGTTTATAATTTCCGTACCGTCTTTGTTGCACAGATATACTATGAAAACACTATAGTACCCTTTACCTCTAGCGTAAAAGATCTGGGTCTATATATATATATAGATATATATATATATAGACAATACTTTTAGTTGGCATGATCAAATCGCAGAAGTTAGTCGAAAAGTTTTCAACGATTTGCGATCGCTTTATCGATTCAAACATTTTCTACCAATAAAAACCAAAATCTTACAAGTACAAACTCTAATCATTCCTAATTGATTATGCTGATGTTTGTTATTTGGATCTGACCCAAAATCATCTCAATAAACTTGATCGTCTCCTCAATTCTTGTACAAGATTTATTTTCAACTTAAGAAAATTTGACCACATTTCCCAATACCGTACTCAGTTGGCTGGTTACCTATCCGGGAACGCAGATATGCTAGAATTCTATGTTTTCTTTATACCATTTTAAATAATTCTCAATCTCCTCCCTATTTAAAGAAAATGTTTCAATATTTTCACTGTTCTCACGACAGAGAGCTTCGTTCTTCCTCTAACATGCTACTACGTTTACCTTCACATCGTACTGGTTTTATTTCCAATTCTTTTACTATTCAGGCAGCACTACTCTAGAACGCGCTTCCTAAAAATATAAAGGAAACGCCTTCCCAAAATAAGTTTAAGCATTCGCTATACAAATACTATTTAGACTCACCTTTATAAATACTTTCAATGAATCATATGCAGTACCTATAATTATCTATGTATATATTTAAATACGTATTTATGTATGTGTATGTATGTATATTTAAATATATATTTACGTATATATGTACCTGTGTATTTATTTAATTTATGTATTCAAATCCATGTAACAACTACCTTAAGCTTTCTGCATGACCCTAAGGTCGACTTGTAGATAATGCCTAAGGCATTAAGTCCACCTATTGTATTTTATTGCAATAAAGTGTTTAAATAAAAATAAAAATAAATATTTTTCATCTTATTTGAAAGGAAATAAATTAAAATATAAGATGAGCAAATAAATAAACTCACCAAAACACAATTGTAATGTAGGGAATAGAAGTAGAGAAAACAGCGCCACCGCCAGAAGTTAAAACTTGTAATTGCTCGCTTGGCGCGTAGTTCATAGTTTGAACAGACATCTTTATAAAATAGGCGCGTCATTACCGTCTGTCAGTTCCATTAACGCCAGCTTACAAAGAAAAAGCCCGAGGGAGTAATTAAGGTCTTAGCACCCGCTTTGCCTGCACGTAATGACACTGTTTACGAGTAAGTGTTAAAATAATTAAAATTATACCTGCATATTGTCAGATTTCAGAGTGACACTTTTTTAAACGAAAACTATAATAACGTTTGACTTTAACAATCTAAATGGAAAAAAAGACCGTATGATATTAACTTTCAATTGTTTTTTTACCTTTAGCTTTTAACGTGAAGATGGATCGAACCAAAATCAGAGTAATATTCGAATATCATTTCCGACGGGCGTGGTACGTCGTAATAACGGAGCAGAAACCGAACTTTCAGAGTGAAATTTTTAAAACTTGATTCTAATTTTCGAATCGAAACGGAAATTTTGATCTTTAACCCCTATAATATATAATTTGGTCAATGTATATCTATTATTCATAAAACATTTGTTTCTGGCGAATTATTAGAAAAAGTCTGCGGAAAATTGCCTCACCTGTTTTCATCTTGTTTATTAAGAAAAACGTAGATAACTATTACTGAAGTTAAAACGTCTTTAGCGGCGTTGTGCATTTTTTGTGATGGGTAAAAAATGTGAAACTCGCGTCAGATCTCTTGTCCTGATCGAAAATTCATAGCAAATTCGTAAGACGGAACTCTCGTCAGTTTATTTACATTAGGCTATGACAGATTGAGATGTCAAATATACTACGTCAAAAAAGTAAATAAACAAACATTATTATTTGTTGTGATGGGTAAAACATGATAATCTCGCGTCAGGCTGATCAAAAAATTCGTCAGACGGAAACCATAATGCCACGCCTATTATAATTTTGAAGTGAAAACGTCTTTAGCGCCGTTCTGCACTTTTTTTCTGTTTGGTTAGTTTCTATTCACACTTGATCGTAAGCAGTGTCATTACTCCCACGGGCTTTTCTTTGTAAATTTTACTTTACAGAAGTGATAGATTTCATCAAAATCTTCATTTTGGATAACAGCTGTCAAACTAGAGACGGCTTTATCTCCGTAACTTTTGACCGTAGACTAGTAGTTTCGTAACAGAAGTGATAGTCATCATCAAGATCTTCATTTCGAATGACAGCTGTAAAACTAGAAATGGCTTTAACTCCAAAACTATTAATTGTAGGAGTGCAACCCGTTTTTTTATTTCTTTATTTATAAACATCGGAAATATGATCAATATTTTAAATAACAAAACAACATTATAGTTTTTTTATGTTGCGGCCTATAAAAAGCGAAATACCCATATTTTTTTTTCTTTTCTCAATTTTACAATCACTTCTTCACTATTTATCTAAATACGTATCTCATAGTCTTTAAAATTACATGAGCAATGTATATACATAATAATAAATAGGTACATAAACAGCTCATAGTTTCTAGCCGCTACACTCTTGTCCAACTTAAAAATAGGCGAAGAATCGCTACGCAACATGCCTACGGGGCTACGCGCGCTGTGACACGTAGCTTTTGATAAACATAACATCGAGTAGCAATCGTATCTATTGAAATTCACTGAGAGACATACTTATCAGCCCACTCCATAAAATAAATGTTAGGATGAGCAAAAAGTAGTAAAGCAGTTATAAAGCTAACACATTGTGTCCTCTTTATTGTATGATAGTTTAAAAATCAAATTCAGAATACTAATAAAAATGAAATTTGTGCCCACGTATTCAGCGTATGGCATCACGTGAGGTTCTGAGCACTAGTGAATGTACCTGTCTCTATCTAATGAAAGCAGTCATGGCCCACTAATCATACCACCTTAAGCTCGGTTTTGGCATTTGTGGCTATTCCTCCCTTGATCATCCATGAGTCACCGCCAAAAGCAATACTCCCATTAATGCAGCACTGAGCAACATGCTTTCTCTTTCTTGATAACATAATGAGCCAGCTTCATAACTGCATAAAAACTATTTGCTCTATTTATTTTAGCTATGGGCGATTAAAACTTTAATCATAAGGTGGGCCGATAAATGTGCCCGCTAGTAGGTATATATACTACCGGTCTAGATCAGAAGAAGTCCTACTAGCATTTGACTGGTTTTTAATTTTATACAAAAATATACTACCGGTCTAGATCAGAAGAAGTCCTACTAGCATTTGACTGGTTTTTAATTTCATACAAATATATACTACCGGTCTAGATCAGAAGAAGTCCTACTAGCATTTGACTGGTTTTTAATTTTATACAAATATATACTACCGGTCTAGATCAGAAGAAGTCCTACTAGCATTTGACTGGTTTTTAATTTTATACAAACCTTGTCCTGACAATTACGAACATAACAAAAATAAAGCATCCTAATCGGTCGAGCCGTTCTGAAGTGGTGCTCCGTTTTTCATGTAGCAATTGATTTTTATTTAAATATGTATATAAATATAGGTAGAAGATAAATATGAAAGTATAATCTGACAGAGTTTCTGACTGATATATCAACGCACAACCCAAAGTACTGAGTCTATAATCTTGAAACTTTGCACGAGGTTTCTGTCATAATTTAGGCGAGCACTAAGAAAGGCTTTTTTTTTAAATCATCTCCTAAAGGGGAAACTTAGAGATAAAAATATTATTTTAGACTTACTGGTACTGTTGTAGTTACAACCAACAGTTAATAATTTTCTTTTTTTAAAAGTTTACGGCGATGAAGCGGAGGGGCTAAGCTGAAATTATATTTTTAGTTGGGGCTAATTCTAATTGCATAGGTCAAATTTATAACTACACATTCAATGTCTTCAAGGCTCTGATAATTCAGTTATTAATATTGAAAATTTTAATATAAAAATATCACGGATTTCTCTTTGTAGCTACTACTATATAAAATTCCTCAAGTGCTAATAAAATTGCAATTTCTCCTTTAAATCTACGATAATGAACTTTATTGAAATGTCATAGGAAACCAAAAAAATCTTTAAAAAAATACTTTTAATTAGAAACATCCGCAGTGATTTAGTATTTAGTCTTTGAGACCTAGATTACCATAGCGTCAAAAACGTTCCGCTAAAACTTTCAAAACATTAAAATATGCAAACTGGGGCCGACTCACAAAGGAGTCCCATCAGCGCACTTCCGGCCGCGCGGTCCACGTCGCAGGCACACAGGCTTCGCCGCAAGCTACTCATTTCCTGTCCTTTACACATGCGTGCCGTTTCAGAATGAACACGCAAAACATCATCTTAAAAAAAACTTTTTTGACATTCTTTTATATTTTCCTATTTACCAATATTGGAACTCTTCAAATGTAACTTAAAAAAGTAGGTTACGGTTTCGGATGCGTGAAGGATGTGTCAGCCCTCTATTCTTATGTAAATGAACTTAGAACAGGAGTAACAATTTAAAAAATTAAAAAACCTACCCAGCTTAAAAACATAAAAGGTAATCTAAGTAACTGAAAAGCAAAATAGCAATTTAGCACCAAAAAACTGCCATTTTAACCACGTATAATTTATTAAATTCGGCTAAGCATAAGCATTTAGTAGAAGGGAACATAGAGTCAGACATTCATACAGGTCAAACACATAACACTCCTTTTGGGCTTTGCCGTAGTCGGATAAAAAGAAGAGAGATAAAAGCGAAAAACGCTCGACGTTTAAAGATATAAAGATTCAGTCTACTCTTCATTTTGCCAGAGGATGAAAAAATAACTGGTAGTCGTTTAGAAGCACATAACCAATAGAGTAACGTACTTGATGTTTCATTTAGTAATTTTTTGCATAAATTCAATAAATTTACATACAAAAACAATTTTCGCGCACCTCATCATGTGGTATAAATATTAGATAAGGCTTTGAAAATGCATTAAAGGTTTCTAAGAAACTTTTTCTCTGAGATTTATATTTTGCGAGTTTTTATCTTCCAAATAATTGTGTCCCTCTAACTTTTTAACGACATGATCTGAAAATCCAAAAAAAAATTACGATAATAGGGCTTTATAAATTTTAGATATCTCATATGAAGTATAAGCTGTAACGGTGATTTAGGATGGTAAATGGCTCGGGCCCTGTTACACTTGGCCGATTTTTATTATTTGTTTTTATACTTTAAAGCTCACACACACTATAATCACTGCAATATTGAAGCTTGTATGTGTTACTGTTTTACAATGGAGCCACTAGATTATTAAGTGTGTATTCTGTACCGCCAAGTGCTGCGCCTGAATTCGAACGTAAATATTTTATTAATTTAGTAAGTATTAGTATTAAGAATGTTATAATTTTATTTTTCTATAATTTAACATAGTTCATAAACTTATATTTAATATTTTTTTACAAAAGTACCTTTTAATGGAATTTGGACGAAATTTCCGACTACAGTTTCAAATTGGTCAACTATTACTCATTAAGTAAAGCCCTTTAGGGGAGGTAAACATATTTTTGTTAATTTTAATTTCACCACTTTGTCGGCCTAATTAATATGTATACCTATTCGAATCCAAATTACAACGTTCTAGTACTAATGGTCTTTGTGCTAAGCCGCGGAAAGACAGACAGACGAACGGACGGACATTGTGAATCTATAAGATTTACTAGTTGACCACAGAACCCTAAAAAACGGAACCCTGATATTCGTCATGCCTATTCGTCTATTCATTATAATTTAAACATTATTTCGTCGATTCTAATGAAATTTAACAAATAACTTATATGAATTACTATAGAGTTTGTAATGGACTTAAAGGTACTTAAAGGTGGAGAACTCCTATAATTGTCTTTATAGAACCGAGGAATGTGACACGTTTATAATAATCATACATATAATTGCAAATGAAAAAAGACCAAACTAAATTTCACCATCATACTACTAAACAGCTACCGACAAAGTGGAGTCAACATCTATGCGATAGTGCATAAAGCCTTTAATTAGAGTAAGGCAGGTGTAAGTCTCTACTCCAGCGGGCACTCGAGGCACTGCACAAGCTCAAGACCTCACGATTACGTGCACACGGACATAAGTACACTGTTAACCGGCTATTGTGCACCGAGAGCCCTAGAGCCAGCTCTATGTTCCGCGCCCAAGACGTCAGAATGTGTTCAGGAATGCTGGAAAGATTACTTCAGTCAAACGATGTACTGACAATTGTAGTTATTTATTGATTTGTAGTCTTTAACTATCTAGTCACATAGGTACATACTCGAATATCAATATTTTATATCTCATACATTACCTAAAACAAAAATAAAAAATCGGCAAAGTACGAGTCAGACAACTCGCGCACCGGAGGTTACGTACTACCAAACTTTTACGATCAAGTGAGCCTAAAAATATATCAATTTTATTACAAAATTATACAGCGACGGTGCAAATTTAATTTTTTTCTGTAAAATTTAATTGGAGTCGATGCAAATAGAGCAGAATCCGGAAAATGTAATATGGGATGGGCCCCACTTCAAATAGGTGCTTCTGAGGTCCGTAGTAAAGTGACCAATACCAGTTCATTTAGGTTATCTAAGGCACAGTTTTTAGTACATAATATTATTTTTTAAAGTCCTAATTAAGTATGGATCCCTCGGTTCGTAAGGGGTTTCAGACTCGTATTTAAGCTGCCTTCCTTCATTTGTCTAATGTTACATACATCGAATGCATAAAAATATTTTTACTTTAATATGGCATTCAATTATAATTCAACATGCTAGCAATATTTTCTTACTATGAATTTTCTCGTCCCTGACTGACGCTAATAAAGACGTAAGATAAAAGCTGTGACGGATGAAGTAAGCCGCTAATTATCGCGGAAAGAGGCACTTTAGAGCAATTTTCGTCGCAACTTAACGTCACACTGAGTCCGACTGCTGCTCTCTATGCAAGACACTATGAACCGAGGCCAGACACATTCACAGTAGTTAGAGTCATCTAATATTTTATACTTACACTCTTTAGGGTTCCGAGCGTCTAAAAGAATTCTTATAGCCAAATTGCTCCAAATATACTTGACTGATTAAGTTGAAATTGGGAACACATGTGAATTAATGAATTTTGATTACTAAGGGAACTTTTGGCGGGCAAATTCAGAAATTCAAAAAGTTTTGCTAACTCTGCCGAGTTATATATGAATAAAAGTAAAAGGCCTTGTTGTGAGGATCTTATATATGTTTTTTTATTACTAGAATTCAGAATCCCGAATTTTGTTTAAAAAAAATATGTGGATATGGTTGGATGGATGGAAAGAATAACTTCCGAACGACTGGACCAAATTGGACAATACTTTTTTTTTTGTGTTCGTTATTGTCAGGACCAGGTATGTATGAAATAAAATAAATGGTCAAGTGCGAGTCGGACTCGCGCACTAAAAATAACTTCCGAACGACTGCACCAAAGTGGATAATTAATTTATTATTGTGTTCATTATTGTCAGGACAAGGTTGGTATGAAAAAAACCGGTTAAGGCTATGGCATACCCTAGCAAAATCGTGCCTTTTCGACCAGTGTACAAAGACGTACTACACTATTGAAGCATACAAAGAGACACAGTTCCATGTACGATGGGCACTAGCCCGTATCCGCACGTTGAAAATCTCGATTTTCTCGGTATTTTGACGGTGTAAAATTCAAATATTTATTTAGAATTATGAAATTAGCAAATTCACTTAGTGATATAAATATATATATTACGAAATAAAAATAAAGAGAATATCTCTCCTAGTTTTCTAAACAATTTAAATTAAAGCCCAAAAGTAGTTTTCAGTAGAGTTTCAGTATTAAATTTTTTTCGAACTGTTTTAATACCCAAATTATTATAATATTAGCAAATCCACTTGATGAAAGTTTGGACTAGCATATATTTTTTTTCATTTCAGAAATTGTACTCAGGAATGTGTAGTAAATCATTTTTACTACATTGTATAATGACCCGCATTTCATAATAATGAGTATATATGTTATGTAATCAGTATTAAACAAATGTATTTAGCCTAAATATTATAAAATAGCATAAAAGTTAACTTGGCTTAAAATTGTAAGTTTCACACAGTCATTGCACAATTGAGTCTGGAAATGCATATAAAAAGTCCAGAGCTCAAGTTATACTGGTAGTGTTCCTCATATTAAATTCGTATTTGTAAAAAACCATAATATTCTTACCTTGTTTATCTTAAAAATAACGTATTAAAAGAAAAGAAAAAGGAATATAAACTATTTCCCACGTTTAGTTAAAGACGGCGAACAAAATAACTATAAACATTAGAAAAGAGTAACATAAGACATATTCTTATCAAAATAAAGTTCAAATTAATAGTTAAATACAAAAGTAAACTAAAATAGTCTTTTGTTTCCTTGTTAGCAATAAATTCAATATGGTTTGACATATTTGGGAGCTTAAGCTAAAAGCAAATCTTAAAAATTATAGAGTGTCGAGACGTATCAGGTAGGGTTGGCAATATCTTAAAATATAGGGAATATCATGTTTATTAGTCGATAAATAATAAAGATTTTAAAGATTAATGTGAGTCATCTTTGGGGAGTTCAAGATAATTGTAGTTTTTTTGTCTTTTCCTAGAAGAAATTTCACAGGATTGGAAATTTACATAAATATCAATATTATTAAATGTAAATGAAAAATTTAAAATGGGTGGTTAGTCTGGATCCGCACGCGCAAGAATATAGTCAATAAGTTTGACTGTGAAAATCATTTATGATCAGATCCGAAATCTGATCTCGCGTTTATAGCATTTTTTATTTTAAGTAGGTTCATAATAAGTGTTAAAAAAAAAATTAATATCTTCAACACATACTAAATCAATTATATATATTCTTTAGGAAAGGCGTCGCTTTTCAAGACATGGTGTTTCGCGAGTTTATTTTTCAGTCATCGTTTATAATATGTGAATTAGGAGATTTAGGCATAAATCTTCAAGATTTATAATATTCTATTGTACAGTTTTCTTTTTTTTTTATTTTATGTTGAATTCCACAAAGAAGATTTGAAGACCTACGGAGCAGTCAAAGGTTGTACGAGAGGAGGTTTTTCCAGGAGTCCAGACGAGCTTCTTCTACGTTGTTTGTAGAGAAATGGATATAGGTTCCAAAGCTTTTTAAAAAACTACTTTAGGTAACGAGTAAGATGAGAGTATGTATGTGTAACACTTTTGTTAGAATGATGTACAAAAATTTACCTAAACATATTATTGTAGCTCATGATATTCATAGATACCTGACAGTCTTTATATTTAAATCCTAGTGAGATGTACATAAAATGCTTTTTCATCGTGAGTGATACATGTATGTATCTACATAAGAGACAATGGTTTCTTTAATCTACTTCAAGTGTTTAGAAATCTCACTTTTCTACGTATTTAAAAAGGTATCTAACGACGTAAATTTTCTTATAATTTTTAATGATATTAATTAAAAGTTATTACTTTTAATTTACTGTATGAAATACAGTGGGAGACAATGTTTCCTTATATATTTAAAACTGAACTAAAATCTCACTGCTTGTATATATGTAAATGAGAAGACTAAAAATATAAAGTTCTCATATTTCTACATCTTTCAACTAATACCTATAAACATATCTATCAACATTTTGTTGATGATATAATTGAACAATTATCATTAATTGTTATTATTGTAAGTGCATCATATCTGATAAATAGTGTTGGTCTGAGTGTATCAGAGATATTATGTGTTATTTATATATTTATATAATTTTATATATTTTATCTTGGTGAAAATTATAAATTTGAGTTACTGTTATTATTATCAGTTGATTCAAGGCACTAAAATTACAAATTTTACTAAGTGACCTAAAATCTAGATTGTTTTTAGAAATAATGCAAACTCTAAAAAACTAAAATTATCAACTTAAGCTATCGTTGATAATATCAATTGATTTAAGGCACTAAAAACATAAATTTTACTAAGTAACCTAGAATCTAGATTATTTTTAGAAACTTAATAAACACTAGGAACTAAAATTATCGATTTGAGTTACTGTTGTTAATATCAGTTGATACAAGGCACTAAAAATATAAATTTTACTAAGTGACCTAGAATCTAGATTGTTTTAGGAATTAAACAAACACTAGGAACTCAAATTTTCAGTAAAGTACCGTATATATGAAGAGTGCGGGCTTGACCTGAAAACAGAATTCGACTGGGTATAGACTGAGAGTTGGTACCAGAAGTTGAATAACACTGTACAACATAGAATTTTCACTTGGGATTCCTCATTGATATTGTTGATTTCTTTAGGGTCTGAAAAGATATATTTGATACTTATTAAGTTCAGAGGATGCATTCACATAAGATACTGTTTTTGTATGAAGCTAACTCAACGGGTCAAATATAGATTTTCATGAAATTATTGAAATTAAATAATATCAACACAAGACAAGAATGTCAGACTAGGAAATAATTTCAGGATATTCTCAATAATATTATCTCCTTTTTAAGGTACTAAAATTTCAATCTTTTTTTTTTATTTATTTTTGAGATGTACAAGGTATTTAACAAACACTAGGTACTCGAACTTCCAATGAGGCGCCGTAAGACCCTGGAGGGGTACGGTTTCGAGTTGGATTTTGATTATTCACGGATGTAGACTACAGATAGTTGGCATAATGAATAACACTTGTACAACATAGAGATATTCACCTGAGTTTCCTCAATAATATTGTTAGATATCATGGGGTTTGAAGAGAGCCTTCTGATACTTACTAAGTCTAGTGGATGTCCCTACATGAAAGACTGTTTGTGTACGAAGCTAACCCAACTGGTCAGGTGTTAATTTTCATAGAACCATGAAAATTTGATAATATTATCACGAGATAAAAAATTTCAGACTAGGAAATATAATTTTCAGATAATAAATATCATATAACAAATCTGAAAATTAACAGAGAAAAATATCAACAACAAATAATTATTAAATTACAGAAATTTATAGAGGTAACTTAATTTATAATGTAGAACCTATAACCTACATTATTATTACAAGAATGAATTGAGAAAGAGTAAGAGGAGGTGAGGTGTGAAATGAATAAGTGAATTTGTGTCATTCGGTGAAACAGGTTGTTTTCAGAATGATAGATTTTTGAAGGTTTGAAATTTAAATACTAACTTAGTGGACTTAGGTCGCTAGGTGGATTTGAAGGCTGGATAAGTGGTTAAGCCAGGAAGGCGAGGGTGTAGGCCGGAAGGGAGCCCTCGGGTAGGGAAATGTAACAATAATATATTTATAAATCTGAAAAGTTTCAGGAAATCAATATTTTTTTTTTGAGGTTGTTTAGGTGTTCTTAATTTTCAGGAATTCGACGTGTTGTAAAACAGATCTGTTCTATTGTAATTATTTATTGAAAGTATATAGGTAGATAATTTTATTATAATAGTATTTATTTATGAATTAAATTTTACATACATACACTACTCAATACATTTACATTTATCACTTACACATAATTAAAAATTTCGTTTCTTTTTTATTTTAAGAATAAAAAGTGAAAACAAAATTGTGTAGGAATAAAAAAATTTAGGTAGGTAGGGAATTGTAGCCGAAGGGTAGCTCCCTCTTGATTTGAAGAAAAGTAAGTCGTAAGACTTAAATTTGGTGAGTGGATAGTACTTAATCAAATATCTTTTAATAAATTTTTTTTTTTTTATTTTTACTTTTTTTAATAATAACTGTTTTATTTGCTATAACTTTGTTATAATTTTTATTGTTTTTTTTTTCTCTTTCCTTTTCTAGGTACTTTAAAATTTTGACTTATGTACTTCTATTACTTTAATTTGTTAAGTTAATCAAATCACATAAAATAATTGACTTCGGAATTTGACATTATATAATTATATATTTGAATCATAAACTATTTAAAATTAACAGAATAACCTATATCTCTTCATTTTATTAACGGACGAGAAGTTTGCTACAAAACAAAGTTAATCAAATTCTTGCAAACCTTACTCGTTTATGTACTCGCGCACTAAATGAAATTGTTATATAATTTTGGTGATTTGTTGTGTACACGGCGAGGAAGGGCTTTTGGACATTTAGTACAACTCATTGACAATAGATGAAAAAGACCGGTCAAGTGCGAGTCGAAAACGCAAACTTAGGGTAAACCATCCGATTGTAATGAAATTTTGGTAACTTGTTGTGCGAAAGGCGGGGTAGGAAAATGAATTAGCAGCTGTTCATGATATCGAAGTAAATAAAGCACGGATGTGGGAAGAGTAAAGAAAGTAGAGGAGGGGGGGAATAAAAGGGGGGTTAAAGCGAAACAACGTTCGCGAGTTTAGCTATCGAGAATCGGGCAATTATGTATCGCCGCTATTTGTTTTCTCTTCGAAAGGAAAAAAAAAAAATTTTGTACATTACAAGACCTTACAATAAAGTATGGTCGAATTATTATACTGTAATTTTATTTCACGACATGGAACATTTTATTTAATTTTTTTTTTAGTCGGTACACCACCCGTGCAAAACCGGGGCGGGCAGCTAGTATAGATATACTGACAAGTTTCATTTTGACGCTACATGATATGGAATTAATATTTTGATGTGCATGATCCTTGTTTTTTATGTTATTTATGAAATATAGGTAAAAACACGTACTCACCCCCTCCATTCTTGTAGCAGAGGTAGGGAAAGCGCCAGACGTTGGCGAGGTCCACAGCGAACCCGATGACCGAGAGCAGGAAGTCGACCTTCTTGCCCCAGGTCTCGCGCTCGCTGCAGGGGGTCGGTGTCTTCAGCGCCATCCTACTGCCCAACTACTCGAGGCCGCCATACCCTAAACACACGTAAAAAAAATATTATATTGTGCGCTGTTAGAATAACCTCTTTGATACAGAAGCTAAAAAAAATTAAAACGAAAAAAAAAAATTACATTTATCTATAAAAAAAGAATCTGATATCTAGGTAACAGTGAACATTTTTAGACTACAACTATGGAGTTGATGAACTTCCATAAAAGTTGGAGAAAAAACTTCAAGTACTTGACCCTTAATCATCGCCAGCTTAATTAACGTGCCAGAAATAATTCCGGCTTGTCCAACACTCTTGGCCACTCCATTAGGGCTGCCTCGCGTAATGAAGTGACAAATGTTATCCCGAGCCATTCACCGACCCGGTACACTCGACCGTGTCCACTGACAGCCTTAACTCTAGGGTTGACACTCTTCTCAATGGTGTTATTTTCAGACATATGTTTTAAGATTGTTTTTTATCCAAATTTTTTTTTTCTAAATGGTAAAATCAGGCAACATTCAAGAAAATATGTAGATCGTTTCATCTGTTAGCTCTATATTAATTTTGAGAGGTAATGGATAAGGTAGCTTTAGTTAAGATGACACCACGATGAATTAATGCCAGAGACAGACAGTAAGAGTGTTGTAGTTCTTCATAAAACTGGCCTAGAGCGAGTCAGAAATGCTCATTATGTATCATAATACATTTTTAATTTTTTTAATTATGAGGTAGACGCCGCTGTATATTAACTTTTAGGTACTTCCTATAATTCTATTGAACGACTGACTTTAAGAACGCGAACAAAAACGAAAAAAAAATTGAGTCCTTGCAATTTTTTTGAGTTGTTAATATTTAATTATGCGCAATCATAAATGTTTTATAATACCTACGTACGTATATTGAATTTTTTTTAACTGGCTACCTATTGAGCCCACAACAAGGCAATAATCAGACAGACGCCACGCCGCCGTCTTTAATGGTTACGGAACCCTGAACCACTCAGTCCAGAAATATCGGCGCTCAACTTCAGCTTGACCTACAAGTTTTTAATTCACCATGTTTACTAGTTTACTAGGTACTCTACCTAAGATAATTATGTGGCTGATTGATTGATGAATTAAAGTAACAGACCTGAACCGTGACAATATTGCAGGACAAGTCTTAGAGAGGATACTACGGTTTACGGTCAACATTGTTCACAAAATATCCAAATTTAGGGTCTATTACTCATTTCGTTCAAGAGCTAGAGACACGTGACATACGCGGAAAGAAAGACAAAAAGATAGTAGAGAGACAGGGCTCCATTTTGCCCTTTGGATATATATAACTCTAAAAAGAACCTATATTTTTTAGTTTTCAGTTGTTCTTGTAAAAGTAAATTTATATAATTTCCACGCACAAAAGTAGTTTCACCTCTTTATGGCTGAAATCTTGTAAAATTCTTTTAGAATGGGCTTGATATGTATCATTTTTTATACCATTCAAGAGTTTTATACATACTCATACAGAAGTTCATAAACATATAAATAAACAGTAAATTTAATTACCAACGCTAAGTGAAACGTTTAAGAGTCCTTTAAAAATAAGCGTGTTTAACATTTAATCATTACATAAGAGCCAACCCTATAAACAAACTGTCGAAGTTTGGTAGTGCCGAGAGCCGAGTGGCTGTCATGTCCAGCGGTCGCTGGTTTCATCAGAAATCTCAACGTCATCATAACATCCTGACCAGACAAATTTAATTAGGTTTCGTTGGTGTACCCTTCCCATAGGCCGTTAGGTAGTAAGTCTATTACATCTATACTCTCCAATCGTATATCGATTTTAAATATTTTTCCACCTTTTATACATACAAAAGTATTTCACAAATTAAAATGAATACATTAGTACTAATTTAAATTAAAAAACAGACAAATCCTACGAAAAATACAATAAATATACAACATTTAGAAACTAGTTAAATGTACCTACCTACTTAAAAATCTATGATTAAAATTTTTGCCTAAACTTCTACCAGTGGGCAACGTGGCTAGGAGGCTGGCAGCATTGTCACGCTAAATGGCAATGCTGATTTGCTGACCCTGGTAATCGCCGGCTCTCCGATTTTGTGCCGTCTGTGCTTTTTTTTCTTCAATTATAATATTTTCTATTTTTTATCATTTCGAATTTAAAGGTTATTAATACAAGTACGTTGTTTGTCTAACCTCTGTCTTTCTGCATCATATTTTTTAAAACTTTCAACCAACTTTTCACTTTCGAATCGTGTTGCAATTAGGCACTTTGGGGGTATGTGGGGGTGAAAATGGAATATTATTAAACTATATAGTCAAAATTAATCGCCTAAATCTTGAATGATAAAACCGGTCAAGTGCGTGTCAAGTTAGGGTTCTATATAAATAAGAAATATGGCATACTGCTTTGGCCATCGGCTCCACCCGCCCTAATTTCGGTTATCCTACTGCCGGGATTCCTACGGCAGTCAAAGAAGTTCGCTATACTGTAGACTTACCCAAAGCTATAGATCGTTCAAGCTTAATTCGGTTACTCCTGCGTGAATTATATAAAATAATTAGTAGCCTATGTCTTTCTTCGTCAATTATCTCCGTGCCATACTTCAAATTCAGCTCAATTGGATGCTCAGTTGCGGTTAGTAGGAGTAGGACTTGCAGGATAAAACTGGATCTTGGTATTCCTTCCGACGCACATTCACCAATACGATTCGAAGCCAATAACTTACGAAATATACAGTTAGTCTTCATGTCACAGCTTTTTCATTATTGAAACTATTAGGACTACAACGCTAAAATTTCGTACTAGTACAGGTAATTACACCAGCTATAGGAACCTTGTTCATCGACGGAAGAAAATATCCCATTAGATTGGACAATACACACGAGATGGGAAAAAAAAATTTCCTATTTTATGAATATATTCAAAAGTTGCCAACCCTATTATCTCACAAATTAATAACTCGGAAGATCTAAATAATTTACACTTATAGACAATAGCTCCGATATTACTAAGCCTAAATTTAAATAAAAACCTGGAAAACCGTTCTATATTTATCTCGAAGGCACGTAAAAAACCACGGAAAGTCAATTCCTAAAAGTGGGGGGTCCTTGCTTTGCTTATTTTTGATGACATGGGGGAGAGGGGGGGTCTAGATGGATGGATTGCAACACCAGAAGCATCACTGGCGCGTTGCCGACCCTCAAATCTAGTAACTTCTTTCTTGAAGAATACTGTGGTCCTTAGAGATAACCTAGGCAGGGAGCACATTCCATAACCTAACCGTTCGCGAGGTTCTAATGTGGGAGGATGAATTCCTTGCCGATGGAGAACGGGGAGATAGAAGAAAGTAGTCATGGACATCTTTTTTAATAATTCCTCAGATCACATCCCATTATACACATACAAGGAGGCAAAGTCCCTTCTCAGACTTAAGGGTTCGCTATGGCTTGTGAGTTTAGGATCGTCGATGATTCTCTCAGCCCGCCGTTCAACCGAGTCAAAAGGGACCAAGCTGGCATCCGGGTGCTAAAGCTTGTAAAGCAGCAAGCTTTGCCCCAAGGTGAAGTACTGCTTCGCTCTATTAGTTAAATACTGCAAGCTGTTTGAACGCCAGCTACACCTTGTCTAGCAAATGACCTTGGAGCTGAAAATCGCTGGAGATGTCAAAACCGAGGATCCCAATGCTTTTGGAGATGGTTTAGGGTGTATTCTGGAATTGTGGGAAGGTTTTCTTAGTGGTGAACGCGCAGACTTGGGTATTCGTAGGGTTGAATCGGACCAAGTTTTCTAGCTCCCGGTCAGAGATCTTAGACAGTGGTGTCAATTTCAGATTTTAGTAATTCTCCGCGCTTTTCCTCAACAACGTAACGTGGAATGTTTTCACGGCCCGTATCATAAACGTCTCCATTAATGTCATCTGCATAGCAATGTATATTGTCGATGGACAACATGTCATTGATATGCAGGAAAAAAAGGACGGCCTAGAGCATTGCGGCACACCGTAGTCAAAGCCTCATATGCAGTTTGCCTGAGAAGTTTAGCTTCTCAGCGGGACCGATTAAACCACTTTGTCTTAGTGTCCACAGCTGCGCAAACGTCAGGATCTACTGACATAAAGCAGAGCTGCTTCAGTGGATTATATGCATAAAATTCACGCAATCCATCCCAATCTGCCGACTTGTAATGCCACACACGATTTAATTAGTTGGTTCAGATAAATCGGGCTGTGTACATGACACTTAAGTCCGAACGAGACAGTGGTCCAAAGAGTCAAAAGGCATATCTACTGAGACGGAATATCCATCCGAACGTGTAGTCAGCAGAAAGTTCAGTAAGAAGCTCGTATGGTCCTCTATATCTGGTATTCTCGTTGGAGAAAATACTAGCTGAAAGAATCCATAGGTCAAAGCAAATTCGTAAGCAGAAATTTCTGCATATTTGTTGGTCTGAAACCTTAGCCTCTCACGATGGTGGGCGTTAAAGTCTCTAAAAACTAGTTCTGCTGTGGGATATTGCTCTAGTACTTTGTCAGTCGTCAAATTCAGGGGCCTGAAAATTCGAGTCACCTCCGCTTCACCGCTTTGAGACCTGTTAAGGCTCGCATAGATACGAATGTGGCCACCGTGATCTACGCGCACTTACAATATCATCAATTCCCTGTCTTTAAGGCTATGAGGGTGGCGATAGCAGAATTCTTTCCAGACAAACATAATACCACATTTCAACCACAAATTGTGTTGGAGTATGTAGCCGGGATAATGTAGGTATGATGTATCGGCTGAGCTGTTAGAAAAAGAACGGTCTCTAGATGGTGTTAAATAACCCTGATGTTGCAAAAATCCATATGATGGTGAATGGAGTAGCCGCTTTTTTCTTTTTTTATTAATACTATTTTCTTTTTAGAAAAAAGTTTCTTAAACTAACTTGAGGATTTACTGCGCATATCTGAAGGGACAAAAAGTGTTGTACTAGAATTACCAACGCTCGGAACAGATAATACGGTACGGAAGGCCCCCAGTTAGAAGAAAAGCACGGTAAACTGTCGGTCATGGCTGTTGTCTATTATAATGCAAAAAAAAATCAAAAAAATCGGGGACGTTACGTCACCCATATCCCCTTATGCCAAATTTTATGATTCTATATTGTTAGAATATGCAAATTGCCGTATAAAAATTGAATTGACTTGACTAGAAACCTCGTCTCTTTTATAGCTCTAAGGGACCGTTGATCGAAGTATTTCATATTAAATTCAACTTGATACCTCTACGCATTCTTGAGGAAAATGTCTTTGTCTTACTTAAGTGACAGAGAAATAATATTTGTTTATTATACACAATTTTTTGATTTTGTTCACTACTTGTGCTATGAGACTTTACTTTTTGCCAAATTTTAAGATTCCACGTCAACGGGAACTACCCTAAACATTTTGGTTCGCTTGCAAGTGCCAAAATATGCGGTATAAATTGTTGTATTTTTTGTTTTCTTTTATTTAAAAGCTTATTAATGTCATCTTGATAACTTCACGCATTACTGAGAAAAATGGTCTTAACAGACTGACAGACAAAAAGTTAAGTGTGTGTGTGTGTTCTTTGGTGGTACGGAACCCTAAAAAAAGAATGAAATTGAATTAATTTCCCTAAGAATAACTTTAAGAATTTATGTTAAATTTTTGACTAGGCCAAAAAAAAATATTGTGAATTTTGAATAAAATGTTTGAATCAATGTGAATTATTGCGATTATCTAAAAAAAGTATATGAACCGATTTTGTTTAAACTAATTTTCGTTGGTTCTGTTTATAAATCTCTATTACTTATTGTTTTTTTTTTCAGATATTTAGAACAGGGGGTCCAAAAGTAAGAGGGACACACATTTTTTAACCTTGGAAGCCAATAACACGCATAATATAAAACTTAGAGAGAAAGTTCCTTAAAAATCCAAAAAAAAGCCCCATCCAATAATAATGGAGTACGCAGAAAATAGTTATTTGTTTTGCGACGCTGGAAAGTTGCTTTTTTGCTTGAGTGCCTATATTAAATACACTGAAAAAAAGGATAATAAAACTGGTTTAGTTATTCGAAATTTACTTAGTAATAACCAAACTTTTGTTATAATTAAACAACTGATTTGCTGCACATAACTCAGCTTAGTTTAGCAGTCCCCCAGTTTTGTTACGAGTAGATAAAATTTGTGCTATTGTTAGCTAAACTTTTTTTTCAGTGTACCGAGCAAGCGAAGGATGCAAAGATTGAAACCACGCGCGAAGCGAGTAGTTCAAAAATTAAATTCTGAGCAAAACGAGGGATTCTAAGGCACGAAGCCCAAGAAAAATTCAGCCGTGCGAAACACATAATTTTTTATCTCACTACAGCGAGGAAAACATAGGTATACAAGGCACAAGATAAATAATAATTAGTGTTTATTTACTTATTAATGGAATAAATATACCAACTTATTTTAAATAGTTTAATTAAGTTTTGATTACATGATAACAACATTATAAGTTTCTAAAATAGGTTGAGCGTCTTTTGTATGTGTGCATGTAGTCAATAAATCGCACGCTCAGAGGTACTTACCTATTTTTCGAGGGTAAACTTCTAAGTATTTTACGTCACTGGTGGAGTGACTCATATTTTTCATTATTAAATTTAAGTTTATTTAGTAAAAGTAATATGTTTATAGTAAAAACAACCAAAATTATATACCTACTACGTAATTCCAAACAAATGTTTCTTTTCTCTTTCTTTTTTTTTTTTCGAATTTCACCATGCCAATTTTAAAATTCTTAGAACCAGAATTATACTTAAAACTTATTTGTTCTTGTTGTATTTAATAATTTAACAAACTACAATAAATTATTATGTATTTAAATAACATTCAACAAAACATTATCTATAATGCAATAATATCAAAAATTAAACTAAAGTGTTATTAACGGATCACTAATACATAAAGTAGTAAGAACGAACCACATCTCGGACGGTCATTATGTTTGTTTTTGTAGAATTAAAAAATAACATTTTGCACACAAGCGGATAAAGTAGACTTTTTCACGCAGATTTAATCAGATTTTAAACGACAAAGTGAGCCTTACCGAGCTAGTGAAAGGAAAAAAATATTTTATCTCTCGGTTCACAATACGGATTATTATTTTTCACCTCACCAGCACGAAAAGGATAGTTTTGCTGTCCAAATTCAGTGAGCAAAAGCAAATTTTGCTTACTAGTGAGGCAAAGTAATTCACTGTTCGAACATTGGCTTTTGGAATAAAAAAAAAAAAAAACAATAGAATGACTGATCAGAAACAAATTTCGGGACAAATACTTAACCTTGTTCATTTTAATTAGAAATATAACTACATAGCATTTTAACTTGCTATTGTAAAAGGTCCGAAAATTTTGTGTTTTCTTTACGTTTCAAGACTTGGAGAATCATTTGAAATCATTTTTAAAGTGATGTTTGTGTGTGTGTGTGTGTGTGCATATGTATGTATGTATGTAGTCATATTTTGGCTTTCGATTCCTCAATAACTCTTGGACCGAATCGCTCTGATGACATATCAATCGATACGCCACGTCATGACTTAGATCTGAAAAGAGTCTGAAATAAATCGGTCCAGCGGTTCGTTTTTTATCCGTAAAAAACTGACTTTTTTATGCAATAAATTTCATATATCGAGGGGTAGTAAAGGGTTTCCGAGGGTGTTGATTTCGAATTTTTTATTAGTTTTTTAAAATTCAAAATTTTTTTTTGTAAAAGAATTTTTCTCAAGAGAAGTTGCATGTACGGTTCTTGCTGCCGAACCAATTTTTTTCGTTTTTAAGTGAGTTTTTATAAATTATTAGTATTATTAAAAGTTTATACAGCTAACTTAAAAAATATCATACGTTGTTTTTATAGCAATGGCAGAGGTTGTAGTAAAAAACAAATTAAAATGGCGGCAAGTTAGTTTTTTGAACATAACATTGTTTGGTTTCTTTAGTGTGTTTTACTTAAAATCCATACTTATTATTATAAATGCGAAAGTGTCTCAGCCAATTGGAACAACCGATCTTAATATAATTTGGCAACATGATAGCTTACTTCTTGGAAACGGACACAGAGTACCTACTTAAAAACGTTTAAGCGTGAGTCGGTTGTTTTACTATAATCAAGGAATCGCAGTCGCAATCCCAGGCGCGCGATGACTGAATTGAGGGCGGGTGGAGATACTGACAAAAGCTACTAAGAAATATTTTTCTTGCTAGCAGAGGTGAAAAGTTGTATTCTGGACGCGTGAGCAAATTTTTTCGGTCTCGTGCCTTTAAATACCTCGCTATGCTCAGTAGTTTATATTTTAATCACTCGCTACGCTCGTGATTTAATTCTAGCCTACTTCGCTAGCTCAGAATTTAAAGTCTTCACGGCACTTCTACCAAAAAACGCCTTTACTCACTTGTATAACAAATAAATATTTTAATTTCGATAATATATCCGTATGGTGGTTTAGAAAAATACATCTCTTTAAATAATTATTACAATCTACCCAGATACGGCGGAATTATTAAACTTTGACACGAACGGACATGAAAAATTAATAATGTTTCCGCTTTATGTGGAACCCTAAAAGATTGTCCCTTAACCCCTTTTTACTGCGATATAAATTAAACCATTATATCAAAGTTGAAGATTTTGTTAAAATTTACTTTTATATTTATATATAAATATTTTATATATAAATTTATTTTTAAGCATCAGGCAACACATGAAAAATGCAGCAAATTTTAAAATATTTGTTAATTTTAAAAGGCCAACACTTTTATCCAATTTTCTTTGGGTCAAATTATTGTCTCTTAACTAGTTTTACAGGAATTTTTGTATACTTCAATAAACTAACGTCAAAAAGATACTGTATGATTTCACGACCTAGAGCTTTGACGATTAAAGAGTAAGCGAAATAAGGCTTTTTTGATCAAAAAGGTGGGTTTTTAGGGGGCGGCGCGACGTAGCGAAATTCGAACCATTTTTCGTAGTTTTATGATTTATCACAGTTATTAAAAGTTTATATAATATACTTTATTGCGCATAAAGAATACAAAAACAATTAAACAATAAAAGTAATAACAAATTGGCGGTCTTATCGCTAATGAGCGATCTCTTCCAGACAACCTTTGGGTAGAGGAGACTTTATAAAATTATTGAGTAGAATGTGCTAACTGAAACTTAAAATAATATATACATTTATAGCAATAGCTAAATTTATATACATATGAATAATAAATAATACTAATACGTACAAACATCTAAACAAAATAAATATATATATATATATATATCAAATACATAACAAAAAATAAAAATAAATAAATACACAAACTACATACATCTTAAATGATATAGATGAATAAACAGTGTTGATGAGACAGCTTAAATTTTTAAGTAATGTGTGATTACGAGATTTTTAAATATTCTTAAAGTTTGTGCGTTTTTGACATCAAAGGGTAAACTATTCCATAGCCTTATGGCTGTGACAGTGAATGAGTCATTATATGCTTGCGAATAATGTGTTGGGGTTTTCAGCATCATGTTTGTAGTGGCGCGATGAGCTGTAGAGCCTATAAAATTGAAACGCTCTTTCAAGTATGACGGAGTAGACGGATTGAACAGTACGTTGTAGAGAAGAAACAGAAAATGAGTATTCCGGCGAAGGCGAATTGGGAGCCACTTGAGTTTTAATCGAAATTCGGATATATGATCATATTTACGTAAACCAAATATGTATCTAATACATAGGTTCTGGAGTCGCTCAAGCTTATTTAATTGCTCCTCAGTAAGGTCAAGATAGCTAGCATCCGCATAATCAAGGACAGGTAGCAGTAGTGATTTAGCCAGTGCAATTTTAGTGGTAATGGGCAAGAAGTTACGCAATCTGCTAATAGATTTAGCTGTAGCAAATATTTTCCTGCTAACTTCTTTTAATTGTGGTTCCCACGAAAATGTCTGGTCTATGATGATGCCCAAGTTTTTTACAGCCTCGCTATATGGAATGACTGTTCCATTAATACTCACTTTAGGAAGATTTTGTAAATTAATCTTAGATATCATTCTTGAAGTACCCACAATGATAAGTTGCGTTTTATTTGGATTTACGTTTAGACCATAAGAGGTACTCCAATCCATAATGCGAGCAAGATCGTTATTTATAATCGCAACTGCACTTCTTAGTTCACTAACTGGAGCCTGAGTATATATTTGTAGATCGTCTGCATATAGATGGTAGAGAGAAGATAAATTAGATGTTATATTATTAATGAAAATAGCAAAGAGAAGTGGAGACAACACGCCACCTTGCTGGACACCAGCATTGGTGTAGCACCAAGTAGAGAAGGAATCATCTACCTTGATCCGCTGCCGGCGCCCACGCAAGTAACTTTGAAACCAGTCGATTGCTGTTGGAGATATGGTAAGAGAACTTAAAAGTGAAAGTAGTATATCAAAGTCAACAGTGTTAAAGGCGTTGCTAAAATCTAATAGTGTTAGCACTGTGACTTTTCTGTTTTCTATACCGAGACGAATGTCATCAGAGATTTTGACAAGTGCAGTAACCGTACTATGTCCAGGACGAAAACCAGATTGAAGGGGATTTAGTAAGTTATTTTTAGTGAGGAAATGACACAGCTGTTCATGAACAAGACGTTCAAGAACTTTAGAAAGGAATGGTAAAATAGATATGGGACGATAATCGGAATAACAGACAGGATTTGCTTTTTTCGGCAAGGGAATAATTAATGAATCTTTCCAGGAACCTGGAAATTCGCCAGAGGCAATAGAATGATTAAGGATATTTGTGATGATAGGAATAATAATGTCAAGGATAGGAAGGATCATGTTACGGCTAATGCAGTCACTCCCCACAGCGTTCGAAGATATAGCGATAATGCTCTTCTTAACATCACAATCAGAAAATCGACTTAGAAAAAACGGAGGAAAGTCAGGAGTTGGTTTTAAGGAAAGTGAGTTCAGCGTATTTATTTTTTTGTTGCCTTCAATAGCAACATTGGAAGAAAAGTGATGATTAAGAAGATTGACATCAATATCATGTGAAAGGGGAATACGATTAGACTTACCAACTCCTAATGACTTAAGAAATTTCCAGATTTTTGCTGGATCACCGTTTTCAACGGATTTATGGATATAGCGTCGTTGTGCATCTCTACACATTCTATTGCAGCGATTTCTCAGGAGTTAATACTTAGCAAGGTTGCTTTCACAAGGGTTGGTTTTAAATTTAACTTTAACACGATTTCTTTTAACCATCATCTGTTTAATTTCCTCAGTAAGCCACTGTGCGGGTAGATGTTTTTTTTTTAATCATTCGAATTGGGGCATGGGTGTCATAAAGGTCAGTGATGACTTTGTTAAATAATAAAATTTTCTCATCAACTGAAGATGCTTTGATAACAGCGTCCCAATTTAACTTACTAGCGTCATCGCACAGACGGTTCACATCCATACCACTAAAATTGCGTTGCTGAAGTATTCTTGACTTAGCTTTAGGAGGACGTAATTTGTAGGATAGATAAATCAGATCGTGGTAAGAAAAGGCATCAGCAGCGCACTGACCATGTTTGTACACATGTGTTGGGGAGGAAACTATAACTAAATCTAAAAGGGAGGGTGTACAATTAGGAAAGAAATGTGTAGCTTTAAGGGGTAATATTTGTAGGTTGCATCCCTCTACAATACAGTTGAGCAGATGAGAACGTCTATCTTTTTTTAACAAACAAGTGTTAAAGTCACCCATAACAATTGTGTGGTCGTAGAGTGGTGTTAAATTTTCTAAAAGGCTTTCAAAAGAAGAAAAGTAAATAATATGTAAATTGGGACTATAGAAAACTCCAAGAAGAATTTTGCAGCTTGCAAGTTTTACCTCAATAAAAATATGTTCGGAGGTATTAGAGGAAATTTGATCAGAAATGTTAATAATAGAGAAGGAAAAGTTAGACCTAAGATATATAGCCACACCACCACCTCCTCTATCTTTACGGTCGTTTCGAATTAACTGAAAGCCTGGCAATGAAAAAGATGTAGAAGGTAAGCAAGGTTTTAACCAAGACTCCGAAACAAGGACGGCGTGAATGTTTTTGTTATCAAAAGATCCTAGCATATCGGAATAATGAGCTGGAATACTCTGTGCATTTATATGTACAATATTGAAATGTTTCAGTGAGTCTGAAAAAGTAGAAGTTTAAGTAGCGCTGAGAGAAGGAGAAGCATTAAAAGAACTGTCGTCACTGTTCAATCCATCTGAAGAACAAGGGAAAGAATTATTACTGTCGCTGTCACTATTCATATATTACAATAAAATATTTATTTATATATACGTATAAAATAATATTTAGACTATTAATATGTTTGATATAAAATAAAATAGAAATATATTAAGTATGTGTGCTCTACATGCCAGCAGTCTGGTTTAGAAAAAGTACAAATTACATACAATCGAAAACATAAACAACAAATTATGAAGGTTGTTACAGGTTTTTCGAGGCTTTTGACGTATTTTGACCTTTACATACTAGACAATGGTTTTAAAAAATATTTTTGTGTCCTGAAAAGGTGCAGCGTAGCGGTGTAGTAACTCAGTGAAGTAAAGATTAAAACAGAGCCAGAAGAAATAGTTACAGCTTTAAACTAAAACAAGAGCCGATTTTAACCTGACTTTTTAGGGCTCTTTGCCTGTTTAGGGCTCTATCTTTTGAGCTTTAATAGGTAACCTGCTGAAATTTTCACAGAATATGTGTTATGGCAAATAATTATCCTAACAGATATTAAAAAAACAGAAAGTAAATAAGATATGTCCCCATATACGGAACACTTTTTTTTAGGTCTTTGTTCCTGCTAACTATATCAAAAAGTGGGTATATAGGTACCTATAGTGCAACAATTTTTTCTAACCCGGTTGTCAAAATTCAAAACTACAGTTGCCATTATTGACATGGTGTGAACAGACGGTCAGAAAAGTTTGTTGCACTGCACAAGCTTCAAAATTATATTGATTGATTACTCTGTGTAAGCTCTAAGTAAAACAACAAGAAATAAAAACCGGCCAAGTCAGGCTCACCCCGTTAGGATGTGATAAGGGACCCTCGGTCCACGAGTCCAACAAGCACTCAAACTGATTTTTAATTAAATTTAGATCTATATATAGCATTTACCTAATATTTGAGAGAAAGTCACAAAGAAACAGTTATATAAAGTCGTAAAAAGTAAAGGTTACTCACGTGCGGCTCGGCGGTCGCAAAACTCGCGCCATGACCGCCCGGCGCAACGCCCGTCGTAGAATGCCGCAGCAGCGTAGTCGCGCTGAATACAGCCGTCAGCATCCTATAGTGCAACCGGGGCGGAGGCGATGAGCAAATGACTCGCCGCCCCACACTCGTGTGAACACACCTTTATTTGTGCGCATGGTAGTTCACCATCAAGTCCCAAAGCTTTTCGCGGTACTTCAGAAGAGCATTATTATATTTTTGGTTTTTTTTTTGCGATAAACTCATTCGATTTGCCATATTTTTCCTGGGAAGTGGAATTGGTTCATTACCATCTTCAAGAGAAGTTGTTGAAGGCGAAAAAAGAGGGGTCCTGAGCAGTGATATCTACAAACTGTCCAAATTTTCTGCGGTCAGGGCCCACAGGTGACGTTGCATAAAACCACGAACAAGGTAAAGTCGCAAGTTCAATATACCGTGGTACAGAAACAAAAGTTCCAACTTTCGAGAAACTACCGAGCTAGAGTTCTTTGATAAATGATAATTTTCTGAATTACGTAAGACAGGTAATTAGACGAAACCTTCGACAAGCATAACTTTATACAGAGTAGTCTTATTTTAATGTTTTTTTTTGTCAAATACCCTATACCTATACATTATTACCATTTTAATAAGAGAAAAATTCCATGAGGATAGACTCTGAAACTAACTAACTACTGAATTTTCACCTGTGAACCGATCCTGTTGAAACTTGGCACACATGTGTAGTTCTGATACACTACATCATAATGGAGGACTAGAAGATCTGATGATGCAGATACAAGGCAATCTAAGGAACTCCTCTGTAGTTGTGTTTAGATTTTTAATTCATCTTGAAGAGAACTTTGGACCTAGACTCTCTAAGTATCGTTTTCTTATTGAAGAAGCATTATTTTGCAGGCCTGCCCACGAAACAAATTTAAAGAACTTTTAATAAAAAATTAAACTTACAAAAAAAAAGGAAATTAAAACAAAACTTTTTAGTCAAACAAGTGTAAGTACCCATATCTGGCGCCGACTTCTCGGGTTAAAAATACAAGTCCACTCATCCAAATACACTAAGATCTGTACCAAAACTAAATATATGTAGTTTTATCAACTTCTACAAGTATTTTAAGGAAAATGGTCAAAAATCGATTAATTGTGGGTGGGCGGACCGCCCTACATCTTGGTGGGCGGCACAATTTTATACCACGCCTTTTCCATTTTTCTGTAACTTGCTTAAGAACCACCTAATGCTTAACTTATCATAAGTAAGTAGATAGGCTAGGTATTAAAGTTACAATATATGAGCCAAACGATACTTATCTCCTAAGGTCTACTTATATATTAATTACACAAGCCAACAAAATAAAGCGCTTTATTAGTTGCCGGCCGCTTACGCATGGATTCTTGTACAATTTTACATTTTAAATAAAAATCCGGACTTGAAATATTTTCATCAGGTACAGTTTTCAATAAAAATTAGGTTAAATTTTCATTTATTTATTCAGTAAGTAGGCCTTAAGAAGGCGCTTTTACATGTAAATTTTTAAATAAAAGTACATGTATTTATGTTATTAAAAAGCAAAACAATACAAATAAAATTAAAAACAAAAATTGGTTCGGCAGCAAGTACCGTACATGCAACTTCTCTTGAGAAAAATTCTTTTACAAAAAAAAATTACGTCATATTGGATCCGCCATTTTGAATTTTAAAAAACTGATAAAAAATTCGAAATCAGCACCCTCGAAAACCCTTTACTACCCCTCGATATATGAAATTATACATGAAATTTATGTTGCGTGCATAAAAAAGTCAGTTTTTTACGAATAAAAAACGAACCGCTGGACCGTTTATTTCAGACTCCTTTCAGATCTAAGTCATGACGTGGCGTATCGATTAATATGTCATCAGAGCGATTCGGTCCAGTAGTTATTGAGGAATCGAAAGCCAAAATATGTCTTCATATATACATACATACGTACACACACACACACACACACACACACACACACACACACACACACACATAGACATCACTCTAAAAATGATTGCAAATGATTCTCCAAGTCTTGAAACGCAAAGAAAACACAAAATTTTCGATTTCGATTTTCGGACCTATTCCAAGAGAAGTTAATAAAACATAAATAAGTAGGTAATACTACCATACAAAAAAACTTAAGTTTAAATACAAATAGTAAAATTTTAATTATATATGTCAAAATAAAATAGCAGAATCTTAAGTCAAGTTACAAATATAAAATTATGTCAAAAAAAAAACTATTATCTATTTGAATGTTGCACAAAACATGTCAAAAAAAAAAGATTGTTAAGTCCAATTATTCTTGTCATTTAAAAACTCGTCAACAGTGTAATACCCTCCCTTTATCAAATGACATTTAATTGCAGATTTAAACTGATGTAAAGGCAAGTTCAGGGTAGTCTGTGGGATCTTGTTATAAAAGCGTACACACTGCCCGACAAAAGAATTGTTAATTTTTTGAAGACGATTAGTAACATCTATTAATTTATGTTTATTTCGTGTATTAACACTGTGTACATCGCTTTTTTTGTAGTACAAGTGCAAGTTTCTACGAACTTACATTATATTTGCATAAATATATTGCGATATCATAGTTAAAATGCCGATGTTCTTAAAAACTTCTCTGAAGGGAATCATAAGGTTTCAAGTTATAGATAGACCTAATAGCTCTTTTTTGTAATAAGAAAATTGACTCTATATCAGCTGCTATAATGCTTAGTATATTTTTGAGTTATGGTAAAAAAGTATCCTCAAATTCGTTAGCCAAAAAATCAGAAATTATTCAGACTAATATTTAATTTTAATTTTAACAGCTTTTCAGCAGCTTAATAAAATTCACGATAATAGACCGGTTCATAAGTTATTTATATATCCGCAAAAGTTCCCATTCTACGAAACCCTAACTAATGCGTGTGTTTTTATTTAGACAGCAACTAAGATGCATTGACCGCTCCTGAAAATTTTTAGTGTCACCACAAATACATTTATTTTCAGATAAAAAGGCTCAGAAATGTCAATAGGGTATATATACCTTTGCATTTAATTCAAATAAAGACCAGACATTTAATAACAACAATATTTTTCTATTTAATCCGTTTATAATTATTATGCATTTCATTTATTAAAAAGGACAAAAACATGAACAAAATTCAAAGATCAGTTAAATTGTGATTGTGGCCTTAAAGTCTGCGACAGCCAACAACACATTTCTAAGTCCATGCATGGCACTCCCGCAAAAACATGGCGGACGTGGCTCTTATGCATACGTCACGAATCACGATTGTATATTCTATATAATATGTACGTTCATACTTTAAAGTTGTGCAAAGTAGGAAACGAGTTATCTTGACGTACCTATATTAAAAATACTATCTTTTAACTATTTTAACGACTGAATTTTGAATATTTTTCTCCTGATAGGTATGGTTTTGTGATGTACGTATACAGATCAACAGCCCATGTTCTATTCGGCTATGGCCAGGCGTTTAGTAGAAGAAAACAGAATTGTTATAGCATGGCCAGTTGCACTTTTTACAGTATTCTTATACCTACTTAAATACATACAGTGCTGGTACAGAATAAGCTGGTGGATGTGTCTGGTTGAATTAGCCACTTAATTGTACGCCTAGGCAGATCATCAAGAATGAAAAAGAAAGGAACGGAAATCGCACTGTTTAAGTCATGTATGTTGGGTTTGGTCCAGTTTCTCTTGTGTCAACGTAGATGTTCCAGTCAAGTATTTAATAATTTATTCAGTAACATTATAATTTCTTTTCCATACATAACGATCAGTCAAGGCGCCCAATTAACTGGCTAATTTACCCAGATGGGTACAACAATTGCACGGGGTGCGACCCGGGTCTTGGTTTTTTATTATATTATACTTTGTGTGTATCGCCCCCCTTCTGCAAATTATAATTCTTTTGAATTATAATTACAGTCGTAATGGAACAAGTTCTAAAAAAAATTTGTCATTCTAAAAAGTCAGTTATTGTTTGTGGTGACTTTAATATTGATCTTTTAGAGGGTTCCCAAACAAGAGATAGATTTATTAACTTATTTACAAGTTTTGACTTAAATTATTTGTTTCTGGAACCAACTACAATTACATCGACTTCAGCTACATGTTTAGATAATATTTTCTGTAACGTTGAAGTAAAAGATAAATCTATTATTAACAATTTGCCGTCCGATCACTGTGGTCAAATAATAAAAATTCTACACAACTATAAAAAACAAATCTCAACTAGTAACTTGTAGACCTGTGACCACTGCTCGATTAAACAATTTTAAAGTTAATATTGAAAAGAAAATTCCATTTTTACATTTCATGCATGATAATGCTAATAAAATAGGCCAAATAATAAAATGAAATTCAAGGACTGGGCTACTGTCGGAATACACCGAAGTCGAACTAGGTTGTATGAGTTGTATGAAATGAAACAATATAACCACAGTCCCACATTCACCAACTATGTCAAAATGTATTCAAAAATATTTAAAAAAGTATGCAGGGTTGCAAAATCAATACATTTAAGTAATAAAATAAAAAATTCTGATAATAAAATAAAGGCCACATGGAATGTAATAAATAGTGAAACAGGAAAAATTAAACCGCGTGACAATCATTATTCACTTACTGTAAATTCAAAAATAATTGATTCAGATCTTGATTTCGCTAACTCTTTTGAGAAATATTTTACTGAAATGCCTAATACAATTACAACTAATGCATTAAATTCCTCTCCATTAGAATCAGAGTTACTTTTAAAATGTAATGTAAATAAATGCAAGGCTATATTTAAATTTGAGCATGTACCTCTGAAGACATCATAAAGACATTTAAATTACTAACTCAGAAAAAAACTTGTGACCTATGGGGTATATCAGTCAAAGTCCTTAGCGGAATTATTGATATTATAGCACCAATCTTAGCCATAATATTGATTAAGTGTGTTGACGAAGGGATATTCCCAGACTTAATGAAATATAGTAAAATAATACCACTTTTTAAAGTGGAAGTAAAGATGACCCTAATAATTTTAGACCTATCTCTATACTGCCTGTCTTAAGCAAAATTTTTGAAAAAATTATGTTCAATCAGATGCTGAAACATTTTAACTTAAATGGATTACTTCATCCTCAACAGTTTGGTTTTACAAAAGGGCGTTCCACAACTAACGCAGGTGTTGCCCTTATACAGCATATATTTGCTGCTTGGGAACAGTCACAAAATGCTATTGGTATCTTCTGTGATCTATCAAAGGCATTCGACTGCGTGCAACATGAAACTCTTATACGGAAACTGAGTCATTATGGTATTGCAGATTTGGCTCTTGAGCTTATCCGCTCATATTTGAGTAGTAGAATGCAGAAGGTTCAAATCAATGAAGTAAAATCCAATGGCTCTGAAGTAAAATTAGGAGTTTCTCAAGGTTCTATTTTAGGTCCTTTTCTATTTTTAATTTACATAAATGACTTGCCTTTCTTTGTGGAGAAGCTGTGCAAGATTGTACTATTTGCTGATGACACATCTCTTTTATTTAAAGTTGACAGAAATAAAACTAATTTTGACGACGTAAGTAGTGCGCTTTCTCAGGTTCTTCAGTGGTTTACGGCAAATAATTTACTTCTTAATGCGAAAAAGACTAAGTATTTAAAATTTATGATGCCAAATGTCTGAAACATAAGTACAAAATTATCCCTAAACGGAGAAGAAATAGAACTATTAGACTCAACAGTGTTTCTAGGTATTACATTAGATAATAGGCTGCAGTGGAACCCTCACATTTCAGTTCTTGCAGGAAAACTCAGTTCAGCTGCCTATGCAGTTAGGAAAGTTAGGCAGCTTACAGATGTTGACACTACTCGCTTGGTCTACTTTAGCTATTTCCATTCCGTCATGTCTTATGGCATTTTGCTTTGGGGTAAGGCAGCTGATATTGATACAGTCTTTATTTGGCAAAAGAGAGCAGTACGGTCAATTTATAAATTAGGACCTCGAATTTCTCTTAGGGAACTATTTAGGGAAATTGATATTTTAACTGTTCCTTGCCAATATATCTTCGCTTGTATAATGTATGTACGCCAAAATTGTCACTTATTTGCTAAAAATAGTGACCTCCACAGTGTTAACACAAGGAATAAGGATAAATTGGTAGTTCCAAAATGTCGTCTTCAGAAGGTACATAGCTCTTTCGCAATACAAAGTATATTTTTCTACAATAAAATACCAGAACATGTGGTTAATTTACCCTCAAATAAATTTAAATATATGTCAAAGATAGTTTAATGAAAAAAAGCTATTACAAAGTTGATGAATACATAAATGATAAAAATGCTTGGAAAAATTAGAACTTAATTGATTTGTATTGGGGCATTTGAAATATTTTTTTTTAAATTAAAACATTGTTTATTATGTTATTACCTAGTGTAAGGCTATATTGTATTTTTATATGATGTATAAAAGATTAACTAGTGAGTTTATTTGCTTCTCGGTAGAAAAGCATTACGAACCTTCCAATCTTCTCCTCTTATATTTTGTTCCTTTACTCCACACATTGTAACTAGTACAATCGAAGTTTTATTGGAGTTGCTTGAGTGTGTCATGCTCTCTCAAAGTGTCTCTGCGGTGGTGGCGTGTGTGTCGGGTCGTTACGTTCCCTAAAACATGGTTGAGCGAAGCGATGGCTGATTCATGTGTCATACTCGTGAACGGGTGCCGCCTGTGGAGGCTGGTCTGCACTTGCAAACTTCTTTGTATTCTTAGTATTTAGTCTTACTTTTTTGTTTTGTTTATTAATACTGTAAGACATTAATTATTTCTTAGTGATGAATACATAAACTGTCTTGTTTATATTAGATACTTTTTTATGTTTTGCTTGTGCTTTATATTTCATGTTTTTTTATGTTTGTAATGGAAAGTGTCCTTTTATGATAGGGAGGGCATTTTCCAATATTTTAATTGGACGCTGTAAGAGAAAGGGAGAAAAGAAATGCCCTTCTGAGTTTCTTGCCGGTTCTTCTCAGTACAAGGTCTCCCTCCCTGTAGACTTACGAACCGATGGCGTAGTGACATTCATAAGTGCTCAATTATTGTAGCCTAAACTGAATAAATTATATTGAATTTGAATTTGAATTAACAAAAGTTTAGTTTAACTAATAAAAATTACAAAATTAAAACCTAAAAAATGTTTTATCCGAGTAGATTACAGACCGCGCACGAGCTCTGAGGCATTTTAACGATTGAAAAAGGGCAGTAGGTACCTAATTTTGTTCGTAATATTATGTTACATACATGTTTATAGTAAATATATACATATACATTGTATTAAACGAGTAACTGAAAATAAAATTCTGTTCTACGACTCAAAACAGCCCACAATAGTCAGAAATAGTAACAATAATGTATGTTTCATCTTATTTACATTCTGACAAGGTGTACGAAAGAAATAAAACTGTCACAGCATGCAAAGTTATCGAGGTCATATGAAATCAGTCGTCATATGAACAGGGCGTTGCATGCGTTTTGTAGTCAGGTGTTATTTAATAATGCACGTTCGAGTATTTATATTTCATGGGCTGCGTTGGTTACACCACTGTGGTATGGAAATGTTGGGTATGGCAAAAAAGGAGCACGAGAGTAAAATTAATGCTGTAGAAATTAAAGCATTGAGAAGTGTATGTGGGCGCGTTACACTAAAAGACAGGATGTAATGTGATACGAGAGCGTTGCGGAGTGGAAAAATCCTTATCGTGATAAGGATTAGAAAAAAATATGTTAAGGTGGTCATCATCTTGTTGAAATGATGAATAAAAACAAGATGCACGAAACAATTTTATGAAACAAAATCAAATAGAAGGGTCGATAAAGCTCTCACCAAACAAATCTCGATAAAGTTTAGTGTTCTTAGAAAAGGTGAGGTCAAGAGTACATTAAAATTGACAAACACTGACGGCGCAGTGAATGAAGTGAAAGAAGAGGGCAAAAATCTTAGCAAGTGGAAGTCTGCCGTAACTGTCAACTCTTCCGGAAAACAATCGTAATGTATGAATGTACTCTACTGGAGCCTAGCTGCGGCGTTGGCTTACAACTAGGGCCCTCATTGGAGTCTTACTGACGAAGGACCAACTACTAATCTATATATAAATAGTAAATATAATAAATAAATATAAAATATAAATATAAATCAAGGTCTACAGAAAATTAATTTTTTTGCTTCAACCTATCGCAAAAAATTGGCAATAACTGGATGTGGACTGATCGATCAAGCGAATAGGGATAAATTTGTTGCTTAAAGATGCTATGGAGAAAAAAAATTAAAAATAAAAATTGTTTTTTTTTAATTATTCCAAAATAAATAATGTCCACGCTAGCTTAACTATTGACTTTTCCGTCGGAAAAATTTGTTGCTGCTCATACTGTAGCTTGTTTTAGCATAGACAGTCAGCAACAAACTAAAAACCGGAAGTTAAGAGAAGTTGGAAATCGGTTTACAAAAAAACCGGCCACGCTAGTTTAACTAATGATTTTCCCGAAAAAAAACTATTGTAAAAATTTGTAGGCTGCTCATACCGCAGCTAGTCTGAGTACACAGAGTCAGCAACAAAATAGAAAACCGGAAGTCAAGAGACGTTGGAGACTGGTTTATAAACAAACCGGTCACACCAGCTTTACTCATGACTTTTTCGTGGAAAACCCATAGTGAAAATTAGTTACTGCTCATACTGCAGCTTGTTTTTACATAGAGAGTCAGCAACCAAATAAAAACCGGCAGTCAAGAGAAGTTGGAGATCGGTTTACAACAAAACCGGCCGCGCCAGCTTAACTAACGATTTTCCCGTAGAAAAACTATTGTAAAAATTTATTGCTGCTCATACTGCAGCTAGTCTGAGTACAAAGGGTCAACAACAAAATAGAAAAAGTAATTAAATTAAAAAAATAAAGTAAGGGTTCCATACATGGAACTGAGTTATAGTTATTTTTGACTCCCTATTGTAGTTGAATCGGCAATTGGCTTGAATGCAATTAAGCTTTTTAAAAAGCTTTTTTCCTGATATGTATACATGAGAGTCAAACAAGCCCTTTCATATGATTGATATGGCACAAGGTAAAGTTTGCACACTTTTGATTTTGTAAGTTTGTGCCCACGGCCAATATTGAAAATGGTAAACATTTTATTTTAAAACTATTTTCTGTATTTTCTTCCAAATTTTAGGCTTAGTAGTTTTAGAGATCCCTCATCGCCAAACGGTTTGAAATTGTCATTTTAACCTGAACAAGTCTCTTTGTTTAATATTTCAAACGGTAAAGTTGCAAAACTTTTTTTGAAATTTCTAATGTGACCCCCATTATTCAAAATTCATTTCTCAAGCCTATTGCCTATTCAACTACAATAGGGAGTCAAAAATAATTATACCTCAGTTTCATATATGGAACCCTTTCTTTATTTTCTTAATTTGTTTATAAACCGATCTTCAACTTCTCTTGACTTCCGATTTTTATTTTGTTGCTGACCCTTTATACTAAGACTAGCTGCAGTATGAGCAGCGACAAATTTTTACAATAGTTTTTCTACGAGAAAGTCGTTACTTAAGCTAGCGTGGCTGGTTTTTTGTAAACCGATCTCCAGCTTCCCATGACTTCCGTTTTTTATTTTGTTGCTGATTCTCTGTGCTAAAATAAGCTGCAGTATGAGCAGTAACAAATTTTCACTATAGTTTTTCCAAGGAAAAGTCATAAGTAAAGCTAGCGTGGCCGGTTTGTTTTAAACCAATCTCCAACTTCTCTTGACTTCTGTTTTATTATTTTGTTGCTGACTCTTTGTACTCAGACTACCTGCAGTGTGAGCAGTAACAAATTTTCACTATAGTTTTTCCACGGAAAAGTCAATCAAATAAAGCTAGCGTGGCCGGTTGTTTTGTAAACCGATCTCCAACTGCTCTTGACTTCCGGTTTTTATTTTGTTGCTGACTCTCTGTGCTAAAATAAGCTGCAGTCTGAGCAGCAACAAATTTTCACTATAGTTTTCCCACGGAAAAGTCAAGAGTTAAGCTAGCGTGGACATTATTTATTTTGGCATAATTCAAAAAAAAAAAAAAAAATTTTATTTTTTTTTCTCCTTAGCATCCTTCAGCAACAAATTGATCCCTATTCGCTTGATCGATCAGACCACATCCAGTGATTTCCACGCTATCTTAATGAAAAGTTAGCGTTATTGCCGATTTTTTGCGATCGGTTGAAGCAACAAAATTAATTTTCTAGCAACTAATTAGCAACAAAAAAGCAACAAATTTCCGTGTTTTTTTTTCAATTTCGCTGATTTTACATCGCTATTTTTTAGACCTTATAAATCACTTTCCCTTGGTCACGCCGTAACTTCCGAACGAAATTGAATAATTATTTTTGAATAAATAATTATTATTCGCAAGCTTTAAATGAAGAAAAGGGTCAAGTGCAACTCGGACTCCCGCACTAAGGGTAAACCTCTTGTAATGAAATTATGGTTAGTCTCTGGACGTGAAGGAGTGCAAGCCCACAAAGACGCTCTTCCCCAGTTCACGTGCGCAGTCATGGTTTTAAACGTTCTTACATTCTTTGTAGTAGTTCGTTCTTCGTTTCTATCAGGCTTACACATTCCGAAATAGGTTTTAGTAGTACTGCTGGCATGAGCAGGCGAAGATCAAATGTTGACAGCACGTTTTCCAAGAGGCGATTTTTCAAGTATTAGAGATTACAGCTGTCGACTCAGTGCAAGGGTAGTGCCTAAAACGTCACTCATAGCAAACGCTGCAATAATAAACTGACTATCAGTAATGCTTTTTAAAAGTCCGTATGCCTTAGTCACAATTCTGAACTGTTTGACTATTTAGTAATTTTGTCGAGGTCAGGTCTAATAGAATCGGAACAGTCAATAAAGGTCCCAAAATCTTCTCGACAAGTATTTTCATGTACATATCTAAGAGATATACTCATCTGTTTCTTATGAGTTTAATCAGTCGTCTCATGAAATATTATTAAAAGCCACTTTGCTCGTCGAAACGGTTTGCTGTATCGCTTCACCCAAACAGTTTATGAGTTCATTTTGTTTTCTTTTGCTGATGTTAGTATCGTTGGCTGATGCATTCTTGAGGTGATTTTTTTAGTGTAGTATCACCTGCAGCAACTCGAAATCTTAGCAGTTTACAAAAATTGCCTTAATTTCTGCCTAGATGGTTTTCTGGGAAGAGAGATCCATCGTCTCTATGTCCATGCAAAGGGATATTCTGCCTTCCACATAAAACTATAGATTTAACAATAAGGCGGAGTCAAACACGGTTTACCTGAACTTGGGCCAAACGTTGTGTGTTTACCAGATTTATAATGTCCAGATCAGTTGCATGGTATGTATGAAGAAGAATGCAATTTTTTGGTATTAGTATTAGTATATATGATTAGTAATACAGCCATCTTTAGCAAAAAGTTTAGCAAACAACTTGACAAGTTGTTTTCACCAACATTCCAAAATTAGTCTTGACTTCATTTACCACCAGCAAATAGAACGCAATATTTGCAATACAGACTGCGATGAATATCGGAGAAGACCAGCCAATGATAATTTGTGATGTAATGGGTAGTGGGATTCTATTCGGTCTGGCTGAAAACTCCAGCCACCGAATAAACTGGAGGCGTCCGCTCGGTGTCTGCTAGCGGTAAGACGCTATAAATAAGTTCGCTGTTAACACGGCGGCTGCTAGGCAGACAAAGAAAGTAAGCACTTTTCTTGTCATTCTTCGATTTGGTGCACCACATAATACTTATAATGTTTATTCTTTAGCTGCGTCGTAGTGCGGCTTGATAGTTGGCCTTTATGCTTTTTTTTAGTGGGCAGTCGTGTACAAGTGTGTTGTAGTTTAGACATAACAAAATTAATTATCGATGCTTATATTATATTAATGATCGAAGTTTTATTGATTTAATATTAATTTTCTTGCAAAAGTAATAGTAAACTGAACACGTCATTTACAATCTGACTTCACAAAATCACAATAGTAACTAGTTCAACTTACCAATGGAAAAACAGATACGCATTTTTCTCCTATAAAATATCGACTCTCTACACTAGTTATTAATCCACATATTAATCAATCATTTAAAATAAAATATACATTTTTTAAAGAAAGAACAAATATGTTTGAGAAATCAAAGACACCTTGATAGCCAATTGGTTAGCAAACAAACAGGACTCGTGGCGCACACTAAGCATTACAAGACGTGCGAGAATGAGTGTTGCTATCTCTTTTAAATACACGTAAAAATAACTTATTAGTGATTTATCTATGTTTCTACTTTAGCTTTGGTCCATCAGGTTTGCTTTGTCTCTCTAATGGATTGTAAATTTGTAAGGATATTGGGCAAGGATAGATTACAGGACTCTGAGTTTTATTGCTGTGATATTAGGAAAAAAACCAACAATTCTGAAGAACCCAACAAATCTTAAAGAAATAAAAAAGAACGAGTTGCACTCCGGGAGTGCCGGCAGAAGTGAAAACATTTACACACGATTCGCGCTTAACACTCAAATATGTCACAAGACGTGTCTTTGACATTGTCAAGAAATAATAATGCGTGTTTATTTACTTTTTTGACGTAGTATATTTGACATCGCAATCTGTCATAGAATTAAAATTCCATATCCAACCTCCCTGTACTATTCATAATCGCGAATACTAAACATAAAAATTATAATAGGCGTGGCATTACGGTTTCCGTATTTTACAAAGACAAAGATGCACTTTGTTCAATTTCCATATTTTAAACACTTTATATACACGAATTTTACGCATACACAGCAGTATGGCCACTACACAGACGGTCGAGCCATCAGCTGTCACCATCCATGGATGCGCGTAGCACGCTGTAACTTAAACACACACGACCATTCGCGCAAGCGCCCTGCGCCGCCTAAACGAAGCAGCAGGCGCAGGCATACAATTTCGCCGCGCCGTAGAAAGAGAGGGGGATACTCCCTCTCCTACGCTGCGCCAGCTGTCTTACGAATTTTCACGATCAGGACACGTGACCTGACGCGAGTTTATCATTTTTTACCCATACCAAAAAAAGTGCACAACGTCGCTTAAGAAGTTTTCACTTCAAAAATTAAACGAAGCTTAATCTATTTCCACTAATAAAAAAGAAAGCGAACTTACCCATGCGCACAAATTATATAGTATATGTTGTCCATGCGGCAACACTGTAAAAAAACATTGCTTTGTTTCATTGGTCAATGTCATGCTCTATTTTTTTGCAAATAATCAACCAATGAAAAACCTCCAGGCAAACATCAGAAAAATGTCGTCGCTACGTGATTGACGGAGTTATTATTCTCAAACAAACTATTGAATACGTAGCGGATTCCTCTATAGTTACAGCTTAACTGTGAGCTTAACTATATTTTTTTTCTTCATTCGTCATATTCAGGTATGTAATATAATTATTACACGCTCAAATCAAAGATACTTTCTCTTTGATGAGTCTTCATCTCAATTTTTTATTTGTAAATAAAAACAGCTGTCATTAGAGTTATCATAACAAGTTCCCTTGTATATGGAAAATTTGTTCATTTTTAACGACCTCGCTCGTTGCATTTCTGGATTTTCTGGTTCTCTGAAGCTTTGAGTATTTAAAAGACGTAATTAATGGATTAGAAGTACCTACGCATTTAATAACATTGGTAAATATTTTGTTTAGACATGGCAGAGGAAATGGATCCTTGCGAGTGCCTGTGGAATCATGAGCTGGCAATGCGTCGGCTCATTTCGTTGGTAAGATACGTTATCACTTTAACCTTGTATTAGATTTATAGTTACACCTACCAAGCTGAGGACAGTGTAACAAGCTTATTACTGTGTAAGCACAAGGTATAAAACTGGGTAGGCATAATATACATTGTTGTTAGGCACTACATATTTGTCTACCTCTATGGGTACATACTGTGCAAAAAACCTAAACCAAGAGCCTTGATCTTTTATACCCATAAAAGATCAATGCTTGCTTTGTCTATTATGAATGAATATGAGGCAACTTCATCACAACAATTAATTCATATTTATAGGAGACATAAGTAAGCTGTTCCTTGGGGTTTCACTAGCCTAGTACTTATTTAATATGTTTCTAAAAACAGTTCCTCTGGGAACTTGCACCAAATTGGTATTAAAGATAGTGTATGTTTCCCCAAAATGTAAACTATCTACTTGGTACATTTCCTCAATATATATACTATTTAAGTCATTAACAAGTGAGACAACTTTACTCAAAATTACTAAATAAAACAACAGGGTTGTTACCCCACTGTGTTATATTTGTCTAAACCTTCTTACCTGGTCTAATATTCGATCCTCATAATTGTAACATAGGACATTAAGAAGACTATAACACATTAGAGTAACAACCCTGTTGTTTTACCTGTACTCTGTACCAGTTGTCTCAATAATAAGGATCAAAAATTAGACCAAGTAAGTACTGGATATTAATACACACACACACACCATAATTTTTTTTACATGTAACCAATGTGCGGCTAATATAAATTAAGTAAACTTACTGTCTCCACACATTCTTGCCGGGAGAGTTCCCTACTGTGCTGGAATACGCCGTGAAGATATGATAGATATCTAGTGACAGATAAGTGATATTTAGTGATATCTGATTGAGGTATCCAGTGTTTTGAGGGGAACAGGATTTAAACCCAGACTACGTCAAAGTACTCCAGGCGTGTGAGGCACAGTCCTTGTCAGGTTGTAGTAATTCCTCACTTGTTAGCCTTGATCTTTTACGAGTTGCTTGTTTTGTCTATTATGACTGAATATGAGGCAACTTTATCACAGCAATTTAATCATATTTATAGGAGATATAAGTAAGATGTTCCTTGGGGTTTCACTAGCCTAGTACCTATTTAATATGGTTCCAGAAATCAGTTCCTCCTGTGGGAACTTACACCAAATTGGAATTAAAGATAGTGTATGTTTCCTTAAAATGCACTCCCATAAATAATAATTATTACTTGATAAACAATATGTTTTAAGATTTTACATAAAATAATTAATTTTTATACTTCCATTACTCTTTATGTTAAAATAGCATTTCACTAAAAAAACATTCCATACACACACTGTTATCTCAAGATTTAGTATGGAATTGCACTGAGAGACTGAGTCACTACGTGGAGCGCTAGCAATTGCGCTCCTATGAAACGAATTTCAGTACAGAGACTTGGAGCTCAAATCCACAAGTGTGAAAGAGAAAGTTCGACACATTCTCACACGTGAAACAGAGGATTTTGTATGAAAAAATTAGCAAAATGTGGAGCGCTGCGTATGTAAAGAAAAATACTGTTGCCAGCTTGAACCTGCCTGCGGTCCGGCTGGGGCGCTATTGCCGCTCTTATCACAACAAATGTTTTAGTATGTGCATGCGAGAATAAATTAAATTACTGTCCCCACACATTTCTGCCGGGAGAGTTCCCTAATGTGCTGGAATTGATATCTATTCTAAATATATTGTAATATTTCAGCTACGACAGGGACAAACTTACTGCACAGAGAACGAATGTCTAGAGGAACTGCCGGGGATGCCGCGGGCAGAGTCTGCTGGCAATAGCTTCATGGTGATGTTTCTGATGATGGCACTAGCGGTTGCCATGTACATGCTGCGTCCACGACGCAACCAAATACAAGATGCGGCTAAGCCTGCGCGTAATTTCCAAGTATGTATGATACGTACCGTATTACAAAATCGACAAACTAAACAAATTCTCGTAGGATCATAGGCTTGTCCTTTTGTCACACACAACTAGGGCATGTAATATTGGAAGGTTTTCAATTCCGATATTGATTCCCGATATTAAAATGTTATGTCGGAATTGAACATATTTTTTCATAAAGTTGTATTATATACAAATGTTTTAAATTAATTTCTTTAGGTTATCAACATAAAAATAAAATAACTATATACGAATGTTTTAAATTAATTTCTTTAGGTTATCAACATAAAAATAAAATAACGTCTTTGATGATTTATCAAAAAAACATAAAACTGAAAACAATTTTGAGACATATATTTTAAAATAATTTACACACATCCTATGAACAAAATCTAATTTGGAAAAAAATAAGTTTATATTTTACTATGTGTACTTAAAGTGTTTACTATGTTTTTTTCTCTTCTAATAGGTAATTAAATACCTTATGAAATAACTTCAGTAAAATACTTAATCAAAAATTGTAAAAATAACAAGAGAATAAAACTACTAATAAAATTTATCTCACTCCTTGTAGTGGTTGGGCAGTTACAATCGGAAAGTAATGAAACTAACTCAACTCAGTCTTAGAGTCTGTGACGGCTCCATTGCATACAGGGTTTGCATTATATTTGAGGTTTAGGACATTCATACGCATTATATACTTTCTCACTCGTTAGTTTGCAAAATGTATCATCTTTTGAAGCCAATAGAAAGTTTAAGAATGATGAAGGCGAAGCTACGTTTTACGAAGTGTAAATTTGCCTTTCAATACTCTCGTTCTCGCCCTTCGTTAGCAGTAGCGCCGACTTTATCCCTCAAAATTTTATGGTTTTACTATGATGTATGGAACTCGGTCCCCCCTAATATATTTTTTAAGCAACGTGCCTGATCGTGGATAGTGTACTGGGTTTTGTATTACATGTTTTTTTTTTTGAACTGACTATGCAGTTGGCTTATGCAGCCGTTACTGCTCAACCGGACTTTTAAGGCGAGACTCTGAAGGACCCCTCGTTCCTTAGACCAGCGTGAGCCTCGAACCCGAAGGTGTAAGCGCCAGGAGGGGAGTTCCCCGTTACGCGGTTGCGATTGCGAGTAAGTGGGGACGAAAAGCGCCCCGGCACTCTTTGATATCTCGTATTGAGGTAGGTTCATGCGTTCGCCGACCCGGCGACGTCGGTGTCGTGTGAGGAGGAAGCCTTATTAGGGGAGGTCATTAAGACAAGACTCGCTTATCGGAGAGCGAGATCGACCGTGCCGTGGTCGGTCGGGGGGATGATAGGTTGTGGATTAGACAATTAATCGATTCGTGTAATTTTGTGCTCGAAAAAACGGACTGCCAGGTCTTTAAGATCGTGGGGAGTTCGAAGTCCCAGTGTAGGTCGACATTCCGGACGAACCAGGGGGCTTCGGAGGCCGCTCTGAGGAAGCGGTTTTGGAGGGTCAGGAGTTTATGAAGGTTGCGTTTCAACAAAGACGACACTAGCGTAAGCTAGTATGGGGCGGATGCAAGTGGTGTAAAAAGTGAGATATAGACGATCGAGGACAAAAGCAGCTCGGTCTCTTACTATTTTGGTATGATCGAGGAAGTTCAAGCGCCTATCCAGGGTCATACCGAGATATTTGGCCTTGTTTTGTCAAGGAATGGCTCGGCTGAAGAGTGAGAGGGAAGATGGTCGCGGAGGGCGGCTAACGGTGAAGAGAACGGCAGATCTTTTGTCGGGATTCACTTAGATTCTCTATTGTCGAAACCATTCGCCTAGGGCGGTGAATGGGACGAGGGGAAGAGTGCCTTTGACTCTATAGCGAAAGCTGCGGTTCAACAAATAGTCTCGTAGGTGGTCTGGCAACTGATAGTTGAACAGTTTATAAATTAAACTGTTGTGCCTGACTTTGTAAAAGGCTTTCACTACATCGAAGCAGACAGCGCCCGTGTGACGGGGCTTACCTAATACTGGTTGGAAACCAGTGATAATGTGTTCCGTGTTACGGAGGACTTGGTGGACGCACTAGTGTTTGGCGCGGAAGCCGAACTGCTCAACGATTAAGATGCCTTTGGAGACAATAGCGTTCCGTAGGCCAGCGAGGAGAAGGCGTTCGTAACGGTTTCCAAGGGCCTTTAGTAAACTTATAGGGCGGTAGGAGGTTGGTTGGGTACCAGCTTTCCCTGGCTTATGGATGCCTATAATAATTGCATATTTCCATTGATAAGAAAAGGTGCAATTTTCGATACCGGCGTTGAAGATGGCTACTAGAAGGCAGAGAAGGGGAAGAGTGAGGTGCTTTAGGATATCGTTAGATTCCGTCCGCGCCGGGGGCTTTACTGGGGCGTAAGTCTTTGATGACCTGTTTGACTTTGTCAACTGTACAAAAGGAAAAATTGTTCACAATAAAATTGGTGGTGTGCGTTTAACAAATCTAAAATGAACATTGTCACGATTGTGTATTATACTGAGTAGATCAATATCGTAACATCGGAATCAGTAAAATTTTCTATTTAAGTTTTTAAAGCCCGCGCTCCGCCCTAAGTTACTACTTATACTCACTTACTACTTATATACAGCTAGAGTTACAGAACGCCATTTAACCCGAGCTCAAAAATTTTACAAAGCTTGGAAGTCGCTCAAGGTGATGCTAGGTTGCTCGAAGTAAACATTAAGGGACACAAGATTACCAAGAACTTGAGATAGAAGTAGAGAAATCTGAAAAATAAGAGGGCCTTGTCTATTTCGTCTTTTCCAAAATTATAATAACGACCATAATTGCCTAAAATAATAGTGTATCTGATACACGCATTCACGTATCTTATATCAGTTTTTGTTTTTTGACAACTAAAAATTTTTGAAGTATAGTTCCAAGTTAACCTTTAGATAAATTAAATAAAAGCCTAAATATTTTTTAAAATGCTCAATTAGTCAAGTTTCTACATGAACATTTATTTTATTTTAGTAAAGAGGTAGTTTTATTCCATTTGATTCCAACCATTTTTTATTTATTTATGGTGGCCCAGCGGTTTCGATTTCACCTTGCGTCTTGAGTGGCAAAGGTTCGCGCTCCGCGTGTTCCATTTACTCTTTTTATTAATTTTTCAAGTAAATTGATAATTCACGCCTGCATATGTGAAAAAAAAGACATATGTGAAGTCCACAATCCGCACTGGCCCCGAGTCTGGACTATGGCAAAAATCACCCTTGGTGAGGGTTAGTCGTGTCCCAACGGAACGTATGAGGTTAATAACGATTATTTTATCCTGATTGATTTTAAGCTTTTTTTATTGTATTAGTAGAATAAAAGTAGGAGCGCAGGAGTTTCTACGAAACGTTCGTTTTCTAAGAGGTAAATAATATAGTATTAATAGTTTTATCTTTTTTATCAATTATTGATTGTTTGAATAAGTTTATTCTGAGTATTTTTAAATTATTATATTCGATAATAATAAGAAATATGTCTATGATTTTTAACATAGTACAAACTATAAGTACTATAACACATTTTAAGTAAAACCTAAACTAATTTCTCACAATATTTTTAAGTAGTCCGATTTAGAAATAAGATTTTGTTCATGGGGCGAGTGCACTCGACGTGATGTAAGGTGCGTGGCAAGGCGGGTAAGTCACATCACCGAACATCCTATCCTATAACAGTCCACTGTTGGAAATAATTTCCTTATGAACCCTTACACACCCTTCGCCTGCCCGACGTAGCTTTGACGGGTAACTTCCAATGTATAATACAGTAACATACGAATCAGTCACATAATTTGACAAATCATTTTTGAATATCTTTTCTTAAATTATTTTAGAATATCTGTCATTCAATAATTCCTTTAATTTTATGTTTTGTATCATAGTTTAATCACCAAAGCGGTGATATTGTGTTTCTTATGTTGAACTTTACAAGTTTTTTTTTTTTTTTTATACCACTAAGGTGGCAAACAAGCTTACGGCCCGCCTGATGGTAAGCGGTCACCGTAGCCTATGGACGCTTGCAACACCAGGGGTATCACTTGCGCGTTGCCGACCCTTCAGAAATCTAATAACTTCTTTCTTGAAGAACTCCATACTGTAGTCCTTGCAGCAAACCTTGGCAGGGAGCTCATTCCACAACTTAAGCGTTCGCGGGAGGAAGTTTTTCTGAAACCGCACTGTACGCGACCATTTAGGTTCTAAAGTGTGAGAATGAATTCCCTGCCGATGGCGAGCAGTGCGATGGTAGAAAGTAGCCGTGGGCATCATTTCGAACAATTCCTCAGAACACAACCCATTGTACAAGCGGTAGAACACACACAGTGAGGCAAAGTCTCTCCTCAGACTTAAGGGCTCGATACCGCAAGTGAGTTTGGAATCGTCGACAATTCTCACAGCCCGTCGTTGAACCGAGTCAAAAGGGCCAAGCTGGTATCCGGGTGCTCCTGCCCAGAGATGGCAGCAGTACTCCATATGGGGCCGAACCTGCGAGTTGTAAAGTAACAACCGTTGCCCCGACGTAAAGCACTGCTTCGCTCTGTTGAGTACACCAAGTTTTTTGGACGCCAGCTTCACCTTATCTCGTTAATAATCTCGGAACTAAACATCGATGTCGACACCAAGGATCCCAATGCTCTTGGAGATGGAGAGGGTAGTGTTCTGGAATTGTGGGACCACAATGAATGGAGTTTTCTTAGCGGTGAACGCGCACACTTGTGTCTTTGTAGGGTTGAATCGGACCAAGTTTACCCGTCCCCAGTCAGAGACCTGAGACAGTGTGGTCTCGATTGAGACACAAGTTCTTTGCGGTTTTCCTCCACATCGGAACGAGGGATGTTTGCACGACCCGTGTAAAAAGCGTCTCCAGTACTGTCATCTGCATAGCAATGTATGTTGTTGATGTCCAACATGTCATTGATATGCAGTAGAAACAGCGTAGGAGACAGCACAGAGCCTTGCGGGACACCAGCATTAATGTCCATGCTATCAGAGCAACTACCGTTTAAAATGTCTTCCTTTCCGTATCTTATCCAACTTTATATCAAATATTTGCAATTCTGATATTAGTATCGGAATTCCGATATTGAAATCCAATATCGGTTATTAATATCGGAATTAAAAACATATAACATGCCCTACCTACAATACAGTAGTGATCTAGTCTAGTACCATTTTAAGTCCCACGGGCTTTTTTACATTTTACTATTCTCAAGGCAAAGCAGGCGTTCATAGAAGTAGTAATGAGGTACTGTCTATTCTATCAAATCTGTATAAAAGCTGTGACCTCCAAAGTCCTCCAAAATGCCACAAATTGTTCCCGAAGTGCTGGAGAAAGACATTGACATTTTTCTTACAGTTAGAAGTCTACTTTGTCTACTTCTTGTGTTAGCCACCCTTCCTGTGAGCGTTGCAACTTCAGAACGTACTTTTAGAAGGACAAAAACCTAGTTAAGATCAAAGATGTCTAAAGATAGACGGTATATGAATGAACTATGCCTGTTACACATTCATAGAGAAATTTTTAAGGGCATAGGAAAGGTTTTGGAGCGTTTTGCAAAACAGAAAAATAGACGATTGGATCCAATAATATAAGGATTATCTTAAACGTTTGGAAACGTAAAACTGTGTTTGAGAATTGTTGGCAATTTTTTTTTACTAAACAAAATCTTCCTATAAAATTGTACTTTATCTTGGTTGTCATGGAATTATATATATATGTGCCCCCTCCGAGAAAGACTTCTGAATCCGCCCTTGCGCACCACCATGATTCGTAATTCTTACTCATTATCAAATAACAACAAAATAACGAGTTCCACAGAGGTAAATTTGATATCAAAGAGTACCAAAGAAAAGAATCACGTTTCAGAGGATAAACATACCATATGTTTAAAAAAAATGCCTTGTCGAGTCAACGCCATCTAGTCTATATTTTAGAACTAATTTTTTCTTTATTCGTCTCGGAAAACCTCTCATTCCACTGACCTCTACTACTACCCACTGGACTGGCTGCTGTCAAACGTTTTTTGTGCCTACTTGAATAACGCCATTTTGGCGCTGTAGGCAGATACGGAAGTCCATAGAACTAAAATTAGTGATGTCCGCAAGTCGACATTATATCTGTGATATATCGATATATTATGTTTTAGAAATAGACAGACATTTTTTAACCCAACAACAACAAAAAACTCTTTAGCGGTTTTCGAAACATTCAACAGTGTTGCCACTTACCGCTAGCTCTATCTTTGTCGGCGAGAATTCTCGTTGATGACCTGGAACGTATTTTTTTTGTTTCGAACTCCTATATGAAGTGAGGGAAGTATTGTGATCGTGCGGAAAAAATATGGTTTTCTATAAAAATAATCAATTAAAACCTGGCACTTTAGAGTATTGTAACTGCAATGTATCGTTTCTATACGTTCCGCCTGTCGATTGGAATAGGTCTGATCGCAGCACGCCATTACCTCATTATAGAAATATGGTTCTAGTTTGACCATGTCAGCCTCTTAGCTAGAGAAATGGTTCGAACTGCTTTATGATCTAAAGTAGCGTAGTTCTAAATTCGTAGATACATTAACAGATTCAATAATTTTAGCAGTAGACTTTTGTCAAATTAAAACTAGCATATCTCATATAAAAACAGTTTATTCAGAATTTAGAGGGACAGCTCTTTGTCGCCGAGCTGAGTTTGGTAAGCCGACCGTGCACCTTCAGGACCACTGTAGATGTCAAGCTTTATGCTATAAAACCACCTCATAAGTGGCTTGGATTCCACGATACGTTTGTCTCGGTAGTTCATGATAACCCGCGCATAAGAAAAACTATATTGAAATCTGTTTATCGATACATTTTGAAGCTACGATGCCACAGGTCTACAAAGCAAGACAGACAGAGGCTTCAAATGTATCAACATCCTGCTTTCTAAGTCGAAGGTATGCCTGTATCGAAAGAGAAGACTGACTGCGTTTTACAAAATTCTAAATATTACAATTTCCATGTCCATATTGGCCAGCTTTCTAAATATTGATATTAAAATTATGACCTCTTTGAATCACTAGCAAATTCTGAACAACACAAATAAATTTCAAATTCGTCTAAATTCAATATTGTACTGCTAATATAGTATTACAATAACAATTCTTATGAGCGTAGCGAGGTACAGGCAGCTGCCCCCCCCCCCCTATGTGGCCATAACCTGAAGGAATTGGCTCAATTTACTATATTAAAATGACATTTTCTATCAGGTCTGCCCCCCCTAGCCAAGCCTGCCCCCCCCTAATCCAAAAGCTGGCTACGCCCATGACAATTTTTGATTAAATAAAATAGAGACATATAAATTTTACATCAATTTTGAATAAAACAACACTAAATGCACGTACCTGTGAAACGACGTGTTACTCCCCTTTTTGTAGCAAAGTTTGCAAAAAACACATGTCCTCATATTTGTACCTCGATATTACACAAATAAATTCAAAAAACTAGCTGTCATTTGTATAGAAAAGCCAGTCCAGTGGGTAGTAATAGAGGTCAGTGTCTCATTCACAACCAAAGAGTATAAGTAAACATAAATAAGTATGACGGGGGGGGGGGCGACGACGACTTCTGTGTTATTGTGATCGTATATTAAAAATTCGTGCACACAAATCTAGATGAACTTAACTTAATTTTTTTATTAAAATTGGCTTTTTTTAGACACTCGAAACTAACTTCTATGGATAAAATATTTTAGTTAAATCTTTTTAAAGAACTCTCCACCAGCCTGTATACAAAGTTTCGTGCGTCTGAACCACTTTTCGTTACATTTTTTCCAGTCCGCCGCAGACACCTCTTCCAAGGTCTTCCGAACGCTGCTAGCGCGTCTTTCGGCGATGAAAACTATATCCCTTTCAGCTGATTTTTTATTTTAGGGGATAAAAAGAAGTCACACGGTGCCAGATCAGGAGTTAAAGGAGGGTGACCCAAGACTCTGACCGGTGTGATGTCCAGGAAGTCCCTCGTTTTGAGCGCTGAGTGCGCTAACGGGTTGTCATAGACCGGTGTTCAGTCGCTAGTCGCTCATTGCAGACAAAACTTCTGCGAGGCATTTTGTGGTATATCATTCGGCGTCGATGCTGCTTTGGTCTCGTTATAGAATTGAAACCAGATACCCCGTCAAAGTAAAGAAACTAGTGATCGAAACTTCCTCTGTGCTTCTTTATCTCTTCACTTTCAGAGGCGTTGGTTCGTTTTGAAACAGGCAAACTGTCAACTGACGCTTTAATTATTGGGTCGTATTGATAAATCCAGGATTCGTCACCTGTCACAATGTCGTAAACGCGCTGAGACGAGCCTGCTTCTGAGCTTTGGTGAGGTTGTGCGGCACCCAGCGCGAATCTATCTTCCTCACACGAAGGCGCACCAATCTGCAGTGTATGCTGAATCTCTTCGTATGTAATTCGCCATTTTTAGCTTCTAAAAAGGTAGAGCTAGTCGTTTATTGCAGATAGCACTACCAGCCGCACTACTGGTAGTGCTGTTTACAAATGCTAGCACTACCATGGCACCGTTCAAATGTTTTATAGTACAATCGAGGAAAAAAATACAAAAAGAAACCGGCCAAGTGCGAGGAGTTCCGTACGATTGAAGAAGATTGACGTGGGTTTGTATTTCGATGGATTGACGATGAAAAGATAGTTTTTCCCCACCGACCAACTGAACGGAACAACTGGTGCGGTTGGTGGGATATGTCGAGCGTTTAAAGTCGTTTAAGTTTTTTATTTTCAATATTATTGCAAATGACAGCTGTCAAATTAGAAAAATGACCGATCTCATCAAGATCTTTATTTTTGATCACACTAGCAGTTTCTTTACAGAAATAATAGATCGCATCGACAGCTGGCAAACTAGAAAGAGCTATATCTCCCTAATTATTGATCTTAGACTAGCAGTTTCCTTGCAGAAATGATAGATCTCATCAAGATCTTTATTTTTGATGAAAGCTGTCAAACTATAAAGAGCTATATCTCCCTAACTATTGATCTAAGACTGGTAGTTTCCTTGCAGAAATGATAGATCTCATCAAGATCTTTTTTTTGATGACAGCTGTCAAACTAGAATGAGCTTTATCTCCGTAACTTGAATCGTAGCCTAGTAGATTCTTCACAAATGTGATAGATCTCATCAATATTCATTTCGGATAGCATGTTTTGGAGTTTCGGTGATAATGCAGTTTTTGGTTTGACAGCTGTCATTGAAAATAAAGATCTTGATGAGATCTATCATTTTTGGAAGGAAACTGCTAGTCTAAGACCAATAGTTAGGGAGATATAGCTCTTTATAGTTTGACAGCTGTCATCAAAAAAAATATCTTGATGAGATCTATCATTTCTGCAAGGAAACTGCTAGTCTAAGATCAATAGTTAGGGAGATATAGCTCTTTCTAGTTTGACAGCTGTCATCAAAAAAAGATCTTGATGAGATCTATCATTTCTGCAAGGAAACTGCTGGTCTAAGATCAATAGTTAGGGAGATATAGCTCATTCAAGTTTGATAGCTGTCATCAAAAATATATAATGATTAAAAAATTAGTTAAAAAAATAATGAAAGTTCAAAAAATGAAAAAAAAATCCTGGTGATTAACTTTAGACCGATTTTCTACCATGCGAACTTTGCGGTAACGAGACAAATTTTTCGTCATCGATAACTGCCTAATCCACGCACCATCAAACTTATCAACCCTGGCACAATGAGTATCATATGTATTTTTGTTCACGACTGTACTTTAAAATATTTGAATGTCTGGTAGTGCTGTTTATTGCAGATAGCACTACCAGTAGTGCGGCTGGTAGTGCTATCTGCAATAAACGGAGCTAGTAACCCATCCCGCACATAGTCCAGACCTGGCATCATGCGATTTCTTTATTTTCCCAAAAATTTAAGATTTGATGAGAGGTATAACATTGACGGGGCAGGTAGAGGCCGTGATAGCTTTTTACCAGCACGTAAAAAACATGCCCTTAGACCAATGTTCCTCATGTTTTCAAAAATGGTTTGACCGAATGAAAAAGTGTTTAAATGTAATGGAGAACACTTCGAAAAGAAGTAAATATTACAATTGTTTTATTAATGAATTAGGAAAAACGTCGGTGTACCTCACGTATGTACATCGCAATTTATTACATCTATAGGGTTTAATGGTATGCCTGTGGTCATAGCCAGCGAATGTTGTTGACTTCAAGTTGATTCTATCTATGTTTTGTATGATGCTATAAAAGCATAGATAATCCATATTTTATATTATAAATGCGAAAGTGAATTTGCTTGTCCTACCTTCCTTCACATTAGAATTTTGGAACAGCGATAGTTGAAAAGCCGGAGCAGAGGACATAGACTACCTACTTTTTATCCAGAAAACTATTTCAAACCGAATTCCACGTAGACGATACAACTTGCTGTAACAAACTTTCTTGCTGTAATCAAGGAGTTGTAGAAATTCTATGCCGATACCCGAATTTAACGCGAGCGGAGCTGTAAAGCTAGTAAAGAAATAAATCGAAGTCATTTTTTTATTTTTTTTTACCTACAATAAGAAGCCTGTGATAACCAAACTACCGCTGAATGTTCAAAGGCGGTATTTTTTTATCTTTTCTTGTATCATTTACTTACTTAAACTTCTAACCTCAAGAACAATAATAGATCAAGCTTAAAATGTTATAAAAGCGAAATACACAATCAAATAAAAAGAGATTGAACCTACATTTTGAAGAATAAATTCATTCACCACAAATAATAATTCCTATTTGATTTTCCAGGACCGTGATGGGGAGCCGCCAGCACCTCCAAGAATTTAATCTTGGATTTACACTTCCAATAGGGGTCATCATGCAAATACGGAATACCAAATGTATTATAACACTGATTTAAGTATATGAATCACATTTGCTGTGTTCAACTTGATCGAATTTAAGATCTTTGGCGTCTAGGTGATTTATGTAAATTAAATACAAATTATTTTTTAGACCATTTCGAATGTTTGAAAGATCTGTTTAGCCCACGCGTATTTGTATAGTGGTCTACGACATGGAACACTTGATATTAAAAAAATATTTATAATATGTATATACAATATATGCATCACTTTCTTATTAGCAAAATTAACATTCCATAAATATGTGTCGCCAAGAATTAGCACTTCTGTCACAGATAAAAAAAAAAAGTTTTAGAAACAACCGAATACATACAATAATTGTGTATACAGTGCTATTACTCTGTATTACGATTTTATATTTAATTAATCCTTTCCACGGTAACATCACTAACACTCCAATTGCTTTGCCTTACAAAAAATACCGAAATATAAAGAAGATACTTGCAGATATTGCAGTGAATTTAAAGGGCCTTAAAGCCATAATGAAAAAGTCAATACTGAGTTTAGGAATATAAGTGCATCATCATATGGTACCCGTGTTTTAAACTCTAAGCACTAATATGTATATTGAATATAAGGAATATGGACGCCTTAAAGAGTACAGTAATCCAGGATGTTTATGGTGGTTGGATTCAGTCCACAGTTTTACGAAAAATTCATACTTAAAGGGTCTAATAAGGGTAAAATTATTTTAGTTTGAACCAACAAAACATCCCTCCTGTATACTGTGTTACACACATGTGCAGTTTACATATGTATATTCTAAAAGCAACCGGGCACTTTTTATTTTGATGATAACATGTTGCTCTATGTTGGATCCGCAGAATTGTTTGGTTTTAACAGTTAGGCTAGTGATACTGCTATGCGGGTTATCCGTGCGGTTACTATATGTATAACGTTATGATATATATATATATAATGTAAGGAGCCTTGTAACCTAACGGCCAACCGGGCTACGCTTTAAGTACAGAGCTTCGCCGCTACAGTCAACCGCCTAGCACTATCACCGGCCTTAGTGTCTCTGGTATGTGCTTTACACTTCTTTGAATACCATAATTTTTAAATTAAGATTATTTTGTTAATATGGTATGAAACTGTCACAAATATTTTTCAAATTACTTTTTAATTAGTAATTACATTAAAGCACAATATGAAGTTAAGATCTGAGGTAAGATAATTTATTTAAACTAAAAAAATATCCATTAAGAGGGGCATAAAGCCAGACAAATTCATATTTATATATACAACGTAGAATATATTAATAACTCGAATATTATTGAAAATTTGCTAATAACAACCTTCGGTTTTGAATAGAGCAATATTACCATGAAAATTAAATGAAGTCATATGTACACCATTTAAAAAAAAACTGCAAAAACTAGAGGTAACTTGTTTTTTTCTATGCATTGTTTTTGCCAATATCGGACATCGAAATTAAAATATATATATGTACATGTTTAATTATATATGGACTTACTGAAAATTCAATACGACTATGGGCAATTTTCTTTATGCCCCCTCTTAAGATGAGGGTACGCCTGACCACACAGTGGGGACGTAGGCTAATAGCTGATCCATGTCAATATTCATGTTTTCTTTCATAATTTTAATTTTGTTATTTGAATTTAAAAAGCACTTTTTTTGTTATTATTTTATGCAATAAATGAATATTTATTAATTATTTGAACATTTCTATTTAGGGTTGGGTTTTGTTTCTTTTTGTTATAATCATTTTCACTGTAATGAAAACACCAAACAACACTACAAAATAATAATAATACATATTATTTTTCTTTGTTTTATTTAATATATTTCTGTAGCAGTTGAATAAAATGTAAACTCCTAGGCCAAAAGAAAACGTAGAAACAATACTAAATCTGATACCCAAGAAAAACAGACTTATAAATTCATATTTTGCTATTGTTTTGTACGTAACATCCTGCCGGTACAAATACGTAATCTAAACCCAAAAGGAGCTTGAATATGGCACTCACCAAGGGTTTCCTAGGTCTACTTGACCTTAGAATAGCACCTCTGTTTTTTAATGTAAAATGAACATTGGTTGGCAACTGTCCGGCTATTCATCTTCAATTCCAGTCAACTTTACTTCAGAAACACGGCGTCAACCAATCAGATAAATCTCAAAAGGGCATCAAAAAACCATATATTAAACAGAGGAATAATGCAAAGGAAAGTGGGCAATTAGTCCTAAAAATGCCAAGGTCTGCCCCTAGATTTGACATATAGTGCATTTGGCAAAGTGGTTTAATCACATTATTTTTTGCGGGACCGTAAAAATCCAGCTCTAAATCAAATATACTGGTGTACATATCCAACAAAACTTCCCGATTTAATTCAAAATTAAATTAATTAAATGAACTGTTTAAATTATTGTATTGTATTTGATCAAGTGTTTTTATCTAATAAACATTTATAAAGAAACATATGAACCTGCTAAGTTTTTGGCATAATATCATTGAAAATATTTATTGATGATTTATGTCGATAAACTTGTAAGTTTACTTTTCCGTGATGATACCATAATTCATCCACAAGCTGTTCTTGATTGTATAATAGATAATGGATGAAGTAAACTTTTTTATTGTAGAATAAACATTTTTTTTACATACGATAATTTTAAATGAAAACAGCAGTATTTCCTGTAGGATAGATTATTATGGTCTCATACAAAAAAAGATGTTATGAAATTACGCTTTCAAATGCACTTTATGTCAAAAGTGTGGGGCAGATTCAATTTCTTGGACCAAAATCCATAGGCTTGTGCCCATTCTCCTTTGCTTGTGACATCACAAAAACATCGCACACCTGTTCAGCCACAGATTACATAATCCGATGATAAATCACGGCCGAGCCAACCACAACAGATCGTCATAGCGACATGTTAGTCCCGAGACGAAACATCTACTATAATCAGTTCCAGAAACACCATTTATTCAAACCTATAAATCTTAAATTTATGTACGCATGCTGACAAACAAGAACAAACAATAAAAAGACTAACTTAAAAACTTTTACAAGTATTGTAACAACTGCGACTTATTAAACTTGGCTTGGTGTTTTGAGGAATCCGCAGATAACAACTCCACAAACTGCTATCATTAGATCACAAATATCGTCCTCATCCATGTCAAATGATGAAAATACGACTGAAATATATAATCGCTCCAACAACTGTGCAATCACTAACTGTGACGCCTCATGCCGCGGCAGTCGTGCCGCCGACCAAGTTATCCGGCTTACAACATTCTGAAGCCGGTTTGGCCGCCGGGCCGTCCGCTTTGGTCTGTACATACACAACTTTAAACTTTTGAGGCGAATTTACAAAGTTTACTTGCCTAGTATAGACTTGCATTTTAGAACCTATGTAGAGTTCCGTACATCTTTGTCTGTACTGTAAAATAGGACAAGCAGGTAGTGATGAGTATGAGTACCCTGGTACTACTACTATTACCACATTTTCGAAAACAATACCTATCCCAAATTTTATGTTGTGTGCGCAAAAGGTAAAATTTATAACTTATTATACCTGGTTGCCTGTCTTTGTTTTCATCTTATGGCCTTCTTCATAAAACTTATCTTTTTGTCAAAGAGGTTGAAAGTAAGATTCAGTTTTGTTTCGAACACTGTATTTAAAGCAGGCGAAATTACTACACAATAGCCTGGTTGAATACTCTGTTCCCTAATGGGTCAACGCATCGTGATAGGTACATTTATTATTTTTCAAACGTTCAGACTTCGGAAGATACCCACTACTTTTATATCAAAAAATGTGTTAAGAAACCTAAATGATATCCTGTTTAAAACGATACAACACTCAAAAGAGAACGCGAAAATAACTTGACCACACAATATGGTAGACGTGACACAACTATAGGTAAACCACCTAAAGGTGTCACGACAGTGTTTAACTGTGCCAATATAGATGGCCGGAAATTTGGCAGTTAATTCTTGGGCTAGAGTGAGACAGGTGGTAGAAAGTGTTCAGATTGTAAATATGTAGTACACAGGCAAAATCGCCGAGATTATAGGCGCTTTGGGCAAAGTGGGGTACCTACTGGATGTTACTGGCTACGCCTGTGCGGGGATAGATATACGAACTACAAGTTTTTTCATTTGACTATGGAAACCCAAAAAAAAAAAGGTTGTTTACTAGGGAAAAAATTAAATTCGCGTTTTGTATTTTATTGATGCCGCTTTCCTTCGATAAAAGGAATATCGTCAGAAATTATTAAGATCATATATTTAATCTGAAAATATTATGTACTTTTTAATTTCCACTGGATTGACTCAATAAAGTCTTACAGTCCTGGAAGTTTTTACTACCTCCGTGGAGAGGTAGATGGCACTAGTTATGATTCTTGTATTCTATCAACTTCATTTTTTACTTTTTTAAGAAGGCTACTAATTTTCTTATATTTACCTATTGAATTTGGTAAATTTTCGAAGTTGATAACGTCACATATATCTTTTGCAAATTTCTCATCGTTAGGTAACTTAGCAAAAGGAGAAGAATTCATAACAGGAGTTCCATATAAGGTAGTCTTAACCAATCCAGTTTTAACAGAAGCTGACTTATCACTACTTTCAGGAGTATTTAGTACACTATGTTCTGTTGCGTTGGTGCTTGACGCACTTTCAGTAACATCTAAATTAACTTCATTTAAATCAGAATTTTCTGAATCTTTGTCAGTTTTAACATCGCTCTGAATAGTGTCTTTATTGTCTAATGTATATAGCTTAGTGTCCTTCTCCTTCACAATTGTTTGTTTACTTTCATTCTTATTGCCCTCAATCATTTCTGCATCTCCTATTTGGTATTTGCTGTCATTTTCGTTGCTTCCATTATCCTTTGTTTTTTCTTCAATACCTAATTTATTATTTTGTATTATATTAAATTCAGATGTACTATTTGTTTTGCTGTCACTTTCCTCAGTTCGTTCATTATTTATACTTAAGCTATTATTTTTTTCAGACTTATTTTTTTGTACAATTTCCTCATTGTCGCCGGTTTCTACATCAGAAATATTGAGAGAAAGGTTATCACTTTCAAGAGCAGACAGCAAAAGTCTTTTCTTCTCTTCTAGGTCGTCTAAATCCTAATAAAAATCAAATATAAATATAAGTGTTTCAAATTCTAAAGATACTTAAAACAAAAATGTAAAAAAAGGATGTCTCAGGAGAACACTTACGTCATCATCATCAATTGTGATCAACTCGATGGAAGGCACTGGTATGTCTTTTACTTTAGTAACTTCAATCACTTCCACTTCATCAGCTGAATTGTCATCATCAATTTTATTTGATAGTCCATCTAATGTTCTATTTGGCAAAGATTTTTCTAGAGGAGGTTCAGGGAGAGGAGAATCAGGAGGAGGAGTATCTGGAGGTGGGGGCGGAGGAGAGTCCGGAGGAGGTGGCGGAGGCGGGGGTAGTTCATCGGGTAGAGGTGGCACTGATGGAAATACTGCATCTTCTGAAATAACATACAAGTAAAATATACAGCAGCAGCTTATATAAGCAGTACCAGTTTATACAGATTTTTAAAAGCAATCCTGGTATCATCACAATGTTTTCGTTAACCAATTTCTATGACAAAACCAGTATATGTACTAAATACGATAACATCAATGATCGAATCTATACTCTCTACACAAGAAACGTTTACGCTACTTGGCTGTAATTAGTCTATGACATAAATACAAACCATCTGCACTGCCCAAGTCCATCTCTTCTTGACCAGCCAGCAATAGGCCTTCCGTCGCCGCGGATGGGAAAAACGACAATTTTTTTCGCTTGTATGCCTTCATAGCGTTAGGGGCCAATAACTGAAGCATTGTCATTTTACTGTCTTGCTCTGACATGGGCGGCAGACCTAACAGATGTGCCTCCTGCAAATATTTTTTCTGTGGTTATAAAATAGTATTAGCCGTACGTGTAGTGGCGGCAGAGTAGAATCGCACCACGCCTTGTGTGTCCGGTGTTGCTAGAAGCGACTAACGTAAATTTGATGGACCAAATGTAGGCAGCAGCATAATTCTGAGCACTTTGAGAGATCGCCAAACGTGGCGACTGTTGGCATGACCCGTCAATAATAATGAAAATACAAGATTGTTGTATATCAATGCAGCTAGGCGTCGACAACATGATGAATGCCATTATAAAATTAGGGCACCAGGTTGTGGCTAAACCTGTGTTCAGCATCTGTTGACGCAATAAAATTGCCGTTAATTTTAATTTAAGGCTACTAAATACATTTATTGTTATTAAGTATTGATCACGCCGTAAATACAGAATAACTTTGACAGAATTTTGGTGGGTTTAGGATAGTTCTGCATTAACACACAAGATACTTTAAATGCCACAAATATCCACGATAGTTAAAAATTTACTAGGCCATGCCATTTACAGAAAAAGTAAGTATTTTATAAGGAGGGTATTTGTTTGGGGTACGAAATGTAAGTGAGCATTAGAACAATAAGAACATCTGGGATAATCTTAAAAGGCGGATCCAAAGTTGTGCACCAACTCCTAAGACCAAGTAGAGAGCTAAAGATTGCATCTGTGAAAAAGTGAAGGAACATACATAGAACAAAGTAATATCAAAGACATAATGGACGGGTTTCCGAATCACTTAGACATATTCATCAGAGCCAGAAGAGCAAATACACATTTTTGATTTGACAATTTTAAGAAGTTTTAAGACAGTTTTATTTATCTATCTCAAAGCATTAAATTCACATATTTTGTTTGTTTTTAACATGAATAGACTATTTTACACCTGATTTCTATTACGTTTATTTTATACCCAATTCAATATTACATAAAGAATTGATGTGTAAATAAATTTTAAAAAATTAAGCAAACACAGAAGGTAGTTAAATACCCCTGACTGTATATAATATATACTATATTTAAAGGCGAGAAAATCAGTCTACTAAATATCCTCCAATATGTAAATTTCACAGGTTCTCTGACAAAAAGGTATCTATACAATAATAATATTCCAAAACACAAACAAAGAAAACGTTAGGTGTAAGCTAATAAAATAAAGGGAAACCTCTTGGTAACGGGAGCTCGCTGGCACATTGAATCCTGGGAAATCTAATATCTTCTTAATGTCAAACTTATCTTTGCTTCCTGGCTCACATACTTCGCCTTCTTCTTCGTCTGGTTCCAAAATAGCGTTACCCTGTTGATAAAGAATTTATTCATATCAACTCTAAAATTCTATGTAACCAGAGTATGACACGAGTCTAATTGGGCCAAGTTCTTTTTTCCTCCATTGAAATAACTTGGTTTAAATCTAAAAAAAAAAATAGGAATTCATTTGTATGAAGTCAGCTAACCAGAGGTTTACCTGCATTTCATAAAAATGCTTTAGGACATAGCCATCTTCAAAATAAAATATGCGGCAGTGGCAATTACTTACCTTCAGATGGGTTAATGGTAAGCTAGATTGCCATTTTGGACCATTAAAAATATAAGTAAAGTAAAATGGCTTGTCCATAGTGATGTATTGTCATGCAGTTTGTCTGGTGGTTATCAACAATCTGTAAAGGCAGGTCGAATATAGCAGCATGCAAGTAATTGAAGGTAGAACCACTCATGCTATTTCTCCATACAAATAGTTCTTATTGATCTTTAGTGATGATAAGATAGTGAAAGATGGAAAGAATAGTGAAGTAAACTATAACTTAGCATTGCCTAATGTTGCAAGTAGCTTACTGTGTAAGTAATGTAAGTAGGTTCATACTTTTTCATCAATTGCAACTGCCACTAAGCCCATACTATCCATATACCGTCTCTCCCCTTAGAATACATCTAAAGATCAGATAGGTTTATTTATTTGCAACATACTTATAAACTAACAGATAGAACATCCAATATTATTTTTTGTTATTAATATATTAATTAAAAAAGGTGGGTAAACATACAGTGTCACAAAAGATATCTAAATCTGGTACATGAGAAAATCAGCATTACAGCATGCGAAGTGATTACACTTCCGGCCTGCAAATAGTGCTCGCGACCGCCGCGAGTCAAAACTCTCACGGTCGCCTTAGTTGGGCCCCATTGGTTACATAAATAAAAACTGTTTCAAGAGCCTCTGGGTTATTTATTTCCTATCCTAAGGTAGTATAGATCTATAATTTACAGTTTCCATCTCAACTTTAAGCATACCATTCCTATGACAAGATCCAGCAATATGTCCAATATGCTTGCAATATTCAATTGTTTTATTTGTTTAAAAATTTAGTTTATATTGCAATTAAATGGTCTTTCTTGCGGAGACTCATGTATATACACCTGGATGGAAATCCATAACCGACATGACAAATAATTAATAAAATATTTACCACAGAATCAAACATGGTGATGCCAGAATGTTTAATTCTGGCCTCCTCTAACCAGCCAGGTGGATAGCCTAGTTCTCTCATACGGTAAATATGCAGTGGTAATTCATGCCTCTTTAGTCCTAATGCATGTCGAAGTGGACCTGATATTCGTCCAGGTACCAAGTGGCCATACTTTTGCTCATCTTCCACATGATACCGTCTAAAAAATAATATTAAAATAGGTATCAAAATAATAGTGAATTATTTTTTAGTAACATGTAAATATACACTGTAAACAATTACTTTCCATAATTTTGTGTTTCAACATCAATCTAAATTTTTGTTTATTTATGACTTGAGATTTAATTAGTGATAGTGGTAGTGAACTATAAGGATTAAATCAGTTCCTGGTTTTTATTTGAATTAAGCTTTTTAATCTTGAAACTCTGTAGCATACAATCCAACAGTCTTTTGTTTTTACTTACCCTAGCTTTACACCAATATTTTTCCTTTTCTCTGCTATCCTCAAATTATTTCTAGGTAACCTACATTCTCGCAGCGAATGTGCACCATCACAATTGAAGCACGTTGGAAATCTACGAAATGCTGGAGGAGGTGTAGGTTCCTTTTTCGGTAAGTTTGATATCATAGACAATGCCTGAAATTATATAACAGAAATATTACTTAAACTTCAATAGATATGCTTAATTTTTTATGGTTAGCAAAAAAATTTGATATAATTACCATAATTTAAAATAATATAATAAAGTGGTAACTAAAAGTGGTTTATTTCTTTGTATGTAGGGAGGTAGTATCTACAATTGTTGAAACAATTGTAGGGGTTGAGAGGTAGTATTTAAGAACCTGCACTATATCCATAAAATTTCAACATAATCTATTTTTAATATTATTAGACTAGTTAGTAGACTTTTAAAGTGATAGGTTACCACTAGTATCTTTGGGAGTGCCAAATTTTACTTTATGATTAAAAATTTCTTGAACTGTCAATAAGGGAACTGCAATTTAAATAACTGGCTAGTTTCTGCCTTTACCAATATGCTTGCATTAGGGCAGATATTTTTATCATGAGATTTAATAACAATTGGTTTATGCAATTTTGTATCCCATTTACTTTGCACTTATTTAACATATGCAATTTCTAACTAGCATACCATCAGTATAGTAACACCTGTCAAGTCATAGGTTTTACACACTTTTAATTAGGTAAAATAGTACTTCAATGTCCAAATTAAAGTGACATCAGATCCATAGCACAATTATTTTACTTTTTTTGAATGTTACCAACTACACCATAAACTTAGTGCTCAAACTTTTTACCTAGATACAACTAAATAAAAACCTTAAAGAATATTTAATTGATATAGAAGTTTTGTAATATTTAGATGGTTTAGGCTGTATTGAGTTTATCTAAAAGTTATGCAATTTTTTTTCAATATATGGTTGCGTCGGCCATGGAATTAGCCATAGGCTATTAACTCTTTTGATTAGAATTACCTCTTAGTTCGCAAATCAATATTCCTCCAAAAAGGCACTAGCCCTTTACATTGTAATGAACCAATGAGGTAACTGATTTTTGGCACAGGGATAGCTGGAGTGATTTCAAAAATACTTTTTCTTTCCATTGATAACTATATAGAGCATGGGTATATCATAGCATCTCTACTGTGCATCTGTGAAGTTGGTAGGCCATTTTCTCTCTAGAGCAAGGAAACCAATACCAGAATTTGCAGTTTTATTTCAGTTCTATATATAAATTCACATGAAGGTAGCAGGCCACATATGCCTCTGTTAGAAACGGGTGGGGATAATGAGTGGGGATTATATATAGTAAAGGAATTAAGCAGTATTAAAAATAACATCTGCAAATTTTGGGATAGACCTATTGAAGAACTGCAAATTTCTGTACTATACCCAGGAACACCCATTGACCCATGACCCGTTTCCACCAGAGGTGTATGTGGCCTGCTAACTTTGTGTGAAGTTGGCAAGCCACTGCTGTATTCTTTAAGTTTAATGATAAGAACTAGATTAAAGCTGCAAAACACTGCAAATTCTAGTATTTGCTTCATTGCCCTGGAGAGAAAATGGCCTGCCAACTTCACAGATGTCTATTGTACATATTACAGGGTTACCGAGTACTTGCCTCTTGATATCTAGGTATTTCAAGATCTTCACTGGCATTTGGTGCTGTATCCACAAAAAACAATCCACTACTATCATCTTCGTTTTTATCACTGAAGTCTTCATTCAAATCTTCTGGCCAAATATCAAGCTCTAAGTCAGTCTCTGTTTCAGAACCAACTAAACTTTCTTCATCATGTAGTTTAATTAATTCCAACATAAATACCTTTAATCTGTTTTTATAAGCACTAGCTAACTTCTTATCTCTGAACTTAACTGTAAGTAATGGAGTCCTGTTTTCACAGCCAACTACGCCTAAGTCACTATCAACATCAGAAGCTGGTGAGTCTACAGCTATTTCATTGTCAAAAACCATTGAACTTTGTGTATTAACTTTTTTACTATTTACTGTCAATTCAATAGTTTTATTACTGTTGTCTTTAGTCGCCTCTAGTGTGTTTATTAGCTCAGGTGACACTTTCCCTCCATTCTCGAATTTATCTAAGGTTATAATTTCTTTGTTTACGTCTTCTGAAGATTCACTATTAACGTTTGAGCTACTGATATCTGCAAAATTGGTATCTTGAAAGGAATTTTCAACTTTTTGATCCTCCAAGCGAATAATTTTGGATACTTTACCCTCATCTTCACTGCTGATTTCAACATCGTCATTATCGAGTTCGTAAATAATATCATTAACACCAGCTTTTCTCTTAGACATGTTGGTCTCTTTACAACTACATTTAAATAATATCTACATAAAAATAGGCTTCTTAAATATGTAATGCTTTTTGGAAACAAAATACACTAAAATCGTAATGCTCCCATAAAACCAAAATTTTTGTTTTCTCTTTCACAGATAAACCCTTTATGGGTATATGTGTTCTGTGGATAAACCTAATTATATTCTCTGTGCCACGGCTTTACATATTAGTAGCAAGCTTCTCAACTCAAATCACAGATTAAAGACATCTAGGACGTCGTCGCTGGGTATTATAATTTTGTTTTTCAGGGGGCCGTTCAAAAACCGACTGAGTCGAGTAGAGTTATGACTCGAACCGTTCATAAACTAACTGAGTTCCAACCCTAATCCGTTCAAAAACGCGTAGAGTTGTTACCCTAGGGTTGGCTCAAGTGAACCGTACTCGACGCGGGTTCGTCGGAGTAGGCGACCATATTTGATTAAAATGGTCAAAGCAATGTTTCCGTATTAAGAAAATTAGTAAATTATTTTGTTGTTTGTTTTTGTATTTAAGTATTTTTCTATGACTTTTGTATTTGGAGTTTTTTTAGTAATAAAAGATTTTTAAGTATTTCCACACCACTACTAGGGTTCAGTTTTTTCTTAGAATCTTTAGTGCATAACCCTAAATGCCTTAAAATAGTTTTAAAATATTGATTTTAGCCGTAAATTTTAGCTGTTTAGAAATACTCCTATTTTCATTTTATTTTTTGTCAACATAAAATCTAACAATAAAATAAACCGCGATTCAAGTGTTTAGAATGGAAACACAACGTTACAACTACAAAAAGGTAAACATTGTTAACATACTGATAAATAAATAGTATTATAATATACTTAATAATAATGGTAAGTTTAATTAAAATATATGTATACTCAAAACAAAAGAATTCACCAAGTTCCCACCTAGTTTATTTGAAATAAAAATTTAGGCTATTTTTTTGACTCTGAGTGAGAACAAACTAATAATTTCCTTCTTGCTTTTTTGAATTAAGTTTTCATAAACTAGGTGGGAACTTGGTGAATTCTTTTGTTTTGATTATACATATTAGTGTTCCGTAGACCTTACAAAGGTATTTCAAATAAAAAAACTGTCCCTACTAGGGCGAAATTCCTAAAAGTGGAAACATTGATTAAAACCTGACAGATGTAACTCGGTTAGCCGTTCAAAAACTATAGGGTAGAGTTAGGAACCCGATGACGTCATTTTTTACTAAAGTTACTCGTTTTTGAACGCAACCCAGTAGCAATAGTGCATTTTTTTTGTCTTTTTTTAAATAGTAGCGAAGTGTGAGCAAGGATTTCATTCCGGGCAGCCTACATTTTTTTTATTTTAATTATTGATTTCGGGCTACATACTAAAATAAATCAAAAGTTTAAAAATAATCCTATATAACATAAGTTATTCATTTTGTTATTTATAGTAGTAGAAATAAGTATTTCTCATATGTACTATAGAGAAATGTATGTCTTTTTCAAAATAAAATCAATAACAAGATACAGGTTCCATTTGTAAAGGACAAGTAGTGTTCGAATTTGAAGGATGCCGAATATTTTGTAGTTGACAAAACCTGTAACAGAAAACTTTATTTTTACCCCCTCAAACGTCACGTGTCGTGGGCCGACAGCGTTAGTTTGTAGTTTTTAGTCACCTGCCGTGGAGCGGCACGTAACACATTTTTTTTGATTTTTACTCTTGTCTCTGCCTAATCATATGTTTGATCCTTATTTCACTTATGGGATCGTGTTCATGAATGTGTGAGACATATAAAAAACTATAACACTCGTCATGTTTACGCCAAATGTGGAGAATCGAGGTGAATCCCGACAAAAGCTCTGCCGTCCTCTTTTCCCTAGGCCGCCCTCCGCGGCCAACTCCCCTTTCTCTCTTCGGTCATGCCATTCCCTGGCAAAATAAGACCAAATATCTCGGTGTGACCATGGATAGTCGTTTGAACTTCCAAGCTCACACCAAAATAGTCAGAGACCGAGCCGCTTTTGTACTCGGTCGTCTCTATCCCATGATAGGCAAGTATAGTAAGATGTCGCTTAGAAATAAGCTAAATCTTTACACAACTTGTATCCGGCCCATACTAGCTTATGCTAGCGTAGCCTATGCGCTGTCCAAGCGCAATCTCCACAAACTCCAGACCCTCCAAAACCGCTTTCTCAGAGCGGCCTCTGGAGCCTCTTGGTACGTTCGCAATGCGGACCTACACAGAGACTTCGAACTTCCCACGATTCCCCAATACTTTAAAGACTTGGCAGTCCGCTTTTTCGAGCGTACGCAAAATCACCCGAATCGTTTAATTGTTCAATCCACAACGTATCGTCCCCCCGATCGACCCGGTCACGGTCGTAGAACTATTGTTAGGCGGCCTCGGCACGTACTAACGTCCCCAGATGACGATCTCGCTGTCCGGATAGCGAGATTAGTCTCTACGACTTCCCCGAATAGGGCCTCCCTCCAAACACGACGCCGACGTCCCCGGGTTCGTCGGCGCCCACAAGGATACACTAGGTATCAAAGAGTGCCGGGGCGCTTCTCGCCCCCACTCAATCGCATCCGCACCCGCGTAACGGGGAACTCCCCTCCTGGCGGTGACTCACCTTCGGGTTCGAGACTCACGCCGGTCGAAGGGACGCCCCCGAGAGCGACAACCCAAGCCGAGGCTTCCCCCGCGGGAAGCCCTTGAGCGTTGGGCGCTATATGGGCTGAGGCTCCTTCAGAGTCTCGCCCCAAAAGTCCGGTGAAGCAGTAATGGCTGCAACAGCCAACTGCATTGTCAGCTCAGAAAAAAAAAGAAAAAAAAAAAAAAAAAAAAAAACGCCAAATGTTTATTAGTCTGTGAATTTAGTTCGGCCACAGATTAGATAATGTTCGGCCGACTCTCGCATTCGGTTCGTGTATATTAAATACATATAAAAGTGGTATTAGATGAATTTATTCTCGAAACGTTATAAGAAGATGAAAAGGTGAGTGGAAATTTTGTTTTTTACCGATGTTGAACCAATTTGATGCTATTTTGATGTAAAAAGTTATCCTCAAAGCACCAACATACACTCGCATTGCACAGTACTGGCGCATTTTCAAAGGAATTTCTCGTGTTTCTTTAGTAAAAATAAGCAAAATAAATTTGTAAACTATAATGGAGATTCATGATAATTGATTGAAATTGAAGCAAATAAAATCGTAAATATTGAAGGTAAACTTCGAAAAGGCGCTCAGTACTACGTACAGAAATGTAGTGCGCTCAGATACTGGATGTGGCATTTTTTCTGTTTGCTTTCAAACCTGCCTATAAATATGTATATTCTTACATCTAATGTTTTTTTTTCATTGAGTGTGATGTACAGCTACTGTTTGGTCCGCACAAAAAAAATACACTTTTTTGAAGTAATATACAAATGTATTATGTTACTAATGTGACAGACCAACACATGTGCATGTACATGTGTAGTGAACACATAAAAATCATTATTACATACGCATGCCCGCGTGAGTTTGTATATGTGTTCAGTTTTAAAATCTGTTACTGTATGACTACCATTATGTCTTGCTACTGCAACCAGGGTTGTCTCTTCAACAGGGAACTTTAACGCGCAATAGCCCGAGTACAAAACTCTGTATACGCGTTTAGTTTTGACATCCATTTATGATTTCCACTATGACCTACTGCTGCAGCCAGGGTTGCCTCCTCACCAGAGAACTCCTTAACGGGCAATAACCCTAGTACGAAACTTTGTAAACACGTTTAGTTTTGACATTCATTTATGATTTCCAATATGACCTGCTGCTGCAGTCAGGGTTGTCTCCTCACCAGGGAACTCCTTAACGGGAAATAGCCCGAATACGAAACATTGTATACGCGTTTAGTTTTGACATCGATTTATGATTTCCAACATGACCTGCTGCTGCAGCCAGGGTTGCCTCCTCACTAGAGAACTCCTTAACGGGCAATAGCCCGAGTACGAAACTTTGTTTTCGCGTTAAGTTTTGACATCCATTTATGATTTCCAATATGACCTGCTGCTGCAGCCAGGGTTGTCACCTCACCAGGGAACTCCTTAACGTGCAGTTTTCCTTTTTTCTATTTTTAATTTATATATATTGCTGCAGAATGCCTTGTACGGGAAAGAGAACGAGGGAGGGGTAGAGGGAAAAGACAGAGAAGTGGTGGTAGGGATGGTAGTAGAAGGAGCATTGTAATCGTGACTGAAAGGCAACTACTACTTCTCTTGGTGACGACAGGCCCTCAAGGGCTCTTATGATTAGGAGCCGGAGTCGGAGATGGAGAGGCCGAAGACAGGGAACGGCTGACTTACTGAAGGAGGTATTTATAAAACCCAATATAGGTGCTATTAATTTTCATACTCTGTAAAAAGTGCGACATCCAATAAAATGTGCTAATTATCCATGTTTTATTAGTAGTAGTAATTGTTAGGGTTTCGTACCCAAAGCGTAATTAGCGGAACCCTATTACTAAGACTCTGCGATGTTTTTCTCTTGCCGCAATTACAAATAAATATTTAACTGGGCTCCCAAAACTTGTTATACAAAAGTGATTTTTTGTTCGAAATTGATAACGGCAACAGGTAGACACTTAAAATACTCACAGAATATTTAGTTATATAGTCACTTTAAAAATAAATAATTAAATTAAAATAAAACAAATATTTAAGGGGGGTTATGGGATACAACAAACGTGAAGTTTTTGCCGTTTTTATAAATAAATAGGTACGGAACCCTTCGTGCACGAGTCCGACTCGCACTTGGCCTATTTTTTTTACCAATGTCCGAAAGTTTATTTCTCAAAGATTTTAACAGTTTTTGTTGTGCTTTTTGTGAAGTAGTCAAAATTTTGCCCAAAAAATAGTTTTGATTAGCCAAAATTAAGACCAACCCTTTTATTTTTTACTAAGATTTCGGAATTTTTTGGTTTGCTTTTTTGTAATTTTATTTTTAGTAAGAACACTCGAATTTTGTAACAATATGTTAGTTTAAAGACTGAATAATACGTATATATAGAAATAATAATAGTTACCTAAATAAATAACATGTAATGCAAAATGAGTATTATTTCTGACCAAATCTAAAGCCCAATCATTTGGCTGAACTCATATTTTTCTAGGTTAGGATATATAAGAATATTCTTCACATCAAACTTTTAATTTCCAATCACAAATGAATGAAAATAAAATTTCGAATGATTTCAATAGTTGAAAAATTTCATTAAATTTGACTCTTTCTACTCTGTGACAGACGAACGGACGGTCCTGAGAGTGATCACAGAAAGGTTCTGTTTTTTCTTTTATGGTACAGAACCCTTAAAATATAGAAAACTATGTACCTACTAAAGTTTGAAAAAAATATATCTCCAGTGACATCCATATATACAAGCTTCTTGGGTTTTAACTAAGATATTTGCCAATGACACTATAAAGCGAGAGACAGATGAGAGGATAAGAAAGAAAAAAAATGGGAAAGGGAGGGAAGAGGCAAATGCATTATGTGACATGATGTGTATGGCGTTGGGGCCAGTTGGTGGGTATAAGTACCACAAAATAGCCGCGACTGGCTATTAATACCGAAAAGCCATGACTATCCATCAGCTGATCATCGTCTCGCAGGTGTCCCTTACTTCCTATAAAGACTTGGCAACTTATTCCGTTTAAGGTCACTTTGTATGTAAATACATATAGTTATCAAGCATCGTTTACAGCACTGCAATACTAAGTTTCTGTATCTAGCTAGACGGATTTTGCTTTGACTCCAACCGACAAAGGCGTATTCAAGAAAGTCCTTTAAGGCTTATTAGCTTAAAGCAACTAGATCGCATCCTCTCTTAAAAGATCTCACGAAAAATTAACGTGGCATCGAATCTCTTACCAGTTACTAAGTTAGGCTTCCATTAGCGACTACTCTAAACAAGCGTTCACCGGTGCCCGAGGACATAGGGTTACTAATAAGACAACCCAACGCCGCACAACGACAACGTAACAGTCATCCCTCTGCCGAAGACTAGACTCCTTCTACAAAAGTGTCAAACAGGCTACTGGCGTACAAAAAGCAGTCACGAAAACGCAATGGAAGAAACGTAGCCTGACCTTCAGGCTAACTGGAGATATAAAGCTATTCAAGTTGCCACCCTGATCACCATGACTTCTTTCCGAAGACTAGATTACTCCCTGTGATGACGACTAAAAGGCAGACTGCTTAGAAAAAACTTAGAGTCGTAATGCTCTCTTATCACTAAACCACTAGACACCAATCATGACCGTGAGGTAGACAGTGAGGTCAGAAGTAGATGCGCTGTCTCGCCGCTTACCTCTCTACCTCTTGTCATTGCAGACGAAGTTCTACAGACTATCAAAATTAAGTTTACCCTTTATTATTATATTAATAAGTATTTAACGGGGCGATGTCGAACTACATTTTGTCACGTCGTAGTTAGGGTAAAAGTTTCCTAAGCTAAGTACCTTTCACCAAAGTCAATTCGGATTTTGGGCAACAGAACAGGGGCACTGCATTACAGATTTCACGGAGCACACTTGTACCTATAGGAGTGCCATTTTTCGACGTGGTGACAGCGTTTAATAAATACTTACACAACGGTTTTTAAGCTGTTACATTTATAAGGTTTTTCCACATACACTGAGATCGCTCTTAACTGGTTTTATATTTTATGCAATTGCTAATAGTAGCTTGCAAGTGACTGTTGGGTGACAGATTGATGACCACATCAAAATTGGAGATCTAATGAGAACAGGAATGAGATCTAGCTGTGGTAAGCTGATTATTTTAAGAGCTTTCTTGAATTTGTCCCAGTTTATCACAGTCTGTCGCAGTGGCCTCGTAGGCCTGGGGCCCAAAAGACATAAAAACCAAATTTGTTAGAGTAAAGTTCATCCAGTACTTCTATGGAGTGCAAACTTAGGATTATGTTCTGTAGAAACGCTATGTTGAGTAAGTCCAGCCTATGGTTTTCATTAACGGCGTAGTTGGTAGCAGTGATAATTTTAAAATTGAATTTGTTTTCAAAAAATAAATCTCAAAATTATCATTATCAGTCTGTCGAGAACCTTGCCTTTGTTCGACTCAGGATAGGTGGTTTTTATCGGAATCAGACGCGATAATGATCAGCTGATGGCTGGTCGGTCTAGCCTATTGGATATTCTTACTCACCAAGCGGACTCCGACCTGCTATACATATCATGTCGCATAATGCATCTGCCCCTGAATTATCCCTCCCCCTCTCTCTTTCTCATCATCTCTGTCGGTCTTTCTATCTCTATGTAGTGTCATGGAATAAGTTTTTGAAGATATATTTGAACATTTTAGGAGTAAACAGAAACAAAGCTGTATATCGATAGCACAAATATAAAAAAAAACTTTTCAATGTCGGATTACAGCTAAAGTATAAGAGATACATAAATAATATATCTTAGCTTTTTTAAAAAGTTATTAATTTATTAAGTTACAGTTTTTGAATACACGATTTGATCGTATTACTAATTACTGCCGAGATATTAGTAAAAAATCGGCCAAGTGCGAGTCGGACTCGCGCACGATGAGTGTCGTACCATTATCTATAAAAACGACAAAAAAATTACGTTTGTTGTATTCCCAAACGTGATTTTTTTGCCCCCATTAAATATTTGTTTTATTTTAATTTAATTATTTATTTTTAAATGACTATATAACTTAATATTCTGTGAATATTTTAAGAGTCTACCAGTTACCGTTATCAATATCGAGCAAAATCAAGCAAAAAAATCAAGGCTGTTGTATGGGAGCCCCCTTAAATATTTATTTTATTCTGTTTTTTTTGTATTTGTCGTTATAGCGGCAAATATAGTGACAGAATCGATGGGACTTTTAGTATGCACAACAGGAGGAGGTCTTAATGAACATGTACACCAAAATTCAAAACTCTACCAATTAATGTTTTTTCATTTTCTAATTTGATTGGACTAACAAAAAGATGAAAAGAGAAATATTTACTGAGGTGCGTTCATAAATCCAGCCCGGGTAACACTGACAGCAGGATAGCAATTGCACATTTTTACAGTAAAGAAAATGGACCGTGTACTCTCCTCACAATATTGACCATCCTTTAGAAACAGTCAACTTAAACCTGTTCTGTCTTTTCTCTTTATATCAACGTCTGTCATTTTGTTTGTTTAAGTATATTCAAATTAGTTATAAATTAAATAAATTTGGCGAAATTACTTTTTCACATCTGGCTCGAAAATGCGCTGTCCAGTTCTCTATGTCTATGGGTTAACCTGGGTAGTACGGACAGTGTTAAAAATATCACTATAAAACGGTTCGTTCGTTCGTTTCAGCCGGAAGACATCCACTGCCCATTGCCACTTCAGCTTGCTAACTGTTGGAGCTATGTCTGTGTATTTAGTTCTTCAGCGAAATTCCTCGTTTCGGATTTTATCGTGGAAAGAAAAACAACCGTAGCTCTTTCAATAGTTCGCTGAATGACTCCGAGCTTATTTAAGAGGCCAACAGTTGTAAGTGACCACGTTTGTGTACCATAAGTCATCACTGGCAACACACATTAATTATAGACGAAAAGATGTTGAGTAGTTTCCTGATCGCTGCCCAGGGATTCTTCGGTTAACTTCTTTCTCAAAGTTTCTTGCCTAACTGGACTAGTTGCCCTAGGTATGTGTATTCGTCAACAACTTCGGGAGTTGCGTTACGAACAACAACCGATATAGGCGTGACATTAAACATTAGGTACCTAGGTTTCATCTATATTTATTTTAGGGCCAACCCGTTGGGAAACGTAGCTGAAGTCTCCGAGCATCGTGCCTTGGTCTTCCAGCGATGCTGCCATGACCGCTATGTCGTCGGCAAATAGGAAGTAAATGATGTACACGCCATTTATATTGACGTCATATTCTTCCCACTCCAGAAGCTTAAACACATCTTTCAACGCAGTTCTGATCAGTTTCGGAGAAATAACGTCACCTTATCTTACATCTTTCTGTAGATGGACTGGTTTTGAGTTTTGGTCTTGTAGTCGGACAGACATTGTGGCTCGGTTATACAAACACTTCAGCACTACCGATGATAAAACCAATAAAAATAATACCAAAAACAAAAGAAAATTATATTACAAAATTCGTAACGATAAATAATGAAGAGTACATTCAGTTACAATTCTTAGATTCGTTATATTTTGTGGGATCAAATTTAGATAAATTAGCCAGAACATTAGAAGTAGATGACTTTATTCATTTGCGATCTTATTTTCCTCATGATGACCAGTTTAATTTACTAACTCGAAAGGGGATATATCCTTATTTTTATGAACGTCAAATTTTATAACTGGTTAACTAACGAAAATGTTTCGGATAATGATTACAGACATGCCAAATCAATATGGTCTCAGTTCAATATTGAATATTTAGTCAATATACTAATTTTCACCTAAAAACTGACGTTCTCTTATTACCTGACATATTTCAAAGGTTCAGAAAGACCTGTAAACAACACTACGGGCTTGAGGCATGTTATTTTGACAGCTTACCCTCACTTTCATTTCAAACCATATTATTAAAGACATGTGTTCAATTAAAACTGATTACCGATTTAGGTATAGTGCGCATGATTCAAAACGGTATCCAAAAGGTATAAAAGCATGTGCTCTCATCGGCATAATAAATACGTGAGTCAATATGATAAATCGAAGCCAGATTCTTATGTAGTGTATTGAGACTGCAACAATCTTTATGGTTATAGTATGTGCCAATACTTACCTTATTCAAACTTTAAATTCATAGATAAAAAAAGACAATGCTGACTGGGGTTTTTTACTTGAATTTGATCTTACATATCCAGAACACTTACATCGCAAGCATAATGAATAACCATTTTTTTCAGAGAAATGCATACCGCCCGGTGGTAAAACAAAAAGACGTATACCTAACTTGTACAATAAATATAATTATGTAATACACTACATTCATTTAAATAACTGTTAAGAAAACGGATTATTATCGCGGAAAATTCGCAGAGTCAATACATTTAGGTAAAGTGCGTACTTGAAACGATAAATGAAATACAGAGCTGCGAAAAAAAGGCAAAGAGTACATTTGAACAAGACTTTTTTAAGGTACTTAATAATAGCCAAAAATGAGTCAATAAACATTTAGTTTACAACTGGAATGATTAACTGAAACTGAAAAGCAAAACAAAAAAAATAAATGGAGCACAAAAGCTATTAGTAATCCCAATTTTCACGGTGCTAGAGTATTCAGCGAAAATTTAGTTTCTGTACAAATGAAACCTGATCAAATAATCTTAAACAAACCTATCTACATAGGTTTCACAGTTTTAGAATTGTCTAAATCTCATATGTACCACTTTCACTATAATATTGTAAAACCTTTCTACAAAGATGGAGTGCAGTTATATTATACTGACACAGATTCTTTTATTTATGAAATCCAATCAATCCAATTATATGAATAGGTTTTCCAATAATATACAATCCACTTATTATGTCACATTCAACTCTCGCAACAGCTGTCGACAAAATGTTAACAGGAACCTGTGACACATGTAATATATTTGCTTTCAGAGTCTTCTTTCGAAATAACCATTACCGCTACAGCCACGGATCATACCGTACCGCTACATATTAATTTTGAAAAAGAAGACTCTTTTGGAAATTTGATAGGATTATACACCCTACAAATATCTTTTGTACAAATAATGGAGGTTTTTATAGAATTATTGTAACATTTTACATTAAATGTAGCACCGCTTATTTTAGATTTGATATAGTCGTTTAGATCCCGAAGCTCGTATTCACCTTCCGGTACTTTAATAATTTCATTGCTCCCTTAATAAAATTCATCGTTTTTGCTAGCCATATTGGGAATAGAATTAAATGTTGATAAATATAGCAAAGCACATACATATACATCTTCCAACTGTAGTGCAGGCTAGTAGTTTGTTGTTTAATAGAAGAGTTTTCTGTTTTAGACAGTATAAGTGACATTGCGCAAATGACATAATTAAAAGATGAATTATTATTTTATAAGTTTATTGCAAAAATTACAGAGATATAACAAACACAAATGACAGTTTACAGCGTTAAAGTTTTGAAATGTAGTGTAATTATAGTAAATTTTATTGTATTTAAAATATCGTAGTGTTACAAGGGAGGCTTTAAAATACAAAAGCTGTCAAAAGATTCATAATAATCTTTAACTTTCACATATGCTAACCAATGCGTTCCTTCGTTTGTAGAATTATCTAAATTAATTATAGCACATTCGATACGTCTAGGTTTCTATGGCAACTGAGCTTTCATATAAACTTCTCGAAAGTGTGGTATACCCTACGCATGCTTCAGAAAATATAGCTTGTTAATTAGTTTTTTGAACATTTTATTGTTTATTGTACGCAAAAATTACAATAGATATCACAACAATAGTAAAGAAAAATGTACATAGGTAAGCTTATCTCTATTCAGAGATTTCTTCCAGCAGACCTGTATACGGAATGAGAGACTAGTATAATAAGGGGCAACACCAACGTGAACATGATTTTATTTATTTATTTATTATTTTTATACTATTTTAATTAATATACAGATAGAAAATCTTTAAAAAATAAATTACGTACAATATTATAAATAAATAAATAGATATTTTTAGAATATATATATATAAAAATACATTACATAAATAATAAAATAGAATGATTCAAGCATTCTAGTGCAGATTACAGATCATTACGATACAGAAATTAAAGGGGAAAAAAAAACACAAACAAAACAGTTTAAGTAAGTTGTGGGCTTGCATAATTGTAAATAATGTTTTTTTAAACTAGATTTAAAAGTAGAAAGACTTGTATTTTTTATAGTTTGATAGCATAAACAGTGAAAGAATTATCAAAAGTTGTTGTGTTATGTTGGGGTATTTTCAGTAAAAGTGCCGTCGATGCGCGAATTTAACTGATCTATCCCCTTGGAATATATGTTCAAAACGTTTTTTGAGATAAATTGGAGCAGCGGAATTTTTCAAAATTGAGTATAGAAGACACAAAGTGTGCAAATTCCGGCGAAAACGAATTGGGAGCCAATTCAACTCATGCCTGAAAAATTAGATATATGGTCAAACTTGCGCAACCCGTAAACAAAACCAATGCACAAGTTTTGAAGTCGATCGAATTTATTTAATAGCTCCCCAGTGGCGTCCAGATAGCAAACGTCCGCATGGTCTAGATCAGGAAGAAGAAGAGTCTGCGCTAGTGAAATTTTGGTTTTTAGAGGAAGAAATTTACGTAGTCGCTTAAGCAAGTGGAGCGTGCTATACAACTTTCTACTCATTTCGTTGACATTTACTGTCCAGTACAGGTTGCTTTCGATGTAAAGGCCAAGATTTTTAACATGTTGAGAAAACGGGATATCTATCCTATTAAGTGAATGTCTACTTCCAATTATAATACACTGTGTTTTAGCTGGGTTTACCACAAGACCAAATGATTTTGCCCAATTTGAAATGTTTACGAGGTCTTGGTTGATATTTTGAACAGCCAGCGTATTATCTTGATGGTGAAAGTTATAATAAACTTGGATATCGTCTGCATAAAGATGGTAGCGAGCAGAAATTACTTTAGTGACTGAGTTCATGAAAACTGAAAATAAGAGAGGTGATAAAACGCCACCTTGCAACCACTACTCCTGCTGTAAGTGTACACCACTCTGACGTTGTTTCGCCAAGTCGTGTACACTGCAGTCGTCCTCTAAGGTATGAACCGAACCATTCTATTACTAGTGGAGATACGTTAAAGGAGTGAAGGATGCCCAAAAGTATATCAAAATCTACAGAATTGAAGGCACTGCTGAAGTCTAACAGTGTCAATATTGTAAGACTTTGATTATGCATCGCTTTGCGCATATCATCAGTAACATTAGCTAATGCTGTGGTGGTGCTATGAGCAGTGCGAAAACCAGATTGATATTGACTCAATAGATCATGTTTGTTAAGGAAGATTGAGAATTGATTGTATAATATACTTTCGAGCATTTTGGAATGGAGAAAGGGCGAAAGTGAATAATAGATGTAGGAACAGGAATTTTAGGCAGAGGGATCACATAGGCTTTTTTCCACTCTGCAGGGAATAAACAAGTAGTTAATGAGTAGTTAAATATGTTTGTTAAAATCGGTGCAATTTCATCTAAGATCAAATTTAGCATCACAACCAATGCCCTTCTTGTATGGTTTAATGTATAATCCTTTGCCTAATGCAACAGATTCCGTGACTTTATTATGACGATCTGATTTACGCAATTTTCTTGCCGCTGCTTGATAATCATAAACAGTTTCAGCGATTCCGGCTGATCCACCTGCTAAAGTTCCTAGAGCAGATAATCCAGCAAAAATGGGATCAGTGGTAAAATTCCTTTTGTTTTTGGTACTGGTATGACTCGTGGTAGAGGTATTCGTTTATGTTTTGGAGAATTTTCTTTTGCTGCGGAATAAGCATATTTGATCATATGTTGTTATTTTTTAGTTTTTACTTTTTGAGTTGATTACGTAATTTTGAATTAAACTTAGCTTTCATAACTTTGTTAACTATCCACGAACCTATTTTTTCCCTTTTCCAGCATTTTTTGCTTTCAAACGTTGCTTTGCCATGTTCAATAATTTCAAATCTGCTTCATGTCTATTAGATAAATCTGAATATTGAGAATATGCTATATCGTGTTGCATGCACGCTGCATCTAATTCGTTGATTCCTGTATCACTCCGTAATAAACGCTCTCTTAGTTTAGTACCCGAACCGCAATAATAATATCCTGGTAAATTTACATCAAAGGACAGATTACCCTGCATTACTTCGAAAGAAAAAATAAAAAGTTTTATTAAGTTAAAGTATATATTTCAATTCACAATAGCCTCTCTATTAATCTAACTGTTTTCTGTATTGTTAAGACCATTTTACAAAAAGTTTACTTCCCTTTCTGTTTATCACCTTTTCAATAAGATATACATTAGGTAATTTCGTTTTTAACCGACTTCAAAAAGAGGAGGAGGTTCTTAAGTCGTCTGAGACTTTTTTTTATATGTTTATTTACTCGATTTCTCGAAGACGCCTGGACCGATTTGAGAAATTATTAAAAATGATAAAACATCAAGTCAAGTTATACTTTCCAGGTGGTCCCATATTATTAAAGTGAATTTAAAACTAAAACTTTTAGAGAAAAAAAAAATATTATTGTTAAATTGGAACTGGTGAAATATTATGTTGATGATTGTATAAAACTTTGTTACGAGTATAGATGTTTTTAGTGTAAAAAAAAAGGAATTCGTCACTGAGAAGAAAAAAATAAAAACCTTTTTAACAAAAAAACAACCGGCTTCAAAAAGATGCACTAAAAAGGTAAGAATAATTAATAATTTCCAAAAATCTGATCTGATTTACAGTTTCAGGTTGGTGTCTTTGTAGCAGTTTTTAACACACTTTGTTTGCATGACACCAATTTCAAACTGTAATTCAGATCAGATTTTTGAAATAAGTAATTATTTTTTACCTTTTTAGTGAATCTTTTTGAAGACGGTTGTTTTTTTTGTCAAAAAGTTTTTTTGGAGTTCATATTCGTAAAAACAACCTAATATTTCTTGTTTAAGTTAGTCATCAATGTTGTAAGTTACAGGTATCGTGTTATTTACTTTTTTTAATCCTTCCGAAATGTGATTTTATACTTACTAAAACGTGCATGATCACCGATCTCAATCTTTTTTTTATGTTACTTAGTTAGCTCTTTGCGTGATTTTTAATATTTTTAAACACAATTAATTCATTAGTGTCATTGACTTCACTTGGTTTTTATTTTATTGTTCGGTGTTTTGTATTATTATATGTATTAATGATATTCTTTAAAGGTTTTCCAATCCACGTGTAAGAGTCATTTGAGCTAAAATATTTAAAAAGCTTATTTTTGAAGTAAAAACTTCTTTAGCGGCGTTGTGCACTTTTTTGTGATGGGTAAAAAATGTCCTGATCGAAAATTCATAAAAAAATCGTAAGACGGAACTCGCGTAAGGTGTATTCATAATTTAAAATATACTAGGTCAAAAAAGTAAATTAACAAACGTTATTATTTGTGATGGGTAAAAAATGATAAATTTGCGTCAGGCCGATCGAAAATTCGTCAGACGGAAATCATAATGCCACGCCATAAAAATTCGCAAGACGGAAACCATAATTCCACGCCCATTATAATTTTGAAGTGAAGTTTGTGACTTCCGATTTAGTTTTTGATTTTAATGGTACTGCCGAAGCGTATTTTGTGAAACATTCAATTACCACTATAATAACAGTAAATTCTTTGGGAATTTCTTTTGGATTTGTTAAAATTTTACATTTTAAATCAATCAAATCAGCTTGCCAGAGATTATCAATTCCATTGAGAATGACAAAGCGGCGGCGAAAATCATTGAGCAGCTTTGTGAATTTCATTGAAAACTTGATGTTCAATCATTTTTAATATTTTTTAACTGGAATAACGACAATTTTATCTACTTTGAGCTACCTTGAGCAGCTGTTTCAAACTGATCTAAAAGCTCCTGTATATCTGTTTTTAAAGTATCTATCAAAAAATTTACAACTAACATAATATTCTAGATTTTTTTTTTATAACTTCTTAGTGCAACATATTTCTTTCAATCTATCAACATCTTTTTTATTGACAACTTCATCGTTTTCAGTAGGAGTTCTAACACCTCTTAGTTCGTTTAGTTCTAAATTAAATTCGCCACTTTCCGTTTTTAAAAAAACTTTATTGTTAAAATCAAAAATTTCTGTTAGTCGCAGTTATTTTGTGAATGTGGTGACCAAATTTATCTATATTCATTTTAAACTACTTTATAGTTCAAAGGTCATAACTTAATTGAAACAAATTGATCTAAATTAATATTCTTATTAGGTATCTATAACACCGCTTTCTCGTAACTCTTCTATGATGGACATAATTTCATTATTTAATCCTGAATTACCAGCATCCCTAAATGCAATAAGTAATTTTAATCTTTCAACTAATTCGTTAACATCATCTTAATATACAAAATCCACAGTGGTAATCCTTTTCCTTTCGATAAACGGTTATCAGCAATATAAGGCACGCCTCGTAACTTAAAAAGTGGTTCGATAATTTGTAAGTATTTTTGCCCTTTGTTACTTTTAATAGGTTTTTTATCATCATTATCTCCTCGGTGAGCATTTGTATCTAACAACATAGACTTATAATTTTGTTTGTCATTTGCAGTTCTCAAACTTAATTCAGGTACCTTTTTGAGTAATAAATCTTTTAAGCCTAGCGATGTTTTGTATTTACGATTGGCTACTGAAATAAACTCACCAGCAATCGTAATACGAGCTGAACCTAACATGAAATTTCTATGTTCTCTGCGAACTCCGAATGGAATGTCTTCAAGTGCATCTGAGCACAGCGCAGAGCCTTGCGGGACACCAGCATTAATGTTCATACTATCAGAGCAACTACCGTCAACTACGGCTGGTATGCATCTTCCGAAAAAAACTAGCCACCCATTTGCACAAACCCTCGGGCACTCAAAAGATTGCAACTTCGATAGAAGACCCCGGTGTCAGTCCCGATCGATCATTTGCTAGTCCCCATCAGTGTGTGAGATACACTAGAAGGTCACCAGTCGAGCGACCGTAGCAAAAGCCATATTGACTGTCGCTGACCAGGTCGTGTTTTTCTAGGTATCTTAGAAGCTGTGTGTTGATCACATGCTCCATCACATGGTACAATTAATGACACCAAAGTAGGTAGATACAATCGATGTTTGAATCCTAATATATCTTGCAAAGTATTTGACTTTAGTTTGCAGTTTTAATTTTGATAGTAGATTGCAGAGTTAGCAAGCTACAGTGGCAATGGGTAAGTCATATTTGTCGCAGAAACGATGGCCGTTGGGGCAGACACGTCTTAGAGATTAGTACTACGGATTGGAAAGGGCAGCGTAGATCACTCTCTAGCCAGGTGGAGTGATGACTGAAAATGGATGAAAAAGGTAGCAGGAAGTCGTTGAGTGAGAAAGGCGAAGGACCGAGTGTGGTGGCGTTCCTTAGAATAGGCCTATGTCCTACAGTAGACTGTTATAGGCTCATTGATGATTCGGTGAAGAAAATATTTTTTTCGAATGACAGTGGAAAAAAAGTAATTTTATTTTAGTCTATGTGCTAGTATTGTACACTGTTGATGTTTACGAGAATGCTTATAAGATAATATCTTGATTGATACGTACCGAATCAAAAATGGCCTAATTAGGAGTCAAATACTTCCAATACAGGATGTAAAAACTATGAAAAACTATCAAAGAAACATTAAATTATTTGAATTTGGGTGCCCTAATTAGATTATTTTCTAAAACGTTGATTCATGTTTTTAAAACAGGTAAAACTATCTTCACGTGTGCCAATTTCATTTCTAAAATTCAATTTTGGAAAGAAACTGAGACATACAACCGTACTTGGTGAAGATATTGTTAATTTTATGTGACTACTACTACGGAACTTTCATAAAAATAAGTAAAGAAAAAAAAATAATGATTATCTTAAGATTTTCTATTTTTATATACTAACTTCAAATTAAAGTCATTAATGATACATACCCATTATGATCAAAAAAATATTTTTCTGATAGGTACTTATTTTTATATCACGGTAATTAATTTGGAAACCGTACCTATGTCGTACGAAAGTACCTTTTTGACAAGCATCTCGTACTTTTTAGGCAATCCAGACTGGCAATACCGATGGTAGTATTCTGTGGTCAAAGAGAATATGGGTTAATACCAAATCTCAACCGGGTGATAATCACTCGCGTGTTTTGGAACACTTTTTTATCTGTGGGTAGTAGATGGTAAACAAAAGTTGATTTTAATTTTTTTTAACTGAAAATGTCTTTAATTTTCAAAAAGTTAAATAGCAATATTCTCAGTAAAGCAATTTTTAAACAAAGTGAAAGTTTTTGTGGGATTTCAATATGTAGAAAATTAAGCATCGTTCCAACTTTTTATGGTAAGAATAAGTATTTAGTCGCGTATGATTTAGATATCTTTAAATACTTCTTGAAGCGGATTCATGAAATACAAATTTATAGTATTCGTATTTCCCTTTGATTCGCGATACCATTATTTAAGGTTATGTTCTGAAATATAATTTTGCTCTGGCAAAGACTGAAAAGTCTCTCTAAGCATAGGGCACTTCCCTAGAAAGTGTGGAACCCTCAGTGTTCGAGTTGACTTGCATTTGACTGGTTTTAGCTTTACCTTACATTTATTGGTTGGGGTGTCCGGTCATTTATTCCCTTGCGTCCCCTTTAAAGTTACTCTGACCCATTTATTAACATTGAACAGATGGCGATCAAGATCCAGCCCCTAAATTTTTTTCATCAAACGTTCAGACATTACTGAAGCGTATAACTCGTCCAGATTTTGCAAAGGTCTTTCGGAAACGCACTAGTAAAGGATTTACAGTACTAAGAACCCCAATATACAAATTCTTAACAAATGAAGAACTTGAAGATGAAATGTCGAGAGCTAGCAGAAAAGCAGATAAACTATTACAAATGCCTCCTGTCGTACAGGTAAGACCAATGTATCTTTTATCTATGCTATAATAATACTGTAAAAAAGAAATGTCCATATCTGTTATATATTTAGTATTATGCATGGTATAATATGCTCATCCCGTCCTGAGTTGGGCTATTGTTTTGAGCAGTTAGCCTCATAACTACAAGTAGGTATGGTTCTCATGTTTTTGGTTAGTCATACCTCATCAGCTCTATCCAGAAATCTATATAATCTATAATAGGGGGGCATCTAATATTGTTCAGTATCTCTCTTATGGTTTGTGGATTCTTAAGGAGTTAAGCCTGTTGGGCACATAAGAACATGTCTCCTCGGCCTCCATGCAGCCCCGACCTAGTACCCAACTGCTGCACTGTACATTAACATAGGTTGTATTATGGCTGTAGAGAATCAGGGTTATGGATGGCTTGAGTGCACCATTTCCAGGTGCACTCAAGCCATTGCCAGGTTTTACATACCTTGGTCATTTCTGTGTTGATGATCAACTTACTTCAGTTCACCTTGTGATCTAGAATTACCTATATAGTCCCGTCTGTTACTGTATGATTCTATTAACTTTTATAGAAAATGTCAAACTTTTTCAGTTTCTTTTACAATATAATAGGTGTGCATTTTTTGTGCATTTCCCAGTATTAAGTAAATTATAATTCAGCTGGGCCATCGTTTTCCTGTAGATATTGCCGATTAGACTATCCTATCCTAACTGTAAAATCTTTTAAGTCAAAAATATTTTTTACAAATGTTGTATTCTCTGCACAAATCGAAATAAAGTTAAAACAAATCTCTATGCAAAGGTGTAAAATGTTGCCATTAAGAACAGATTACAGTGCGCAATATGTACTGTTTTACATATTTATACAGTGTTTTTGAAAACAATTTCTAAACTTATGTATACTTTATCATAATTTATATGTGTGAATTAAAAAATTGATTGTCAAGGAAAAAAGCAAGGTATTTAATATTTTGTTGTCACTCAAATATTGTCAAGAAAATACCAAAAATTGCAATTGAATTTTAGGCTGGGTTGCACCAAGTAACTTTTACCAGACCTCAAATATGGGAGATTGTATGAAAATTCCAGCATCAGCTATTTTCAAAGTTAACCGACTAATGGTTTTGCTGAACATTTATGGGTCGGTTAAAGTAATAAGCTTGTTTGCCTCCTTAGTGGTATAAAAAAAAAGTTAATAATAACTGACTATGCAAATTTTCATACAATCTCCCATATTTGAGGGTTGGTCAAAGTTAATTGGTGCAAACCCAGACTTATGTTCCCCAGACCTGAATTACGTCCTAGTACATCAAATTAAAAAATGGCTCATCAAAGAGGCAAATTCCTAAAGATAGAAATATTGATTCAACTCGACTGATCTAACTCCGTTAGCTGTTGAAGAACTTTAGGGTAGAGTAAGGAACATCATTTTTTACTCAAGTTACTCATTTTTGAACACAACCCAGGTTGATACAGAATCTACTATTTCTTAAACTGCAAATACGTCTTTACGTTTGAAGTCATTTTGAGCACATTCGTTTTGGGATAAATAGTTCCTAAGTTTGATACTTTTCACACTTTTAATAACAACAGTTTTGCCATCAACACCTACGGTTTGTTCGTGTAGCTTTGAAACATACTGACAAAATTTTTGGTTGCAAAATGAACACACACAATAAACTCTTAGAAGAAACGTGCCCCATTTTAAAAAATATTAAACAACAATACCAAAGCAGGAGACTTGGGCCTAAGCAGGAGACAACGCGTGCATTAAACAAAACATGTTTTGTGTAGATGTTTTTGTGTAATGTTTAAGAAAAATACGAGCAGGAGATCCTGCTTAAGCTCAACAGAAATGGCCAACCGATAGTGCAAAGTCCGCTTAATTGACCTTGAGGTCCTCATACTGATATATTGTTTTAAAAGTTTTAAATCTGTCCATCCATTCTTGAGTTAACAAAGCTACAAACAAACAATCTTAATCTTTTTAAAACTTTGTATGATTTGGTCTCAAGAATGTTTTAATAGCCTCAATTATTTTCATTTCAGATACATAAGCCGATTGATGAAGTATTGTCAAAGGATCCAGCCCTACTCGGATACGACACGTCAACATATTTATTTACTGACATCACATACGGTGTTCGAAATGAGGAAAGAATAATTGTCGAAAGGTATAGTTTTTAGACTTATAGTTTTTAGGGTTCCGTACCTGAAAGGTAATTAGGAACCCTATTACTAAGGCTTCGCTGTCCGTCCGTCCGTCTGTCACCAGGCTGTATCTCATTAACCAAATGGCAAATACTAAAAAATAGAAAAAAATAAATATTTTAGGGCGCTCCCATACAACATGTGTGATTGTTTTGCTCGTTTTTGTAGATAATGGTACGGAACCCTACGTGCGCGAGTCCGACTCGCACTTAGCCGATTTTTTTACTATTATGTATAGAGCTCATGACCCAGTGACAATTCCCTGTCATAGTCGATATGTGAAGTTAAGTGTCTGTGTGTTCAGTCATTGGATGAGTTACAGCCTAATAGCACATTTTTTTGGAAGCTGTTCTCATATGACAGCAGTCAATAAGCCAAGTCAAAGTCCTTATGTGCAGCTTTAAACTCAGACAGTCAAGTAGACACTAGCTCGACAACATCCCCTAATCTGCACTGGGCCAGCATAGGTTTTTGAGGCTAAGGCATATCATTTCCTATTATACCAAATCACTTTGAGTTTTGTAGTTGAACCTAAAACTTCAAAGTTAAATTTGTGAAACGTTTTTATGAAATGAAATTGAGAGAAAATATGTATGCCCATATGTATAGAAAGAGAAATAGAATGGCATTGAAAAAGTATCTCTCATTTCTTGTAGATGGTGTTGAATAAGTTGATTTTGTCTTTTTGTTTTTACTTCTTTCATGTGTAATCGTTTTCACACTAGTTTATTGTTTTTCTATCTATTTAAATTCATTTTTAAAGGGATCCTGATGGTACACTGCGTAGTTGTGATCATGACATAAGAAAGAGATTGAACCAGGTATGTAATTAACATATCAATATCAGCACAACTAGTTTATATTCTGAGTGGTAATATTATCTATATTATATATAGTTTGTTTGGTAGTTTTTGGCCGCAATAACTGATCCGATTTACCTGAAATTTGAAGTAATCGTAGATTATACCCTGAACTAACACATAGGCTACATTTTATCTCTGATAATTCGTTTTTTTTTGCATAAATAATTAAGCATTTCTATTTATTCAGCAAACATCCTTACTATCATCAAAGAGTTTCTGTAGGAATCTCGTGTCCATAACCGAATTAAGCGCGGGCGAAGTCGTAGGAAAAAGCTAGAAATATAGATTAAAAAATTTTAATTAGAGGTTGGTTAGCGCTAAGCCGGGTCTCCTGCTCGTGTTTCGCCGAAACAATACACAATTTACGCTTTGGTGTTGTTGTTTGATGTTTTTAAAAACATTTACTGTCAAAATAACTTCAGACGATAAAAAGAGAAGATGTATTTTCAGTTTTAGAAAAAGTAGATTTAAAATTACCGCCACAGAGTACATTTGACTACCACAGATCATATATAAAAACGAAATAGTGATTGTGAAATCGCGGGGGTAAATGATTAGAGGTTTTGTTTATTTTGTGTTTCTATCAACAATGTTTTTTTTGTGTAATATTTGGACAAAACACGATCAGGAGACCCGACTTTACGGCACCTCTTGCGGGACGAATAGCGAACATTGCTCGTAACATCCACGTTTCTCCAATGAGGCACCTTTACAACATTATTTACTCGTAGTTTATTCTATCAGGATTCGAATCCTGACAGTCCAATGTTCTGATACTGACACCACTCGGTCCTAGGTAAATAGATAAAATAAAAAGTATCTCATTTTTAGGTATATTTCCCTATAAATGGTCAGAAAATAAGAGAACCTACAATGTTCACTGATGAAGAAAAGCTGAATAGTTTACTGGAAAGGGAACATTACGAGTTTATCCTTGACCGGGCGTGTATACAGTACGAGCCGGATGAGCCAACGTACCAGAGGATCACTAGCATCACATATCAACACGTCGATGTTATGAAGAACTATAACAGACTTAGGTATGATGAATAAATTTACATATAAACCTGTATATATATACATTGGTATCCATGTCATAATATCATTAAAATAGCAGAGACTTGTGAACAAGAATTGCGTACGACAGTAAAGAATGGAAAAGGTTAGAGGAGGCCTTTGCTAGAAAACAAGCAGAAAATGTTAAAGATGTACTGATATTGGATAAAGTATAAGTAAAATATATAATAAAAATAAAATAAAATAAAAATAGCCTTTATTCTACCACAATCTTACTATACATTATTATGAATAATAGTTTTATAATATTATTTGTGCACTTAATTTGTAGAAGTCGCCTACTTGACGTAGGCCTCCCCCAGCTTCCTCCAGTTCTCTCTGTCTCCAGCTTGTCTCCTCCAATCTTGTCCACATTTTTCTTTAAATATGTCCTCCAATCTCTTCTTAGGCCTGCCCCTGCCTCTCTGCCCTTCTCTTGGTGCCCATTCTGTTAGTTTCCTGGTCCATTTGTCGTTTGCCATTGTGATTGACCTAGGTAAATATATTCTTTGACATACTCTGTGTTTTCTCCATTTGCCCTGATAACTTGATCTTACCCTTGGTAATAATTTTTGTTTTTGAGGCGTTTAGCGTCAACCCAACTTTTTTGCTCTCCCTCAGTAAATCGTTAATCATAATTTCTAACTGTGTACTCTCCTCGGCAAATATAGCAAAATAAAATATATATTGTAACATAAAATATTCCTAAATAAAGGCTTTAATAAATAAAATAAAATCAATGAAATATATATCTATATTTTTCATTTGTAATGATTTTTTTAATATTATTGTTGTATTGTTTATATTCTATTCCCTGTCCAATCTTGGCTTAATCCGATAACGTTCCCTGTCCCAACCCATAAACATTTATACACTCTTTTTTTATTAACTCCACTTAATATATCGTGGCCAAATTTAGCGGATTTTTTTTCCGGCGGTAACCAAATGTTTATTGTGAATATGAGTTATTTTGCTCTATAAATACAAATTAATAAATAACTCAACCGTAAGGCCAACTAACGGGTCTAATTGTGAATCTAAACAATCTAGTAACCAACTCAAACACAGGCAGTTGCTTACGAGGAGTACAAAAGAATTATATATGTACATAAAGATATTCTCGTTAAAAATATAAATAAACCAATAGGCAATATACAATATATGTGTGGAAAATGCTATACATATATTCACGCCAGATTCCCGTAGGCAGTAGGCAAAGATTGAATCTTTTGCTATAGACAAAGTACATTATTCCAGATAGATATAGGTTATATATAATGTATATAAGGAAGAGGGATTATAGCGAAACAACGTACGCCGGCTCAGCTAGTCATAGTATAAAGTAATATATTAGAAGACAAAAATCTTTTGTTTTCGCATCAAACAAGCACGCGACCGCTATCCGTACGCACGCATACATAGATACTGCACTTACAAGTATGCTTTTTCCCTGTCCCGTACAGTGACTCGCGGTAGAGACACAAAAAACGAAGCCGTCCTCTAGCCTTTAGATATAGATTCTTAGAGAATTGTCTCATACTTCATATCTAAAGTTCTATGTTATAAAATTATAGGTCGACGAGGCACTTTGGGCCGTTAGTTTTCTACTTGACCTGGCACCAGAACGTCGACAGTCTGATGCTGGAGCTGCTGCAGACGGGTATGGTGCGAGAGGCTGTGCTGCTCGTTGCGGTTAGGCACGCGATAAAAAAAGATGTCGCCAACGGAGATGCCGTACAAACTTTGGCACAAGAAGTGAGTATCTTCTACCACATGTGTTAATCAGACTTGTGTTTGTGTGCCTGTGGCCAGAGAGGTCTTACGCGCGCGCACACACACATACGCAAATCCCCTGATACGCAGCACTGTATTTGTGACATTTACACAGTATTTTCACACAGCACAACATTCTCATTCATTTACCCATAACATCAAACCATGAGAGAGGCGCTGAATAACATCAGTTACCTACGTACAATAGCCCTATCATGAGGTTAAGTGCGCAAAACATAAGTCCAACTAACTTACGCATTAAATTTAAGATATAATACTTGGCAATTGTTAATAATTGGTATTGATCAACAAGTGTCAGTGCGTTAGTTATTTATGCGATTGTCGTCTAATGGAGAAAAAATGAAAGTAGGGATAAGAAACGAGCAGCGCCCGCCCTAGCTCTAAAGGTAAAGCGAGATAGTATTTTTTTGCGCCCTTTGGTCGACGCTATTACGTAACGTATATTGTGCTTCGGCTTTATGTTAAATAAATAATAATTCCCAAATCTCTAAAAATCAACTTTTATTCATTTAAATTAACATTAAGAAAGTTTTTACCGCTATTCAATTAAATTAGTATTTAGTGTTAATATCAGTCAGTCACAAAATAATAAAATCTGTTACCTATGCAAGTATTGTAGTAACATAATTATAAAAAAGAATACCCTGATGTTAATACCCTCTTATGGACGCTTAACATGTGTGCCACTCAGCAACCTGCGTCAAAATTAATTTAAGTAGATCATTGACATAAACTATAAAGAATAATCCATATCCATATTAATATTGTAAATGCGGAAGTAACTGTCTGTCTGTAACGTCTTCACGCTTAAACCGCTGTACCGATTAAGATAAAATTTGGCATGGATTATTCCCGAGAAAGGACACAGCCTTCTTGAAAAAATATTTTTTGTTCGTTTTTTATATATTTTAGAAAAAATTCTATAATTAAGGACTTGTCGTTGAAATCCTACACTGATAAGGGAATTTAGGGCGGGTGGACCTCGGGCAAAATTAACATGGAGATAGGTAATTTTAAGACTGACGACGCTCGGTAAAAATTATAACTTAATTTTCATCGTTTTATTTATCAGTAACTAGTCCGGCAGACGTTTTTCTGCCCTTAAAGTTGATGCACTGTAGCGCCATCTGTTACAACAAAGGAAGGGGGGTAGCTATGCTTATGACGATAAACTAACTTACACCGCCATCTGTTAGAAATGTGTGGAACTCTTAGCTAGCGCACGCCGTGTAAAGCTTCCAGTCGGGATGATTTTTGCGACAATTGTCGTCATATTTTCACAAATTAACGCAAAACAATATCAAACTGTACGTATATATAAACCATCCTCTTAAATCACCTAATTGATGACAACCGCATTAAAATCCGTTGCGTAGTTTAAAAGATCTTAGCGTGCATCGCTACAGGCAGCGGGAATTGACTTTGTTCACGTTGTTTTGAATAGATGTATATGTATAACACTGTAAGTGTTCCTAAATTCGAACCAGCATACTGGCCAGTACGGTGTGACGTCATTATCTAACGTCATACTGCTGTACTGTTCCGAAATACGACGTCACACCGTACTGGCCAGTATGCTGGTTCAAATTTAGGAACACGGATATTGATGAATAACTCTTCACTGTAACTTTTTACGCTTATTAAAGCATACGGTTGATATTCTCAAAGTAGCTTTTTTTTGTTATTAAGTTCACCACAAATATGTTTTCATTTCAGATTTTACCGACACCAATACAAATGAGCAAATCAGATCATTTGACCACCGAAGACATTCAGCTCGACAACAAATGCGTGGAGTGCATTGAGAAGTATATTGTCAGCAACTCAGTCATGAAGAGTCAACAGGAACTGGCGCTGCAGGGCTTCAGGGAATATTACCAGCAACTTATAGAAATCAGTGAGGGTTTAAAGAAAGCCCATGGAAATGTTTAAATGTCAAATGTGTATCCATAATTGTTAATTAAATTAGTTTAAGTTATGAATATGTGTTTCTTGTTGATGTTTGGTGTTTTATATGTTCGGTAAGAATTTCAACGCATAGTTATATTGTTGGCAACTTTAATTAGCTAACGTCCAGTCTGCCGTATGCCGTCATCTCGTCGCGTATACGACCCTTACAAAGGCCCTCTGTCGGCCCCGGAACTAATCGGTAGCACCGATTAATCACAAATAAGATGATTTTTTCTTAGGACAGGTTATAATTCAAAAAACGGCAAAAAAATCACCTTTGTTGTATGGGAGCCCCCTTAAATATTTGTTTTATTCTATTTTTTAGTATTTTTTGTTATAGCGGCAACAGAAATACATCTTCTGTGAAAATTTCAATTGTCTAACTATCACGGTCTATGAGATACAGCCTGGTGACAGTAGGACGGACGGACGGACAGCGGAGTCTTAGTAATAGGGTTCCGCTAATTACCCTTTGGTTTGGTTATTTATTGATGTGTCACTGTAAAAACATGAAAAGATACTAGCTAATTCGATTTACGTTATTTTTTATACTAACTGCACAAACATATGTGTACAATGGCGGACTTAATTCGGCATTCTCTGCCAGCCAACCATGGAGGCAAGCAGATAACTTACTGGCGGTTATTTGGTAGAAAAAAAGAGAAAATAGTCGGTAGCCTACAGTTCTTTCTCTAGCAACACTGTATGCATTAATGAATATCTGAAACAAATACGTTAAGTATTTATTTAAAACAAAAAAATTTTAGCATTTAGCGAAATGACTTATTAACGTATAAAAAAAATTTAGTGTAATTCTATTGTAAACTGATGAATAAAAACAAATATTCGTGGACATTACGTACAGCGCCACCTGGTCCTAAATTAGCAATGCTTGTACTATGGGAAACAGATAACAGATACAAATACTATATTTATAAAAAAACCCAGAGTCAACAAAAACAGAAATGTTCATAACGTTAATCTGCGAAGATTGAACCCCCGCCCCTGTGATCGACAGGAAGCCATCACTACCAACAGAGCCACGGAGTCGTCATCGATATTAACCTGCTTTATTTGCACGGAAATTATTATAAAGCTGTTATTCAATAGCGATCAGGCCTTTGATGTAAAAACGGTATTTTTGGTTTGTATGGGATGAAGTCACTGATCTCTAATTGACAGAAATTGTCAAGCTAGTAGCGTCACAATTTTCAAGCTGCCCATAAATGATACGGTTAATTTTTGCTAATGTTGTTGCTAAAATGATTGCTAGAGACATTTGAGCAATTAATTTAAATTAAAAAAACGTGCACGACTGTACACATGCGCAACTATTTCTGACATGCTAGGTGTATGGTCGCTAGTGTCATGTAAGTTCACACCATTTTAATATGGCGACTGTAGTTTTAAATTTTGACCACCGAGTCAGAAAAGTTTGTTGCACTGTACGTGCCGCCACCATACATAGGTACAATACATATATTAACTCCATGAAAAATTATATTTTCAAAAGTTTTGTCATTCTATATGCTCTTTGATCTGAGTCCAAACTACGTTTTATCCAGATCCACAACAAAGCATTGTGTAAAATGTCTGTTTGGTTGTCAGTTGGATTAAAATAATTTTAGAAATATTATTTACAAATGCCTTTTTTTCGAAAACCTCGAAATTTTACACCTTTACATATATTATCTGAAAAGAAAGCAATAAAAAATGGCGTACACCACGCTATATTTACATCAAGAACTGATCGATACGTTGGTGATTGGAAAACAGATCTAAAAGAAGGTGGTAATTTTGAAGTGAATACATCTAATCCTGATCTAATAGCATGTACCTACTCTTTCTATGTCCGTGTTGTCTCAGCTAAAGTTTGCTTTATTTAATGTACTACATTAAAATAATAATTTTTTGGATGGTGAATATTTACTTATTGGGCACGAGCTATTTTTGCATCAAAAATGTCCTTAACGAGATAGAAGCATCCTCTAAGACACAAATGAAATGCAAAAATCGGCGGAGTCGGGACACGCGCAGTGTACTGTAGGGTTCCGTAGTTGCCCGTCTCAAGCACGTTTTATACGTTGGACGACTATTACTCGTTAACTTGTAAAATCTACTTTGTTATACATATATATATACAGCTGCTATGATTTTTTTCACATATTTAAAAACAACGATTTAGCTGGCTGCGAGTGTCTCTAACAAAAATAGCACTTTAAAGCTTAATTTCACATAAACATCCTTGAATCTAAAAATCGGCCAAGTGCCAGTCGGACTCACGCACGAAGGGTTCCGTACCATTATCTATAAAAACGGCAAAAAAAATCACTGTTATATAGGACCCCACTTTAATATATTTGTTTTATTTTTAAAGTGAATATATAACTAAATGTTAAGTGAATATTTTAAGCGGCTTCCTGTTGCCGTTATTAATATCGAGCAAAAACGAGCAAAAAAATCACGTTTGTTGTATGGGAGCCCCCTTAAATATTTTTTTTTCTGTTTTTTAGTATTTGTTGTTACACCGGCAACAGAAATACATCTTCTGTGTAAATTTTAACTGTCTAGGTATCACGGTTCATGAGATACTGCCTGCTGACAGACGGACGGACAGTGAAGTCTTAGTAATGGGTTCCACTAATTACAATAAAAAAAATGGTAATCACACACCAATATTTCAAATATTTTTGAACGACCTATCAAACGACACACCACACAATGGGATTTAGGATAGACAAGAAAAAAAGAACAACCCCTTATACCCGAAAGTCAATTGGCGACGAATTATTACACTAATAGCATTTCGTTCTACAAACGAGGTAGGTGCTGTGCCTATCGCCGATCGCCCGCTCAAACATTGTATTAAAAATTGTAATAGCTACAGAGAATTGTACCCGAGACCTTAAACATGACATTCCAATGTTCTATCGTCTGTGCCATGCGGTTATTGGTATGCATGGAAGGTATAATACGTAAAATATTTCACGCGTCTATCAAAGGAGCGGGTGTAATGTTCTAACGGTTAGCTAGTTGGGCGTAATTAATGGTGAACATCGTTTAATATGTTGCCTCAGAAGTTCCATTTAGTGGCTAGCAGGGACTCTGTCCAATGTTGAGCCAGAGACGTTGAAATATCTATAGTTTGCTACAAGTACTTACCTACCTACCTACGTATATTTTTGCAGGAAAAGGTACCTTTTTAACTATTACTGGTAAATTTTACGAAGGAGATTGGTATAAAGGATTCAGGTGAGTCTTTGAAAAATACGAATTACGATTTCTTTGTTATTTAACACAAGTGCAAAAGAAGTATTAAAAATCAGCCAAGTGCGAGTCGGATTTGCGCACGAAGAGTTCCGTACCATTATCTATAAAAACGGCAAAAAAAAAATCACGTTTGTTGTATGGGAGCCCCCCTTAAATATTTGTTTTATTTTAATTTAATAATTTATTTTTTAAGTGAATATATAACTTTATATTCTGTGAATATTTCAAGCTTCTACCTGTTGCCGTTATCAATATCGAGCGAAAATATTACGTTTGTTGTATGGGAGCCCCCTTAAATATTTATTTTATTTTGTTTTTTAGTATTTGTTGTTATAGCGGCAACAGAAAAACATCTGTGAGAATCTCAACTGTCTAACTATCACGGTTCATGAATACAGCTGGGTGACAGACGGACAGCGGTGTCTTAGTAATAGGTTTTCGCTAATTACCCTTTAGGTACGGTACCCTAAAAATTATGGTAAAGTAAGAAATTAAAAATGACATGTCAAATAATTTGCCCTAAAAAATCATAATAAAATTGTTGACTCGCGATCTCTAACCTTAGTTACAAAAGCCGGCTAAGTGCGAGTCTGGCTCGCGCACCGAGGATTCTGTACAAACTTATTATATGTAGATAGTTCTTCCATCATGAAATCAAGTCTCAAAGGTTATGATCAGTTTTAGATTAATTCTATATTTGTGATGTAGCATCTTGCTTCTTGCCAAATTTCATGATTTTACGTCGACAGGAGGTACCCCATAGGTTTTATTCGATAACAATATGCGACAAAAATTACCATATTTTGGGCATATTTTTTTGCATTTATTTTTTTAACCACTTTAAGTGACCGTAGACTTTTGTATATGACATTTATTTTAAATTAATACCTCCACGCGTTCCTGAGTAAAGGGGTCTTGACAGACGGACAAACTTTTTTTAATGTGTTATAACTACAAATTAACGAAATTTGTTATGTAAGACCTTGTTTTGTGTCAAATTTCATGAATCTGGGACAACGGCAAATACCCCAATAGGTTTTGATTTGTTTGTGAATGCCAAAATATTCGACAATAATGGCACTATTTTTTTTATTGCGTTGACTGAGAAACTTGATATTTTTACAACTTTAAGGCACCATAGACCTCAGTATTTAAGACACCATAGACCTCAGTATTTAAGGCACCATAGACCCCAGTATTTAAGGCACCATAGACCTCAGTATTTAAGGCACCATAGACCTCAGTATTTGATATTAATTTCAACTTGATCCTTTAACGCGTTCCTGAGAAAAAGGGTCTTGACAGACAAACGGACAACTGATCTTATCAGGGTTACTTTTGTACTTTTGAGGTACGGAACCCTTCGTAAATTCTATTTATGTAACAGGTTTAGGTATATATGATTAAAATGGTAATTCGCAGGCATGGCTACGGTACGTTAAGTCGTAGACTAGAAAATGGCATGTTTCACTTGGAATATCGCGGAGAATGGGTGCGTGGCAAGCCTGAAGGGGTGGGGTGGTGGTATTACGACGACGGGAACGTTTACTTCGGTTTCTGGAAAAAAGGCTGTCGTCACAGATATGGCAAGATGTGGTACGCTAACAAAACACTGTATGTTGGTTACTGGAACATGGATTCAAAAGAAGGCTTAGGAATGCTTGTGCAGGGTACGTAAAGGTTTTTATTATGGAATTATTATTGCTATTGTTACCTAAGATACTATAGCCTTTGATTCAGTGAATTCAGTTTATACTCAAACAGCCCGCTCTAATAAAGTATTTATACTTGTATGTAAATGCAGTAAGATCTAAGTATGTACCTATGTGTGAAGGGTGCGTATGGGGCATGTGCATGTGTAAAAGACTTTATGAAGATCATTTGCATATACATTAGGTATACTATGGTGGTACTAATGAGTGACAGCCTCAGTGCATAATAATCTGCCTGCGTAACCGAGGCGCGTGGATTCGATCCCTGCCCAGGACAAACATTTGTCATAAATATTTTGATTTTTGGTTGTTTTCCATGTAGGTACCTATAATATGTATGTATTTAATAGAAAAGTTTATATAAGTATTTGTATCCGTTGTTGTATATATATATATATATATACCAGATACCAGTGGTATGTGTACCAGATATAAAAAGCCTTGATTTTTAGGACAAGACGGCGCTGTAAGATTTGTCCAAAATATTATATAAGTTTTTAATATTAATATTTTGTGTCATTCTTCAGAAAACGGGAACCGCTATGAAGGCTATTGGTTAACCGACGTTAAAAACGGCCTCGGTCGTTTCTACCACATTCGCACCGGACAACTGCAGGAAGGTTTCTGGGTCGACAACATCTGTATCAGGTCCAAGATGTCAGACATCATCATACGACAGTTCTGCATTTTGCCTACGCAATATCCCATACCACCTGTAAGTAAACCAGGTTTTTTTAAACCACCTAATTGGCAAATAGACCAATTAGGTTACAGCGGTACGTAGTGTGAAAATGAATTCCCTGCCATATATCTTTCGGTATTTGGCTGACGGACTATCCACAGCTGTGTGATTTTGAAGATTTTTGCTGCTTTTGGCTATAGAGGTCACCCTACACCGCGTAACTACACTACCTTGTTTAAAATGTATTAAAACAATTTAGCTTGCAATTGTCAACAATAGCGGTGATGTGTATTTGATAAGCAAACTATATAACAAGTCGGTCATTGATAGGTACTATTAATAAATATTTTTAATGACATTAGTTTTCTGTAGACATAGGTATTAAAATTTGACATCTAAAATTCCCCCTAGTGAACCTATATCTATAGTACCTATCTTTAGTATGGTCAGCATTAATAACACACAAAAGCTAGCGGCTTTTTAGTTTTATCCATCTCTACGATATAACTAGTAGAGTCATTAAATATACAACGAACTTTCGCAAATGAGACTTTGTGTATAACACGTCCTAAATCTCCCAAATTAAGAAAATTGCAAAAAATACAATACCGGAAATCATTACCTAATATTACTAAAAAACCTGCCTACGCAAGGAAAATATTTGTACCTAATATAAATTTGAATCGACAGCCCATTGAGCAATAATATAGCTAGAACTAATATTATAAATGCGAAAGTAACTCTGTCTGTTACCTCTTCCTGCTTTAGCTACTGTACCGATTAAGGTGAAATTTGGCATGGAGATAGTTTGAATCCTGGAGATATAGGATACTTGAAAACGTCAAGTGTGAGTCATTTTTTTTTCCTTAATTGAAGAGTTGCCGTTGAAATCCTACACCGTAAACCGACTTTAGGGTGGGTGGAACCACGCCACGGGTAAATTTGGCATGAAGATGGTTTGAGTCTCGAGGAAGGAGGTAGGCAACTTGAGAACGTCAGGTGTGAAAACCTCGCCCAAGGTGAGGTCAATAAGGGTCCCAACAATCGGGAGAGGGACATATGAAAGCTAGTAAGGAATTCAAATCAAAGCGTAGAACATGCCACTCATCATGTAAACGTATAATGCTATATACCTACCAACGCTAATTTAAATTCGGTAACAACCTATATATAACAAACCAAACAACTCCTTTCTCAAACAACTATAACGGAATACAATATTAGATAATGATTAATGTATTTAGGGCATCAAGATATTTTGAATAAGAATTTCACAAAATGGCAATGACATTTGTATAAGAAGCTTGATAAATAATCATTACTTTCAAAATTCGTGCATATAAATTATTATTATCTATTCTGCACATAACCGATATAGTAATAAACGTGATGAAACAATGGATAGGCAAGTATAATTTTTTTTTTAAACTAATGCGCACTATACCATAATGTAATAACACTATACTTAAGTCGACGAAATAGTTTTTTTTTTATACTAGGCCTATAACATCTTGGCACATTCTTTAAACAAAACAATGGATACAAGTGTTTGTATGTGTGTGTGTGTGTGTGTGTAAGTACAGGGCAAAATTGTTACTATGTTTAGGCATAGCTATAGACTTGAGTTCTATAATCTGTCTTGATGGCATTAGCCTCACAAAAATGGCCACACTTTAGAAAGTGACATATAGCAAACCTGTGGCCCTTTTCTCTTTCTATAAACACGCGCCATTTTGTTTGTTGATGTTTACTTATTAAAACAACTTAGAAAGAGGCAAGAGACTTTTGCTTTGCTTCGTCTCAGTCACACTCGCGATTTTTTTCCACATAAGAAATGCGCAACAACAAACTATGCCAATATTAAAAATACATAAAAAAAATACGATTATTTAGACTACACAGTTTAATGAAGTATAGGGAAGAGGTGCCATCTTGATTTTGTAGACAGTATATAAGTAATTAAGCTATACTGAATGGAAAACCGATGGGAATCGTTCCGATGTGGCACTGGCCCACAGCATAGGTAATCTTGCCGCTCTCTGGACCCTACCCCGCCGCACCGCCTATCTGCTACCCTAACTTAGTACCTTCACTTACTTTTTTTTATTTTCATCCGACTTCAAAAAAGGAGGAGGTTCTCAATTAGACTATTTTTTATGTTTGTTACCTAAGAACTTTCCACTGGGTAAACCGATTTTGATGATTTTTTTTTTATTTGAAAGCTGGTGTTTTGCAAAGCAAGTTCTGATAATGGCATCCATGAGAAAACTATATAAGTTTCAAATTTCAATGTTGATGATTGTAAAAAAATTCGTTTCGAGTATGGATGTTTTTAGTGTACGTCTTTTAATTCGTGACTCAAAAGTAAAAAATAAAAACTTTTTAACAAAAAACCACCGGCCTTTTGGAACTAAGAAAGTAATTATTTTTACCTTTTTAGTACATCTTTTTGAAGCCGGTTGTTTTTTTTGTAAAAAAGTTTTTTGTAGTGTTACTCGACGAATAACGCTATTTTTGTATATAGTGTCGAAAGATTGTACATATTTTCACTTATTAATCCATTTTCTTCCTATTACAGGAGACTCTGCAAGAGTCTAGAGCTTTAATAGAGGACAGTGAATATTGGCTCAAAAACAAAATTGGAGAAATAGATATAAAATTGAAATACTGCGTAGATCAAATGGTGTAATTATTTATTTCCGTAAACTGTCCCAGATCATTAAGTGTAACATTGTGAATTTATATAATTTGATATTACTTTACGAATTAAATTATTGCTATAACAAAATATATTGACATAATTATTACAATGTCATTATTATATCACAGTCCTTATCAATTATTTAAGTAACATTTACATCCAATAGGTAACATTTTTTCTTGCTTTGAATTTTAACGTTATTTTAAGTCTTATTTACAATATCAAAGTAGTGTGAAAAATAAAATATAAACAGGCATCTTAAAAAAATTTATAAACATGTTAATTTTAAAAGTTGCCTAAATAAAATGTAAATTATCAAAAGATTGCTATAGTAAAGATTAATTAATTCCTATTGAATTGAATTAAATAGAAGAATTAACACATTTATTTGACAATGTAAAATAACCTTTTCAAAGTTTAGATATTAATAGATACTTATATTGACATGTCTTATATTTCCATGATTCAGGTTAACATAATTCGTACTTACAATACCGTTAAGTTATGATGATTCATACAACTCCGTTAAGTTAAATGCTCTTATGTTTATGTAACAGCAAGTCAATCAACTGCTGTGGGTTTTCTATAGTACATTGCATGTCGCAAATATTTGTTTTGAGTAATTAAAGACTGAAGGAGCTTGTTAGCGCGCAATGTACATTAAAAACGATAGCCATTATGAAACTACACTTACCCCCTAAGGGGTGATCAGCGTTGTTATCAACGTATACCTGTAACATCCAAGGTTCACCGACCACCACTGCGCCACTCGGTCCTCCCGCGGGTTTTTCTACATTTTAGTTGATATTAGCTAACAAGCTTTATTATATATATATATATATATATATAATATCGATAGGTATCTAATTTATAATGACGTCATACATTGCCAAGGTTGTTTTTAAGTGGATGGACTGTAATCAAACGACTCTTATTTTATACAGGTAAAATACAACCTTGGCAATGTTTGACATCACTCTAAATTAGATACCTATCGATTATATAAATATACATATACCTACAAAAACATTATCTAATAAACGAAGTAGGTACAACTTTCCATATATTTATTATTAATTACGTAACATTTATTAAAACAGGTCTTGTTTGCTTATAAGAAATATTTAAAAGAAGACCATTAACGTTTAAGGTTGTTAAACGAAACATAAAACATATTAAGCACAAGATGTAATATATGCACTGCAGTTAAAAAACACTACCAGTTTTATACTGAACTAACTTGTGGGTATTGGTTTAATCGTTCAGCTATACTTATAAAATTACATATACTTAACTTGTTTTCCGTTAAATTTATTTTTTGAGCAAACAAAATTGAAACAACAAATTTCACAACTTGTTATTTTATCATTATATATACATTATTATTATTTCAATAACGACACAATTTTCGAAGTATAATAAAGGAATAATCCTTTAGAATTTATAAATTCAGTCGTTCTATATGAATCACTTCATCAACATCAAAATTATTTGTATTTATTTAATTATATGAATTATTTCCAATATATGAACTACATACGTTCCAGTCAAATATAATGGCGTTGTAGAAAATTATGCATGTCATCAACATCCCAATCGAATGTAGGTAAATAATTCAGACTTTTTCAATACAAACTTTGTTTCCTTTTTTATATACCAGCAAAACGCAAGGCAAACAAGTTTACGGTCCGCCTGATGGTAAGCGGTCTACGAAGCCTTATTTAGTTGAAATATAAACATTTCAACGCTTAAAACCAGTTATTATTGCTATTTACCTACATTCATTTAATGCCAGTATTTTATCTAAATGATGCCAGTAATCAATTGAATATTTTGAGAAATGAAATGTATGAATGTTTGTAATCACATTTTTATAAGTTTGTATGGAAAAAATCTGATTCGGATAAAAGAACTTAAAAAACCTAATTGTGTATCGTTAAAAAGAGATATTTTGAAAAAAATACTTTTCCTGCTCTCAAGTATGGATGCATAATAGCAAATTTAAAAGAGATTCAGTTGTCATGAAAGAGCTCTTAAATATTAATAAAATTTCGCGTTACAAAGTCACGACTCATTTATATTATATTCGAATGTCTTTTCCATACGATAACTCTTCGCATTACTGGTTCTTAAGTACAATCTTAACACTAAGTACCTTTACTATAGAAAATTCAATTATTTACACTAATATAACTTAAAAAACTGTAAATAAACATTCCAAAGATGGATATTAAACTGAGGAACAAACTCATACAATACGAGATTGGTCTAAAAGCGTGAGATTGTTCATCCGACTATCATGGTCACCCGAATCAATCTGTTCTTTAAGCAACTCCAATTCTTTAATACCAGTAACAGTGACTTCGTATTTATGCGTCGCTAGTGACATGTAGAAATGTATAGCGAACGCTAAGAATACAATCATTACTGGTATAAGGACGACACAGGCAGACCAGGCTGCAGTAGCGCTCAGGTCATAGAACTTAACCCAGCAAAGTATCGCTATTTCAACTAGGAAGAGAATTAAGCCTAGTAGAGTAGAAAAAGCCCAAGCTATTTCTATGTACCAATGTAGTCTCTCGTGTGGGCTTTCGTGTACGAGGGATATGCTGTGGAGATTACAGACGGCTTCGATGTTAGGCAGTATGCAGGTGCTGATCATGAGGGCTAACATGTGGACGGCTACAAGAAGGGTTGTGCAGACCGTGAAGGCGATCAGCATACCGTTAGGCACTTTCGTGGTATCAGGCGAGTTAAGTTGTACTTCCACCATAGCTACCTGTGAACAAGGAACACAGATATTATACATACATATTTAGAAAACTCTTACAGAATTACAGAGCTACGGAATTTTATATATTTACATGTATACTTTTTGATGTGAAACATCTATAGCCGCGGGTAAACAGTATTGTTAGCGTTGCGATGCATGCCGTCGCCACGCTATATATACAGGCTATATGTAGTAAATTATCGTTTTTACGTTTAATAATGAGCTAATTATTAACAAGATAAGTGGGTTATCTTTTCAATTTTATTAATTTTATGATTTACCTTTTATTACGTATATTAATTATCAAATACATTAAACTTTTATTAAAACTAACTTATCTAAAACTAGCTTCTGCCAGCGGCTTCGCCCGCCCTAAATTTCGTTATCGGCGTAGGTTCTTACGGCAACTCCTCAATTATTTCTCCTCTCTTTAATGGCATAATACATTCGTGTCTGTGAAACCATGGAAATGCACATACAAAATTTCAACCCAATCGGTCAAGCCGAGTAATAGTTGACATACCAACAGCAGCGCCACCTACCGGGTCCAATTGTATTTTTAAATCATCCAAAAAACCATCGGTTCAGTCGTTTAGAAGTTATGTGAAAAAGGAAGTAATTCCGTAATTAAGTAATTAGGAATGTTGTCCTATTACCCGTTTTTTCGTAGGAATGAAGCATTTTCCCCGCGGTAAAAAGTAGCCAATGTTCATTAGGGATAATGTCGGCTTCTAATGGTAAAAGAATTTTTCAAATCGGTCTAGTAGTTTCGGAGCCTATTCAATACAAACTAATAAACAATCAAATCTTTCCTGTTCATAATATTAGTATAGAAAAAAAACCTAAAAATAACCTAATCTAAAATTAAAAGGCCTAAACTAACTTATATAAATAAATAAATTATGTTACATCAAAAAGTCCACCACGAAACATTTCTGGCTCAAAAGTATTTATGACGCTGGCCGCATTCCCACGTTGGATGGCTAGCGAAATTCTTTGAACCAGAAAAGATCCGGTGCGGGGATCATGACCTCTCTGTCTTATGAGATGACATCATTTTTTAACAATTTTTTTGGCTTCTGTACACCAGGTGCCAGAAGTTTCAAAGGCTAGTGGGACAAAAATGTAAGAAGATTCAAGGTTTGAATACTTTTCATGTTTGTTCCTAGCTGCAATCTCTGCAGCTTCTGGGTGCTTTTAATATATGAAGATGCAAAAGTCCTGAAACAAGTAGCATCCCAAAAAAGACATTAACCTTTCTCCAAAGTAACTAAAGTAAGTCCGTCAGGTCTTTTACCATCAGTTCTGAAGAGACCGGTTGGTTGAGTATGGAAGGAATATTAGCAGAAACTAAAGCTCTTCGAATTATTTCATTAAGGGTGTGGTATCTTAGTAATCTTCCAGCAGACCGTATGCAGCTAAGACCGTGATAACCATTGCTTTCGACTAAAGATCCGCAAGAACAACGATGTGGAATACAGATCTCACAACCTAGTCTGTGAGCCGTGGCTGTTCTTATGGTATCAGGGTCTAAAAGTGTATCTAAGCTAGGGGAGGGAAGAGAGTTGAGCCATGCATCTGATTCAGGTTTAGGAGCCGCGCATAGTCGTGCTAAATCGATGTTAGGCCGACTTGCGGAAGATTCAGGGTTAAATAAATAACTAGCTCAATAACTAAACCTGGGTCAAATGTATAACTAGATAACTTGTCAATTGTCTTGCAGAAGCAGAAAGTTAACTATTCCTCAGAAGTGACAACATAATAAAAATAAATGTGCATCCTATTATAAACCGCCTAAATAAGAAATTCCTGCATAAGTATATATGTGTCTCGCTCTCTCTTATTAGTAACAATAAATCTATCTCTTTTTACAATCTTTGTTACTCTTCTACAATGAACTTTCAAAGATAATACCTTATTATGTCGTCCTTCGACTCCTTCGTGATGCCATGCAGCCGAACGCCAGATGTTTATGAATGACGTTTTAGGAATGGAAGATGCTTTTAAAAAATGTGTTATTCCATGTTTTGCATTATACGCGAACGTAGGTTCTCAGTCTGTCAGCTTATTCACTACATATTTATTTAATTTGATTTGTGCAAGTAGAAAGTGTTAAAAAGATCTTTCGTTGTCTTAACGCGTTCGTTCTTGGAGTCTTTGCCTATGTGTATGTGTTGAATATGGAAAAAAAACCGAGGTACCTAGAATTCCTGCAGGCAGCAAAAGCAAAAATAATGAACCTCGGAATTCAGTGTACATACCTATATATATTATCTGACATTAGTGAGTAAAAGTTTTGTTTTCTCATACTTTTAAAATACCTAAACACTTTGTTCTTGCACAGTTCTATTAAAATGGTTTTAGTAAATGTATTCGTAAGAAAATTAAATGTTATCTACCTACCTTCCTATTTATAGTTATAGGTAACTACTCATAGTCGTAGAATAATATAAATTTAACCAGAAAATCGATATGAAAACGAATTTAACTTAAAAATGTTGACGCAATATGGCGGAGTTAGCGACTTAACCCTCCGATGGATGCGGGTTAAATTTTTAATATTTAACTCGGCAGTGACCCGGGTTAAGTAGTAGCGCAAGACAAATATGACTTTGACTCAGGTTAACTTTATAACTTGACAAAAATGGCGCTAACTCTGAGGAGCGCAAGTGGCCCTTAGTAGAATCTTTTATTAGTTCGTTAAGAATATAACGAGCATGGATATCATCCCAATTTTTCTGAATATGTAATTTATCAGGTAGGCTATGGCTATTTATCACGTATTATTATATTTATATATATTATTATATTTATTATAAATATGTGATATGTTTCATTATTTTGATGTGATAAAAATAAAAAAATAATTTCAATGTTTCACATCTGCTAGGCGTCCCGTGATTGCTTTATTCTTATACACCGACAAGCTCAACGAAAATTGATTTTGGTAAATTTAACTATAAAATGTAAGATATGACAAGGTCAAAGTTTTTCTATTCGCGTTTTTTTCTATTTCTATCGGGATATTACAAAGTAAACGCTCCGAGCATTTTTTGCCAGCTAATACACAATATTTAAAATTATAAATATCAGCTGACGTAAAATACACTCACTAACAGAATCAAATGTAAAGTAGAAGTTTAAACATCCAGTCTCAAGGCAAACACAAATAATAAATGATCGTCTTGTGCGGGAATCGAACCCACGCCCCTCGATTCAGCAGTCGGGTCATTATACCTACGGACACGACAACATTATGCAAGTTATATCCGCCGTGTTGGATTGAACATGACTTCACATAGCCTATGTTCGTCATTATAGTACCCGGACCATAATTACGAATCGTTGCCACTTCATTATTCAAAATCGGTATCGGTAAAGGGGCTACGGTGAAACAAACGTAAATACAAACATACGAGTATATACAAAAACTGCTAAAATCATAACCCTTCCTTATGGCGTAGTCGGGTAAAAATTAGAACGAGCACTGAGACATAAATATACAATAGTATAAATGCGTAAGTCTGTTTGCTAGTATGTCTTTCTTTAACTCAGCATCGGAGTACCGAGTCGATGGCAACACTAGTTCTTGCGACAGTTTATGGACATGATAATAATATATGCTCCCAATGGGTTTTTATTGAGGGTTTTCAGCAACCACCGCAAGGGTAAATGAGTACAAAAAAAATTGGTCTAATGCAAGTCGGACTCACGCACCGAGGGTTCCGTAAAAGGTAACAGGGAAAAACTTAACTTTGCCGTTGGACAATTGTTGTCCCAATACATCGGCATAGGTCACGGTTAGTTTACAAACTGCAAATAAGTTTATAATCGCATAAGAAATATTTTATTATTAATTTATTAACAAATTTACGGTTTTCAGATTTTTTTCTTTATGTGTGATATTTTCATGATTCTAGGTCAACAGGAAGTACCCCATATGTTTTGATTTATTTGTGTTACAATATGCGACAAAAATAACCGTATTTTAGGCATATTTTTATTGCATTGGCTCAGAAGCTTGACTTTTTTTACAACTTTAATTGACTGTAGAGTTATTTTTTATTTAATTCCAACTTGATCCCTGTACATGTTCTTAAGGCTGCGGTATAGGCTAGACCGCGAAAATACGCCGTTTTTGTCGTAATCTAAAGGATTGAAAAAAATATATGTTATAAGACTGGCTTTTGTCTAGTGCATTACCTTACTGTATGATTTTCATTTGTTGTATTTAATGCCATAAAAAATTTGGAAGTGACCATTGTTCCAACACTTGTGCAAATTTTTAAAGCGTGTTTTGCATTTGTTTGTAATGAAAGTTGGTTAAATGATTAGAATAGATTCTTATCTAGTGCATTGACTCTAAGTTGTAGCAAAAAGTCAATAAATGTGACTACAAAACGGTAATAACGTTAAATTCTATACAAAAAATTTAAAGCTTCAAGGCGTCATTACGGTATAAATTGCTCAAGAAGTATATAACATATATATCTCATAGTAATGTTTATGACATTATTTAATGATTTAAAGTGCATTTACATATACAATGTTAGAATTACAGAAATAAGCTTTCTGGCCTATACCGCCAGGGTGTTGTGAGATAAAACTACAAATAAAAAAAATCGGATTTTTTCCTATATTTGGGTAGTAAATTTTAATTTAAGTTAAATTTCATGATTCTAGGACAACGGGTAGTAAATACCCCATAGGTTTTCATTTATTTGTAAATGTCAAAATATGCGACAAAGATGGCCGTATTTCGGTCGTATTTTTTTACTGCGTTGACTTAGAAGCTTGCCTTTTTTTAAGGCCCTCCTTTTAAAACCTTGCTTCGTGTGAAATTTCATGGTCCTAGGACAACGGGTAGTAAGTACCCCATAGGTTTTGATTTATTTGTAAATGTCAAAATATGCGATGAAAATGGCCGTATTTCAGTCGTATTTTTTCCTGTCCTGTACCGCAGCCTTAACGCCTAATCTTACTTGGATGTTAAGAATTCTATTTAGCGTTATTACTTGCTCAGACATTATGTTAAGCGTTTATTTGCACAGATCAGCCATTTGTTATCTGTGTTAGTCACGAGAGTCGGTAACAAGTTGTTTTTGTCGGTTTATGCAAATTAACAATGAATACATTATGTATTTTCACTACAATGATGGTCATAGCGGTTCTTTATTTGCAATTTTCAATGCTATTGTCCATTTGTTATTGAGATAAATTTTTCTTATTTAAAATATCTATAGATATTTTCTTTAAAAACTTATTAAATCTTATTTTTAAGGCTATGGCATAGCCTAGCAAAATCGTGCCGTTTCAATCAGTGTACATAGACATATTAGACTATTGCCTCATACAAGAAGACACAGTTCTACGTACGATAGGCGCTAGCACGGCACCGCACGTTGGAAATCTTGATTTTTTCGGTTTTTTGTCAGTATAAAATTCAAATATTTATTTAGACCTATAAAATTAGCAAATTTCCTTGGTCATATTAATATATATTTTAATAAAATTAGAATGAAGAGAATATCACTCTTAGTTTTCCAAACAATTTCAATTAAGGCCCAAAAACAGAGTGTCGGATATAATTTTTTTTGCTAAATGTTTTAAGAGGCAAATTATTATAATATTCTCAAATTCACTTTTTTGAAGTTAATTGTAAAATGGGTGGACTTAATGCTAGTAGCATTTTGTACCATTCGACATACAAATGAACAGGAAAGCGTCGGTAGCTGCAAAATACCAAAGTAACGGATGTTAAAACATAAATACATATATTTATGCAATACATGTATAATATAAAAAAGTACATATAAAAAAATAAAGATACAGCAATATACATATGCACAAACTAGCTTTTGCCCGCGGTTCCACCCGCCCTAAATCGGTTCTTGATTTATGATTTCAACGGCAACTTCTCAATTATAGAAAAAAAACCGACTCACGCTTGACGTTTTCAGGTAGCCTATGTCCTACCCACGGACTCAAACTATCTCCATGCCAAATTTGCCCGTGGTTCCACCCGCCCTAAATTCGGTTATCGGTGTAGGATTTCAACGGCAACTACTCAATTATAGAAAAACACAGACTCTTATTTGACGTTTTCAAGTAGCCCTATGTCCTTTCTCGAAACTCAGACTATCTCAATGCCAAATTTAGCGGTTTAAGCGTGAAGAGGTAACAGACAGACAGGTTAACTTTCGCATTTATAATATTAGTATGGATATACTCTTAGTAGACGAACCAATAAAAGAATATTTTAAAAAAAAACTCGTATTTTACTTTGTATATGTATAAATTTATAAAAAAAGGAACTGACCGACTCCCTGACAAACGTATAAACGCATAGCCCAATCTGCTGGGTCAAAAAACTTGAAATATAAATGGAAAATGTCCGTACCATGGCAAATCCGGAAAGTAGCGCCGATGTTTTGCTGGAGGCTTTCAGCTTTGCACGACTGAGCTGTAGCTTCCGCCACGAGAGGTAGGCCGGCGTGTGAAGACCGTCAGCGGACTGCAGGGGTGCCTCTCCCGACATCACGCACCTGTGCTGCAAGTAGTCCTTCGATTCAATTAGGCACACCAAAACTAAATCAAATCATACACCCAAACAATATGACACTCCGAGCGAATTCACTCAACGTTGACTTATTGATACATTACTTACATGGTCTTGTGAATTTATATTTGGTCCTCGGTGGTGATTATGAAAGCACAGCTTAAACATTCATTTCATTGTTCAGTATTGCAAAAGTTCCCGATTTTTCGGGAGATCTACTGATTTTGGCTATTGTCCCCTGATATCCCGATTTAGCTGCCCTTTCTCTCGATTTACAGTTATATGTAATATAATATCAATATACAGCAAAACTAAATCAAACCTGGGGCCTTAGACAAGTCACAATCGAAAAATCGTGCAGTATCGCTATCGACAAAGCGTTTTCGAAACGATCGTGGTAGACTTATTCCTCATGTATCGAACACGCTGTGTTGTGGGCGTCGGCTGGAAAACTACATTACGAGTATCTGTGCCAATTATCGAAACTCGCTTTTTTTATTTTTACTATGTAATGTGGTGTTTCATTATTACTTTTATTTACATTCAAATGACTCAGGGTTTGTTTTAAAATTGAGAATATAGGTATTTATTGCATTGAAATGTTTTAAGTCTAGTTTATCCTAAATAGGAATATTGTTGTGAAAATATTAGGTACTTACGTAAAAACATTCTAGCTTTCTAGTAACGAAAATTTAGCTATGCATTTACTATGAATTAGAAATTAGACTAGTACTTAGAACATAGGTTTTAAATAATACCATCATATTTAATTACAAAATGTTGCTTATGCTTTATTCAATATACCTAATAAGCATCTTCATGTAGGTAGGTATATTTCTTCATATCGGAAATATCAAATAGATACCTATAATAAAAACATCACATTTAAATACTTAATTAACAAAATACTTAAACTCTTTGAAAATATAATAAATATCGACAATAGACTTCAAGCCGCCATTTGCAACCGCAAAGCTTATCCGCAGGATCTTGGCGAACTCAAGTTCAATTAATATCAAAAAAGAATTGCGTTTTTAAAGTTGCAATATGGCTACCTAATGTATAGACGACTTTCGTTTCGGCCCTCTACAGTGGCTTGGCGATGGTATCCATAGCATAGAACAGCCACAAGTCTATGATTTTCTTTTCGATCGATACCAAATGATTTTGTTCGATTTCATTCTTTTTTTCGTGACGCTAAATTTAAGAAGTCTAAGCCCCCTGGTAATAAGAAATCCATGCACGTGGAATTCCCGAAATTTCTTGCACGATCTTCTCTTCTTGCAGTGCACCGCACCTCACGATTGCCCTGTCTAGCTAGACGCTTTAAATGAATGAATGGAATGAATATTTAGGCTGTGATAAAAGTGTCCAGTGCACAGACATATGAATAAAGAATCACGTCGTGCTCGCAGCCGCGCCTAGTATTCTTGGCCTGTGGTCCAGTGAAAACGCTTTAAGGGGCTAACATAAGTGAAAGTGGCAAAACTCATACTAATACAAACTCATTCTAAAAAAAGTGCTCAAATTAAAAGTTTTATGTACAAGTAAGCAATTTTTAGATTTTTATGTGCTAGATATCACTGACGTGCAGGCTGGAAAGTTCATTTTAAAGTGGCCACTTTTAGCATAAATGAACTTTCTAGCCTACACATGCATAATATATTTTTCATATACATTATATTTTTCAAATTTCCTTATGTGATGAATACAAATTGAAAAATCTAATGGGAGCGCCACTTTCACTTATGTTAGCCCGTTAAGTGTCAAAATAGTTGACGATGGTGGCAAGATAGTCACAAGAACCTGTATGCTACAAGGAGTGCGTTTTGCAAACGTACTTGAAAGGCTGGCTGTAAAACGTTTTAATATAGTTGTTAGTAAGCATAAAGCGGCACTTAATATTAAAATAAACCATGGTTCGGTTAAGGAAATAAAACAAATTTAATATGTGTCCTCTGAGAACCAATAATAACATATCGCTTGTTTAGGTATATATAATAGAAAAAAAAAAAGATTTTTTGTTTACAAGACACCTAGAAGACCCCAAGAAATACTTACTTTTAATTTAAAAAACAAACGCAATGTAAGTTCTTGCAACCAGATTATACACCGATACATTTAAGTCGTTTTAATGCCTTGGATGGCTGGTGTCAATTTGTTCGGTTGAAGAAATTCAATGATTGCACATTTTCCTTCATACTTTTACGGGCTTAGGACCGTCGTAAATGCTTTGTACCTAGATCCCGGGACCTAATTGCACCATATCAAGGTACTTAAGTAAGTAAGTTAGTTAGAGTACGCGTAATTTAGAGACGCCATACTTTTGCGCGACAAGGATCGTAAACAGCGATGCACCGAGCACCACACCGGTGACGTCTTAGAGAAAACTAATTTTTTTGATATGTTTTGTCCGTAGCCCGCGGGGCGCGGGGGGCACACCTTGGGGGCCTTGCGAATTGCCAATCAAATAAGATGTAGGGGCGGTAATTATTTTAGCATTGGTTAATTTATCGAAGTCCACGTGGACTGCGTCATTGGTGAAATGAGTTATGTGTCATAATAGGGTCGGTCTCTTTGAATGAATGAACCTACCTACTAAAGGTTCGCGTCATTTTGTCACTCAAAAAAGAATCTATTCGAGTTTTAAAAAAAATGTTATTTTATTTTTTATTTTTATCTTTACAAATCGATAGTGTTTCATGCACCTGATCACTTGTCCCCGCATTAAAACGATTAAAATTTAACGGTGTATTTGTTTTACTTTAACTAAAAGGCTGGTTTTGCAAATTTGGTTTTTTAAAAAGAATTGCATCCACATTCCGGACATTATTAATTCAAGGTAAAGTTAGTGCCTTCGGATTTTAGATGTCGAAAAAACTTTATTCGTTGTCAGATATCGAACAAATTAAAACATTAGTTAACTCAATCCAAATTACAAACAATACATTATTTGACAATATCGAATATTTTATTGAAAGGGTCATTTATTCAAACTAGTTTACTTGAAAATATCAAATACGGCATAAACGATATACTGTTTTTTTTTGTTTTTGATAAATCTAATAAGGTAGCGGGACAAGAAAGAACGAGACATCAGGTTCGGATTCTTTGTCACTTAATTTATGGTTGGCCACTACATGTGTAGTCAAAATTACACGAGCTACGCCGCGGGCATCACCTAGTGTTAAATGTATTTAATTTATCCATTTAATTCGAGAACTAGAATAAACGATAAAACGTTATCTATTGTTTAGCGAATCGTGAGCTACATGAAATGTTATCATTATTGTTCGAACTATGTATTTATGTATTAACATAAAAAGTAACTGTTATATTGACAGATAAAGCATAGCAAGAGTTTGTAATACATATACAGTTGAATTACACAAAAAATATGCAACTACATTGCGTTTTTACTACCGATATTATTGTGTTAGCGATTCGCGGATGTGTCATAAATATAAGCTCTTTGTTTGAAAGTCGGTTAAAAATTCTATAGTATATCACGTTATAAGCGCCTGCGCAGACAACAGACTTTTATCCGCGGAGGACCGAAATTTTCGTATCAAAAGACACACGAATACGTACTTTCAGTCTATTTGTGTGCGTTACTTGTACATGCAGTGAGTTTTTGTTTTATGGTACGTATCGAATTACTTTGACACGAAGCCCAATGAATTATATTATGTAGTCAGCACATATACATTAAGGTCAGGAAGTCCTTACACGACAGGTTTACTTCGCTACTTCCTATTTGATTACAATTTGATTCGAAACCAATCGCTTTCAGCACGGTTGTTGTATAGAAGGATATTGCGTATTGGATGACTCGTACAACCACAATCTATTCCAAACAAAATACTAACTTGTTATGCATATTTTAATATAACCACTCACATCTTAAGAGGAAACATCTTTCTGTTTTTCCCCATATAAAGGTATTCCCCTGTTTCCTCCCTGGATTTTGGCATTAAAGCTGTTATTTTTTTTATGTATGATAGATATACACAATCACTATGTCTGTATGTTTTGAAAAACTGGGGCCCAGCAAAGTCCAAAAACAATACCCTTTTTTATGACATATTTAGACGTGTGCTATACAAATATGAAAACAAAACATACAGACACCAAATAATTCATTACCTTTAAAATGAAGTAATTTTTATTGAATTTGGTTGAGATTTGGACGAGGAAAGTGGGGAATACAAAACCCCGATTTTGATGATTACGACCACGTAAATCCAGCACGAGGTGCTGTTGTCCCTATCGCACATCCGTTTCTTGGACCGGGTCCTAGATCAACAGCAAATGTTTTGCAAATACCTATTTCTACATTCGCTTGGTTGTGATGTTTCCTCTTAACACTTGAGAAATGGTCACGCACAGTGCGACTTCAAGTGAATGATATGAGCTTCCCGCAAAGGTTTTCTCTAGGAACTACAGTATGGGGTTGTTCACGAAGAAGTTATTTATACCTCGGGTTTTTTTTCTTTCTAGCTACTAGTTTCTATTATTGGCCGCAGATGGCCTATAAAACTACACGCGGAATGTTTTTTGTGCTGCTTGCACTCAGCTGCAAAAAGTTGGCGGGGTTTGCACAAAGTTACGATCGCGAAATTTTGGCTTGGGAAACCGATCTTTAATCTAAATCTGACAAAAATTTACCGCTATTTCGACAAAGCAAAGGCATCCTGAAGAGAAGAAACGTCAAGAAACATTTCAGCCGTCGTCTTTATAATTATTAAAATCTAACTAGCGCCCAGGTATATATTATTTTACCATACTAAATACAATAAGCTTGCTACATTGAGCTTGAATGAATTTGATCCGCTTACAATCAGGCAGCCAGTATACTTGTTTGCCGCCTTAGTGGTAGAAAAAACGTAGAATAGTAGCTACTTTTAATTTCCACCAATTTTCGATTAATTCTCATCACATCAACTTAAATATCATTACTACTATATTAATTAATATAAAACCAAAGGCTGAAATTAGCAATTTAAAGTAATACAAAAATTTACATCCGAGTTATTAATATTGAATGCTTTTAGCCCTTCTGCATTTACATATATTCCACGCTATATGCGAATTTTTATGGCTTTTTGCCCGCTTTTAACATATATTTTCGTTTACTTTTTTGTCTCGTACTATGAGTACAGTTAAGATAATTAAAAGATAGGCCAAAACACTATGGTCACTGCCACTGTGTTCACGATTACCTAGCGCTAATCTAAAATCTTAACCTGTGTTTTTTTCTATTATTAAGGAGTTGCCGTTGAAATCTTACACCGAATTGAGGGCTGGTGGAACCGCAGGCAAAAGCTAGTAAATGATAAATAATGGTAACAAATGAGCACTATATACAAGGCAACATCTAAGAAGATGCGGCTAAGACATTAGTAGCATAATCAAATATTAACACATTAGTACATACAACATAAAACATGTAATTTATATATAAACAGGTAATAAAAAAGGGGGTAGGTTTGGGTAAACAATTTCGTGGCCGTATATTTATCGATTCTTGCCCTTTGCTCGTGAGCGTTGGTAAGAGTACCGAATTAGCAAACCACGGGTACGCGGTAGGTGCGCGGATAAAAGGTGGATGCCACTTGGTCCTTTATACCCCACTTTCTCGTGAAACTGTAAAACGGTCGAGTTACCCTATTATTGCACTTCATTACACATTAACTACAAGCTTAATACCTAATATTAGCACCACCACCAACCACTATAAAATTTTCAAAATGCAAACTTAGACATAAACATGCAAAGATATAAAACCATAACCATAGATCACCAATCCCAATTATTCAACAATATTAAACTCACAATTAATTTCACACAGTTGAATCAAGTCTCCAGCAGTGGTGCACACGAAATCAAGCTTAAGACTCAAAGCCTTAATATTCACTATCAAAAAAAAAATACTCATTAAGAAAACTTATTGAATTTTTACATTTAAACAAATGTGTAACATTGTATTCATATGACCGTTACATCTAGACATGGGTAACTCAAGAAATATTCGCGAGCTGCAGCTCAGTTCGCAGCTCAAGCACCTGAGCCACAGCTCAGCTCTTTAACGAAAGGTGCATTGTGGTTCAGGTTGCGAGAGCGTGCCCAATGTTATTGCAGCTCGTCAGCTCACGTGTTGGCGGCATGCATTCGCCTACGGGCCCTGCCGCACACAGGTCGATTTTTAAAGTACTATTTTTTACTGTTTCTATCACATTTACTACACTTATATTTTTTAATTATGTATGACTACTGATAGTTACACAATTATCTGCATAGCAACTTATATCAATACGAAAATTACATTAAAATAATGTAACTTTAATACATACATATATGTGAATTACCTATAAAATTTAAAAAACGGACTGTGTGCACCGGTGCCGCGTGTGGCGCCGCTCGACAGACCATCGCAAGGCCACATCGCCGGTGGCGCTCGCCCAGGCTGTGATGAAATTCGATAAACGAAAGATTGAGTTGTGTATTTTTTGAGCAGAGTTGCGAATCTTGGATCTGAGCTGCAGCTTAACAGCTCAATCTGTTGGAGCTGCTTTTTTTAACCGGTTAGACGCTGAGTAAACCATGTCTATTTACATGAGGCTATTCTATACTTAATCTACACTATTATAAAACTAAAAAGAGCTGTTGTGTGAGAGTGTTTATAATGAGGATATAGGTACCAACAAAGACACTTTTTTTGTTTTTGTCTCTTTGTTGTGTAGGCAAAATGCAAAGAAGGCTGAACTGGTAAAAATAAAATGTTTATATTCAGTAGTTAGATTTAAAAACTGCAAAAGTTTTTCACATCATATTAGTTACAAGTTTTAAGATATATTTAATTTTCTTAACCTTATTGAATTGTAATAAACTAAGTATAAGTTATCATATAATAAGTTGTAAGTTATATTATCTTTCAGAAATTTCAAATGAATAGAAAATAGTTGAAAATAAGACCCAAACACATTAACCTTATTAATCAATAATAAAACTTAGGATGCAGTTTCAGATAATACTGGTAAATGCAAATTTATGGAGCAAGAGTTTTTAGATGTAGTGAAATACTCGAACTAAATAAAATTGGAAATTTTGGAGTAGCAATTTTATGGAATATTTTGATATGCCTTTTTCATGCAAATTATGCAATTTTTCGTCATGGCATAAACATGCAATAACATATATTCGTAGAAATAAATGATATATCACCATCAGGCCTAAAATATATATATACATATATAAAGTACAGGTGCCAGTCAAGTGATGCAAATACTAATATACTATATTACATTCTTTGTAAATACTTACATGTTATACAGAGATAACAATTAGACTCAATCACATATGTTTGTCCAGTGCAGGGATCAAATCCACACCCTTCAATTCAACAGGTATTATCACTTTTAATTAGCCACTGACACTGACTTTTATGACAGTAAAGTACAAAAAAAAGTTATTCCTATAGCCTGATTCTATAAATTATTCCTATAGGTTGTTTATAAAGTTAATATATTATATATCAGAAAATCAAATGTATATTTAATTATTTAATGTATGTGTAACACTTAAGGTATTAAGATACTTTAACAAGCGCCACCATTACATGTTTTTTGATTTTTACGTAGTGCAAAACCAATAAAAAATGATAGTTATTAAATTTCAAAGTTTAGCACCGATTAGCTAAAATATTCATTTAGTGGCCACTTATAATTAAGTATTAGGTAAATTGAATTCTATCCAAATTGTGTACGATGTCTTGCCCGCGAAACATTCTAAAAGTAGCTTATTTCTTCTTTTAACTTTTTAATTGACCACATTTTTACAATTTTGATATTCATTTTGTGTATATGTAGCGAGGGCACTAATAACATACTTTTGGGCCTCAAGTATCAAATTCAAATATTATTTAAGTAAGCTCTATGTTTCTGTGTAAATCTTTAAATTAACAATGTTAAATGCTAGTCAGAAATTTAATTGCCGTGACCTACTTCATAATTTTCTTTCAAAGCAACAAAAATAATGTGTTGTAATTTTAAGTGCTGTAATTATAAAACCTTTTGTTACTTACTGCATTTATTTGTGTAATTTCTGATGATCAAGCAATAATGAACTATAAAAACTATGTTAAAAATGACATTTTACACTTGTCAACAATGTATATATTATAACTGTTGATAAACATATCAACAAGTGAAATTTTCGTGTGATAATTACTTTATGAGAGTTTTTTACATCTTTTTTATAACAACTTTTTTAGTTCTATAGTAAAAGTACAAGGCTAGTTTTGTCGTAAATGCTGTACGTAAAATAGTAAATTGTATCATTATTATTTTATTTTATTAATAATTATTATAGATAATAATTGTATAATATTAGTTACTCTGACCATTTTTTTGCACACCCTACAAGTTTTATTCAATATAAACTTGTGCGGCCAGGTTTCATGTTAACTCGCCCGAGTTGTACATAGGTCAATATCAAGATTATTTAAATCAAAATATGACTACTTTGTCAACTATCTTATTTTGTAATTTTTTTTTCTAAAAATCCATATTGCAATTTAAGGTTGAGTGAGTAACTAGAGCTATTGAAACTCACTGCTCAAGCTGCCAGTGTATAGTGTCACAACCATGTCTATTACAGTAATTTTTTTTTACATTTCTGTGAATACAAATGAGTTTGTATACTATGGAGAAGAATGCCATTAAACTATGTAAAATTAAAATTAGATCAAAACATGCCATGCAGTTTTAGCTTAAAAACACATAAATGCATGTCAACATACATTAGATCACAAATAATAATGAACTTTGCTGAGAAAGAGCTACCAAACAGTATCCCTTACATTAGTTCAAAGCTAAACATGATAATTACAAAATATTATATTTTAACCATCAAGGCTATGACGTACCCTAGCAAAAGCGTGCCGTTTCGACGAATGTACAAACACATATTACACTATTGAAGCATACAAAGACACAGAGTTTCACATACGATTGGCGCTATCACGTGACCGCATGATGAAAATCTTGATTGTCTAGGTTTTCTGTTGGTGTAAAATTCAAATATCTATTTAGAACTATGAAATAGCAAATTCAATTGATCATATTAATATATATTTTATGAAATAAGAATCAAGAAAATATCACTCTTAGTTTTCTAAAAAATTTCAATTAAAGCATAAAAAAAGAGTGTCAGAATAATTTTTTTTTCAACTATTTTAATAGCCAAATTATTATATTATTAGCCAATTCACTTAATTAAGGTTTGATCTATAACATATATTTTTTTCACATCAAAAAGTGTACTCAGGACTGCAACAAAATTAATCAAATTCTTGTAAACTTTACTCGTTTGGGTATGCCATCATCTTAACGTAAAAAAACATTTACATAGCAATCAAAAGATTAACCTTAAATTAGAGCCATCACATTCTACCATACATTTGTTGGAATGCAAATATTTGTGTCATGCATTTACGACAATTTCATTAATAAAGATTACAATAGGAAATAATTATATATACTTCGGTTTTTATGCCATCATATCCCGTGGACTTTTTAATGTTTTCATTATTTTAAAAATGATCTGTTACAGCTGTTAAAAAAAGCGAGTTCTGTTTACAAGGAATATTTAATTTATATTGTTTTGTCCAATTTGATTTGTTTGTTTTGTCAGTATTTGAATCTGTCAAATTTTTGAAGTAATTATTGGACATTTGGCGTATGACTTGTGCATTAGGATACATATTATTGTTACTTTTATACAATTTATTTCTTTGTGCGTTGTTTTGTTACAAGTGTAGTCTTTTATGGTTTATTTGTTATTTGTTTTTTAATGACATATTAAGTGAATAATATTTTAGTGAAAAGGACTAAGACATTTCCATCAGTTTAGATAGACACACCAGCATCTGATGCTGCTCGTCTATTTTTTTAATAATAATATATATATTTTTGCTTTGTGAAATATATTGTTGGTTTAAATGTGTTTTGTGATTGAGTCATGCAATTTTTTAGAATTTTTGTGTATTGGTTGTATTTTATTTTATTATTTTTTTATTTGATGCCAATAGTCTATAAGTCACTGGTAGTTGTTGATATTTAAGTATACCCAAACAAATTACGTTTGCAAAAATTTGATTAATTTTGTTACACTCCTGACTACACTTTTAGACATGACAGAAATATATGTTTTAAATCTTAATTAAGTGAATTTTCTAATAGTATAAAAATTTGCCTATTAAAACATTTAGAAATAAAAAATATAACACTCTAGTTTTGGGCTTTAATTGAAATTGTTCCGAAAACTAAGAGTGATATTCTCTTAATTTTTATTTCATAAAATTTATATTAATCTCACCAAGAGAATTTGCTGATTTCATTGTTCTAAATAAATATTTGAATGTTATATACTGACAAAAAAACTAAGAAAATCAAGATTTTTAACATGCTGTCATGTGCTAGCACCTATTGTATGTGGTACTGTGGCTCTTTGTATGCTTTATATGTCTTTGTACACTGGTCAAAACGGCTCGCTTTTGCTAGGGTATACCTTAGCTTTAAGCCAGGGTTTAATTATATATCTTTGACATACTTGTATATCAGTCATGTTTATCTTTAATATACTCATATATCATGATATATATATAAATTTGAGATTTTACAAATTGCAAACATAAACCATTATTTTACTGGTATTTTTGCAAAAGAATATTCTAATTTGGCTTTGCCCATTGTAAATTACGAAATATAATTGCACATAAAAAATGCATATTATTCAAAATTAGTGTTTATTCTTAAGTATGCAAAGAAAACTGATGATTCCAATGAACATAAGATAGAATTGAACTTCAAGATATAAAGTTCATGACCCAGCCGTCTGTGACAGTTAAAGTTAGACAGAGTCTGGTTTTTTAATGATCTAAGCAGAGACTAAATAAAATTAAAATCTTGTCCAAGACATATGACAAAGCCTTGTTTTTTGTTTTTGATTTGTTTCAACAGCCCAGGCGGAGAAAGTTGCGACAAGAGGCTAGTATGTCATAAATATCTGATACATTAATATTTAAAATAAATATCTCTGCAACCTCTGATTTAGACTGTAAAATAAGGTTAAAAAATATAGGGCATAAAACAGAATATTTCATAAAGATCAAAGTTTTTTTAATGGTAGTAACTAGCATTGAGTTGTTAAAAGAACAAAAAAAAAGTAATGTGGTAGTAGATATAGTGCATTAGGAAGCCCTGGCTCAGGGTAATTAATTAACTTGAAATTGAATTATTTACACACACATAAAACGTAAAAATGAAGTTTTCCTAAACAATCACAAAATGCACTGTACTGGGCGACAATCACTCAAAAGACTAAAATCAAATAAGAACATAGCCATAACTATAATGTTATATAACTGTAGAGAAAGTCAAAATTTAAAAATATGTTCTTTGATTAAATATTTTACAGCATATCAGTCATATAAACCACAATTGTTTTTTCCCCTTTTAGTTACTCTGACCATAAGATTTGCTATCGAGACAATTTTTTAATATAAATAAATAACACAAAGCAATCAATAAATTATGATGAGGATGATTAACTAGTCATTGATTGCTTACCTGAATCATTAACCTTACAGTAGTCACTCATAAAATATCTTGTTACAATCTTGTAGACGTTTTTCAAAACAAAAATGGATGATCAACAGCATGCCCAGATTAAGGCGTAGCTGGCTGAGGTTGAAGTGATTTCCTGATTGACTTGTATCTAAATTGAATAAAACGATTGGCTCATAAGAGCATTTAAACAAAATTGTTGCCAAGATGTCTACCAATCAAGATAACAGACTTTCTTGGGATTATGCACACAGAAACCCAAGCAATACCAAGTAATGTTGTATGCCACTGCAATGACTGTGGAAAGAGTGCAGTTAAAGCATAAGAAAGTACAAAAAGTTTGTATGTGGTAATCATGTGAAGAGTTAGTGTCTTTTCTGGGCCAAAAATAATTTTATCAATTATTTCTTAGATCTCAATCAGAGTGACATGTGAATTTTAGAGAAGTTTTTTGTTTTAGTTTAATTTGTAACACAGAGGTTGTAATTACGTTTTGTTGATTATATCTAGTTATGCTAACTATATTGATTACATTTTCATACATGTAATAAAAAAATTATGCCTAAATATTTTGTTATTTTAATTTGAAAACGGACTACGTGTGTAGTCCGCGCGACTCCACCTATCACTTTGAGGTGCGCGACTACTGTAGGGTTAATAGCAAACAACACATATCACAATTTCTGATTATTTGAACTCTTTTAAACTGGCTAAGGCAACTAATGTATGGTTACACATGTAAGTCGGTTTGCATATATTAATTCTAGGAACACGAGAACCAATACATAACTAGACTTCAGAAAAATGTTGTTAATGATCTAATGAAAATATCATACCTTGCTAAATTTTGGACACCAACTACGAGAGTCACCGTAACGAATAGCTGATGGAACGCACCGATAATTAGGATTTCCAACTGTACTAGCTGACCAAACCGACATACCTAGATAAATTAACCGCAAATCCTTCAGCTAGAAATGTCGAGGTCACTTTTTTATCTCAGTTCAAAAGTAACTACATACAGAATAAGGGAAGTTTTATATTATTTAGGGTCCGAACTACACACAAGACACAACTGTGTAAATCTTTTACTGACTATGTGCAATATTTTCTTCGTACCTTACACATCAACAAACTATCCACAGAGAATAGTAATTATATGGTAATTATCGCAGATGATAGTATATGTCAAAGGAAAAGAGTGCCCTCTTGAGGCCTAAAATGGTAGGTATGAAAACTAACGTCATCTATTGACACGGCGACAAACTAGCTTTATATGTGTGTGCGTGTTTGTGTGTACGTATACGCACACCTGCCAGTGCCTGGAAACTTCATAGATACAAACATTTGTATGGATTTGTAACCTTTGTTCCAATAATACTACTACTCTAATAAGTACGCAATGTACTACATTCGGGAATAATTTATCTGAGTTAGCAGTGTCTATATTTAAACGGAATATAATTTATGTTTGTTATTTTGGCATAACTGCATCTTACACGAATTTCGTTTTTGAACTATCAATGCGGATTGTTTGTTTACATTTTTATGATTAGTGACATAAAAAGATTTCCTTTACATGTAAATCGGTAAGTACGTAGTGTAAAAAAACAAGTTTTACGTTATTTAGCAACTATTTTTAATTTTTATCTATGTCATTTCATCATATTTCTTTAAACAAAGTGATTGGACAATAATCTTTGGTCTATGGTATAAGTTTCATAAAAGTAAAACGTAGGTAGGTGCAATTTTGTTCCTTTCCCTTCCTATTCAATTCTGCCAGCCATCTTGAAAAACTGTCCAGTAATTTTCATCTATTTTAATTATAATAACTGCATCCTTCCGTGCTAATTAATAAATATACTTAATTACAACTCAGTTTTGAACCAGAGACCTGTAGTGTCTTTGATCAAACACAGTTACTCAAGAGCTGACGCTTTCAAGTCGGATCGCGAAAGAGGATGCGCCATCTTGAAATTTTTAGGCAATAGGGTTTATCTGTCAAATGTATGGATTATCATTCACTCAACTCTTTCGTTTCCGCCTTCCACTTTCAGCTTCGTTATTCGATACGAAATGACAAAATAACGTCAAAAAGGAAAGCGGACACGAAAGCGGACGAGTTAGGCAATAGAGCCCCTGTTCGTTCGTTAGCGGCACATGTGGTGTGAATTAAGTGATATGCCTTCGGTAAGTGTTGGCACCTATCATATTCTCATCATTAATCCGCTCACTTCCACGGTCGTTCGAGACGGATTTATGTAATTTAAAGTAATTAGGTATTTTCGTTAATTAACTATATTTGGGAAACATTTTAAAGTGGAAATAGTTCAACAAAATCATTCGCTAGAGAGGTTTTCCGAGACGAATAAAAAAAAAATAGTTCTAAAATATAGACTAGATGGCGTTGACTCGAGAAGGCGCTTTTTTTAAAAAACATATGGTATGTTTATCCTCTGTGACACGTTGTGATTCTTTTCTTTGCTTGGGCACAGATTATATAATACTATACTAATACTATACTAGTACAGATGCCTCATCCCATACAATGAAATGGGACCGCCGTAACTCGGGCTATTTTTCGGGCTATTTTGTTTAGCCGCTAGATGCCGTAAGTAGCAGCAGGTCGAAAATATTAGCTAACGACATCTAGCGTTTCTCGTAGAATACTTACTGTTATACTGGTCCTTTGAAGTCAATAGATGGCGGTAACTGTTTCTTATACCTACCTACATATCGAGACATACGACAAAACATAGCGCATCGCGATCCTACACATTTTTATCATAAAGTAGGAAGACGAGGAAGTTTATTGCGAAAAAGTCTCGAGTACTCTGATCTTGCTTTTTTCTGGGGAATGTAAATGTCAATAGAAGTACATATCACCTCTCAAGATTTAGTAGAAAGGTTTTAAGAGGAGAGTTGCAATTCCATAAATTTTTCCCCCGTATCGTATTTTTAAAAACCAATCGGCAACGATCTGAAATGTAGGTATCTATGCAACTTAAAAAAATTACTAGGTAGGTACCTAATAAATATATAAAAGTAGATAGGTACATAATAAAATTATGATCGAAGGCTAAAACGCTACAGTTAGGAGTAATACATTTTTTTATTTTTTTTTTCAACCGTTTTAAAAATTGGTTCAGCCAAACGCGAGATAATCACGGACAAACATAAACTGAGTGGGTCAAACTGAGAACCTACTTTTTTAAATTGGTTAAAAATGTAAGCGCTATTATCTGAAGTGCTTTCAAATCTAAAGTAGGTGCACAATCGTAAAACATACATAAAAAAAGAATTCGAGGAAAAAGGAACTTCCTCCTTTTTTGAAGTCGATTATTAACTAGTGACTTAAATAGACAACAATATATTTTCTAAACAATTTAATATATAATTATTTTGATAACTTCGTTCGGAACTCAAATATAACAAGCAGATTAGTGTACTAACTTGTGAAAAGTGATTTTTTCCAATGGTTTTCACACAATTTTATTGCACAAACCGCCATTTTTTTTAACTTTTAGCGGGAGCACAGATCGCGTCAACGCACACATTACGTATGATGTAGTGTTGACCTGAAACAAGAGCTCCGGAAACGCAGCGCAAAAGTTACAGGGGAAAAAGCGGTGATTGTCTAAAGGTATGTACTTTTTTACTTGAAATGCGGGTTAATACCATATGACAAAGCCACATAATTATTTATACTGTATAGGCCAAAAATTACTTATACGTCTAAGTCATCTTTGGTATAGGTCCTAGTTTGAATTTGGAACACAGCCAAGTCACTAAGTTGCAGAAAATGCTCCTTCTTGATTCAACGCCATCTATTAGACTTTTCAAATTTTTTTTTTAATTTCTGCCTTCGGAAAATCCCTCACATTTGTTATTTTAGTGTGGCAACTTTCAGAGTTAAGTGTCAAACAAAAGTTGGTTTTAGTCTTGTTCTTATTCAGTCACTAAACTGATCGCTCCGTACTAGTACATTCTTTCAGATGTACTAGTACAGTATTCTAGTACTATTAGTTCAGTAGTACACTACATAGTACGGATAAGCTAAAACATGACAATTTTCATATCAGTCTGTGTAATCCTATTAGTACAAGACTCGATTAGCGAACACGACAGCATCGTACGTAGGTATTTTGCTTCTTATTTTTTGGTTTCCAACCAAAATGATAAAAACGAACCTAGGTATGACTTCGGTGTCTGTCTGTGTGTCCCAGCAGTATTAAATATTAATCTCGGTAAAAAGTATAAGTGTATAAAAATGTGTGCGTGGAGCCTTTAGTTTGAAAACCTTGTTAAGGGTAAATAAGTTAACCATACAAATTAAAATGCAATAATTTTCGCAGTTCCCTAAATTTAACTTTGTAGTAAGGTTTTTAACGTCATTAGTATTTTCTGAGTCAAATGTTGCTTCGTTTAGGCCTATCTGGTGCTATTTTAAATGGCTAAACCTAACACATAAAAAGTAAAAATCTTTAAAAAAAGGCCCAAACGTACTAGGTACCGCCACTAAAGCACTTATCAATCAACTATGACATTATTTATTAATTTATATGCTTAAATAAATTAATAAATAATGTCATAGTTGATATATATATATTTACAGTTAAAATACATATTACCGTGCAAATACATTAAACACTACATAAAAATGACGAATGCAGTAACTTGAGTGATAGACAACAACTAAACTAATAAGCGTCAAGTATCAATGAACTATGAAACATTACTGACTGAATTAATTCAGGCACTAGATTCACTTGTACTGTTCTTTTGTAAAATAGATTTTATGTTGTGGAATTTAAAGTTGTAATTAATACAAGGCACGAAACGCTTAGGTCTTTTATTTCCTAGATATCGCGGTCATAGTTCGGACACGCACTCACTCATGCATCCATCGTAAAACAACTGAGATAGAAGCACAAATTATATAGTATTATGTGGATAGAAGTAAAATCTTTCCAGCGATGAACGCAGCGCTGTGACCGAACGATTACGCCAAGCATTTGTTTCATTCTCTCCCTTCCATAGTTTGTTCCTTTGCTGTCGCACATGTCCGAAAAGAACGAGTCCGATTACGCTTAGGGAATAGTTCATTCTAGTATAGTACCGGAATTAATTCCTTTTCATTCATCATTCATATACTACACAAGACTAGTTGGTTTACAAGTTTCGTGGTAACCTCAAAGTTGTCTTAGAAGTTTAGCATGATAATTGTAGTTTGTGTATTTCAAAATGAGTTCTGCAGTAGAAAATAATATGTATGTGCTAGGACTTAGACTTAGACTCTATAACGCTGCGATGCAATGCCAAACAAGTAAGGAAGGCAAATCATGAGCCTTGTTTCGCATAGAGTGTCATGACTTAGAAACCATCAAGGAGAATTATTTATATTGAACAATTATCAAAAGGCTAAACTATCTATTTTACAATAATTCAGATGAATGTTTGGTTTATCACTAGTGCTTCCTGTACTGCAAATTAAAATTTATCGATGTATATACTGTGATATAAATACACAATACTTTTCAGTGTTACTAGATAAAACTTAATTGTTTAATTGAAAAAAAAACATATCTATAATATAACCAGTGAATGTTTTATTTTAATATTTTGTGGTATTCTGTTTCAGGTGTCACGCATGAGTTAAAGTTCTCAATAAAGATTTGATTACGTGTTTAAGAATTTTATAATTTAAAATTGTACTTATCTTAGGAAGTTATTTGTAAATAAATATTAAAAGGTTTTACTTTAAAATACTTTATTATAAATAAAACAGCTTAACGAAAGTACACTAGTTTATTACTGCTGATTTTTTAATCTTTATAAAGTTATGAATTAAATGGTTATTATTATTTCTTATTACTATATTTGAAAAAGATAACTAAGGCTAAAGGCATACGTATCTGCATTTATCGATATCGATATAAAATACAATTGGACGCCTACTGAGTCACTAGTGTTGCCAGATGGTTGGCAGCATTGCTTTTGAATTGGTACACTTATGTTGGCACTCTTTAAGTATAAACCTTGATAAAACTCTTGTATTTTATGGGAGTTACGTCTATTGTTCCGTAGTATTAGTGTCATAGGGACACCTACATTGATAAAATTTGACTTAGGTAGTTTAGGGTGTGTTCAAAATCGCAACGAGGATGTTGATAAAGTGGTTTTGAGACGCCCGGGGTAGAGTAATTTTCCAACTGTCAAGTTGAATTCTTAATGCTGTCATAGAAAAGGTTGAAATTCACTGTTAATGTTCCATGTATGTGTGAAACTTAACTTTACCGGTTGATTTTTCAACTTTACCGGGCGATAATTACTCGGCAGGATTTGAAACATAGACTTAAGCTAAGCTTAGCTAAGCTAAGCTAAGCTAAGCTTTCGCTCTACAGAGGTGCTTGATGAACTTGACTCGGACCACCACCCTGTCCTCCTCCGATTTGGAAAGATGCAATTGTTATAGGCATCCACAAGCCAGGCAAGCTCGTACCGAGCCATCCTCCTATCGCCATATAAGTTTACTAAAGGCCCTTGGTAAACTCTACAAACGCCTCCTCCTCGCTTGCCTACGGAACGCTATAGTCTCTAGAGGCATTTTAATAGACGAGCAGTTCGGCTTCTGTGCCAAACACTCATGCGTCCATCAAGTCCTCCGCATAACGGAACATATTCTCACTGGCTTCCAACCAGTATTAGGTAAGGCCCGCCACACGGGCGCTGTCTTATTCGATGTGGCGAAAGCTTTCGACAAAGTCTGGCACAACGGTTTAATTTTTAAACTGTACAACTTTCAGTTTCCAGATCGTCTCGTGCTCATCATACGAGACTATTTGTCGAATCGGAGTTTTCGCTACAAAGTAGAAGGCACTCTCTCTTCCCCCCGTCCCATAGATGCAGGAGTCTCGCAAGGGTCCGTGCTCGCCCCCATCTTGTACCTTCTGTACACCAACGACATCCCTAAAACGATAGGTACCCAACTTGCCCTCTTTGCGAACGATACCGCTATCTTTATCACCGATAGGCAAGTGAGTCGAATCACTAAGAGACTCCAACCCGCTATCACCGCCTTAGGCGAATGGTTTCGGAAATGGAGAATCGAGGTGAATTCTGACAAAAGCTCTGCCGTCCTCTTTACCATAGGCTGCCCTCCGCAGCCATCTCCCCTCTCTCTCTTCGGTCGTGCCATTCCCTGGCAAAATAAGACCAAATATCTCGGTGCGACCATGGATAGGCGTTTGAACTTCCACGCTCACACCAAAATAGTCAGAGACCGAGCCGCTTTTGTCCGCGGTCGTCTTTATCCCATGATAGGCATGTACAGTAAGATGTCGCTTAGAAATATGCTGAATCTTTACACAACTTGCATCCGCCCCATATTAGCTTATACTAGCGTAGTCTTTGCGTTATCCAAGCGCAATCTCCACAAACTTCAGACCCTCCAAAACCGCTTTCTTAGAGCGGCTTCTGGAGCCTCTTGGTACATCCGCAACGCGGACCTACACAGAGACTTCGAACTCCCCTCGATTCCCCAATATCCCAAAGACCTGGCAGTCCGCTTTTTCGAGCGTACACAAAATCACCCGAATCGATTAATTGTGCAATCCACAACGTATCATCCCCCCGATCCACCTCGGCACGGTCGTAAAACTATGGTTAAGCGGTCTCGGCACGTACTAACGGCCCCAGATGACGATCTCGCTGTCCGGGTAGCGAGATAAGTCTCTACCACCTCCCCGAATAGGGCCTCCCTCCAAACACGACGCCGACGTCCCCGGGTTCGTCGGCGCCCGCAAGGATACACGAGGTATCAAAGAGTGCCGGGGCGCTTCTCACCCCCACTCAATCGCAACCGCACCCGCGTAACGGGGAACTTCCCTCCTGGCGGTGACTCACCTTCGGGTTCGAGACTCACGCCGGTCGAAGGGACGCCCTCGAGAGCGACAACCTAAGCCGAGGCTTCCGCGGATAGCCCTTGAGCGTTGTGCGCTATATGGGCTGAGGCTCCTTTAGAGTTTCGCCCCAAAAAGCCCGGTGAAGCAGTAATGGCTGCAACAGCCAACTGCAGTGTCAGCTCAGAATAAAAAAAAATTGACTTAGCAGAAAGGTCCCAACCCACAAAGACGTTCAGGAAGTATGACCAGTTTAGTAACTATCAAAACTAGGGTTGCCAGTTAACAGCACGACTCACACAATAACCGGAGTAAACAATGCGATTACTTAAATTTCAAAATATTGCGACTTACAAATTAGATCAAAATACAATGAATACAAAGATACAGTCCATGCTTTAATATTACCACAAATAACATCGAATATACCACAAATTAATTTCGACAGAAATATGAAGATAGATCTGTACGGCAAATTGCTTGCAGATCCACATTTTTCACGGTCCGCAGAGGTTGATATCCTTATTGGTTGTGAAATATATTGGAGCTTACTAAAATCGGGTATTATACGATTAGGAAATAAGGCTTTAGTTCTGCAAAATACAGTTTTAGGATGGATTATTGGGGGTATATAGTGCATGAACACAAAAATATTACCATAATAACATTCCGATTTAGTGTAATTTAACACAATATCTCGATACACAATTACAGCGTTTCTGGGAACTTGAAGAAATGCCCGATTGTAAATTAATATCACAAAGGAGAACAAACATTTTGGTCATCGAGCCGTAAGAAAAAAAATACATATATACAAACTATCGAAAATATTTACAACATCGACTGAAGACGTGAACTGAAACGTTGAAGAGAATGCATTAACTTTGGTATATTATTGAAAAATCTCCGTCTGAATGCAATCGCGCCTGGGAAGGAGCACCTGCGGAGCACGAGAACGACATAACGACGTAACCTAACAACACATAACTATTTTAAATAAGACCTAACTGGTTAGTATACAGTTTTTTACAGACTTTTTTATAATTTCAACATGTATTTTTCCTTACCAGAATTAATTAAAAAAACGTGGAAGTAAAAAGGCAAGCCTTACGTCATTTTCTAAATTCATAGAAACATTTACAGATACAATAATTTCAGCAGTAGACTTGTGTCAAATTAAAACTCGCATATCTCATATAGAAACAGTTTATTCAGAATTTAATAAAATTCAAGAGCAAATTGAAATATTAGTGGACGATCCAGAACTTCAATACGCCGAACGGGAATTTGCTAAATGTCTGTTAAAGGATGTTGAACGCAATTTAAAGAGGGTCAGTTCTTTGTCACCGAAGAGCATAGATTCGCAGCTTAGTTTGGTAAGCCGACCATGCACCTCCAGAACCCCTGTAGGGACAGTCAGATGTCAATTTCCAGCGTGTAGGCCTAGATCGCCATCGCCGATTCACCCTTCTAATGACCATGAGAAGAGCCAGTCCAAGGATGATAAGGTATTCCGATATAATACAGAAGAATCCTGCAACAAAAGATTTCGAAAATAATATTCATGCCTTGATTCCAGTGATGGATAATAGTGTCTCAAGCTTTATGCTATAAAATCACCTCGATTTAGTGGCCGTTATGATTAGTGGCTTGAATTCCACGATATATTGATCTCACTAGTTCATGATAACCCGCGTATAAGCGAAATTAACAAATTTCACTATTTGAGAGCAGCTTTAGAAGGAAATGCGACCTGAGTTATTCAATCCATAGAGCTTACTGCCTCGTAATATCATATTGCTTGGTTTTTACTCTGTAACAGATTTCACAACACGAAATTACTAATTCACAACCACATCAAATCGATCTTCCAACAAGATCCAATTAGAAAAGAATCTGCTGAACATTTACGGCACCTTGTCGATAACTTACAAAAAATTGATCTTCTTGTCAAAGTAACAGTCGTAGAAAACCTCTTCCATACTTGATGCCATTTTATGGCCAGTCACAAAGGAACAACCGATGCCGGAACAATGATATTGAAATTCTGCTATCAAAAAATAAACGCTGGTGTACTTCTGTTCTAATATCTTTTGAAACTAGCTATTCAAGTTAGACTGCACTAGAAAATGGAATAAAAATCAAAAATTAACTAACGCAATTTATTGAAATTTAAACCTAACGAGCCCTAATCTTTACAATACCTATCTCACAAAATAGCACAAGACCCAACAAAATGCAGAAGGCCGCTTGTTTTCAGTAATTACAATGATTACAAGCAAAACAATTATAACAAACCACAAATTAACCTAAGAAGTCACAAAAGTGAAACGTATCAACAAACTTAACAGAGAAATGGAATAAGGAAAGTAACAATATCAAAACTGACACTGAGATAACAGAACCTGTGATGAGTATGGACATTACACACAGCGCTGTCTGGCCCCATAGTAAGCAAAGATTGTGTTATGGATACCAGACAACGGATGCAAACACATATAAACTACTTTTTTTTATATAAATACACCCAGATTCAAGACAAACACAAATGCTAATCACATATATGTTTGTTCAGTGCGGGAATTGAACCCACAGCAGCCACACTACCAACTAGGCTGCGAGGGAGTCAGCTATTCCATTTCATGGTTGTTAAGAATGTTTATCAAATAAATTTATAGATTGGCAGCTTAACTCCTGCTGATTCCTGAGACTGAGACCTTACAAGAATGACATATTAAGTGAATAACATTTTAGTGAAAAGGACTAAAACATATCCATCACTTTAGATAGACACACCAGCATCTCATGCTGCTCGTCTATAATTTAAATAAAAATAATGATAAAACAACTAAAAAAAAGAAATACCATGCTACGAGTAGTGGTTATTTGTAGTCAGTTGGCTTAAGTTGGATTATTTTAGATTCACGTCGTGGACCCGTGGGTATGACTATATTAGGACGAATATGGTCGTTGTTTATCGTACCTGGACCGCACTCTTGGTATAATCATAGAGTAAATAATCACTACGTTATATAGTAAAGTGGTGTTTTGTTGACCAACATTATGCACATTATGCGTCTAATGTTGATGTGTAATAATCCAACTGAAAAGAATGATCCAAGATTTGTACAGTGTGTCACGCAAAATTTATGTCTTTTTAACTTGGTTGGATTATGACATTAAACGCATTGAAGCAGTGAACAGAACGTACCTTAAATATCTAAGGTAAATATAATACTATTGCCATTCTTCTTCTTATAATTTGACTCCCTCGCAGCCTAGTTGGTAGTGTGGCCAGCTGCAGAGGGTGTGGGTTCAATTCCCGCGCTGGACAAACATTTATGTCATAATATAAACATTTGTGTTTGTTTTGAGTCTAGGTGTATTTATGTATGTATTTACAAAAAAAAGTAATATTCGTCTATTTATATCCGTTGTCCCATAACACAAGCTTTGCTTACTTTGAGGCCAGACAGCGCTGTGTGTAATGTCAAACAATATTTATTTATTTATTATTAATAGTGTTGCCATTCTTCTTATAATAGTGTTGCCGGATCTTTCCAAAAAAACGAAATGCGTTCTATTTGACATTAGGTGCGTTCTGTTCACTGCTTCAATGCGTTTAATGTTATAATCCAGTCAAGTGTTAAAAAAACACAAATTCTGTACGACACCCTGTACAAATTTTGGCTCATTCTCTATGGTTGGATTATTGACATTAAGCGCATAATGTGAATTATGTCGGTAAACAAAACGCCACTATTATTGCGTTGCCTATTTGATACGTTCCTTTCGTTCTTTTTCCTTGTGTGACCATTTTGGACACTAATCAGATAAACTGTAAGATGTGTGTTTGTGTGTGTGTGTGTATGAACGTGTTTGTGGTCGAATTAGGCGGAAAAGGCGCATTGTGCCATTGTCGTTTTTATGATGATGTAAATGTTATTTACCTAATAATGTAATGGTGCACTATTTCTGTGGCTATTCTTCTAATAAGACGGATTACAAATGCTTAACATTAGGGCGTTCCATTTGGCGATTTTTTAACACTAAGTAGCAGAATTTTTAGCGGTTCGCGTTTCATTAGCTTTTGGTAGCAAAATCTAGTGTTGACTTATAGCGTTTCTTTTGGGCGGTTTTGCTACGAAATGTTGCTACCAAAAACCCATATCGGGAGGTGGGTATTTTGCGCTATGTTTTAAACATTTACACACACGGAACTGTCAAAGAATGACGCGAAACGCGTTTCATTTGGACAATAATAGCGCCGCTGAAATTGTTAGATGCGCTCAAACGGAACGGGTAGTTGGTGCTAAAATGAGGTTTAACTATTAAATTTTAACGCAGCTCAGAAGGAACGCCCTTCATGATTCGCAGTTTGTGTGCGTTGGTGAAGTAGCAATTCCACAGCTAAATGTGGAAATGTGTCAATAAGGATACAACTATGGAAATTGCAATAGAGGTAGAGCGAGACAGCATATATGCGAAACAACAGTTTTGACGTCATTTTGCTGCCGTAAACAAATTTGTAAAGCGTACTGGAGGCGTGCCCGATATAATGTTTTGTAAACCTTTAAAGCATATTGATGTTTAACACAGATTTTTATTCGTATTTGTGTTCCTTAATATAGGATTTCGTTCCTTTTTAGATACGACGTGGTTCTAAATCTCTAAGGGTGCGTTCCAAATCGCAACGAGGAGATGTTAAAAGAGTGGCTTTGGGACGCCCGGGATAGAGTAATTTTCCAACTGTCAAGTTGATATCTTTACACTGCCATAGAAAAGATTGAAATTTACTCCTGTCAGTGTAAAAATTAACTGTCAAACACTCGTTCCAGAACGGGTTGATTTTTCAACTTTACCGTGCGATAATTACTCGGCGTGATATGGAACATAACTTAAGTTGCACTGGCAACATAACACTGTCTTTGAGACGAGCTGCTGTGCTGCCTGTGTACGTCAACAACGTTCGTGGGATCGGACGGGCAACGAAAATGATAAGCGGGTGACAAGTGGATTATTATTTAGAAAAGTTTCGTTGTATAAGGTTATGAAGTGTAGTGAAATGGTATATTATTATGGTTAAGTGATTTATATCCAGGGTGAATCGTTCTGGTTTGGAATGGATTTCCTGTGCTGTTAAGTTCTAATTTAATAGTGAATTCTGTGATATACTTTGACCGTAAGATTAAGTTTGCACTGGATCTACTTCATTTTTGAGTGCTAATGATGGCTGAAGCAGCAGGTGCCACTAACACTAATCCCAATGCGGAGATTGTCCGCGGGCAGGTGTTTGAAGTGGGTCCTAGATATACCAATTTGCAATACATTGGTGAAGGAGCCTATGGAATGGTTGTGTTAGTACCCGTATAATATTAATTCCAATATTTGGTAAATATTTACTTATTGGGCACTAGTTGTTTATGCATAGAACATGTCTAAAAGGTTAAAGAAGCACCCCCTAACACACAAATGAAATGCAAAAGTCGGCGGTAACTATATTTTTTGTATGGATTTTTTCTAAACTTTTCTTTTCCACCGATTTTCGTTCTTCATTTGTATACAAGGAAATGCTTCTATATCAATTAAAAAAAAAAAATTAAGCAAAAGTAGCTCATGCCCAATATTAAGTAAATATATACCTTAATATTTATTTACTGGTATGAATTCAAAACTTCCCCCTGCTTATAAGATATACAGGGTGGAAAAGCTAAATGATCTCACTTAATTATTTCTATACCATACACAATATTTAAATATTGATTCTATCTAAACTGGATCTATCCAAAACTTTTATTTTTTCAGCTTCCATACATATATAGAGCGTTCCATTTGGCGATTTTTTAACACTAAGTAGCAGAATTTTTAGCCGTTCGCGTTTCATTAGCTTTTGCTAGCAAAATCTAATGTTGACTTATAGCGTTTCTTTTGGGCGGTTTTGCTATGAAATGAAGCCCTATAGCTCGGCTATCACACCATCCTTGTTAGGGTCTGCCTACACTCTAATAAACTTAATTTTTCCTTCACACTCCATACCAAAGATTCAAAAAACACAATAGAAATCAATCAAATAGAATGGATATAGCAAGTAGAAATAAATTCAAATGAAAGTTGATTGTATCCAACAAATGTCAATAATTTCTATTTGGTGGCATAAAATCAATTAATTGCCTAAGATCCTACGGCCACGAGTGAATATGCAGATTGCTATTAAGTTGGTACCATCAGTTTTTCCCATCGGGATGGTTGATAATCATGAATGAATATTATTTTGTTTACCCTAGTAGGGCTCAAGCAAGATCTTTTTGCTGTGGAAAGGTTAGGTAATAGTTTTTTTTAGTAGGGTCGTCATCAATTCCCTGGAACATACAAATGCTATGTTTCTCTGACGTTGTGTCGGAATTTTTGCTTGTGCTTCCAGTACCTTTTTTTTTTTAGTACCACTAAGGTGGTAAACGATCATCGTAGCCTATGGACGCTTGCAACACCAGGGGTATCACTCGCAGGTTTCCGACCCTTCAGAATTGTAATAACTTCTTTCTTGAACAACTCCTTAAGTCCTTGGAGAAAACCTTGGCAGGGAACTCATTCCACAATTTAAGCGTTTGCTGGTGGAAGTTTCTCTGAAACCGCACTGTAAGCGACCATTTAGGTTCTAAAGTGTGAGAATGAATTCCCTGCCGATGGAGAGCGGTGCGATGGTAGAAAGTAGCCGTGGGCATCATTTCGAACAATTCCTCAGAACACAACCCATTGTACAAGCGGTAGAACACACACAGGGAGGCAAATTCTCCTCAGACTAAAGGGCTCGATACCGCAAGTGAGTTTGGAATCGTCGACAATTCTCACAGCCCGTCGTTGAACTGAGTCAAAAGGGCCAAGCTGGTATCTGGCAGCAGTACTCCATTTGGGGCCGAACTCTGGATTTGTAAAGTAACAACCTTTGCCCGACGTGAAGTACTGCTTCAATCTGTTGAGATGGAGAGGGTAGTGTTCTGGAATTGTGGGACTACAGTGAATGGGGTTTTCTTCGCGGTGAACGCGCACACTTGTGTCTTTGTAGGGTTAAATCGGACCAACTTTGCCCGTCCCCAGTCAGAGACCTTGGACAGTGTGGTCTCGATTTGACACAAGTGTTCCGCGGTTTTCCTCCACAACTGAAAGAAGGATGTTTGCACGACTCGTGTAATAAGGGTCTCCAGTACTTTTATCTGCATAGCAACGTATGTTGTTGATGTCCAACATGTCATTGATATGCAGTAGAAACAGCGTAGGAGACAGCACAGAGCCTTGCGGGACACCAGCATTAATGTCCATGCTATCAGAGCAACTACCTTCAACTACGGTTCATATGCGTCTGCCGGATATAAAGCTAGTAACCCATTTGCACAAACCCTCGGGCAATCCGTAAGCTGGCTACTTCGATAGAAGACCCCGGTGCCAGACCTGATCGAACGCCTTTGCTATGTTCAGGCTACATGCCAATGCCTCCCCCTGACCAGTCGAGCGAACGTGGCGAAAGCTATATTGACGGTCACTGACCAGGTCGTGTACTTCTAGGTATCTTAGAAGCTGTGTGTTGATCACACGCTCCATCACCTTGGAGAGGAGAGAGGTGATAGCGATAGGCCTGTAATTCGATGGATCTGATCTATCGCCCTTTTTGGGCACCGGGTGCACATTCGCAGTCTTCTATGAAGACGAAAATTGCCTAGTGTGGTACGAAAGCGCGAAGAGGCGCGTGAGTACAGGACATAACTCAGGAGCACACTGCTAAAGCACCACTGCTGGTATACCGTCTGGCCCACTAGACTGATGAACGTCAATGAAAGCAACGCCCGCCGGACCTCCCGCTGTGTTATGGATATTGCGGGCATAGTCTTACCCCATCACGGTATAGTAGGTATAGGAGGTAACTTTATTGTTCATGTTCGACTTCGAGGCAAAGAGACTGCCCAGTAGATCGGCTTTCTCTTTAGCTCTATGGGTCAAGTCACCATCGGTCTTTCGCAGTGGTGGTAACAAGGACTGTCAAAAGTTCCCTTCGGCAGCTTTGGCAAGCGACCAGAAAGCACGACTCCCAGAAGGATAGCTCGCAAATCGCCCACCTATTTTATATCCATTTTATTTGATTGATTTCTATTGTGTTGTTTAAATCTTTGGTGTGTTGTGTAACAGAAAAATTAAACAAAAAGTGCTAATTATGATTATTTTTTATGCTGTGGTAGTTAATGACACAGTTGTTTGTGCTTGGTTTTTAGAGAGCCTCAGTCATCACAATAGATGCTTTTCTAAGTCAAATACATAAATATTTCTTATTTATCCTCATAATCCCCACTGTCAGTATAACTTGGGTAAAAATGAAATACCTAAGTGGCTATAAATTAATTTATTTTTAAATTAAATAAAGTTAAGTAGTAACATTTTTAAATTCCCTATTAATTATTCTAAGTAGGTTTGCTTAAGTTAGAGGCAAAAAATATAAAAGCTTGTTGTGAAGGTATCAAATAAAGTTAATAATTTAAAAATAAATTGTTTTAAAGTTATTAAGGATGAAAAAAATAACATCACCTTCAAATCCCACTAAAGAATAGGAGACAATTATTTTTTGGCATTCAACTTCAAGGCAAAAATAACAAGCTCAATTTTCCATGTGCATGCAGGTGTGTAGTTTATTTTTTTAGTGGTTTTTTTTTTTTAATTTTTAGTTAGTACTTGCACATACATATACCAGCAGGGGATTACCATTATCAATACCCAATATGGGTTTTTACAAGAAGGGAGTAAATTGCTTAAAAGGGTTGTTAATGACCCTGGATGGCATTCCTTGGTTACACTGACCGCACAACATTAGACAAGCTTGTGCTTGTTTGCCACTATAGTGGTATATAATCGACTCTCAATTCAATAACATATACACAATAAGTTCAGCATTCAAGTTGCATTTTAAACCGACTTCATATTTTTATAGCCCTTAATTGGTACACACTTAGTTAAGTTTTTAGGGTGTGTCAGAAAACATGACTTCCAGTGGGATAGCTAATTCCCAAAACCTATTCCTAGCTTTGTAGTTGGCTAAATCTGTCATTAGAGTCATTACATTAATATGGAGATTTTAGCCCTCCAGATCTTCATCTTCACTTTCCCCAACCATTTAGTTTAGAGTAGAGTGTTGTAAATAGTAGCAAATAGGTAGACCAGGAATTAAAATAATAAACAATATTACAAGGCCTGACTTCAACCTTCACTACTGGATCACAGACAGATATAGGCACATAGTAGGAGAATTGCACTACTAGCATTGCATTTAAGATTAGTTTTTAAGCCAAGTAACTACTCAGCCATGTAGCATCTTAACTTTTCTATGCTTAAATACTGGAAACTCTTAATTAAGTCAAGCTGTTACTATGTGAGTTACTCATAAGTAATTGTAACTCAACTAAAGTATACAACAATATTAAGTTGTTCAGAGATTATTATTTTATTCAAACTGCTGCTAGAAACAATAGCGACCACTCTCTTTACAAGTATTAATGAAAAATCTGTAAAAAATTGCATCCATGATTCCCAGGCAATAAATAGATGCTAAATTTTAGATAAAAAAAATCAGTATAATAACCCAGTAATTTACTCTATGTGCATTATCGGAATGTACATTCCGACCTGGGGTGTTTGGTTGCTAGTGTTGTTGTAAGTTCACACCATTTCAATATGGCAACTGTAGTGATATGTGATTTTTGACCTCAAAAGTTTGTTGCACTATAATATTTTTTATTAGTTGTTTCATTCAGTTGTCTTTTACCTATTTAAAATTTTGGGTTGGGTCTTGAAACAAGTCGCCTGAATTTGAGAATTATGTGATTGTGAGGGGGTTGAGGGGGGTCCATTTTTAGTTGCCGGAGTTGCGTCGAAATTTTTAACAAAAAATTCTAAAAAAATTGTAAAATTTCAATATTGACATAGTAAATCACTTAGGATGCATTCCAAATCACTTTAGCTCTCTGCAGAGATACATTTATTTTAATATTTATATTTGTTATTCTAACAAATTTAATGTTTCAGTGGATAAGGATAAAAATAAGTGAGAGAACCGAGAGAGCACTTCAATTTCAGTTTTTTAGGTTCGAAATGAGACAGATTTGACACTTATTTTATGTAAAAAACACATAATGATGAAGTCTATAACGCGTCATAACTACAGGGCATAGAACCGGAGGTGGGTTAAAAAATCATTTTTACGGTTTTAATGCAGTGGATCAGGATTCATTTTCCTTGGAAATTTGCTCATGTGCACTAAAACTCACCAAAGTTTCTGGGCAATTTGATGAATATTGTAAAAAACAAACAAAAAAAATACATTTTTATATACATGTAGAATTTTTTTTGGAATGTAAGTATGAAAGAATAAAATTCGATTCTGACAAATCTAAAACATAATAAATGATTCCAAAGAAAAAGAAAAATGTGTGTAAAGACAGTTCATCCAATTTTTCAATTTCGGTTAAATCAGTTTTGTGACTCCTAGTGGTGATGATTTGAAAGGTAGTGCACCCCTCGCATTCAAGGTCATCGCTAGACTTACGTGCCGGCAAACACATTTGTTTGTTGGAAACGATATTCAAAGTTAATCAACGTCGGGCTTGGTCAGCATTTGGATGGGTGACCGCTTAGCGGCACACTTTTTCTTGTTTGTGTTTGTAAATTACGTATATATGGTGGTAGGTACGGAACCCTCCGTGCGCGAGTCCAACTCGCACTTGGCCGGTTTTTCATATTATGCTTTTTAGTCTTGATAGGAATAAATTGCATACACTTCTTCCCTCGCAGCCCAGTTGGTAGTGTGGCCGGTTGCTGTGCTGTGAGTTCGATTCCCGCACTGGACAAACATTTCTGTCTTGGGTCTGGGTGTATTTATGTATATGTATTTACAAAAAAAAAAGTATAATATATTAATTGTATCCGTTGTTTAGTATCCATAACACAAGCTTGTCATGTTGTATGAATTTAATGTCCAAAATATGTATTTATTTATATATTCACAATATCTTTAATATTCATATGTAAACTCATTACTACACCTGGCGACATCACGACACAATTTTGCCTTTGGTCCGTTTTCATTGTTTTTAAGTAACTCATTATTACTTTACTTAACACATAACATAGCTGTTAAAACTACGATTTGGTAAACTCTAATTAAAAAGTTATAAAACGACGGTAAATATATTGATATTATGGTCTCTACAACTTTGACATTAATATAAACTCGTTAAAAATAGGAATGGGTATGTAAAAATAGTTATTTATTGGTATTTACCCGGTATGAACCCAAATCAAGTTGTACTGCGTTTTGTTCAACGTAATGTAAAGCTATAAATATTTGCATTTAACCATATTACGTAATTATAACTCCATCACTTTCGTGCCCACGGCTTTCACTCACATGCGTTGGGCGGTTCTGTGACATCAATTCCACCAATGAAGCATCTAGAGTGAAAAAGATATTAACACAGGATAATAACAGAACTCTGGGCTCAATAAAGAACAGGATGGTACATATGAGACCTATAATAGCGCGATAACCGAGGTGCTTATAAAAACACACTTTCCAGGATGTGTAGTCACTGACGACCCAAACTTGGAAAATAAAGAACACAAAGAACCAACCCCTACAGACTGGAATATAGCCAAATCCATGGTCACTGCAGTCCGAGTTGGGTGGGCAATTGAAAGCTTCCAACCCTTCAAATCTGCTGGCCTGGACAACATATTCCCAGCACTTTTGAAATGGGACACACAACACTTGTGCCACATCTGGTTAATATATATAGAGCTTTCATAGCTTCAATTCAACAGTATCAGCCTTAGTAGCTCTCTTAGTAGATTTGGAGTTGAAAAATTGATCAATCCATCAGTGGGTGGATTGATCAATTTCTGTAGCTAAGAGCAGTACAATTCACAGTTAACACCACTTAAAGAGGCATTGTAGCCAAAGGCTGCCTCCAAGGAGGAGTGCTCTCTCCACTGCTGTGGAACATTGTGGTGGACGACCTGTTGAAACGTCTTAACGACAGATGCTACTACACAGTTGGTTACGCAGACGACTTCACCATTCTGATCAAAGGCAACTCAAAAAACATTATCTGCACTCGCATGGAACTAGCCCTCAGAGTCATGGAAGAATGGTGTAACCACCATGAGGTGGCGGTAAACCCCAACAAGACAGAATTGGTCCTTTTCACAAACAAAAGTAAAATTCAAATAACTAGGTACCATGCCAAAACTATTTGACAATGAGCTTACCTTTTCGAACGAAGTCAAATACCTTGGGGTAATTTTAGACAATATGCTGAATTAGAGTAAGCATCTAAGCACAAAAATAACCAATGTATGTACAACCTTCAATGCAGAAGACTAATAGGCAAGAAATGGGGCCTTAAGCTCTCCATATAACCCTATTGCTTTATACAGCCATAATACGACCCATGTTAACGTACGGTGCAGTAGTTTGGTGGCCTGGAACTCAGTTAAGCACAGTAAAAAAACAAACTACAAAGCCTGCAATGAAGTAGGCTTTTCCACGCAGATTGAGATTTTAAACGACAAAGTGAGCCTTTTCAAGCCAGTAACATAAAAAACAAAAATCCATACAAGTGTTTAAAAGAATAAAAACGTTGCTTCTTTTCACATAGCAACGGTTTTCTACAACGTTGACTTGCTCTCCCCCATAAATATTCCCCTCGTCCGTGATAGCCAACGAAGCATTAAATTTGATCCGCCATTTTTTTAACATTTTGTATGTCTTCATTGTTAGCTTGATCGTTATAAACTTACGAGGAGCGTTCGAAAAGTTTTCGGTATTCGATATTTGAAATTGTTATTTGACGTTCATTTAATTTTTAGTCCTTTGGACTGTCTGGTAGTTGTCACAGTAAAGTGTAACATTGCAATTGCTTTCTGTGCTTCATAATATTTTTTTAAAATCTGTGAATCGTCGTTCAATACGCGCCGTGATAAAGTACTTCCGACTGAAAAAAATGTCTACCAAATATATTTTTAATGAAATTTCAAGTACTTTAGAAAAAATTCATCCATCATATTCCATGGTTCAATTTTGCTGTTCCGAATTCAAACGTGAAAGAAGAAAAGATGAAGATCGTTGTGGAAGACCATCCAAATCTGTTACCGTATAGCTGAGAGTCTAAAGATTTCTTTTGGGAGTGTTCAGTTAATACTTTCTGACTACTTAAACTTCAGAAAGGTATCTGCGCGGTGGGATCGCGGGGTAATATACTCATACATACATATACATACAATATATGAATACTAATAAATACTATTAGATACACAAAAGAAATAGTATGTACATACATATAACTATACCCATATCATATATATACACATAATAATAAATATAAAATATACTCTATTACATATAAGAGAATTGAAGTACCTAGTAAAAAGTAGGTTTATTATTTCATTTTCTTAAATGCGGATAGTGATTTCGCACGTCTTTCTATATTATATTCATTCATCGATCTATACAGATGCCTAAATTTTTTGCACTCATTGAATGAAATTATTATTCCATTCATATACACAGGTGGCAAAGTATTTTTAAATATTTTTTTCGAACTTTTTTGTTTAACTACAAACGAAAAAAAAAATGCACTACAATCCACTACTAAGCTTTACCTATTAGAAACAGTCGCAAAGATTGCACTTCAATCAACTACTAACGTTCTTTTATAAGAAACAATTGCAAAAAAAATGTTTCGGAATTTTAAAGGTTGACATTTTATAAATATTTTTTTCCAATATTTCTGTTTTACTGCAAACGAAAATAAATGCACTACAATCCACTTATAAACCTTGCCTATAAGAAACATTCGAAAATATTGCACTACAATAAACTACTAACGTTCATTTATAAGTAACAATTGCCAAAAGTATATTTTCGGAATTTTGCAGGTTAACATTTTTAAACATTCTTCTAATATCTTTTACTACAAACGAAAAAAAATACACTACAATTCACTCCTAACGGTTTTCTGTAAGAAACATTCGGATTAAGTAAATTTTGCGCAATTTGTTGGATGTTTTTTTAATTTTTCTGTTTTACTACAAATGACAAAAATTGGACTACAATTTAACGTTTTTTTATTAGAAACATCCGAATTAAGTAATTATTTGCAATTTCGGGAATGAAATTTTTTTTGTTGTCTATATTAGCGTCACTACTATCAACTACCTTACGAAATCTATCTAAAAAACTAAAAAAAAAAACATTTTTTTCAAGGTCGGGTGCTTAGTTCACACAGCCGTAATTTTAGTAGTCGAACTATGACCGGGACAGAAACCGGATTGAAAGGGATTTAGGATATTATTATTATTAAAAAACCTATTTAATTGTTACTGTACTAGACGTTCTAAGATTTTAGATAGGCAAGGTAGAATGGATATGGGGCGATAATCGGAAAATGAAACGGATTCGTTTTCTTAGATAACTATAGAAATTATTTCGGCATCTTACGTTACCTCGGGCAAGCTGCTACTAGGTATTGAATAATTAAGGATACCTATGTGTATTATTTTAATAGACTTTTTTATTTCTGCTTGCAACTTTTCTTTCATCGCCTTTTCAGTCCGAGTAATGGAAGTTAGTATTCGTCGTCGTTATCTCTTGAGCTATTTCGATAAAATCGGGTTAGCGGAGTGCCTGAAAGTTTGTAGTTTACTTATGACCTCCGCTTTTTCTTGGCCATCAAGTGTTGGACTAATTTCACTCGCATTTCTATTTATAAAAATAGTTTGATGGATTTTTTTAAATATAAGAGTTGATGTCCAACTGAAGAATGTTTAAAGAGTTTTATTGTTTTTCTATCCTTAAATATTAAATCTTTAATTGACACTGGTAAATGTTGCGTTGACTCGTCCAATGAAATTAACGATATTTCAAAACTATTATTTTCGGTTTCTGCACGATGTACTTCTTGTTGTATTTGTGGGCAACGGCCCGCATTGTAAATACTTTTTTATAGAGTTACTGACTGGCTGGACGGACTGGCAAGTAATAATTGTCATCCTTCGCGCGCATGCGTGAAGAAGGAAATCGGGTAGGCCGCGCCGGATTTTCTATTGTTTTTTTTTCTCTGATTTTGAGACTGAATTTGTAAACATTATGCATGTTTTCTGTTCTAATAATTATTTTATAAAATAAGTGTAAATTAATGTGCAAAATGTATATTAATCTTACTCTACATAAAGTCAATAGTGTACTACAATAGTTTGTGTATATAGTGCATAAAACTGTGAGAATAAATTGTGTTAATAGACTTATGTGTTTTCTTCTGGGCGAGTTAGTATTACTTAATTCCACATATTAATACGTACTTCTTTTCATTATAGAAAACATGAGGATTGTAAGTTGCAAACCATGTGCAATGTGCCATTGGTAAAAGCAAGGCAAATCCTTTCCAACCGTACCATCACACTAGCACCATTAGTGGTGTGAAAGCGGCTATGTCACTGATTGATAGTCCGTACTTATATCAAGAGCAAAATTTTTTTCAGGGCGCAAATGCTTCCAAACAAACTGAAACTCTCAAACTCAGTTATTTTTATTCAGATTTTACAAACACTTTTAAATCGTCAGAGTTATTAAATACTATTTATATTTTTTAGAAATCCAAAAACCCTTACCAGTCCTTTTTCTTGAACAAGGTATACTCTTTAAAAGAAGCGTGGAGGTTTTCATTTAAGAAACGATTATTACGATCAGAATTCGTATTTCGATTAATAATTTTTTTATATGGTCACTTACAGTAGCGCCTTTGTTCATCTTCATGTTTTTGATAGTTGATGCAGTTTTTCGTAATGTATGATCCGTTTTCAAAAAAAGATATCTCTTATCATCTGATCAAACAAATAGTAAAAAACTTATTAATATAATTAATTCATTCCAGGTAATATACGTGGGACACTTATGAAATTTTGAGAAACTAAAAAGCTATCTTCAACGGATAAAATATTTTAATTTAATATTTTCAAAGAACTCTCCACAAGCCTGTATACCAAGTTTCATGCGTCTGAACCAATTTTCGAAACATTTTTTCCAGTCCGCAGCAGACACCTCTTCTACAGCCCTCTCGAACGCTGTAGCGTAGTCGTCTAGTGCGTCTTCCGGCCATGAAAACTATATCCCTTTCAACTGATTTTTTTATTTTAGGGTATAAGAAGAAGTCACACTGTGCCAGATTAGATAAGTGTAGTGCCCAGGAAATCCCTCGTTATGAGCGCTGAGTGTGCGGGCGCGTTGTCATGGTGAAGCAGTACCCCGCGGAGCCCGGTGTTCGGTCGCTTGTTGCTCATTGCAGAAATTACTGGCAGGCATTTTATGGTATAACATTCTGCGTTGATGCTGCTTTGGTCTCGTAATTGAATTGAAACTACATACCCCGTTAAAGTAAAGAAACTGGCGATCCAATTTTTCCCTGCGCATCTTGATCGCTTCACTTTCGTAGGCTGGTTCGTTTTGAAACAGCCAAACTGTCGACTGACGCTTTGTGCCTGGATCGTATTGACACCTGTCGCAATGTCGTAAATGCGCTGAGACAAGCCTGGTTCAAATTTTGGAATTATATCACGACACGGGCCTAATACTGAGCTTCGGTTAGGTTGTGCGGCACCCAGCGCGAAACTATCCCCCTCATGCGAAGGTGCTCGTGTAGAATCTTGTGAACGCTTCCCGAACCAATCTGCAGCGTATGCTGAATCTCTTCGTAGGTAATTCGCCAATTTTTTACTGCCAGCACACTTTTTTCATGAGAGCTACAAAATTCTTCTATTTCTAATTCTACATATTGTAGGCGCAATTTTTTTATTAAATTTAAATATGTAAAACCAGGGTTTCACAAGAATTTCAGATTAAATTTTAAAATATGAGTAATTACGGTGATTTCCTACACTTTCCCATTCCTTACTCCAATATTTTATAACTTACACCTTTGGAAGAGCAACAAGATCATGGGGATTTTACCAGATATACCAACATGGCCTGGGATCCAGGCCAATGCTATATTCTTCCCGCATTGTTCATATTCAAATAGTAAGTAGATGTGGAAGGAAATTCGAACAATGGTATTTTTACTTTTAAATAACCAAATTTTTCAAAATAATAACATGTGGCCACTTTACATAAAAACTCTTTTTTTCGCAAAACTTTTTGCGTGGTCTGGTAAAGAAAAAAAGTCTGTTATTTTTCGCCTTTTTGTTGATGTTTCTCTAGCGCTAGATTGTGGTCTGCAGGAGTAGATGAGTAACATTTATAAAGTACAGTTATTTATTGGTTTACGTAGGTTATGTGTAATATATATAACTGAGAACTTAAAAGCGAAAAAATGGAAAAACTCTGTTTTACTAAAAACTAAAATCCGGTTTCGAAAATTGTCGAAGGTTTCGGTGGTAAAATCAGTTTACCCGGTTTTTTCGATTTCGGTGAAACCAGTTTTGTGACTACCACCAGCTAGCTGTGTGTAATGTACAAAAATTATTCGGCAGAAAGTACAATTTATGCTGTTCCATAACTCTATGAGAACGTTAACTCAAAAGTTAACTGTACCGGGCTATTATTATTACTCGACACAGAGTAATTGGTTTAGAACAAGATATTGGCTGAAACCTTGCTAAAAAAAAAAAAAAAACTTTTGTTATGAAAAGGCTGACGTTGTTAGTTATATTGTGTGTGTATCTATTGTAATTGCATACTCTTGAACCATTCGTTACGCTCGTTATTTAGCTATAGAATCCTTTACTACTCTTGGGATTCAACTCAGGTCGCTCCTGTTTCCACTCGTTGTGCAATCTTCTATTTCCTGTCGTAATTTTACGGCGATCGGGAAAAACAACCAAACTAGTATCGATATGTATGTATGTTTTGATGGTCGTGTGTCATAGGGTATAAGGAAAACATACAAGCTTCATCAAAATAAAACATATCATAAAAGCAGAAAAGAAATGACTAATAAAAACAGTAATACAATTAAAAATATCCAAGCCAGTTTATATGTCGCTAATTGAGTATCTAATACATTAAGTAGGTGAATATTGATACACAACACCTGTATCTGAGTCATAGCCTCTTCTCATCTCGATAATAAATACGATACCTAATATTTAAAACGCTACTACTATTATAGTAATTGGAGCTAGTGAAATTGGCAAATATGCGTTGTATAATCTATTAGGTAGCCTTAATTAAGGCGCAGGCCACATTGTCGGTGCGTTCACCTCGGCAGTTGACGTCAAATGTTTGCCTATGGAGCCTTGATGGCTCGTTAAACTCTGAAAGCCGACGCGACGGCAATGCTGGGTCCTTTTGTTCCAACCAAATTAATGTCGCCCCGGTTTTTTGACGAGGGGCAATGTGCAAAAACATCCATTTATCTCGCAGACTTTTTGATATGATAACGTGAATACGTCATTAGTTGTGTAAATAGGAGCAGTGTCGCCACGTTGCCTCACTTGACGTCTGTACGCGTTGTTAGAATACTCCGTGAGTCATTCCTTTGAGTTACATCACCGGTGATTGTCTCGCCTCGTATCCCAGTCCGTACGCTTTGAACAATTTTCCTGTTGTTTTACGGATGTGCCTCTACGTGCCGTGTGGTGACGACTACGCTGTAATATTCCTTGACAGGTACTACATCTTCATATATGGTTGTGCATTTGTAACATGGTTATTTGATCAACGGTGACGTAAAATATAATATCAGATTCGGTTAATTCGGTTACGATTCATTACGTAAATTTTTAAACAGTATGCTTTAGACCGATATTTAACCCACTTTTGCGTTGTGGTTAAACGTACGCTACGGTACCAGGCGGTGCTTGAAGGCGACAACGTTTAGATTATTTTTATTTTCAACCGACTTCAAAAGAGGAGGAGGTTCTCAATTCGACTGTATTTTTTTTTATGTTTCTTACCTCAGAACTTTCGACTGGGTGAACCGATTTTGTTGATTCTTTTTTTATTTGAAAGCTGGTGCCTCTCATGTGGTCCAGTTCTGACAATGGCATCCATGTGAAAACCATATAAGTCTGATTTTTATGTGAATTGTTTAACATTTTGTTACTAGTATGGATGTTTTTAGTGTACGAAAAAAGCAATTCGTCACTAAAAAGTAAAAAATTAAAACTTTTTAACAAAAAAAAAAAACAACCACTTCAAAAAGATGCACTAAAAAGGTGAAAATAATAACTTATTTCCAAAAATCTGATCTGAATTACCTACAGTTTAAAGAAGGTTTATATGTTCCTACCTAACAGTTTATAACATACTTCACTTGCATGAAACCAACTTAAAACTGTAATTCAGAACAGTTTTTTGGAAAAACGTTATTATTTTTATCTTTTTAGTGTATCTTTTTGAAGCCAGTTGTTTTTTTTTTGTTAAAAAGTTTTTATTTGAAGTAATGTCGCGCTATATAACAAACAAAAGAAATGTGAAAAGTTGAATGAAATGAGTTTTAATTCGCAGGGAAACCTTTCTGAGGTTTATTTCAATAATCCTTATACAACTTTAACATAAGAAATCTATTGGCATAAAGTGTATCGTGGCTATCGCAACTAAACAACTTAAAGGTCTAACTTTGTGATTTCCTAACTTTTGTCTTTAACGTGTCTGTATACTTATGTGCTGACATGAGCATTGACTCAATTTGAATACGTTACAAGTCGAATATTCAGCATGTCAGTGCAGCCGAGCAGCTCAATGGCCAATGGAGTGCGCTCCACCCGGCTGGAGGAAATATCAGACCGAAGCGATCCAATATACCGATGTGCGATAGGGACAACTAGACCTCGGGCTCATTATACCTAGCCCCTTTCACCCCCATCATTAAAATCAGTGTTTTGTATTACCCACTTTTCTTCTCCAAATTTTAATCGAATTGTAAAGAAATTACTTATCCTGTAATTTAATGAATTATTTTATACCTGTTAGTTTTCTTAAAGTTAACATATTAGTACAAAGCACATCTGAAAAATTTCATAGAAAAGAGGCTATTTTTTGGACGTTTTCAGGGCCCTGGTTATTTATGCAAATGGAAAAAGAAGCAAAACATACAGACATAGTGGCTGTGTATATCTCTTTAAAAAAAAAAAGATCTTATGCCAAAATCCAGGGAGGTAACCGGGGAATACGATTGTATGGGAAAAACCAGTCTGACATATGCTGTTAATCGATTTGTTCAACAACTTCGACCTATGTGTCGTTTTTATACGCCTCCCTGCAGAGGAGTAGGGCGTAAATGGTCGTACCATTTATTTTAAATTATGTCAAGCCGTTAGGAGGAAATCCGAGTTCAAAGACCGGTTTTTTTTTGCCATTTTTTGAAAACAACTGTATTTTTCGTTTACAAACTATATTTTCGCAATGAAATTGTTGTATATGGTATGATTAATACATGTTGAAATTATAAAGCATCGATTGCTGTGTCAGATATGCTTTTTGTACTTCTCATACATTGACAATTGCTTAAAAAAACTAGCAAAGTGTAAGTATGGTTGATAGGAGATCCCAAATTAATATGAAATTAGTTAAGCCACTAGCCTCGATAAACTGACTTACCTCAATTGAACCCTAACCTAACCTAAGCCTCCTTTGTCCAAACAATTTTGAATCGTCAGAATAATGACATGCTATTTTTTTTCGGGTTTTACAACGCTGCGCTTGAAATAACAACTACATCTTCTAAAAGAAATGTGCATATTGGTGCTACCAATGGCAGATGCGACGTGTGACAAAGAAAAGATTCCTTATCCAACTTCATGAATAAGAGAAAGATAGCTCTAGTGTGCATGAAATTTTGATCTTCATAAATGGCTTAAAAACAAAGTCTTGTTCTTTAATGAATTGAACGTTAACATAACAGAGACCTAAGGTACCCTTAACATTATCTTCCAGGCAAGTGTTGGGTCAACCAAGCTACAAAAGCGGGGTTGTCTAAAACGTAAGCGACCTATACGCATCATCTCCAACCGCACCACTGCTGTCTCTCAATATCAACATAATCAACTGCAACAATAACGGACTAATCCTGGAGTGGCACTAAGCTCCAAAAATTTTCACTGAAGAATTGGATGACTCTTCAATGGATATGCGGTGGCTCTCAGGGCAATGATTCTGCAGATCAGTTGGTAAAGAAAGAATTCGACACTAAAATTATGGGACCCGAACCAACTGTGCCTTTAAACCTGAAACGTTGTTCTTGTTACGCGACAGAACCTTACAACTACACAAAAACCAGTGGGAAAACCATCCCTGTCACATGAACCATTGCAACTAAGTTGAAATAAGATAAGTAAAAAAATATTAAGTTAAACGTTTAAATGAAAAAAAAAGACAATAATGATGTAGATATTGTACTAAAAGCTAAACAATAATTAAATATGTCATAGGCACCAGTCATCACATCACTCTCATATTCAATCTAGGCCCTAGATTCTAGGGCATTGATCAGACTAAACAAATTAATCGTGGGCCGTAGCGTAACCTGATAAATATGTAAATAGCATTTATAATATATAGCTTCCGAGAAATCGATGAAGATCTGCTAGCTTGATATCAATGAAAGGTACACATTTGTACTTGGCCGGGCTTGTGTGAAATAAATAGCAGACGGCGCGGAGAGGTATATTTCTGATTAATAGAGTAGAGTAATTTTGTGAGGATGGCAAGCTACGAAAAATATTCAGTAGACAATTTGAAGCGCTAATATTTATTGAGAAAAAATATTAAGCATGCATCAATGCTATCGTTATGAATTTTTTTTAACAACAAAATTTTTTTTTGCGGTCGAAGAAAGAAACAGCATGCTGGCGCGGCAAAGAAACATGGAAGGAACACAATTGTACTTGGTCTGTTTTGTCAAGTTAGCATACCATTTTTAGTGAAATGCAAAACAAAGTATACCCAAATTTGCCGTTTTTCATCAAAATATTCAAAAATTTGCCGTTGAGCTATTTTTTTTAAAAAAGGCCATAATATATAAACTTCACCCGAAGTTAGCCGACCATCTATGCAAAATGTGATATGCAAGGGTGATACAGTCGCGTCAAAAATAAAACGAAATGTGATTGGTCGCGGAAAATAAAAGCGATTGTGATTGGTCAGCGGGTCCGCCGGGTTGAGTATATAAGCGAGCGCGAAACCCGCTGAAAGCATTCCTGTCGCCTCGGGGATTAGGAAAGCCTCCTGAACAGGAGCAGAAGAAGAAGAAGAAAACTGGAAGAAAGAAGAAGTTTTGTTTATAAGTGCGGTGTGAATTGTAAATAGTAGTGTAAGAAAATAGTGTTTGTGTAAATTAGGGGCCACAATAAAGGTGGTTGGATTGTTACATGACCGGGCGTTTTATTGTTTCTTTCTCAAACGTCACACTGGCCCTTCTCGGGGCCCTTTCAATCGTAACGTCGGCCCTTTTGGGGGCCAGTGTGCCCACGCCTGTACAGTCCGCTGCTCGGTCTGTGACAATTTTCTTGGTCCTTCGAGCCGGACTGGGACCATTGCCTTGATCCTTGCGAAGACGGATCAGGGCCATCAAGATGCCGTCGACGCGAAGCCAGTCGAAGAGAGGTGAAGCTTCAGCAGTTCCTGAGCACGTCGTGTACGTGCACCAGCCGCGCTCTCCATCAGAAGTGACGGGTCACACACAAAATTCAGCCACTTTGCAGGTCCCTATGATCCTTGCATATTACATTTTGCATAGGTGGTTTTTTGAATATAATAGTTAACTAACGGATAAAAAACGGCAATTTTGCATATATACTTTGTTTTGCATTTGACTAACAATGGTATGCTAACTTCAAAGACCTTGTTTTCCTATCCTATTACGCTATACAGAGAAAAAACTTTAGTAGCTACAAGTAAATTATACTAATAACCACTAAAATATTAGTAATTCCGGGGACAAGTAAAATACACTGACGGTTACCAATGACTTTTACTAATTGTCTTTATGAACAGAAATAAAACTAGTCTTGTTGGAATAATAGTGTTGTTAACTAAAAACAAGTTAAATATAATGAAATACAAATAAAGTATAACAACGCTTACAATCAGCGTTAGGTACACCACTAGGTCTTGATGAAGCTCTGTGATGCGAAGCTTACGGTTAATATTAACTGGTCCTACCTCGTAGATATAAGAAGGGCTGCGGCGGACAGTGAGTTAAATCTGTTCAGCTCAGGGTTACCAATTGTGGAGCGGCGGAAAAGGGGAACCCCCTTCCAGGTGAGGAGTAATGCCTCGAGAACGCCTTATCGTACTTTACTTACAAATTGGTATGTCGGTATATATGCGAACTAACGAAAAAACTTCGATAGCGTGATGTAAAACGCGTGACGTCATCCTTCATTCATAGCAATACGGTATGATGTTTGTTATTAGTAAACTTCACTTATTCTTAGAAAGGTGTTTATAAACGTTAATTAGCCTCCAATATAATGACAAGTAGTGTTTTATCTGCCCACTTTAATAAAACTTTTTGTAATCTTAAGTAATCTTTATATGTTGATATTAATTACCCTACTCATAAATTCGAGGAAAGTTTTATAGAATTTGTTAAATTCTGTAATCCGAAGTACAAATTATTGATTACGGAAACGAATAAAACTATTATTATACACTTAGTTTATGGAATGAATAAAATGTACTTAAATTTGTATTGTTTTGTAACTTCCAGAATTTTTTTTTTGAAATTAATAAAATTTAGTATTAACGCATTTTAATAAACAGTTTTTTTTCATTCGTACATTTTTTTTTCTCCGTGTACATTAAATAATTGTGACCAAAGATTGACCCGGCAAGACAGTATAAGAGAAACACATTTGTATTCGGCCAATTTTTTCTAAAGGAAATCGCAGACAGGGCGGGGCAACATAATATTAGTGAGTAATGTTGTGAGGATAAAAAAGCAACGAAAAATTTTAGACTATTTGGGACGCGGCAATTCATTGTGAAAGATATTGGAGATTGCTTTCAATGCTAAAACCTCGACCTCGAAACCTCGTTGCGTGACTAAACATCTTCTAATTCGACTGACTGAATACCTATAAAATATGATTTTAGGTAGAAATGTTCTGAATGTATATTGATTTTGACGTAGATGCCGAGTTTACTATATATATACAGGCAGACTGTACCTACTAGCAGACATGCGGCCAAAGCAAAATCCATTAAATTGATTCTGAATTTCAGATTGATTTTGAAATATAAATAATTTCTAATCCTAATTGACTGTTACTTTTTGTTGACATTATTATCGCCCGGTAAAGTTGATTCTCAAACTTTTTTTGAACGAATGTGATAATTTTTACATTCAGACGTGTGTCAGACTCAGACAGATAGAATATTAACCATATCGACGCCAACTTAAAAATTGACTAATAACCCCGAAATTGGGCGTTCTAAAACTACTTGTCTAATTTCCTTGTTGCGTTCAGAAATAAACCCTAAATAATCCTATAATTACAACCAAGTGCTTATTAGTACACGACAAGACAAGTATAGTACATTACTGCCGCGGCCCGCAAACGGAGCATAACTGAGCTATCTTGAGAATGGGAAATACGATTTTGTGTACGACAGAAAGAGATAGTGCTATACTTCAACAAAATATTGTCAATTTTTGAACAAAGCTGATCGCTGAGCGATTTCGTAGCCGTCAGTACGCGATTTCCGTACATAATTCGATGTCTAGAGCAATACCGCGAACTGCTTGCGCGGGCACCGCGCGTTAGCAATTTCTTGCTAACTCATTGTTAATAAGGCAGCGGTTATGCTCAGTTGTCGCCAAGGCTTGTTTAGTGCTTTTCTCAAACATGTGTGTAAAGAAACTAATTATATTGACAACTGTATTGACAATAATAAAAATAGTTTAGGTAATTTTTTCGCCAATTCGCCGCGTTCAATTGTCCGTTTCTTTTTTTACTTTTTTTAATTTAATGGCGCTTTTTTTTGTTGTACCAGTCCGAAATTTAAATAAAATTAATGAGCTATGTTTTTAGTTATCAATGTTCGGGTTTAAAAAAATTTATTCCATTTTCAAATTTCATATTTGACCGCTCAAGCGGACGGATAAAACATTGCGGGTCGCTCTCTGATACTGGACTGCAAGTACGATTTATTCCAAAGAAGCTTGTGCAATATATGGTCGCATATCGTAATATGTTTGAGAAAAATCCTTTATTGCACCAATGTACAGACTTAAAAAATATTTAACATTAAATAAATGCACAATAGGCGATCTCATCATTCGTAGGAGACTTTGTTGCTAGTACAAGTTACTGTAGTTTGTTGGTAGTAGTAGTGCTTTAAACACCTAATTATATTAATATGTGCCCAATTCGCCAATAAAAATTATACCAGTCCTTATTTCAGCACCTTAAAGTAATTTGCCTCAGAAAATCTTAAAACACAATCAGTAGCTGTTACGGTTTATTTTACTGCTATTGTGAAGATACTAGTGACACCTTTACGAGAGTTATGTTCGGTATGGCGAATATAAAAAGTAATGGGCAGTAAAGCAATTTAGGGAGCGGCCGTTTCGAATATTACAATTGAAGGCATTGTGGCTCATTCTTGTGCCCTAATAACTAAGGCTATAGAAATTGTTCGACCTGTCTCGAGAAGGGATCGGGACGACCTAAATATTAGATCAGACCAATTTTTTGAATTTCACTGGCAATATTTTATAAAATATTCTTGTAACACCATTTTTTTTTTTTGTTATTTCTGATCAGTATTACGTAAATCTCCTAAAACTCCACATTTTACCTACAAGTTAAGTCAACAACGAATTACGAATTAGATTTTTTCTATATAACTTTCAGTGCACTTTACGGGTTAATAAAAATCTCAGTTCGTACAACTAGTTGGACATCATTGGTGCATAAAGAATTTTCATTTTTAGGGCTCCGTACCCAAGGGTAATTAGCGGAACCCTATTACTAAGACTCCGCTGTCCGTCTGTCCGTCCGTCTGTCACCAGGCTGTATCTCATAAATCGGGATAGTTATACAGTTAAAATTTCACAGAACATGTATTTCTGTTGCCGCTATAGCCAAAAAATACTATAAAACAGAATAAAATAAATATTTACTATTTATTATTAGATTTTTTACGATATGCATAACGGCAACAGGTAGACGCTTAAAATATTTACGGAATATTTAGTTATATAGTCCGACTTGCACTTGGCCGATTTTTTTAAATTGACAGCTTTTGTTGATTTAATTTTAAGGATTTTGCGGCATTTTATGGTAATTAGCGTTGTATAATAAAAACGCGTTTTGAGTAGCAAAATGTTTATAGTTAAAGATCTTTATAATAATACAGTATGTATGAATTTTTTTTGGTCGAATTCTCCTTAAGCCATAACAAAATAAGAACAGGATAAGAAGAGTTTTCTTAAAGGTTGTATAAAATCCTGAATTATTCAATAACCAAATAGGTACTCAAACAGGTCTATTTCTATGTCTATCAACATTCTAAGCGGACGAAGTCGGGGGCGCTTACTAATATAATTAATAGTACCTGGAGGATACTATAGTATTTTTTTAAACAACGCCATCTATTGTCAAGTAGCTTAAGATTTACTTAATATCGGTATCTATTGTCAAAAAGCTTTAATGTTGCTTATTACTACTCGCCAATAGATGTCAGGAAGAGTCATATTTTTCAGTTTATCACTGCCTAAAAACACGGATAAAACGACGTTTTCTAGAAATGATGTAGTCCTTAGAGAAAACCTTGGCAGGGAGCTCATTCCACAACCCAAGCGTTCGCAGGAGGAAGTTTCTCTGAAACCGCACTATGCGCGACCATAATGGAATTCCCTGCCCATGGCGAGCGGTGCGATTGAAGAAAGTAGCAGTGGGCATCATTTCGAACAATTCCTCAGAACACACCCTACTGTACAAGCGGTAGAACACACACAATGCATAACAATGCATGTTGTTGATGTCCAACGTGTCATTGATATACAGTAGAGACAGCACAGAGCCTTGCGGGACACCAGCATTAATGTCCATGCTATCGGAGCAACTGCCGTCAACTACGGTTCGTATGCGTCTGCCGGACGAAAAGCTAGCCCCACTTTTGCACAAACCCTCGGGCAATACGTAAGATGGCAACTTTGATACAAGACCCTGGTGCCAGACCCGATCGAACGCCTTCGCTACGTCCAGGCTACATGACAATGCCTCCCCCTGACTCTTAATGGCTAGTGCCCATCGGTGTGTGAGATACACTAGAAGGTCACCAGTCGAGCGGTTGTGGCGAACGCCATATTGACGGTCACTGACCAGGTCGTGTTTTTCTAGGTATCTTAGAAGCTGTTTTTGATCACACGGTCCATCACCTTGGAGAGGAGGGAGGTAATCGCGATAGGTCTGTAATTCGGTGTACCTGATCTATCGCTCTTTTTGTGCACCGGGTGTACATTCGCAGTCTTCCATGAAGACGGAAATTGCCTAGTGTGGTAGGAAAGCGCTAAGAGGCCCGTGAGTACAGGACGTAACTAGGAGCACACTGCTTACGCACTACTGCTGGCATACCGTCTGGCCCACTCAACTTATGAACGTCTAGAGAAAGCAACGCCCGCTGTGTTATGGAGATTTCCGACATGGTCGTACCGCACCACGTTATAGTAGTCACCTACTGTCACCTTCAGTCAGTCTAGTAAATCGGCTTTCTCTTAAGCACTATGGGCTAAGTCACCATCGGTCTTTCGCAGTGGTGGTAACGACGACCGGCGAAAGTTCCCTTCGGCAGCTTTGGAAAGCGACCAGAAAGCACGACTCCCAGAAGAATAGCCATGAATTGGAATTTTACTCTGGTAGTTGCTTTCTTACTGAACCTCGGAGCAGCAATTAATTTTGCGTTTTTTCTCCGAAATATTCGGATCCTTATTATAACCAGCCGTGGTCCAAGCCTCATATGCAGTTTGAAGAATTTAGGCTTCTCTGCAAGACCAATTAAACTACGGTCGTTCTTTGACGCCGGCAGCTACTCGCGTGTTAGGAATATAACATTCCATAATTAATAACGCGGAAAAACACGTTTTGTCTAGTAAGAACTAGTTTTAACTGATATTTAATTTTGAGCAGTAGTTAATTCTACTTTTAACAAATATATATATATATATATATATATATATATATATATATATATATATATATATATATATATATACATATATACAAGAATTGCTCGTTTAAAGGTATTAGATATACGCCAATTTGTAATGTTATGTAAAACCACACAATATCCATTTTATAATTAAGCTAGTGCAGTTACGTCTCAAGTGCTCCTTTATGCGAGATAGTTCTAATATTCGGCTCCCTTGTTTATATCTCCGAGCAAGTTTACATTTTGGAGAAAGAGTTATTTCACGCTGATACTTCGTTGTTTTGTTGAACAAATGTGTTTCAGTTCGTTCTCTTATCTTGATATTGTCTTATTTCTGCGTTCTGCAAATAAACTTTGTTGTAATTTTTTGTTTAAAATTTAAACAAAATCTATTATTTATTTGCTGTAATATTTCAATAAAAAGCAAACAATGTAGAAATTGGTTAAAATTTACAGAATAAGTAACCAATAGTACTAACGTGGTTGTAGTACACAAAATATGTCGAAATATTAGAAATGGAATTTTAGGTGGGTATCTGTAGATGAAAGGTATTATAAATATTGTTTTGTTCACAGATCGGCAATCGACAATGTGAAGAAATTAAAAGTCGCCATTAAGAAAATATCGCCATTCGAACATCAGACGTATTGCCAAAGAACGCTACGAGAAATCAAAATTCTCACACGGTTTAAACACGAAAATGTGAGTTAAACACTGTCTTTAATTTATATATTTTATTCTTAGTCAAAAAATCAGTGAAGGCCACCTGTGAAGGTATAAGTTTAGTCTCGCTTTTTGTAAAATTAGATTCACTTTTTCCGTAGGTAAAAGTAGATTGCCACTTCGCCCCACAGAGTGACAACACACTTTATTGCTAATTTTTTAACAACAAAATTTACAGTCAATCTTATTACAATGGTTCGTTTAGTTTAGGGGAGGACGGGGTGAACTGAGGCTAAATGCGTGACTCATTTTATGGATGGCCCTCCGATTGGTGTAATACTGAGGGGTAGTAACGTAGTAACAGAAGGGTGCGTCTAGCACAGTACCTAAATTTCGATTAACTGCCACACGAATCTAGAAAAAAATAATGTAAGTAATAAATCGGCTGGATATAAATGATTATACCAAAAAATGACTTAAAAAAAGTTTGTAGTAATATTTTTACGGTAACAAATAAAGTAGAAATTTGACCGGCACCCTCAAAATTTTGTTATCCGATCCTCGCTGGACTTCAGAGACTTCGCACGATTGCGTAAACATATCGAGTGTTGACCGGTTCTCAAAAGGGTTTCTGAGTGGGAAGAAATTAGATATTCAGTCCTTTAACAAATAATGTAAGATGCTCTTCGGAAAATTGTTATTACCTACCTATAGAAGTAGATGGATGATGAGAAATTTTATAAGGTTGTGTTTGTGATAGTCTTGATAAGGAGATAGACAAGTGTGAATGGAAAAGAAGAGTTTTGCAATTAATTCATAGAAAAGAGTTAGAAATTGGTACTTTTTTATTGCCAGAGCCAAATACACTCCGCTACCTTTGTGTGTCTTTATCAGTCTGACTGTGGCATCATAATGGCCAGACAGAATAAATTCATGCTTGCATGTACACAAGTAATTATGTAAGTAATAAGTCAGTATTCTTAAGTAAGAGGTTTTGTTTGTTATAGATAATTGACATTCGGGACATTTTAAGAGCTGAAACAATTGATCAGATGAAAGATGTGTACATTGTGCAGTGCCTCATGGAGACAGACCTTTATAAATTGTTAAAAACACAGGTAAGTAAGTGATTTTGTAAAGTCTTCGTGTGAAAACATAGGTAAGGTACAGCCTAAACATTCGTAGAATTGAAGCCGCCTAGACTAGACAGAGGAATCGTGCGCGGTGCGCGTGTGAGATACGGGACTAAAAGCTCCTCAACTAGCCTATCGAAATTAGAGGCTTACCAGCAAGTAATACAACGCGTTGCGTCGCCATCAATGTCTAGACGTTGTCGTTTTTTTATTTTTAAACGCTATCCGACTATATGAATGACATAAATGTTAAGGCTGTGGCTAAACGAAGCTTGAGAGCTAATGGATTTTGGTCTACGGAATGCTGTTTCAATTACTTGACATTTGGTCGAACCTTATTTTTTTAATTTCGTCGTACCTATGTTTTACTTACTTAGGCACTTTTCTATGATTACATTAGAGGTAGGAGAGACGTTTTTGTATCAGAATATACAGTGCATTATTGGTTGTTTTAATTTTTTCTAAAGTTAATGAAAAATTTAAAAATTAAGTACAAAAGAAAGACAGATAATTTTAATAATATACCATCACAGCAATTATCCTTGAAGGACAGGTCAGAGATATCTTGTTCTGTCATGGCAAACAGTTACGCTGTCAGCATTTAGGTACTTTGCATTGGTTCCGATGATATATTCCTCCCCAACGTATTCATTGGACACGAACCTGACAAAGACAACATTCTACAACACAAAAATTTAGAATCTGCTTGCCCTGACGAGGTACGAACCTAAGAACTGCGCCTATCGTTGTGGAGCTCGTGGCTCTGTTACATCTAAGTCAGAGGCCTTGTTGGCAGATTAAAAAACTCTGACAGTTCACTGGCCACTAGCTCGACAACGTCCGCCAATCCGCACGAAGTCATATATACTTAAAAAATGATTTCCATCCATCTAACCATCCCTATGCAAAATATCAAACTCTCCTATTAACTCAACCAAATAAATAAAAGACTAAAAAACAAACACATTATTAATATGTACTATCTCAGTAAGTTGTTTTGTCCGAACAGAAACTAAGTAACGACCACATCTGCTATTTCCTGTACCAAATACTGCGAGGGCTGAAATACATCCACTCGGCAAATGTATTACACAGAGATCTCAAGCCCTCTAACCTGTTACTCAACACTACATGCGATTTAAAGGTAATGTATCCATGTATGTAATGTTTTCTAATTACACTTATCTAATGTGAAATGTGCTGTGTTAAAATCTGGCTAGAGTATGCTGAGGTATCTGAATTATATAGCTTGTTCTCAACACAAAAGTGATTTAAAGTTAGTTGTCCATGATTAAATATAAAAGTATTTGATATTTCCTATACCAATGCATGCTGTAAGCATCTAATTACACTCAGCTGGACTGCGTTGAGGTGTAGAAATTCTCGAGCTTGTAACTTAGCACAAAATGTGATATTATAAGTGACCATAATCAACCATAAATGAAACACTGTATTTGATATCCTACACTTATCCATGCTGGAACTCACATGCTCTAATTACACTTAGTAAGAGTGTGCTAAAACTGCCTTATTCTCCACCTTGTTACTCAACACTAAATGTTATGTAAGGTAACTTGTCTGTGACTAAATATAAACAACCGTATTTGATATTTTCCATCAGAATTGAATTTTGAATTTACGAACTCTTATCGCACTCAGCCAGGGTGTGCTGAGGTATCTTAATTCACCAGTTTGTTCTCAGGACTAAATGTGATTCAAAAGGAAATGCGTTTATGACTAAATGTAAACAACCTTTTTTGATATTTACTATACTAGTGCTTGCTTGTAACTCTTATGTACATAATTACATTAAAAAAAAGTATGCTGAAGTATAAACATTACATACCTACCAAATTACACTTGAGTGCTGCCCAGGTTGCGCAGTTAGTAACGCAGCACTATATGTGATTTGAAGTTAACATAAGTTAACTTAGTGGAATATAAGACGTTTGATGTCTTCTCTATACCAGCTTCTACTTAACGTAACGCTACGCGTGATTTGAAAATAACGTCTCGAAGTCTAAATATAAATAAAGAACTTAACTTTCAGTTACTACTAGCTGACCCGGTAAACGTTGGTTCGCAATAGCCCCTTTCCCTTATATCAATATCCATACTAAAATCTGTCTGTCTGTTCGTTACCTCTTCACGCTTAAACCATCGTACGGATTAAGATGAAATTTGGCACGGAGATAGTTTGAGACCCGGGAAAGAACATGGGCTACTTGAAAATGTCAAGAAAGAGTCGATTTTTTTTCTATAATTTAGGGCGGTTCCCGTTGGGAAATTTAGCATGGAGATAGTTTAAGTCTCGCTCGAAGTTTATGTCCTTCTAAATAAGCTACTTGAAAACGTCAAGTGTGATTCGGTTTTTTTTTATAATTAAAGAGTTGCCGTTAAAATCCTACACCGAATTTAGGGTGAGTGAAACCGCAGGCAAAAGCTAGTACATAATATACAGCTTATGTCCATGAATGACTATGGAGTAATGTAACTTTCAAATCAAAACACTATTTTTCAAATAGGTGAATTTGGTCCGAAGAATTGGTGTAAAGAAACTTACCAAATCCGCTTTCACTTTATAATCAATATTATTATAATAAATGCGAAAGTAACTCCGTCTATCTGGCCTCTTCACGCTTTAACCGCTGATCCAATTTAGATTAAATTTGGTATGAAGACAGTTTGAGGATAGTTTTAATCTTGAAAAATTCAAATGTTTCCTCGGGAATAACTATTGCCGAGCTTAAACAAACTATAGCTACAGCTATAGCTTGCTGTAGCAAACTTCATTAGTATAATTAAGAAGTTGACGTAGAAATTCCATGCCGATAACCTTATTTAGGGCGGGCGGAGTCGCTGGCAAAATCTAGTATTAGTATAGATTGGATTGCATGGAGCCAATCATTTGCACCTCCTGCCATGTAGCGATAGTGCTATGCAATTCTGTAGATTTCTAAATACTCAATCATAATTTATCGGCGGGTATCGATAATGCAACAACTGTACATTTGCCAATTCGTGATAAATTGAATTCGGTTATCTATATTTGTCGCAAAACATGGTCGTATTAGATAAGATTATGGGACATTCCTCTAACCAATATGTGGCACGTTTGTTTATTGTTCGAGTTTAGCGCAGATATGGAAATAACGGCTTAAACTGAAATAAAAAATAGCACTGTTATATAATGTATATATATGTATGTATGTTATTACTTTTATTGTTTAATTGTTTTGTTTTCTATATGCGCAATAAAGTATATTATTATTATTATTATTATGTATATCATATACATCATGTACATCCCCAGAATGGAGTAACCAGTGGCTGGATACACACCCACGTCATACTATGGGGAACATAATTTTATTTACTTATTACTTTATTCCTGCGTAACAGGGGGTGAGCCCATCATCTTAACACTTCTTCTGATGCAGATGTAGTGTATCTGGACTAAGGCGGCTTTATATATGTCCCATACGTCGTAAGTCACCAGCTTTAAAGTAATTGGTCAGATAAAAGACCAGGGACAGTATAATATACCCTAATCGCCAGTTGCTGACGAGCTATAGAGTCATAAGGGAAGTGAGTCAGGGTTGGGCAGGGGGAACATTGGTCCATAAATATTGGGATATTATAAAAAGTGAAAATTATTCCATTCTCCTGTTTAAATAATTATTTGAGACCAATCTAACTTGAAATTAAAATTTCCATGGTTTCACAGACACGAATGTTTTATGCCATTAAAGAGGAAAGATTTGATTGTTTGTTTTTTTTTCTGTAATTGAGGAGTTGCCGCAAGAAGCTATGTAAACTATATGGCTTTAATAGCGTTTCTGATGCATTACGATACGATACGACACTTGAAATGTGCTCGCGCCTTAATCTAATTCCCTAATTCGTACTAAAATGACCCAAGAGATTTGATGAAGTCGAGTCGAGAACGCTGCGCTGATTAAAAGTCGTGGCAACTTAAGACAAGAGTCGTCACGCTCTCGGAGGTTTCTTATCTAGATTTTAATTGCATAAGATTAAACGTTTAAGATAATTGCTTTTTAAACAAAGCAGGTCATTTGCTTGCCCGCTAGAAATTAAGGAATCATTAAGTGTTCTGTTTTTTAAAAGATATTTTGTGTTCGTTTTGTAGCGAGTTCTTAATGATAGATTAATGGATTAGTTGATAAGGTTATCAAGCGCTAAACTAAAATATTATGCGATAAATTTTGTAAAGAACACGCTTAAGCCACTTTTAAGTTATGTCCATAACTCTTTAATTAGTGGGATATTCGAAAATGTATCATAAGACAAGAAATTTATACATAATAATTCATAGATCAACCATTTATATTGACTTAGGAATTTCATAATTGAATCATCGAAACCAGATTAAGGGAATGCCTTCAAGTTTACTAATATTTGTATATGGGTGACTTGACCATGCCTAAATATTCAGCATAAATTCTTTCAAATAAGCAATAATAAAATTTTCATATCACATTTTGTGTCGCCCAAAAAGTTTTGTGTTACTTAAATATACAAAAATCAAAATATATGGCTTTCAATCAGTCGAATAACTGTCAAGTGATTATTAAAGAATTATTTGACAGCCTGGATGCGAAAAAATTTAACCCCCTCACCGTTAATTCTTAAACTTAGCTTATTTGTCAAAATTGGATTGAGTCGATTACATAACATATCCAACTAACTGAATATTTAAGGATATATTTTATCAAAATCCACGAATGCTTCCATATAGAAATAGTTTCAAATACTTTTACTGTCTCAAACCTTTGGTACTCTCTTTCGAGCACCTTTTTACTATTGTATAACTTTGCACACTGAAGCGCAGGATTGTATCATAAACGAATATTTATAAGCATAGGACACTTGATCCAGGGATCAAATCTAAATCATATCAATATACATGTCCAAAGTGTCCCTAAAACTTATACCCTAAATTAAGAATTTCCTGAAAAATAAACATATAATAAATAAAGTGACTATCATGTTTTTCTACGTCAAACTGAAAAATATATTTAAATAACTGGTGTTGATTTTTTACCAACCTCCAGTCCTTTTTAATTAACCGACTTTTATAATCAAATGCAAAACTTCGAAAATTACTGTATCTCTACTAGGGATTGCAATCCCGCGGGATTGATATGCGTGATTACTCAATCCCGCGGGATTGATATGCGTGATTACTCAATCCCGCGCGGGATCACGCGGAATCCCGCATCTTTGAAATTATGTTATAAAATCAAATTGAAACTACAAATTTTTGTGTAAAAATCAACTTTTATTCATCATTTCTTACATTAAGTAACATAAATTATTTCTTTTCTATTAATAAGGTATAAGTAATTAGTAATCTGTATTCTTAGATTCATCTTAAAATGTTTGGCATAGTTAATTAGTTTTGTTTAATTTTACCCTTACTCCTAACAACATTTTTATATTTTTAATTGAGTCTTATTCATATAATGACTAAAATTCAAATCATAACTTTATTTTAGATGTTATTACTATGATATCAACCTATGGTGATAACTTTAAAAATACGCTCTTAAGAGAATACGACTTGGAGGGCCTCTCAGCGTGCTTCATACAAACGAATTTTTCACTTATTTTTGACACTTGCTTATAAAACACCACGAAATTTTGAAGACATGTTTTAGTAATAAATATCTAGGTCTACAGTGTGTCAGTGTTCTGTTAAATTTTATAGTTCAAAAGTTATACAGGATTCTAGTTTTGTTACACAAATGGTTGTAAAAAAGATTTCTTAACAAGAAATTGTAAAAGACATTGTAAAAACATTTTACAAAATTTTGGGAAAACCACAAACATATGTATTTGGTTTGGGATTATGACTAAAATTTGGCAGTGATTGATCAGTAAATGTCAAAAACTAATTCGTTTGTATGAAGCCCGCTGAGAGGCGCCGCGAATTTATTGTATTTATCGAATCGAATATCGAATTTATTGTATCGCTATATTCAACGCCGGACGGTGAATACGAAAACAAAACACTCGTCACCTACCCATATAAAGATGTGCGCACGTGCAACGCAGTGTCATTTATGAACAACTGAAACGTCGCACTCGTGCTACTCGCGATTTCCGCGAATGTTTAAGAGCCAAATTTTCAATTTGCGGAATCCGCGGATCCACGTTTTGAAGTTGCGGGAACCAGCAGATCAATAAAAGCAGCGGGATCCCGTTTTGCGGGATTGCAATCCCTACTCTCTGCACATCTGAAAGCTATCGAGTTTAAGAGTTAGCGTCACTTCAAAAACATCTAGTGGTGTTAGTTTAAAATGATAGACTGTGCATGGAAATCTTTTATGTATCTATATATTGAGCCGTAAGGGCCAAGTGCCCTCAGTCTTTCCTATAGTTTCGTCATGTCAGCCCGCCCGCCTTATATCTAATTTTGCTGTCTTTGATTTTGTTTGTCAAGTTAATATGAAATGCGATTTTAATTCTATTTTTCTGTGCAGATTTGTGACTTTGGTCTGGCGCGAGTGGCAGATCCTGACCACGACCACACTGGGTTCCTGACGGAGTATGTGGCCACTCGCTGGTACAGAGCCCCAGAGATCATGCTCAACTCAAAGGTAAGGGTTCCTACACCCCTGACTATTTCATACAAAAAAAGCGTTATTCGTGATTACTAACACTACAAAAACTAGTGACACGTGTATACGTGCTAGTGTGTGCGTGTTATAAACGACCGGTCACAGAATGTTCACAGGAAGACAGGGGGTTAGCTGTAAAACTCTTAACACTAATAAGAATACGCAAATTTAGTGAAACGGTTGTAAACCGGCTGTGCGGTAATGAAATTAAATTGGGATCCAGTTACCAATAAAAGGTATTTGCAGTTCATGAAAAAATTAAATTATTGGCCATTACTGACCTTTTTATGTTCCTGCATACATACATGCTAAAATACGCATGGTGAAAACGAAACCATCTTTCGACACCATGAAAAACCGATGCAATTAAACAGATGATGGTTAAAAAATCGTGCTAAAGCTAAATTTAAGACAAATCAATGCAATAGGATAGGATGCACAATGATGCCACATCCATAAATCCTTTGCAAACGATGATCCAGCAAAAATCCGGAAATTTCTTAGTCATTAGGAGTTGGCAAAACAAACCGTATTCCTTTTTCACATGATATTGTTGACAATCTTCTTAAATAACGCATTTCCTCTTATATTGTCACCGATGACAACATAAAACTATATACGCTGAATTCACTTCCCTTAAAACCACCTGATTTTCGTCCGGTTCTTGTAACTCGATTTGCTGACTGTGATGTGTAATCTTGAACGTTATCACCATCTATTCCAATGCTGTTGGCAGTGATTGCATTAGACGTAACATGCATGAATGTATGAATATCCTCAACCACTCTATTGCTTCTGGCGAAATAAGTTTTTAAGCCAATTGTAGAATAAATCTTTGTACAAAACTGTTAAAGATTAATTAATTATTCCTTTGCGAAAAAAGCAATTCGTGTCTGTTATTCCCACATAATGTTCAGTGATTATTATGATTACCGTCATATATTAATCTTACTATTCCTGTACAAAGTTCTTGACCATCTTGTTCAAGAGCAATTATCTTATTTCCTCGCTAAAAATAACTTATTAAGTCCCCTCCAATCTGATTTTCTGCACTCGTAAAATTCGTCTAGTTGTAGAAAACATAAAAGTCACGGTGCTTACATATTCGATTTCAGTAATGCCTTTAACAATATCGACTTTGATATATTACTATATAAGACTGCGAATGTGCACCCGGTGCCCAAAAAGGGCGATAGATCAGATCCATCGAATTACAGGCCTATCGCTATTATATCTCTCCTCTCCAAGGTGATGGAGCGTGTGATCAACACACAGCTTCTAAGATTTTCGCCAGTTCTAGTGTATCTCACACACCGATGGGCACTAGCCATTGAGAGTCAGGGGGAGGCATTGGCATGTAGCCTGGACATACCGAAGGCATTCGATCGGGTCTGGCACCGGGGTCTTCTATCGAGGTTGCCATCTTACGGAGTGCCCGAGGGTTTGTGCAAATGGGTGGCTAGCTTTTTGTCCGGCAGACGTATACGAACCGTAGTTGACGGTAGTTGCTCTGATAGCATGGACATTAATGCTGGTGTCCCGCAAGGCTCTGTGCTGTTTCCTACGCTCTTCCTACTGCATATCAATGACATGTTATCCATCAAGAACATACATTGCTATGCAGATGACAGTACTGGAGACACTGATTACACGGGTCGTGCAAACATCCCTCGTTCCGTTTTGGAGGAAAACCGCGAAGAACTGGTGTCTCAAATCGAGACCACACTGTCCAAGGTCCGATTCAACCCTACAAAGATACAAGTCTGCGCGTTCACCGCTAAGAAAACTCCATTCACTGTAGTCCCACAATTCCAGAACACTTCCCTCTCCATCTCTAAGAGCATTGGGATCCTTGGTGTCGACATCTTCAGCGATATTCAGTTCCGAGATCATTTACAAGATAAGGTGAAGCTGGCGTCCAAAAGACTTGGTGTACTCAACAGAGCGAAGCAGTACTTCACGTCGGGGCAAAAGTTGTTACTTTACAAGTCGCAAGTTCGGCCCCATATGGAGTACTGCTGCCATCTCTGGGTAGGTGCACCCGGATATCAGCTTGGCCCTTTTGACTCGGTTCAACGACGGGCTGTGAGAATTGTCGACGATTCCAAACTCACTTGCGGTATCGAGCCCTTAAGTCTGAGGAGAGACTTTGCCTCACTGTGTGTGTTCTACCGCTTGTACAATGGGTTGTGTTCTGAGGAATTGTTCGAAATGATGCCCACGGCTACTTTCTACCATCGCACCGCTCGCCATCGGCAGGGAATTCATTCTCACACTTTAGAACCTAAATGGTCGCGTACAGTGCGGTTTCAGAGAAACTTCCTCCCGCGAACGCCTAAGTTGTGGAATGAGCTCCCTGCCAAGGCTTTCTGCAAGGACTACAGTATGGAGTTCTTCAAGAAAGAAGTTATTAGATTTCTGAAGGGTCGTCAACGCGCAAGTGATACCCCTGGTGTTGAAATCGTTCATAGGCTACGGTGACTGCTTACCATCAGGCGGACCGTAAGCTTGTTTGCCACCTTAGTGGTATAAAAAAAAAAAAATACTTTAACTTTTGAGTTCTCTTAAAATATCTACGACAGCAATCGACTGGTTTCATAGTTACCTATCATAATCAGATACATATTTGGTTTGCGTAAATTTGATAACCCATCCGAATTACAAGTAAAGCTCAAGTGGCTCCTAATTCTCCTTCGCCGGAATACTCATATTCTATTCCTTCTTTACAATGGGCTGTTCATGCCTTCTACTCCGCTATATGTCAAAAAAAAGTGGGTTCATCTGCTCTTCGCGTTACAACAAATTCGATGCTGAAAACCCCAACAAACAATTTTATCAATCATACCTTTTCGCTGTCGCCCGGTTTTGGATATCAAACAAGCACAAACATTAAAAACATTTAAAATCTGGTGATAACACATTACTTAAAGATTTAAGCTGTCCCATCAGCTAATTTTTTATTTTTCTATATTATTTTATGGGTATGTGCTTCCCAAAGGCAGATTTTTTAGGTTGCATTTGATAAATATATATTTATATTTATCTATATTACATAATATGCTTGTAGTTTTTGTATAAGTATTGTTTATATTTATATGTATAATATAAATCTAGCTATTTCCAAAAATGTACTCATTGTTTCATAGTTGTATTCTATATTCTGTAATATCCCTATTTATAATCACTTTTTAAGTCACTATTCTATAGTTCACTCTAACTATGTAATATATCTATAGAAAAAAAAATACTAAGTAAAATAATTGTTATACATATTTTGAATCGATTCGAATACAAATAGGTAGGCTACAGAGAATAAATCATTAACTTCTAGGGTTATAATCCTATCCGTTCGCCCGTAACTAATGTATCTATAGAAAGAAAAGTATCAAAAGAGAAAAAAAACTTTATTTTTATAGTTGCTCGTAAAGTATTCTTTTTTATGTGAAAAATTATGCCGAAAGAGACTCTTTAGACCGCGTGAAATAAAGTATTTTTAAGACTTGCACCATACACCTTATACATAAGTAAGCACGCTCTATAACTATTCAGTAGATAATCAACACCATACGACATAATTTAAATTTAGATTTTTAAATGTCTCATTTTAAAATACGTATTTTTTTTGTTTTCGCGCACATAAGTATATTGCACATTATTTGGCAGAAAGTATAAACCTTTGCCTCGTGAAAAAAATATCTGCCTGAACGCGCGCCTCTGCAAAGAAAGCGAAAAAAATGGTTTATATTTATGTCTTCCTTTTATTTCCACGCAGATAGGGTTTACAATCCGTCCGGATATGTGCGGACTTGACATTTGTCCGTACTTTTAACTATATATACAGCAATTTATCACTACTGAAAAAATTCGACTAGTTAATCAGTGTCACTCATGATTAATTTAAAATTAAAACAATCAAACTATAGTTTTTTAAGTTTTAACATAAAATAGGATTTTATAGTTTATTTGATTACGTGACTATGTCCGGACTTTTTTTTTTAAATGTCAGGCTTTTTGTCAGGACTTTTAAAATATTAAAAATGGTAACCCTATTCGCAGAATGCATTGGAAAATGTTGTGTACGTGAGTGTAAAAGGTTATAACCAATTTTCCGCACGTGTATTATAAATAACTATTTAAATCAGTTCGACTACAAAAATAGACAGCAGAGAATATCTCACTATTTATAGTAACTTCTAATCCTATCGTTCATCTGAAAATATCTACAAAAGAAAATAAACATGAGAAGAAAATAGGCTTTACTCATTCATCTCGCAGTCATAACAATAACAAGATTTACGTCAGAAGCCCGATTACACCTAGCCCCGTTCATGCTTGAGAGGGCTTGTTTGTTTCCATAATATTTAGAATCCATTCGATTCGACTGGTGCCTGAAATTACCATAGGAAACATAAATTCTCTTTGTTTTTTCAAACTAAGTGACAAACGCATATGTTTCTTAATTTATTTAAAAAAATAGTTAGTTAATTGTGCTTATTCAGTTATCTGTGCGTCCGTTAGTCTCTGGCTAGTTCTTGCATTTAAATAAATTGATTATAAAATGTAAGTAACTGCATGGCATTGTTACTATACGTTAAGCTAATCAAAGTCCGCTTGGACAAAGAAATTGACGACTTTTTTGACGTTACTTTGATCGTAACAACACTGACCAAAGCGCAATCAGAAGGCAAAAACTCACTTTGATGCCATTTGACAAAACAATATGGCGACAAGTGTAAGGGAGGCAGTACCTAGCAATAAAAGAAAATAGAGTGAGCGGAATACTTTTATCTAATACCTTTAAACGAGCAATTCTTGTATAAATGTTTATATATACTTCTAAAAAGAAAACCTAGCTAGATCGATTTATCGCCCCCGAAACTATATTAATAATCTGTATCTCGGAAACGGCTCTAACAATTTTCATGAAATTTGGTATGTAGGGGGTTTCGGGGGCGATAAATCGATCTAGCTAGGTTTTCTTTTTTAGAAGTAAAGTGTTTTCTAAAATATGACTTCCATCTATTGGCGAGTAGTAATACTATTGTTTTTACCGACATAGCAACATTAAAGCTACTTGACAATAGACGGCGTTGTTAAATAAACAAGCAAAGCTCGGTCCTCCAGGTATTTTTACCTTATACCTTGTGAGACTAAAACACTTCAGGTACAAGTATAAAATGTTGCCATGGGCTGTCGCTGTCAAAATTCCCACACCTTCTAGCAACTAATCTGACGTAACCTATCTATTAATCTTGAATGCTAAGATATGTGTCAAGTGAATTACCATAAAAGCTACTACGTCCAAGCGCACTTTGACTGTGTCAACACGGTTTTACTAGCGGACAATTTCGCCTTCGCGTTTACGTAATATGACAGACTGTCAATTTTAACATCCGATAAACGCCCCGCGAAAAGCTATTTTATTTTCCGCTTCTATATTTGTCTTAAAGGGAATTAACTACTCTTATTTTAAGAGCGTTTCCCCTGCCAGCAAGCGTTACAGGGTATTTTTCATTTATGCTTCAAAGCTTATTTATAAAATGTACTTCTAAGGAATACTTATACTAGTCATCAGCTATTATCAAAACGTTTTGTATTGTTTATAGGATATATCTGAGTTTTAGATAGCACTTTTGCTGGAAACAATCACTTTTAGTAGAAAAGCGAACGCTTCATCAAAAATCGGTTTTTAAAAAGTTCAATATATATTTATCATAAAAGTCACCTATCCAATTGCTGACCAAGCCCGACGTTGCTTAACTTTGAATATCGTTTCAAACAAAAAATATGTTACTGTTTCTCTTTATAATAGCTAGATGGCGCTTTAACAGTCATCTAAGATGGTAAATTACACTTAGACGGTCTTTATTATATTTTGTTATACTTTAGAGTTCACACACACTACACACTATCACTGCAAGCTTTTATGTGTTACTATTTTTACGATAGAACAACTATATAATAAGTTTGTACCCTTCACGTACCACCAAGCGCCGCGTCCGAATTCAAACGTAAATATTGTTTTTTAATTTAGTAAGTGTTAGTATTCAGAATGTCATATTTTTTTTCTATAATGTCACATGATTCATAAACTTATATTTAATTCCTGTTTTACACAAGTACCAACTTCATATAAGTACCTTTTAAAGGAATTTGTACGAAATTTTTACTTATCCGACTTCATTTTTAAGTTGATCGATTATTATTAAGTTATAAAGCCTACTTAGCTATGATAGTTCTCCTTTTAATTTCGTTATATATGCTATTTCCATATTTTTTTCCACACACGCAAGAACAAGATTTAGCTGGAAAAATGTGCACTTCAAAGCTTAATATTTGGCAAAACTATAGGTAAGGGTTCCTTGTTGACTATGAAATCCTAACAATGACCTCACTTAGGTATTCCTAATTCGTCCTCTTGAAAATGAATAAAATATATTCAGTAGTTACGGAGAAAACCAAGCACAGACAGTCAGACACGAAAGGGGAATCGATTTTATGCTATGTAGTGATATATTTATTTAATTAATACATTAATTAGACAGTTTACAGTAGTTACAGCTTTGCAAAAAAGACATGTATTTTAATTTCATGCTGTTTGTTTCTGTAGAAAACATTGACTTGATTCTATTTAAAGATGGTCTCAATGCTAAGAAAATATTGCTACTGAACACTTATTAACTGTTTTAACTTAATTAAAACGAAATTATAGATATTCGCATGCTCACACATACGCAAACATACTCACCCTGACACACCCACAGTCACACATTAGGGCAAACAACCTTACATATACATACTACTTACATTAACATACATACGCACACAATAATATTTTATCTTTTTATCTTCATATCAATCATTTCATGTTTTTCTCTTAATTTTTGTCATATATAATGCACATGTTATTTCAATATTTATAGTATTTCAACCTAAAGAGTATAAATACCTATAAGAACAGGCTAGACCTAGTTTAGGTATTTAAGCTACAGGTTATTATATCATGATTTTAATTTAATTTTCAGACATAAATTATGTAAACAAACATATATATACAAAAATACAACTATGTTAATAAACATGTACTAAGCAAAAAATTGACAAATGTAACTTTTTGAACAATAAATTATTATTATTAAGAAAATATTGTGCTTGTATTATTCGTTCACAGTAATGAATCAAAAAATTATCTTTACGTTTGTGGATTGTTTGAATTTTGTTTTAAAACTTTATTAGGTTTGGATTGGGTTTTGAGGTGGGATAAAAAAAAATAAAAGACACATTTATTGGGATTACATAACTTGAAATACATGGAACAAGAAAATTTATATTGTTAACTTAAATTCGTACCACGAAATTTTTAAACTAATGAATGCCAGAAAGTATTCTTACTTAGCACTTTTGGTGAAAACCTTTATTGGTTAATATTAATGCATGTGATACAGATATTAATACAAAAAAAGAGTCTATAAGTATACAAACCACTGAAAACCTTGCAACATATTCTAGTCCAAAATACTTAAGTGCCTAGAGACAAAAGTCTACAACCAATATGTGTTGCCAGTGATCAGTTACGGTACAGAAACGTAGTATCTAACTGTTGGCTTTTGAAATAAGCTCGTGGTAGCTCAGAGCTATAGAGCACATGGTGTTTCTTTGCGCCATAAAATCTGGAATGAGGAAATTTTCCTAAGAATCAATTTACGAAATTCTTTGTGCTTCACGTCCGTATACAATAATGTACTAAATATTTTAAACAAAAAAAAATGGCTGTATGAGCATAACTGTATGTTTATGTTTTTCAGCCGGATATGAGTGTAAGTAAACTTTATAGCAAAAACCTTTTAGCTGTATACAACTAACTGGCATAAGTGTAGCTAGCGTAACATTTGGTACTGTGCAATGTGTACTTATTTTAGTTCTTTAAAATTTATGGTCGCCAAGATTTAAGTAGAATTAAATTGGATATGAAAATCTTTTGGGCGCGGTAACAGTTAAATTTTTAGGTCGAATTTGTGCAACGTTTTTTTGAAACGAATCTGATATGAGACGGAAAATACGAGAGAAAGAACAATTGATAGAGATAGATAAACGTGAACTGATGAGATGAAAGCTTATTAAAAATTTAACTTTTATAACGCAATTTATTTTCTAATAGTAGGTATGTAGTGTAACTTGTTTCTACCCTGTAAAAGCTCACAGGTTCAAATGCATTGCACCTCCCTGGTACTGGATACAATATTATTACTTTAATTTTAAAAGTTAAATCTCTAATAATAGTTTCCACTGTTGTTTAATCAGCGTCAAAATGGCAAAAAATGATTTTCCTCGTATAGCCTGTCCAGTTATAGTGTAATAGAGGTCAGTGCTAAGTGGCAGTAGAATAAATTGGTATGTAATGGCATTTATTTCTGATTGATGTGATGAAGGCACGTCATTTTCTTTTTTTTTTTTTATTGTTTAGGGTTACACCAAGTCCATAGACATTTGGTCAGTGGGGTGCATCTTGGCGGAGATGTTGTCGAACCGGCCGATATTCCCGGGAAAACACTACCTCGACCAGCTGAACCATATCCTCGGCGTCCTAGGCTCCCCGAGTCAGGAAGATCTTGACTGCATCATCAATGAAAAGGTATCTCATGGAAAAAAAATTGTTTTTAATTTTATGTTCTGGTCAACTTTAGTAATTTAAATCATAATAATAGCTCATGGCTTGTTGTCCGGTTGTCACTATTCTTCGTCCATACTTTTTACCCGACTGCGGCATAGTCCAAAAAGAGGGTTATGTGTTTGACCTGTATGTATGTCCGACTCTATGTTCCCTCGTAACTACTAAACGGCTTAACCGATTTTAAAAAAAATATACGTGGTTAAATTCGTCCTAACCTCTCGATTTCATAGGTGATTTCTAGCAAAAATTGGAAAAAAAAATAACACTTAAAAGCTGTAAATAAAAAAAGAAAAACTAAAATCTGCAGAAACATTAATAACTAAAAAGAAATTAAAACATACTAAATATTTAACTATAAGCAGACGGGACTCATTTCAATGCACGTTCAAATAATGTACCTACCTACTGATTGCTCACACTACAGTAGTAACCTTAAAATGAGTCCCGTCTGCTTATAGTTAAATATTTAGTATGTTTTAATTTTTGTTTAGTTATTAATGTTTCTGCAGTCCGGTTTCTTATAATTTATTTACAATATTTTTTATGATATTTTTGCTGATTTGGTGACAGAAAACGTCGACCACTCATCTGGACTGGAACGATGTAGTGGACTAAGTTATATCATAATTTAAATGAAAATCCTGGCAGTAGATCGTAATCTGGTATAGACATTTTTTGTTTGATTATTTTATGGTTAGAGCAATGTTTACTTAACTTTACTTTCATGCAAAAGTAGGTCCTCAATGGTTTGTATTCTCCAGGCGCGTGGCTATCTGGAGTCGCTACCGTTCAAGCCGCGACTGCCGTGGGTAGAGCTGTTCCCCGGCGCTGACCCGAAGGCCCTGGACCTGCTGCATCGTATGCTCACCTTCAACCCTCACAAGCGCATCACGGTCGAGGACGCGCTTGCGCATCCTTATCTTGAGCAGTATTACGACCCTAATGATGAGGTTAGTGACTAATATTTGCTAACTTTTTCGGTTCTCTCTAAGTACTATAGTATGGGTTCTTCAAGAAACAAGGAATTAGATTTAAGAAAGGTCGGCAATGCGCGATACATTGGCTACGGTGACCGCTTACCATCAGGCGACCGTAAGCTTGTTTGACACCATAGAGGTTATAAAAAAAAATCTAAAATAACCTTAACTACACTCAACGTCACAGAAATCGCACCTTTTACAATGCCCTTGAAAATATTTTTTTACCATATTTAATCAATGGTAGGTTTCAGAAAAAAAAACCGTTTTTGTTTTACATATTTAAAAAAAAAAAGGTTAACTGTGAATAAACATAAAATCACTTTTATTTCGTGAGCAAAACTAACAATTTTAAAACATTTGTGTGTCTTGAGTCTGGGTGTACTTATGTATGATGTGTATGTGTTTACAAAAAAAAAGTAATATATATGTATTTATATCCGTTGTCTGGTACCCATAACACAAGCTTTGCTTACTTTGGGGTCAGACGGCGCTGTGTGTAATGTCCAAAAATATTTATTTATTATTTAATAATTTATTTATTATTTATAATAAAATTCTTAAAGTCTAGTGGATATTTTATTATTATTTTTGCTGAAATTATTGAACCTTTTTTTCTCTCTCATCTCACTGACTAAATAATAGGGTTAAAAGTATTTCAAAAAGTTCGTGTAAGTATTAAGTATACTGTTAGTGATAGCATTTCCACCTGTTTAACAATATTAGGTTAAGTTTAAAAAAAATCATTGTAAATAATTTTTTTTTGGCAAGCCTTCCAATTTATGGTAAAATCCTTACTATTATGTTCTATTATGTTTTCTATACCAAGACAATAAGCAATAAGCTAAGCATCGATTTCCGCTTAGTGACCGAGACTTGCGCGCGTCGCGTCGGGGAATCGAGTTAATGACAACTAGCGGGACAAACACCCCCTAATGAACTGTTGCAAATTTACGACATTATCTTGTTTGTTTGAGAACGAAGTTTGCTTAGTAACTTCCCGTATAAAAATATGCTGGATATGAAATGTTAATGTCGTAGGCATTGGTTGAGTTATATACGTAGCAGAATGTGTTAAAAGTTTATTATGAATAATATATATTATTGTATTAGCGTTTGTTATTTTTATTTATTAGTAGTTTAAGCTAATTTATAGCGACGTATGAAAATAAAATGTTAAATGATGAAGTTTTTTAGTTGCCTAGTTGACTGGCAGAAAATGCCCAGTGGTATAAGGTCCGCCATTTGTACAATAAAGTGTGCAATAAAGATTGTTAAATAAAAAAAAAAACATCTGTAAGTGGGGAAGTTGTGAAATAGAAAAACATTTTATTAAAAAATGTACAGTGAGAAAAATAAACTTAGAAATTAACAATGTCTTTAAGTTAAATATGTTTATATTATAAAAAGAAACACAAATGAGAATACTAAATAATATATGTTTAAAATATCACTGAAATTCATATATCCTAGAGCTTTCTTATTGCAGCAGGCAAGGAGCTTATGCGGACAATAAGCTCTTTTGAAAGATAACAAATCTGCTGCAGCGGCAACTTTTAAAGCTGTCATTAAATTTTAAATGTTAACCGTAAAATGTTAACTGAGTTTTTAACTCAAAATTTTACAAATAAAAACTGAAACCACTTGTTTGTTTACTAGTGAACTAAAACTATAGCCGAAACAATCATTTAATTCACACTGGCAGCCATCGAAGGCGTCTAGACAGAGCACTCGTGAGGTAAGGTGCTCGGCGAGCTGATGACGAGAGCGTCCAACAAGCTTACATATAATGTCACATATGGTTTTAATTAAGCCAGTCATACATTTTGTCGCGATCGAGGTGCTATGACTTTTTAACGTTGACGGATTTATCAAAGGCGATGATAGACTGTACTAATGAAATGAATGTTGCTGTGCTAAAACGTTGTAGTTATGGTTACATTCTTGGAAAACGTCGCTTTGCTTGTTAATAAAAATTACCACAATTTTAGTGGTTCGTTTTGTGTTTGAATATTCGTAAAATTATATAATAACATCTATTGTTAAATACTGGTTTCATTCAAATATTGCTACAACAGGGGTTATACTTAAATTATGCTACGACAGGGGTTTTATTAAATGATATTTAAACTTAACCCACATTTCAACTTTATAACCGCCAGTTTGTAACTACCATTGCTCAGTGATACATTTGTTATTAATATTAATATTAAAGTTTTTAAAAAATCGAATTTTTGAATTTCAATTCAATCGTTTCGAGGAAAGAACGAGGTTGTCGACACCGCGCTTTTACGTTTTATGCGCATTCATTTTATTAATACTTAAGCAAACGACTGTTTTCTCTATTTTATGAAAATTGCGGAATTTTCAACTGTCAAGGACTTGTTGGTTTTTTGTTTAAGATAAAACTCCTTTTTAGGGTTACGTACCGAAAGGGGTGCCAACGAAGCCCTTTTACTAAGACTACGCTGTGTGTCTGTACGACTATTAAATGGCTATCTTTTGAACCGTAATAGGCAGTAGCCTACATTTTTAACAGAATATGTGTTATAATGGCGGATTGTCTAACAATCAATAAAAAGTTAAAAAAGTAATAGAAAAGAAATACGTGTTTTTTTTGTTTTTGTTCTATAGTAAAAACAGTAATATATACTTAATTCAAACTGGAAAGTAGTGTGAGCTGTAAAGTATAACAACAAAGAATAAAAACCGGCCAAGTGTGAGATGGGTTCGAGCCATTAAGATCTTAAATTACCGTATCAGCGCCATTGATTATTAAGTGATACAGTAACACATTCGTTTTGTTGGAAACGATATTCAAAGTTCAGCAACGTCGAGCTTGGCCAGTCATTGGATGGGTGATTTAGCGGCACGCCTTTGTTTTGATATGTGTTTGTAAATAACATAAATGGTCCGACTTGCACTTGACAGATAATCTGAAAATATTACAACTTTTGGATCCAGTTCATATTTCTTTATTTGTTAATATGCAAGAACAGTTAAAGTAGTAAAATAAAATCTAGTCTTGGCTCAATGTAATTTTCAGATATTTAAAGAATATTTTCGTTAATTACGGTTTCAAACATGGCGCATACTTACTTGTTGATTCTTTACAATGTACCTACCATGAGCCTTCTTAAAACACTGCAAAAATTAAACAGTTTAAAACTCATTAGGTATATAAATTTTCGAAAATTAAAAAATAAACGCTCCTCAGGGATACTACTACTAAGAAACGATTTGTCTATTGTGCGTTTTCTAAAGTAATAATTTTTTTGCAGCCCGTAGCTGAAGAGCCATTCCGCTTTGCAATGGAGCTGGACGATCTACCGAAAGAAACTTTAAAGACCTATATATTTGAAGAAACATTGCTGTACAAACAACTCAACGAAGGGGCATAGACGCAATGCAATGAGGTCACTCCCCCCCCCCCCACCAGTACACATAGACCTACTAGGGGTGAGACCATGTATATTTTGTTTCAATAGTGGAAATTACTAAGTTATCTACAAATAATATTGTTAAACCGATACTATATCTTATATACTATCCAGTACTACATCATCAACAGTTGTGATTATTTTTAAGAATAATTCGTTTTTTATGTAATTAATTGTAAGAAAATATCTGTATAAATAAATTAATCAATTTCAAATTTTTAATGACACGATTTAACAGTTTGCTAAAGCTGGCAACACTTAGATCACTTTACTGACTTCCATAATAAAAAAACTTAAGTTCATTGAATATATAACATTATATCATAAGGATGATCTTAATAAAATGGCTTTTTTAAATTTGCTATTGTTTGAAAAGTATCTCGGTTAGACATGTGTGTAATTTTCGTATCATTTCTTGATGTACGAAGATTTATCGTAATTATTATTGGCGCCATTGGCGACTTCTGTAAAATTAAAAATGGAACAAAAGTAGGACCATTGATAGAGTCCCTTCTACTACTCTTAATTGAAACACACTAAAATAAACTCTAGTACTTTTAAAAGCTGTACCGATCCTTCAAGAGTTATTAAAATGTTGAATACTTTAATTAGACTGGGCTGTTTGAGTATAAACTTCACTGAATCAAAGGCAATATTTGCTTACGTATACGATAACCTTGAGATTCTAAATAAATATCGTATAGAACTTAAGTATACACGTAGTCAGTAAAGTTTGACAAGGTTGTACCTCGACATATAAATCAGGTACCCCGATGATTCTGTTTATGAGGTATTATAATATTGATTAAATTGGAATTTTTCATTGGATCAACTTCCACCATGTATAATGCTTATATATAGCACCTCTTAAACCCCCACAACGGGGCCGTTATCAAAAAATTAACATCTAATGTATCAAAACTTTATTGTAGTAGTTTTAACAAACTTTGATGAAAGAGCAAAAATTTCTTTGAATAAAAAAAGATATAAAAGTAGTCAAAACAAGCTAGCTCGGCTCTTTTTACATGTATGGATGCATATTATGTTCCATCATTCGAAGCGTTTGTGGGGGTATCTGGTGGTCATTGGTAGTAGTAGAATATTTTCATTGAGTCGATTTATATGAGATAGCTAATTTATTAAAAGGAAAATTTTGCAATGTTTATCTATTATAATAAGAGTGTAGACAGCTTGCTTTCATTAATTTTCAGTTTCCATATCGCATAATATTTCTTTTTGTATTATTTGTTATTTTAAGTTACTTTAAGATCATTTTTGTTAGATAAAAATGTTTGTTATAACAAAAATTGTGTTTCCAATTTTCATGGGATACTGATAAATTGAGTGTTAATTTGTAAATGTCTGCTTGAAAGGAAGAATATCATAAAATGGACTGTATTATGGTAAAGTAGATTCAGTGTAAAACATTAAGAAGTTTGTAAGACATAGATAGGAATTTCTGAAATTTATAAACGTTAAATATAGTATTAGAATTTCTGAATCGAAGTATTGTTTAAGAGATATGTTTGAGAAGATTTGAAAATTTGAAGAAATTATAGGATTTCAAGGTCGTGCGTTTTGTGAGTTTTCATATTTCTTTTTTTAATGTCTGGAGCAAAGAGAAGAGAACTACAGTTTAATATGGAGTTCGTAAGTCGCCTCCTCATTTATATATTACTACAAGTATCAAACATTTGTTGATTAAAATGTCGGCTTGTTTCAGTGATTAACGTTTTATGTTTTGGTAGTGTTTTATACATTCTAATTAAAAAACAAAGTAGTTCTTTTAACCCTTTTAACGTGAAATTCTTCTCTTGTAACACGGACTTTTATTTGTTTAAATTCTTCGAAAAAGGTTAAATCTTGAAAAACGTGAAAATGCTAATGAACTTTTGTTAGATAAATAAATCCTAAACTGACTCCGTTTCTCTGTTTTTTGTTACGTTTTGTAACTCAACTTTGGTAAAGCATTGTGCCTCCTTACATAAAGTATTTTGTTGGTATCACTGATGAAGCTGAAGATTTAGCTGCACTACCCACGCCCGCTTAGTTACGTATCGCGTTATCCATGTTTTTACTCAAGTACTTTATGTTATGTAGCTACTGCCTCGTTAAGAAGTTATCGTTACCTATGGACAGCTAAGATGGAATACCAGGGGCATCATCCGTTGTCGACCCTTGAAAAATCCAATCACTTCTTTCTTGAAGAACCCCATATCATAGTTCCTCGAGAAAACCTTAGCAAGAAGCTCATTCCACAACTAATAAAGCATTCGCAGGACGAAGTTTCTCTAAAACCGCACTATGCGTGACCATTTAGGTTCTCAAGTGTGATTATTTGTAGTAAGTAATTTATGTTTAAATGAGAAGGAAACATCGAACTTGAGTAACAAAAAACGCGGAGTCAAGTTGTTATCCCACCTCCTCCTTTTCCTAGAAACTCAAAAAAAAAGCTCCATTAAGTTTCAGTACGAACCCTAAAAAAAAACAAATATTTAGTGTTTTCCCAATTAACAATGCCTCAAATGACTAATTTTGAACATGTATTATGTCATCTACTAATTTTAGTCCAATCTACAATAATGACTGTATACATGACACATTATCAACTATTTTGATTTTTATCATTGCTTCAGTTTTATCATTTTATGTGCAGTGATAAACACATGTTACTTATATTGATGTCTCAATACTTTTTTCGTTTTTTTTTTTGCGTTTCAGAACGTAACTTGTCAGTTAGGAAAGTAATTTTTATAACGCCCAGTTCTGGTTTATTACCGAATTTTTAAGTTGAATTATTACTCTGCCGAATATACGGTTGATATTTGGTCCTGTCTGTAAAGAAAAACCTGTCAAACACTTGTTCCAAAAGGCCGGTTGATTACTTGGCACATATTAAAAATGAATTGGATCGTAGGTTTAGTAAAGAACTTCACACTCGATGACTCAATCGGGTTTTTTGTGGTTAATGCACGATATCTAATCTGGACCCGTTGCCACGCAGTCAGTGAAAATTATTATGTAGTACATGAACAAAACGTGTTACAGAAAAAAGAAACAAAATTGAAGTAGGTACTTCATAAACTAATATAACCTGTAGAAAAAACTATGAATTCGATTATAATTGGATTTCTATACAATTTACTTGTTGAATACAATCTTTAAATAATGTAAATATTTTTACATATTAAATCAATGTGGTATCACCGATTAATAATAATTTAGAGCACATCTGTCTAAACTGAATCTATTGTGATTAAATTACGAATAAATGTGTTTTATCGACGGTTTGTAAAAGTGGGTTGGTGTCGAATCGCTTGGTTCATGCGTTTTTATATTGTCTTCCTTCGTATCGCATTATAGCGCACAAATGGATTTTTAAATTGTGTTAAAAATTGGCGGTATATTTTGTGTGTTGCGCTGTGCCACGTGTTTCGATAGGCGATTGAGCGTGAACGATTTCGAGTGAAAGAGAGTTAGGATGTTACTTCATTGTTGTACTCTCTAATATTAATGTGTTTAAATATTGTTAGAAGAGACCTAAGCCTTTTACACGGTGGAGTTAAAGAAGCGAGGAAAGTTATAACATAAACGTAAATTGAGTGTTGCCAGAAGCGTAAGATGTATTCAAATACGTATGTAAGCCGTGGCTTTAAATAGTAAAATAAAAATGGTATAATGCTTCTCATTTTCTTCCCCTTAGCGATACTTGTGCAAGTAGGCACGATATATTTCTGTTGTTTCCGTTTCGCATTTAACGGCGCGGTTTTTCGATAGTTTGTACAAGTTGCTGCGTAATGTGTGTTAACTGTGCGTGTATGCGTGCGTGCGAATAATTTCCCTACTGTTTTTAACTCCACTGTGGTCGCAGCGTTTCTATTGACATATCCTGCGTGCTGAGCACTCTATGTCAGGCTAAAATGGTCTTTAATCCTTGCTAAGACTTGAAAAGTTGTTTGTTGAATGTATTTAAGGATTTTAATCATTCAATTTTAGAATAATGTGTATTGAACGCGTTGTTGTTAAGGTGAAACTGATTAGATTTATTACATACAATCTTCATTGCACTACATATCTATAACCGTTAGCATTTCGCCACTTAAAATGCGTTATTATAGTATATATCTATCTATTCAATGTGGTCAGAAAAAGCATATACATTAATGAAATGCCGGTGAATTATCACATATCCAGTATTTTTGTTATATAATAATACACTAAAACTCTGGTTTTTTAATAAATTACTGGCGTTTTATGAATAAAGATGCCTTTTGCAACTATGCTCAATAGCAATATATGATAATGATGTGTCTTAAGTAGCGAAATGTTGGGTTAAATAAATTTAGTGTTATGCTGTTTGTATAAAAAAAAAGTCAGATTCACCTTAAGCTCAAAATTTTTTGTATTAATATCAGGATAACGACTTAAGTCGTTCAATGTTAAGCACTTAACTTCCCCATCTCACTAACCCCAATATATATCCATTTTTATTCGCTAAAACAATAATTGATTTAAAATAAATAATAATTAAATGTAGGTTTGTATTTATTAAAATGATTGTTGAAACAAAATCATGTTTCTTGACTATTTGTAAGATTTTTTAGTATTTTTTTCTAAATATTAAGAACTGTGTCGCTTTGACTTTAGTGATTTTAATCTGCATTATTATTAATAAAAAGTTAAATAACTTATCAACGACTCTAGTGTGTGAAAATCCTTATATAACTGAATATGCAATAATTTTGTGCTTAGAGATTATTTTATCTAATGGGCGAGTAGCATACAAAGTTATTATGTTTTCTAGGTTTTCGGCATATTTTCTTACTGAGAACTATCTTATCGGTAAGTAATGTCTATTCATAGTTTTATTTGTATGTAGTTATCTTTTTTATATAGGTATATGTATGTATATATATTCAATACAGTAAGGCAGAGGTTAAAACTTCTTAACATAGAACAAGTGTGGACGTAAGAAATTGTTTAAAATTTAAATTCGGATATATTTTAATATCCTATTCATTTGGTTTCGTTGTATAGACATCGAGTGAATTTTATTTATCGACAGAATTTTAATTAAATCCATTGGGTCAGAATATTAATTTCGCATTCAAAGCGTCGATGTGCGAAAGAGACAGTATATCTTTACGCGTATTAGTAATTCAATTGCTAATTAATAAATTTCACAAAAACAATAATGTATGTGCTACTCGTCCCTGTTTCATTTATTTATCTTATCAATATTGATTATTGAATTTGTTAATTCAATTAAAATAAACATACTCTTTTTTTAATTTCCCTCAATTGTTAAACAAAAAAGTACCTTAAATATTAAACACAATCGCTAGATTTCATTTTATTAATCGACTTGAGAAAAGAATTTAATAGAGTATTCTGTTAAATAAATGATACCAGACATGATCGCGTGTATGTTGAACCGGGTGTAACAAAATAGGGGTACTAAGCTGGCATCCCCAGTAAGTGTTATTGGGTTTGTTAATTCAACAGATGTTTTAATCAGATATTGGGTTCGTGTTCTCCGAAAGAGTGATAATGACCCTTGTTATAAATTATGTTATGATTCCCCTTTTAAATGATTAAATACCTTTAAAGCTTTCTAGTGATACTGGCTTAGCACTGTTATTTTGTTACACCCTGTATATGAGTGTTGCCATATTTTCTTAAAGTCATTATGTACAAATTTGATATTACATTTAAGATCATTCGTTGTATGTCAACAGTTGAATATTACGAAAATAAAGCAAATCAAAAGGCATTTATTGTTTTACTATCTTTATTATATATATGTATATAAGATTCTACTGTACGTGTGTATGTCACTGTACTTCTCCTAAACGGCTGGACCGATTTGAATGTTTTTTGAAGTAAGAAATTCCCTAGCGACGTTGTGCACTTTTTTTGGTATGGGTAAAAAATGATAAACTCGCGTCAGGTCACGTGTCCTGATCGTGAAAATTCGTAAGACGGATGGAGAGTAGACAAAAGAAACAATTAAATGATAATGATGTAAGATATAGCCTTTTTTCACAATTAATTTTAGTCAGAAGTCCATCACTGCAATAATGACATACTATGTATAGTCGGGGCCTTTGCCTCTTGGTCGGTCTTAGGTCTTTGTTGGTAGTTGGCCGAGCGGCGGGCTTGAATTTATATGGCTTGATTTTACTTTATACCCGCCTATATGGAAAGGTATCTAGGAATTCAACCTCATCGTTGGGAATAAGATAACCTGTTCTTAGGCTCTGGTACGCAGGAACCTATGCGCCGGATCTTACGTACGCCGCCGCCGTCTCGTTCTACTGTCCGTTCCTTGTCTTTGTCAGTCGCCCTTACGACTCGGTGGCCAAGCTTAATTCTGATGACGAAAGTCTACGGGTCTCAAAGCACCGTCGCGTTACCTGTGCTGGCAGGCGACTTGCTTGCCGACGTGGAGGTTGTTAGTACTAGGCGGCCGTGCGGGAATCTACAGGGTTGGCGAGCAACTCAAGAGCAATATCCGGGCGGAGGTCATCGCCCAATGGCAGTATAGGTGCGATTTATCTGATAGAGGTAGAAAATGTAACAGTTTTTGGCCAAGTATTGCTGAACGCCTATACGCCGAGAGTACATACTGAATAAAGGGACGCATCAAGTTTTTGTAGGGAGTTAAGAAGAGTGGAAAAGAACCCTGAGCAAGTACCAAGCCCATCTCTCGAGCTTCGGTCCGTAATGCCGAAAGGCGGGAAGGACCATGGGTTAGTGGAGAGAATGTACCTACACAATCTACAACAAAAATCACTAAACTTATTGTTGTTCGGCTACCTATATTATCCAACTATCATGATTTTTTTAATCAAACTCCAGCTCAGCACATAAAATATGGTGGGTAAGCTATTTTGTGAATGTAGGTAGTTAGGCACGTACGGGATTAGGTTCAGAGCGGTCTCGCGTCTAGTCGTAAAGCTTCGGCCTCATTTTATAGTTTACTTCTAACAATATAAATATACAAAGTTACGTTAATTCGTAGGTATAGGCACAGTACAGGTTTATGTCTTTTTAAAATTATATAAATTCTTTTACTATACATAAATATTACTTTATTTACCGACCTATAATTTTTGCCTTCATCTTTTTTAATTAATTCTAAATACTACAAAGTCCAATAATTAAGTTTAAAATACATTGTTTTCTTTTTGGGATTGTTTTCGATTAGATATGTAGATATCTATTTTTATGCGACATTGTGCATTAATTCCCAGCATGTACTTTTTAACTTTACTTTTGTTTCTTTAAAAAATGTTTCGTCTAAGAACAATGATCTCCATCCATACATGATTGGGCTAGGTTACCGTCTTTAAGTGGCACATATCTCTTGTTCTTATTTTGACTGTAGGAATAAAACAAAATTAGCCTAAAACTAATAAAAAGGGTAAGTATATAAGATTTAAGGTTATGTCTCTATACCTATATGTTCATATTTTGGTAGACAATTTCCAAGAATAATGATAGGTACAAACTAACTTTATTAATCATCTACCCTCCAAAAATATATTATAAAAGAGTAAGAAATTAGGAAACTTAATACTGTAAAGTTAACTGGTACTTTAACGTTAAGTTGTTTCATCTTGCAAGTAAAATATTATCCCCTTATTTATAAAAAAAACATAATTTATAATAAAAATCAATAATTTTATACTATATGATATTGTACTACTAATATTCAAAGTCTCGATCATAGTTTTTTCCTAGTCCAAAATGGCCATAGTTCTTTGTTCACATTTATGTTTACAGCTTTCGGTGTAAGAATCGGCAGTGGACTAGGTGGCGAAGTAGTCATGACGTCCTGAGTGTCGGAGGTTCGAGCCGGGCGTTTACCCATTAGTATTTTTCTTAATTTTTCAAATACACTGACTATTCACACCACTGGCTTTACGGTGTAGGAAAACATCGTAAGGACACCTACATACGTCAAAAAAAGACTAATGTAAAGTCCACATTTCGCAATGGGCCCGCGTGTGAGGACGAATGAGGCTGGTAAGGTAATTTTCACGACTTATTGTGTTCCCTTCCTGAAAGAATTAGTGCAAATATAATCTACTTTAATTATAACTCGGTTAAGTACCTACCTAAATACCTGATAGATAAATATATGGTGACAAACAAGCTTATGGTCTGTCACCGTAGCCTAAAGACACCAGGGGCAATACCAATACCAAATTTTCCTTTGGGAATTACAGAATGGGGTTCTTGAAGATTAGATTAGATTTTTGAAGGGGTGGCAACGTGTGAGTAACCGCTTACATCACGCTATTCGTTTTAAGCAGGCGGACTTTCTATAAAAAAAAAACGCTTCTTTCTTGAAAAACCTTATACCTTCTGTAGTCCCTAGGGAAAGCCTAGGCAGGGAGCTGATTTCATAACGTAAACGTTCGCGGGCGCAATTTCCTCAAAAAAGAATGAATAGATAGAAGACGTGACGGACGCAATTATGGAGTTTGTTGAGTAGATTTTACATCGACTGAATCACCGGTAGACCATTTAAGAAAATAATACTCTGCGCCTGAGATTGGTGCGTGCAACACATCTCCAAATTTTTTCGCTAATTACAGGGTACAATGTTGTTTTGCTATTCATTCCTCATTCGAGTGAAATTAGGCACATACTCGTCCATAAGCGTTTGGTTGGCCCCACTCTCCATGACGAAAGGTGAAATCAATCTTAGATGTATGTAGGTCACCATGTTTTTGTCGATTTTACATCAACAGTAATATTATAAAGAGGTAAAGTTTGTAAGTTTTGATGTAGGAATTATTCTCCGAAACTACGTTCTCAGCTTATTTAAAAAATCTTTCATCAATATTTAGAATAGACTTTCAGGGTGGACATAAGCTATATTTTTAAATAAATAACATAAGCGCAAGTTCAATATTCTAATTAATTATATTTGTAAGTCAAGTTGGAAGAAAAAATGCACTTTACCTTAAAATTTTGACGACGCAACGGTTTGACCTGATTTTTGGCACAGGCATGGCTGGAAGAACGAAAAAAACACAGAATTTCTTTTTAACCTAATCAAGAATTACGGGAATCATTTTTTCTGCGGGCGAAACCGCGAGTATTGTCTAGTACTACATAAAGATAGTACTATAAAAAAACTACATGATACAATTTTAAATTATTTAGGAACAGTACGTTTGTACGTAATTTTGTGTAAGTACCTACGATAATGCAAAATAAAAAACAGCTGGAAATGCTAGCGCCCACGGGTAATCACGGAAACAGTAAAGTTCCTACTTGACTGGGAAAATATATCATTGATTGTTTTCTATGTTAAGATTAATGAAAAAACTTTTATTGGTTGTCAGGTATATGTGTAATAAGGTCTTTCGCTTTCTTTGTGTCGACAAATTGATGTAGGTACTTTATAGGGTAAATCAATAACAAGGGTTTTGGAAAAAACCAGTTGTAGATATAAGCCTTATTTATGATTCATTAAGATTTTTATTTTAAGCGATATAAATGTAAGGATGACTTTTGTTTGACTACAACTGTAAGTGCTTTGAAGGGTATGATAATCCTTTTTCCTGGCTATTGTCATATGATAGCTAGGGTTTTGGAATTTCCGGGGTTTTCACGGACCTGGGATATAAAAAAAAAAAAATCCGGAAATTTCTAAATTTTTTAGATTTTTTTTGGGTGCTTTATTACTTCGCTTGTTTACTAAATCATAGCATATGTAATTTAAATACTATCATTTCTTACTAGTAAAACAGTCTTGATTTTCTAATAACTGACATAACACCTTTCCAGGATACAGTTTTCTGTAAAATCTAAATCTCTTTAGAATTTTCAAACCGAATTATTAACTTACTCATTAACAGTTTCAATGAAAAATACCTCGACATTTATTTTCGATCCTTATTACAACAACGGCCAATTTTAAAAATTTAAAGATTTATCATAAAGTTGAAGTAAGAAGTGCTAGAAGTGCGTGTTAGGTCATAAAATTTCGTGCTATGAAAAAAGCACGCTTGCCTTCGATCGAAGTGGATATGATCATCAGTCCTTCGTATAACAAATACAGATTGGGTACGTGCTTCAATGTGTTATCAATAAGATTAAAATCTTTATTCAATCACAATTGTTCAGGAAGTGGTGAGTGGAACCCATCAGTGGAACCAACAGACCTTAAGGGTATTTTCTTATGAGCATATTCAACATCCACTTGTAATTCGCCTTGAAATATTTTTGCTTTTTTTCCTTACTTACTTCTATCAGTGTAATTTTTCCTTCAGAACTAAATTCCATTCCTCATTCAGGATTCAGAAACAAGCGACGAAATAAAGAAGGATTTTGACAAAGTGGCCTTATTATGCTGTTTGTGCCATAAATAGCTAGCATTTAGGTCTTTGAGTGGTGTTATAAACATTTTGGTAGTTATATATCTGTCTATTATTAACTTGTTGCAGGCAGGTAGTACTTTAAAACAGTAACTGGTAAAGTGATTAAAAAAATGCACTGAACAAGTTTCAGAAACCAGTGGGGGTTGTTGCACTACCTTATTCGATAATCTTTGTCTTTTCTCCGGCTTCAAGAGATAGAGTGATCTACAAAACACTTGCTATCTCGCTCTGCTACAATTTACAGTCACAGTACCAAAAATATATGCTACTTTTATTATTTAACAACAGCATAATTGTTGTTTAACTTTTTAATTGTAACTTAAATTATTCGTGTAGCTTTGGAACGTTACTAACAAATTTTTGTGGTTGTAAAACGAACTGACGGTTGACGTACACACACTACGATAATAACACTCACACTACCGTAAACAGTGAATATGTCCATAGGCAGCTTGTCAGATTAACACCAAAACCCTACCTCCAAACTGTTTCATTTTTCGGTGGCAAAAGTGACGAAAATATCGTAAACGAACGCTTGACAATTTGTTACAGATGATACAAAATTTTGATATTTTTGATACCAATGCTAAACGAACGGATGACAGGTGACAAATTTAAACGAAGGGACCCGTAGTTATGACAAGTCAAAGGCAATATGGGTAGTTTAAAAACTCGGTCACAGTCGAGTAGCATAGTAGCTCGATAAAGTCCGTGAATATCCGCAAACTGGGCCACCAGGGGAATCTATGAACTAAGCCTCTTTTATACACAAAGAGGTTTATATTTTTGCATTACGTACAGCGGCTGAGGTTCAAAGGAAATTAATAGATACATATATGTAGGTATATTCCTTTCTTAATACCTAGTACGTTCTAAAATGCCTTTCAAATTATTTTCATTTTACTTTCGACATTGCGCAAATTTTTTCCACAAGACCGAAACTGAATATTTCCCTGTTGAAAGAAATATTCAAGCAAAAAGAGGAATTCAAGCTTCAAGAAATAACGCAATTCAAGTTTGGTATTTTGTTTTCATTCGAGTTTTCTCTTTCGACACTTTAAATTTAAAAGTAAGGCAAATACTACAAAGGTTCTTCAAGGTAAAAATACAAAGTGGTTTAAAACATTGTAAAAGAATATAATCAATCAATCATAAACTAGTTTTTTCATAATTAGTATTTCCTTTTTAAGGGTTCCGTACCTTAAGGGTAAGAAACGGGACCCTATTACTAGGACTCCGCTGTCCGCCCGTACGTCAGTTTGTCACCAGGCTGTATCTCATGAACCGTGATAGTAAACAGTTGAAATTTCCACAGATGATGTATTTCTGTTGCCGCTATAACAACAAATACTAAAAAATAGAATTAAATAAATATTTAGGGGGCTCGCATACAACAAACGTGATTTTTTTGATCGTTTTTGCTTGATATTGATAACGGCAACAGGTAAAAGCTTGAAATATTCACAGAATATTTAGTTGTATATTCACTTTAAAAATAAATTAAAATAAAACAAATATTTAAGGGGGGGTCCCATATAACAAACGTGATTTTTTTGCCGTTTTTATAGATAATGGTACGGATCCCTTCGTGCGCGAGTCCGAGTCGCACTTGGCCGATTTTTGTAAAATTTACCACAGTCATCTTCTTTCATCTATTGTCTTGCCTAGCTAGCATCTCCAAAATTGTCGGTTGATTAGATAAATACGTAGATATAGATCTTTCTCCTTGGAAATTAATTGTATTGCTACGAAATCTTGCATGAACTTATGATTTAAATACATAAACATATATCATTAAATTTTATATTAAATTTACAAAAAACATTTAAACAAAAAATATTGTGTTTTGTTAGGTTAAACATTTATCATATTAATTTCAATTATCACATAATATACTATATTTAACTTATATTAGAGCTTAAATATTAAATAATGTGCAACATGCCAGCCACTACAAGACTACGCTACGCGATCGTAGCAACCGACCCAGTATGTCTACATTTTATTGCGTAATAAATTGTCCAATATAATTGTCTTTGACCTAAGACGTGGTTCCTTTTACTGAAATAAATATCATTCAAGTAAAATAACTTGCTGTTTGATATAGTATTGAACGAATTCCGCTCTATGTCAGTATTATAGGTCATTTTTTTTGCAACTTATTTAACTACTAGCTTTTGCACGCGATTTCACCCGCCCTAAATTCGGTTATCGGTGTAGGATTTCAACGGCAACTACTCAATTATAGAGAAAAAAAACCGACTCACATTTTACGTTTTCCAGAAGCCTAGGTCCTTCATGGGATTCAAAGCATCGCCATGCCAAATTAAATTTCATCTTAATCGGTACAACATTTAAGCGTAAAGAAGTGACAGACAAACAGACTTATTTTCGCAGTTATAATATTAGTATGAATAAACTCTACGGTTTTTATCCCCCGCAGGAATTAACTAGTGGGTGAAAACTTACCAATATCATAATGTAGGGGGTTATCCTCTTTTTTTGATAAACCACTTAAGTCCTGCATGACGAGTCTATCCATGTCTAAAACGTTTAATTTTCTTACATAAGTCTAAAAAGTTATTATTAATAAACTGTTACAGGTTGAAACGGTAATGTAATTTTGCTCAAGTGTTCTGACACTTTTAAAAAAATTGCTTTATTCTCAGTAGGTATTTTCTAAAATTAATTATACAGTTTTAAGTTAGGCCGCAAGATTCACCTAATCATTGTTTATACGGCCGTTTAACGCGATAAAAGAGGGAAAAACCTACACCGTAATGTGGACACACATTATAGTGCTGTGGCAGAATTAATTCAAGAAGGTCGCCGTTGTAGGGATTAGGCGTGGATCAGTTCGATACCATCAGGATATTTATGTTACCATCAGGTTGTTACTGTTTTTTGTTCGTTTATTATGTTATTTTTCTCTAGTTTGTTTATATGAATAGTAATTGTATTATGAGGGAACGACCGTTTTTTGTGGTCCGTCTCCGGTAAAGGACCGGATGATGTAGGAAACGATGGAAGTTTCTGGGCATCCGCTCTTAGGTCCATTACCGGAGACGGACCACCGGAAACGGTCGTTCCGTTGTAGTATGATGGGCGGGAAATTTTGAATGCGCGGCAAAGCTTGTACTATGAATATCCTACAACGAATACAAATACTTGTTTACTTTTGTTATTACATACAAATAATACATTGGCAACACGTAAATGTTTGTCCCGATCGGGGATCGGACCCACGCTCCTCGGATCGGCAGGTTGCCATTACCAGCAGAACTACGAAGCAGCCTCATATATATATCAAGGTTCTATAAATTTTAATCTTTAGGTATGAAAATATGGATGAGAGCAGCTGCCATTAACACTGTGTACTGCCATCTAGCGACATGCTGCGGAACTACAATAAAGATTTTCATTAATTAATCTTTATAACTAATTAATATATAATTAAAAATTGTTAATAAAAGCTTAAAGGCGCCACCCAACAAACATTTTAGTCGTATTATTATAAAATATTGAATATTGCAATGTGAGACGGTTCCTTAAGCTTCAGATCTTTATGACACTTATGTGAACTGTACTGTACCCTGCAGCTTCTGTTTACTGGTGTTATTTAAGTGTATTTAAAAATTCAAAAAAAATACTAAATTTTAATATTTTCCAAATTGCTTTCAGGGGGTTAAAATGAGGATATAAACTATCATTTAAGGTATATATTAGAGAAAAATACTGAGCCGTCTTCTACCTGGAGGGGCCCAAACTTGTTATGTTTTAAAAATACTTTTTGGATTTTAAGAAACAAAGTAGTCCAAAGGTGGTGTGGTATATTTTTCATTTGATTTGATATCGTAGTGTGTGCTTATCAAGCCCTTTCATTTGATACCCCACACGATGGGTTTCTGAAAAAAAATATTTTAAATCCCATACAAAAAATTGATGACATCATTACCCTAAGGGAAATATTTTGAGGAACTGCGGCGCAAAATTATTGTTTTGCCCTAAAGTATTTGCGGTTTTTTTTTGCGTACACCTAGGACTATAAGTAATAGTTACGGGACTCAAAATTCCATAAGCATCGTATTAAAGTAATTTTAGCATGAATTACGACTTATTGTCTCTTGTCTTTATACAACTTGTAGTCATATATAGACATCGTATAAACTTCTATACGACTGCTTTATATGACTTTTACACAACTTTTAGTAGTATAACCAGTGTTGTGGTCTTTATAACGTCTATACGACTTTTACACTGTCATCAACCGTATTAGAGTCGCAATAACTTCTTTTATGTGAAGATCGCGTAAGAGTGATAAATCGCACTCTCATTTAATTATAAGTCAACCGTGTTAGAGTCCCAAGATTTATTTTAACGTGACGATCCTGTAGAAGTGATAAATTGCACTCTTATACAATTTTAAGTATATTTAACCACTTCTATGCTACTATTGAATGACTTATAAGTGTAAAAACAGTTTGTAACATTACAACTGTTTACATACAATTATTTGTAAGTAATTTAATTAAAATGAATAGGAAAACCTGGGCAAATGTAGAAAAAAAGTGGTGCTTTTAAAAGGAAAGTTAAAAAAAAATATACTGCACTTATTACCTCCCATTGTTTGTTATCGAATATTTCTACACTACAAGTCAACTTTAATCAAATTGGCGTTGGTTCCGCACAAAATTTAATTTTAAAGTCAAGAGAATTAAATCCGGTGCGCGGTGCAAGTTTAGACGCACTCTGCACAAACAAACAAATGACAAACTTAGACTCTAAACAATATGATGTTGCTCGAATTGCAGAAAGTATATCTAGTAGTTCTATAACAGCAGAGTCGGAAGAAGACGAAGTAGATGAAATATTTGATAAATTATGTCTTAGTGATAGTCCCGATTATCAAAGTGAAAGCGAAGCCAGTAAAAACGATATACTACGTAATAATCTAAAAATAATGGGCAATTAATTTTAACATCACACAAGACGCAATGAGAGAGCTTAACAAAATTATAAACAAAAGAATTCCCTGTTCAGTTCCAAAAGATCCACGAACACTTTTAAATTGTCCAAAAACCAATATATCCATAATTCCAGTTGATTCCGGTCTTTATTGGCATAATGGCCTTATTGCTAGGCTGAAAATGATTTTATCACATTTAGACAATATACCAAAGTGCATATCTCTTAATGTAAATATTGACGGCTTACCATTATTCAAAAGTTCTAAACACCAATTGGTATGGCCAATATTGTGCAACATTTATGAATACCTCAGCATTCCACCATTGGTCGTGGATGTGTATAAAGGCAGAAGTAAACCGGTAGACTGAATATCATTCTTACCACCGTTTATTGATAACTTGCTAGAACTTTACCGCAATAATTTAATATTTAAAACACGACAGAGAACTGAAGCAACAACAACAGTAAAACTGAGGGCTGTTATATGCGATTCTTCAGCAAGAGCATTAATTAAAGGTATCCAATTTAAAATCACTTAAGCATGACCATAATAAGATACTTATGGTATAGATATACATAAAAATAATAATTTATTTTATTATAGTAAGATATTATTAGAATATTTAAATCCGTAATGGAACTTTCTCAATAATTTGTTGACATTCATAGCGTATGAGCGAATTATACTGTATAATTTTATTTTTCAGGAGCATGTAATTTTAACGCAAAACATGGATGTCTTAAACGTAATGTGGTTGGAAAATACTCTCATGTATCTCATACTGTAACATTTCAATAAACTGATAGCCCTAGAAGAAACGAAGCAGATTTTCGTGCAAAACAATATGGCGCCCACCACAAACGCGATTCTCCTTTTCTGCAATTGCCAATAGACATGATTGAAGTTTTCCCGGTTGGAGATTCCCTTCATTTGATTGATTTGGGCATTATGAAGCGATCACTGCTTTATGGAGGGATGTGAATTTGAGAAAACTTATTACCAAATGGCCAACTGGAAGGAAATTCATAGAAATTTAAGAGGTCTCAAATATTTATCAAACTGGAAAGCTACCAAATATCGCTCGTTTCTTCTCTATATCAGTTTCATAATACTAAAGGATGTTTTGGCTGATGGTCCATACCACCATTTCTTGAATTTCTTTTGTGCTGTAACGATTTGTTCAAGTCACCATCATTTTCAGTTTCAGATGTTGGTTCATTTCGTTGAGCATTACGGAGACTATTATGGAAGAGAATATATCACAAGTAACGTTCATAACTTGATACATCTTGTTGATGAAGTTGAAAGATATAGTAAATTGCAAACTTTCAATGCATATCCCTTCGAAAATAAATTAAATTCTATTAAACGAACAAAAAGAAAAGGAAACAAACCTCTTCAGCAAATTGCCAACCGACTAATGGAAAGAAATACTATAGAAATAGAATTAAGTAACAATAGTAATAATGATAACAGCCCTGTCATTAAAACATATGTATATAAAAAAACTTCTATAAAAGCAATTGGTCTGGAATCATTTATCCTCTTCACAGATATCCAAAATAAGTGGTGGTTTACAAAGAACTGTGATATTTTCGAGCTTATATCTAAAGTTGATAACAAAATGTGAGTAAGTTTGATTAGGAATATTATTCAAAATGTCACCGAGGTTTTTAATTTTAACGTCATCATTTTTAAATATTTTTAATAGTATTAGAAGATTGGAAGCGACAGTTAATATTACTGACATAAAGTGTAAGTTAGTAATTACAGAATATGGTTCAGATATTTATTTTGTACCACTCATTCACACTCTTAAATAAAAGGTGTAAATAAAAAAGCAATATTAGAATGGTTGGTTTTATTCAATATAAGTAAACCAACCGTTAAGCAGTGGTTATAAATCTCATAACTCGACGAACAGTGGATCTCACGACATCTATACGACCATTACCTGACCCATATAGTGATTCATACGACTGCTACGTGATCCATGACGACACTGATTCGTATAAATTGGGCCTATTCTCGGACGTTTCATCGTGATAGCGACGTCGCGCGAAAAGTTAGAATCGGCACGTTGTGGCGACCTATAAAATGTTTGACTTTTAGCAGAAACCTAAAATAAAACTTACATATTCTACAAGCAATACAAAACGTTGTAAAAATAGATAATGACAAGCCAGATATATTTTAATTTTTTTTTGCTTACGCTCTGTACGAAAAAGAAATAGACAATATTTAGTGGCGGCGCTAGTGTACAGTATTTAGGTCCTTAACGTCAATTTTAAATTTTCGTATGTTCTTAGTCATAATGTGATGTGTGTTTAGTGTGAAAAGTTGACGAGAAAAAATTCTGCTTTAAAACATAAAGTTACCCAAGCTGGCTCTTAAAATAAATTTTAAATATCTACAACAGCGGCCGAGATTAAATGTGAGGTCTGAAAGCCCCAAAGTTCTAAAGTTAGCGATAATATCGGCGGTTGCTGTAAATTATAAACCTTAATGCTGTGTAGTAATACTTGTAGAATTTTTCTTTAAAGTTTTGACAAAGGAGACAGGAGCTTCATCACGTTCGACAAAATGTAATAAACCACCTATTACAAGAAGTAATATTGCTCCTTACCGGGAATCGAACCGTGAACTTGGCCATAGCAACCGTACGCTCTTACCCTGTGCCACTCTGGAATTAAATAAATTGTTGTAAACACAATAGAATTTCTTAAGAAATAAAATAAAAATTAAAGAAGCGACTGCTGTAGAGTTTGTTCACCATTTCTTCACGCCAGATCGCTCTTTGCTTACGAAACTTGTAATACCTTGCATAAACTTTATTAACGTGATATTATATTCTATTTTTAAGAAATAGAGCATTTCGTTGTGTTCTTAGCCCTAAGAGAATACGATCCGCGGTGCCTATTTTCACGCGCGTGCTTTATTGAAACCAATTCTGAACTTATTTTGAACATTTGCTGATCAAACGCGGCGTAATTTCGTAGACATGATCTCAAGTCGAATTTCAATATTTGTGGTTTTCCAAAATCTTAAAAAAATATTTTGTTAATCTTGACATCATAGTTGAGACTACTTATTTATATAATAACCAGAAACTAAAATCGCTTTTATATTTAGTTACCTACAATTTACTAGAAAACTGGCACAATGCAGACCCAAATATTTGGTGTCACCGTGGCTCTGAGGGTAATGACCTGCCTGTTAAAGTAAAGGGGCGTGCTTTTTATTTTCTCTCAGGACAAACAAAAGTGATGAACAATTGTATGTCTTGATTCTGGGTGTTTCCAATCCAAAATATTTATGTAATTGTATCAGTTGTCTGGTATCCATAGTATAAGCTTTGCTCAGTTTAGGACCAAATGGCGTAGTGTTATTATTCAATATAATTCCAATCATAAAATTACAATCCATATACTTATACAAACTAGAGAAAAAGAACATAATAAGCAGAAAAAAAACAGTCACAACCGGATGGTAACATAAATATCCTGATGGTGTCCAACTGATCCATGCCTAATCCCTTCAACGCCGACCCTCCTTAATTAATTCTGTCACAGCAATATTATTTGTGTCCAGCGACCATTGGTTTTTCCCTCTTTTAACGCGTTAAACGGCCGTATAAATAATGATTAGGTGAATCTTGCGGCGTTACTTAAAACTGTGCAATCGCAGGTTTTGATATTCTTAATTTTAGAAAACACCTACTGAAAATGAGGTAATTTAATTTAAAAGTTTCAGAACACTTGAGCAAAATTACGTTAGCGTTCCTACTTGTAACAGTTTATTAATAATAGCTTTTTAGACTAATGTTAAAAAATTAAACGTTTTGGACATATATTTGATGGTATAAATAACAATAATAGAAGGTTGAAAGAAGAGGAACCTTAAATTTTTTTTATTTATTTATTCGTAGAACATGTCTTCAAAAATTTGATACTGTTCGATTAGTGAATGTCAAAAATAAATAAAAAATACGTATGTACGAGGTAAAGAAGAGTCGCTATCATATATACTTTTAAAATGCAATATATTTATAAAAGGATGTCGCTTGGGTACAGGGGCGGATCCAGCGGGGGAGCTAAGGACGGCCGAGGAAGAAATGAATTGTAACATTTTTTTAATTATATTATAAAATAAATGCACGAGCTCGGTCGATTGGATAACTTAGATTTGCAGATTCAAAGTTTAAAAAAAGTTCTTCAGATCTTATGATCGCCCCCCCTACTTAACTTTTGTTCTGAATCCGCCCTTGCTTGGGCACGTAGCTATGTGGGTCATGTCCTGTTTCCACTACGTCATTCATGTTCATTTGCTCCGCCTTTTCCTGTTAACCTTTCCTGTTTTGTCGACGACTGAGGCCGATACAAGACCCCTGAGACTCCTTAGTTGTGAAGTTTCTTTTGTTCTTTTGTTTGTAATATTTATTAGTTTTATATTATGTGTTTCATGTTTCAATAACTGCAGCGTTATTATCTAAATATTTCGATGCATTAAATATTTAGTTGCAATACCATCTGTCGTTTTTTAGGGATGACACATATCTAGGTAAACTTAGAAAGTAAAACATCATCTATAAATACAGAATTACATCTAAAACGTTAAAGACATTTCCAAGTAATAAAATGTATAGTACATACCAGTGGCAAGGGGTGGAATTATGACAAGGGTAAGCCGGTCAAAAAAATTATATGTTTTTTGTTCTCAAAACTCGGTTTGGAAAATGAAGTTTCGTGATCCAGTAAGTAGTCAGTTAAACAGCACTCTATATGAATTAAAGTCACATTACAAATAAAACTAACCGCAATGAGCAACTATGTGAGTTAAAAACCCAATTAAACATTTAATTAAATATAACCCGAGAAAAATATCTACCAAATCGAAAGCGCTTCGAAATAGTGTTAATGGCAGTCGGACACGTACTAAATTCATGCTATTCTAAATAAAAACGTTTACACACTTTGTTATTGCAATTTGAATATATTTTAATTTTTAATTTTTTAATCTTATCTATCGATTACTGGTAGGCGACAGAGAGAACAAACGGTAAAAACGTATGCCGAAATTTTTTAACATAATATCTATAACATCTCTGTAGCAAAGTAAATTGCAAAAAACTTTTCTTACTATTTGGCCTTGGGTGTATGTTCGCTAGTGTCGTTGTAAGTTTACACCATTTCAATATGGCGACAGTAGTTTAGATTTTTTACCGACGGGTCAAATAAGTTAGTTGCACTTTCCTTGGAGTGCCCTCGCTCTGTAGTTTATACGTGGTTTTGATAGTATTGTGGGATTTATAAAAGGTAGGATGATGTGAACCGGCATGCGTAAAGTTGTCTTTACATAACACAGGAATTTTTTGTAATAATATATAGCTTAGTTGTAAAGTTTAGGAAATGAACAAAAGCGCACGCTACATAAATGATGCCACAAACAAGTAGATATGGGGGCAGCAGTGAGTGAAAAAATCTACCCTTATTGTGTAATTGCAAATAAAACATGTAAAAAAAACTGGCATCAATTCGTTTCGAAAACTAATTACAGCTTATAAGTCCTAAGTTTATGTTATGTAGTAATAAAAGTACTATGTTTATCAAAAAAACATTTGTTATACTCTATAATGGTACTTCAATATTATAATATTGAAGTGTGCCATGTTAGTTGCTACGAGGTTACGCCGCGCTACGCGGACGTAGCAACCGATTTATGTAGTACGTCTACGAGCTTTATTGCGTTATAAATCGTCCAATACTATATTATCGAAACCATAGAGCACAATTGCTACAAGTGCAGTTTTGATAATTTTACAGGGGAGCATTTTGAAAGTTTAACGTAATATATCTTTTAGAACTTTGTTAGATTTTATGTTGGGTTTTATCTATGTAAATAATGTAATGTTAACTAACTTTTTCATTAAGTTCAATCCTACCAAAAAATTTGTAAGTAATATAATTTTTACATTTAAAAAAATTCGTCTGTATTGTCTTTATTTCTTGAAAGTAAGAGGTAGATTGTTAATTTTCTCAACTTGATATTTATAGACACACAACTCGTGGTACCTATATAAATGTAACAAACTACAAATTCTTTATAGGACTAAGAACAATTAATTATTTATTAGTGTGTTTCGAATCTATGACAAGACAAAACTGTAACCTTTTTGCGACTTTTTTTATTATTTTAATAAGTAAAATTAATTAGGACCATATTCTATAGCAAAGAGAATGTGACCACTACGTTTATGGACTTCAAAAATGTTTTGTTTATTTTACTAAATTTATAGTGTGATTATTTGGAGCCTTAAACCGAAGTGAGTAACATTTGTTGCTACACAATTATTATATTTTTGCCATGCACGATTAGTAGATAGTTTCGTAACTTATTTCTCCATTGAAAGCAAATCACAAAATTAGTAATTATAATTATTGCGGTCGTATCAATGATAAACTTAAGGCTGCCCAAAAGTTAAAGTGCCAAAGTTATACTTTTAGTTTAAGAATTATTTTATTGTTGTTACTCTAGAACTATAACAAACGGTGGCTTGAAAATTTTCGTCTTTAGAAAATGTGTGTTACCCCTGTTTGTGGGTCAGAGTTAATTTATATCAGTGTTGATTATAGATATTGCAAACAAGGCGGGATAATTAACAAATAAAATTAATTTAGAAAAAGTGGCACTTAATACGGAAACTGATTTAACAAAGTTGCCAATAATAAAGCACACAGTATATAATATCCTATATAAAATATATATATCTATATCTAGATCGTTTGGAATCGTCGACAATTCTCACAGCCCGTCGTTGAACCGAGTCAAAAGGTCCAAGCTGGTATCCGGGTGCACCCACCCAGAGATGGCTGCAGCATACTCCATATGGGGCCGAACCTGCGACTTGTAAAGCAGCAACATCTGCCCCGACGTGAAGTACTGCCTCGCTCTGTTGAGTACACCTAGTGTTTTGGACGCCAGCTTCATTTTATCTTGTAAATGTTCTCGGAACTGAACATCGCTGGAGATGTTGACACCAAGGATCCCAATGGTCTTGGAGATAGAGAGGGGAGCGTTCTGGAATTGTGGGACCACAGTGAATGGGGTTTTCTTAGCGGTGGACGCGCAGACTTGTGTCTTTGTAAGGTTGAATCGGAACTTGGACGGTGTGGTCTCGTTTCGACAAGTTCTTCGCGGTTTTCCTTCAAAACGGAACGAGGGATGTTTGCACGACCCGTGTAATCAGTGTCTCCAGTACTGTCATCTGCATAGCAATGTATGTTCTTGATGGATAACATGTCATTGATATGCAGTAGGAAGAGCATAGGAGACAGCACAGAGCCTTGCGGGACACCAGCATTAATGTCCATGCTATCAGAGCAACTACCGTCAACTACGGTTCGTATACGTCTGCCGGACAAAAAGCTAGCCACCCATTTGCACAAACCCTCGGGCACTCCGTAAGATGGCAACTTCGATAGAAGACCCCGGTGCCAGACCCGATCGAACGCCTTCGCTATGTCCAGGCTACATGCCAATGCCTCCCCCTGACTCTCAATGGCTAGTGCCCATCGGAGTGTGAGATACACTAGAAGGTCACCAGTCAAACCACCGTGGCGAAAGCCATATTGACGATCACTGACCAAGTCGTGTTAATCTAGGTATCTTAGAAGCTGTGTGTTGATCACACGCTCCATCACCTTGGAAAGGAGAGAGGTAATAGCGATAGGCCTGTAATTCGATGGATCTGATCTATCGCCCTTTTTGGGCACCGGGTGCACATTCGCAGTCTTCCATGAAGACAGAAATTGCCTAGTATGGCAGGAAAGCGCGAAGAGGCGCGTGAGTACAGGACATAACGCAGTAGCACACTGCTTAAGCACCACTGCTGGTATACCGTCTGGCCCACTGGACTTATGAACGTCTAGAGAAAGCAACGCCCGCCGGACCTCCCGCTGTGTTATGGAGATTTTCGGCATGGTCTTACCGCACCACGGTATAGTAGGTGGTACAATAGGACAAGTAATAGGCACATGTCAATGCCTTTTTGCAGAACCAATTATTTGTGTTATGAAGATTTCACACGCGTCAAAAACTTTACTTATTTTCTATTGTAATATTGAACATTGTGCTTTAGTTCCATGTTTAATTAAATACGTGTCTTCAGACTGACTTGGCAATATCTGTTACAATGTACATTCCCCAATAAAGGCTTATAATATCAAGCGTGATATATTGCAGACGTCTGAAGATTGCCTCAATATTAAATGCGCTATACGCCATATCTATACATATAAAATGCTTTGTCCTGGATGACTGACGGATCACCGCACAGCCTAAATCACTGATCGTAGAGACCTGAAACTTGGAGGGTGTGTTCTTTGTATGACGCAGGCATCCGATTAATAAGGATTTTCCGAAAGGGTTAAGTGCGAGTCGGACTCGCGGTATAAGGGTAAACCGATTGTAATAAAATTTTGGTAAGTTATTATTCACACGCCGGGGAATGTTTCTGAGAAAGATATAAAAGAGTGCGAGTGAGACAGGGTCAAGTGCGAGTCGGTCTCGCGCAATATCCGGGAAATAATCGCCGGGTCAGCTAGTAAAAAATAAAGATATGTCCAAGTGAACATTAGAGATTTTATTTATTTATTCGTCAGTTCCACTAAGTAGTTAAAATTGTATCACGGAAAGATAAAATTAGTCGCCTCACTAGTAAAATAATAAACAACACTCTTATTAAAGGTTTAAATAAACAGAACATAGTTGGGTTTTTTGCATGTTTATGTTTTAAAATAACTGTAAGTAATTATCCGTATATTAGTTAGCAACATTACTCAAAGCAGCTGTAATTGTAAGTCAATAAAAGAAGTAAAAAAAATTGAATGCAAAAAATAAGTGTGTGTGTATGTGCGTGAGACAGATAGAGAGAGAGAGGGTACATGTGTTTGTATGGGTGTGTATGTGTGTGTGTTTAATGTTTAATATACCTAAATAAAAAAAAATGTTGCTAAGAAGACACTATCCGGATAGCGAGATTAGTATTAAGGACCTACCCCAATAGGGCCTCCCTCCAAACACGACGCCGACGTCCCCGGGTTCGTCGGCGCCCACAAGGATACACGAGATATCAAAGAGTGCCGGGGCGCTTCTCGCCCACACTCAATCGCAACCGCACCCGCGTAACGGGGAACTCCCCTCCTGGCGGTGACTCACCTTCGGGTTCGAGACTCACTCCGGTCGAAGGGACGCCCCCGAGAGCAATAACCCAACCGAGGCTCCCCCCGCGGGGAGGCCTTGAGCGTTGGGCTCTATATGGGCTGAGGCTCCATCAGAGTGTCGCCCCAAAAGCCCGGTGAAGCAGTAATGGCTGCAACAGCAAACTGCATTCTCAGTCCAGAAAAAAAAAACCTTGCTTTTCTGAGTCATTGAGTTCTAACGTCTGTTTACGATCTGTCATGTTAAAAGTAAAAAGTTTTAGTGGTATTCCAATGATTTCAATGTTCTTCATTTTCCTTAGAAGAATAGGAACCGAAACGGTGTTGAACGCTTTGGATAGGACAGCAGGAACCAGGACCATTCTCTTCATATTTATAAATACTTATAGCCCTAATCTGAGATACATATACAATAAATACAATATAAATATAACAACTAACAACTAACTAGTCAGTGACACCCGAAGTTCTAAATCTATTTTGATTAGGAGCAAGAAGATTAAACATTTCCATCTCAAGTTCTGGCTCGAAGTTAATTTTCTGACTGCATCTTTGCTATAAAAATATATATTTACATTGATGATATATCCATAAATATGCCATGCATGATATATTTTCTTCTAAGGCTCTAACCTTCAGGGAGTCATAAACGAAGAAAGATTATTTCTGTATGTATGTTTATATTGTATTTTTTAATTCTATGAAGATTCATTATATTTATAAGATTGATGTACTAGAACTTTATAAGTCACTAGAAGTTATTTCTTCCATAAGAAAGAAGTTAAATTCGATTTTGTAAAGGTAACCTACGAGTTATTGCTAGCGTTCAAAGGCTGCAGTGACCGCTTTACATTAGGCGGACCGTAAGCTTGCTTGCCACCTTAGTGATATAAAAAAAATTGCAAACAAGCGTCGTTTTTCGTGGACGGACGGCGAGTGAATTAAATTTAAATTATACTTCGTATCTCTCCCAAAGATGATAAGAGTTTACATGCAGCAGTACGCGAGTTAATGCTGTCCTTATCACACCTTTAAAGCTATAAAAATGCCTTTTAAAATTATAAAGTTTACATAATAGGTAGTTTCCACTACCTACAAATATGCACCCCTCCATATTGCCCGCTTCTGGCTGCCATTACGTGTTTTTGAGCTGTCCAACGTGTGCCGTCAATTATTTAAATGAAAGTTTAAATTAATGAGCTTACATCCTACCGTCTTGAGTAAATTTTATTAGCCATGGAATAATTTTTGAGCAAATGTAACTAAGACATTAAAATAATGTAGCAAAAAAACGAAGAATTAGTTTTTGATTAATGCGCGACATATGTGCACATCTAAATTAAATAATCCGGGCGTATATCGCATGGGTACCTACCTACGTGCATTTTGTCATAAATTAAATACAAGCTTTGGAATGTCTCGACATACCGATATCGTGTGTTGAAAGCTCTATTTTTTCAATAAATAAATCCAATTTTCGATCAAACCTACTAGGAAGCGCTTTTGATCTCTACATTTAACACATTATTACTAAAAGAAAAAGAGACGAAAGATGTAGTTCTTAACGCCTCTTCTTCCGTTCACCATAATACATGTGAAATTAAAAAAATCAGTCAGTCACTTATGCTTCCAAAGCAGCAAGTTTCACTGAATTTTAATAATTGTTCAAATTTTACAATTAATTTTCAAAAGTAATGACCTACCTGTATAATATTTTATTTGTTATTAAAATCAGTCGAATAATAAAGTTTATTTAATTAATTATAAATTAAACTGTTTTCTCGCAAATTTGTTGAAAAACGTTGTATGAAATTCGTGCGGATTTAGTATATACAAACTTACCGCACTAATATTATAAATAACTATACTAGCTCCGCTGTGGCTCGCTGGTGAAATGCCTATTCCCGTAGGAACTTAGAGTTAAAACGTATACAATAATAACACTTTAACATACAAATGTAACATTGTGTTTATATTTTAAGTCACTTTATCAACCAAATTTTCGAGTTCCGTGGACACAAACAGAAGATGATTTTTTATATATAATATATTTTATATTTAACATTTTTAGATAGGTGGTTGCTCAGCTTTGAAATTGATGATAGAAACAGATATATAATATACTGTATGGATATATGGCAACTCTCGATACATAGGAGTCTGCATTTATCGTGCAATTGCTTTAAGTGACAAGATCTCGCAATGATATACCTACAATCAACTTTTTGAATCTAGCAATACTAACTGTTCTTAACTTTGAGTTATAATACGTCTACCCTTTGATTCCTGCTCTAAAAAGTTCTATTTTAGTTTAAAAAAAGTTAATTTTTAGATGTTTATTTTATAATTGCCATTTCATTTAAAATAACGTACATAAAATACATAAAACCACAAGATTATTGTTATTAGTTATATATAATAATTATGACTAAGTTAAAAGTCAAATTCACCGAAATTGATAAACAAAAAGCTATTCTCGTTGAAGTACCTACATCTATAAGTTTTATCTAATACAAATATCAAGAGCCTAACGAACCTTATTAAGAGGAAACAGTTACCTATTAAAAAATACAAAAAATTTACAACCAGGCAATTTTCCTGATTCGTAGTGTGCCGACATCAGTGTGTCCCGCTGGTAAATACAGCTGGCTCTACACCATTTTGGCACATAACTATTCTGATAATTTTATTGCTCATCATATAATTATTAGAAACAATTACCTCAGTGATTCCTTAGCTACGGGTCGAGGCTTAGTTTGATATATAAACAACAAAGCCGCTCATAGACACTATAACTATCTTTTAGTTCTTAACTTTCATTAGGTATACTGTGGAAATTGATAGCGGCATTTTTAATCTTAAGATCGCAGTTTCAAATTCTATTTATTTTTTTACTTCGATTATACAACATATACACAAAATAACAGCCATCACCTATATTAATCAAATGAGCGGCATACAATTCACACATTTGAAACAGACCAATTATGGTGCTAAAATCGTAACATCCACCTTCTTCCATCTTATATGAAATTCAGAAATTTAGAAGCTTTTTTGGCATCAAGTCATGCATGTAGGTAACATAGACATAAAATGGAAACTTTTAGATCACGCTTTTTAGACAGAAAATTATGATAGTAATAAATTTATTTACTAAGACTTTGTACATATGGTTTACAAGAAAATCTTTCTATACTAATATTATAAACAGGTGACAGTTCAAATAAGTATTCACCGTACTATCTTATTGCATAATAATTTGAATGGCCAATACTTCTTATATAAATCATAGTAATTTAGTTGAAAGACGTTGATTTATTTGCAAATGTTCGAATTTATATATGCTTCATAACAGTCAAACCTAGATGATTAACACATAGATGCATTAAAATATAGGATCTTGTATAGTTACTTAGCTTGAGTATCAATTTCAATCAATTTTGTTTGTAACAAAGCAATCTAAGTGTTACTACGTCAGTTCACACATCCATTTTTAAAAGCTTTAAGCATTCTCTGTTGACTGTTGACTGTACACTGACGCCAAGATAATTATCAAGCCTGGACATATAATGGCTTCGATTTTACCAAAAACGCAAAATAAATGTAACCATACAGCAAACTTAAATTATGGTGGCTAAATTGTAACAAGAACAGTATACTACTAATATTAGAATTGACAGATTAATTTAACACTGCCGCTAGTTACAGTAAGTAACTTAAGAGCTACCGATCAGTTCTGTCCCTGTTTGTTAAATCAAGAAAATATTTTATTTTAAACATCTGTATTTTCAGTATTAAAAGGTCGTTAAAATGTATAATTTTATCAAAATAACTGTCCCCAAATGTTATACTATTTAAAACTTTCAATTCGTGTTAATATTATAGCAAATTTATTTTTCAATCATTTGATTTTATTTTAATATTTTTTTTAAGAAACTATAACTATAACACCGAATGTGGCCACTGATTACTCCATTTGAAAGATAAAAATCTTGATCTTATACATACAAAATCAATAACTTAATTAAAACTTCAAAGACAGGCGTATATCATGTCAATACCAAAGATTTGAAAAGTCGTAAATCATTTACTCCCAAATTCTAACAAGATAAAACTAATAAATAAGGTACGACTCAAATAAAATCTCTTTTATAAGTTATCGAAAACTACAAAAGAAAAGTGATATCTTAAACTTTATCTTTAGTAGCTTTATTAGTTTTAGAAAAAAGCACTGATATTAAAAAAAAAGCTCCACAGCACACGCCACGCACATATGAGTGTTGTGTCTATTACATATATATGTACCTCATAAAAAAAAGTGAATTGGTTAGAGGGTTGTTAAGTCTAATAGGTAATTACCTAATTATATATAGATAATAATATAGGTTCATATAAACAAGATCAAATAAAACACTTATATGTTGATCGCTGTGATGTTAAATTTTTTGACGCTCTAATCATCTACCTGCAAACTCTAATCATCTTCGGTGGATGTACGAAGTTTAATTAAGAGGATACGATTCGCGGTGCCTCGCAGCGGGCTTCATACAAACGACCTTCTCATTTTTAGGGTCCGTAGCCAAATGGCAAAAACGGAACCCTTATAGATTCGTCATGTATGTCACATTCACTTTTTTCCGAAACTATAAGAACTATACTGTTGAAACTTAGTAATTAAATGTATTCTGTGAACCGCATTAAGATTTTTACACAAAAATAGAAAAAAAAAATTTTTTGGGGTTCCCCATACTTAAAACTGAAACACAAAAATTATTCTTCATCCAACCCATACGTGTGGGGTATCTATGGATAGGTCTTCAAAAATGATATTAAGGTTCTTAATATCATTTTTTTCTAAACTGAATAGAGAATAATAAAACTAAAAAAAATATATGATCTACATTACCATGCAAACTTCCACCGAAAATTGGTTTGAACGAGATCTAGTAAGTAGTTTTTTTTTAATACGTCATAAAATCGTACACCGCAATTTACCTTTCATTCAATCAACTCAAATATAAAATTATTTTTGTTTGTGTTTGTAGATTGCATAAATGGTGGTAGGTACGGAACCCTTGGTGCGCGAGTCCAACTCGCACTTAGCCGGTTTTTTTGACATTTACTGATCAATCACTGTGATTTCGATAGAGAAATTTCTTAGACATAATCCGAAATCTTGTAAAATGTTTTTATTAACTAGAAATCTTTTTTAAAACCATTTATATGAAAAACTAGAATCCTATATAACTTTAAAACTATAACATTAAATAGAAAACTGGCACACTGCAGACCTAGATATTTATTACTAGAACATATCTTCAAAATTTCGCGGTGCAAATCTGCAAGTATCAAAAATAAGTAAGAAATTTGTTTGCATGAAGCACGCTGAGAGGCTATTTATAGCTTTAAAGGTGTGATAAGGACAGCATCAACTCACATACTGCTGCATGTAAACTCTTATCATCTTTGGTCAAGACACTCGTATAATTAGATATCACATTTCACAAGGTAAGTTCGTTTGATTCTTAATTGACAATTTTTATTTTTCATACTAGGAAAAATAACGCCATCTGTTATAACTTTAAAGAAACTACGTGAAACAATGTGTACTGAATAAAATCACGTTGGTCATGTCTCGTGTACTCAAATTAAGAACTTTACGATTAAAGTCCAATACAATAAATATTTTATCTTTGTATATATCACTCGATCATAAATTCGTTTTTATCGGTAAAATAAATTCTGAAAACACAATACGATATTGTTGTGAGCCGCCTTTTCATTAGTTGCTTTCAGTCAGTGATTAGCGCTATTGTTGTTACAAGGGAATTAGACGTTATTAATAGCGGTGTTCAGGTGCCAGGTACCTTTCAGACGTTGTATTGATTATATGGCATAAACATTTTAAAGCGAAAACCTGACCTAAGCCTTAAGGACAACAATAGCATTTGGTTCATGGCGTGTGTGGATTAAAGGGCTCTATCTTTTAGACCAACATAGGAAGGAGCGTGAAATATTTACCGAATATGTATTATAATCGCAGCTTGTCTAACAAAGATTTTTTTTTAAAACGATCCCCATATAATAGGAACACGTTTTTGTTGATTTTGCTCTATCCTATCATAAAAACAGTAATACATTCAAGCTTCAAACTTGCTGTGATTATAGTATGAGCTCTAAAATCTAACAACAAATAATAAAAACTTGCCAAGTGAGAGACAGGCTTGAGCTATTACTGAATTAAATTACTATATCAGCGCCATCTAGCGATTATTAATGAATACAGTAACGCATTTGTTTATTGGAAACGATCTTCAAGGTTAAACAATGTCGTGCTTAGTCCATCATTGGATAGGTAGCAGCTTAGCGGCACACTTTTTATTTTTGTAAGTATTAGTAAATGGTGGTATGTAGCCCACAGTCCGCGAGTGCGACTTGTACTTGACCGTTTTTTTTTGTGTTATTAATTACTGCCCTGTTATGAATAACATACTCTGTTAGTGTGTAGTATACTATTTATTAACTGAACCTATGGCGGCTTACAGAAAAATAACGTAACTTTACTGCAGTGTCCCTACGTTCTTAGAGCTTTGTAAGCGGTGGGGCGACACGACGCAGTGGGTAACTAGGTCACGGTCGCATAAACCATGGGACGTAATTTTGCCATGAAAAGCGTCGGGTATCTGTTCTGTTGTAACTTTCAATGACATATTGGTAAACGTTTACTGTAAAGAAAGACTCATGAATTGAAATAACAAATTTAATAAAATACAAATATATTCAAATTCCTGCTTAGTTCATCCTAAACAAAGTTAATTAATCTAAGGAAAATAAATATTTAAAATTAATTTAAACATAAAAATCCACTGAGAAACATATGTATTTATTTGGGTGTCTCTTGTGTTATTTACGCAATCGTGTACCTACTTGCCATGTTTTTTTTGTCTTTGCAATCTCTGAAGCATATCTAGCAACTTCCTGGGTGCAAGGGCGTATCCAGAACAAAAGTTTAGGGGGACGATCATAAGATCTAAAGGTATTTTTTGAACTTTGAATCTGCAAACGTAAGTTACCCAATCGACTCAGCTGGTGCAGGTTTTGAATAATTAAATATTCAAACCCAAGTAACCCCAAGTATTTTTTATATGTAATTTATATGTAATAAAAGTTATATCGCCCCGATCACCCCCCGCTGGATCCGCCCCTGCCTGGGTGCCTTATATATGTATACGAGGACGCAAAAGTGATCCATCCATCCGTCCAAGACATTTCTTTACTAAAGTAAATCCGTGCGGTCTTTCATATCTATCTATTATATTATATCTATTTTGTATTAAGATACATTATTTATTTTAGTTTCATACAGATTAAGCTTTGTTTTAGACTATTACCAATTCACCCATCCAAGAAAATGCAAAATAACCATTACGATAGTTAACGAAGCTTATTTAATTTTTAAATTTAATTGAATTAAAAATATTTTATTTAGTTTTTGTATCTTATGTTTATTACTTACATACCTACCTACAGAGCACTTACTTAATAATCTAATAATTTTTTCCTTTGTAATTAACAATCTTTAGTCCAGTAGATACTAGTAGGCACGTCGTTTATCTAATCATAAACTTTTGTTTCCTTTCTTTTTTGTAACAAGGCTTTTCTTAATAACATATTTAAATTTACCTGTTAATAGGTGTTGAATATTATTGGTAATATTGTATTTACCACATTCCCTTGAAGCCTTGAAATTAATATGTCAGGTAAAAAAATATATAATCAAACCCACTGGTTTGTTCCTTATGATTTTGGGTTTCGTTGGCAAATGACAATAAACCGTTTTCCTTATAGTTTCATCATGTCTTTTGGTCTCTCCATCCGTCCGTCCAGCCGTTAGTATGACTGCCTTATAATTCTGCCGTCTTCGCATATATTACAATACAATATTCTGTCTGTATGTTCAAATTCTATTCGTAAAAAGAACACAGAAAGGACATCGATTCCGGATTGTTAAAAAAAAATAATTAATAAAAAAAAACAACATACAAAAGGCGACAGCAAATTCCTATACTAAATTCTTTGCATGACCTGTTACAAAGAAAAACACGCAGATAGTAAAAGAATAATGCATTTTTTTTTTGACTGCCCTGGATTTTAAAATATACTTTTGCGATATCATGTTTTTTAACTTTTTATTTTCAATTTAATTCTAATTATTTGATTTTTTTGTGTAGTATAGAATTGGAATAAAAATTACTACGGATATCTTAAAAACCTTTTGGAACCGATTTTGTCTAAAGCATTTTTTGTTAGAATTATTTATAAAGCCCTGTTATCGTGATTTCTTCAGATTCTTAAATCACGCGGCTTAAAAGCTAGAAGGCATACATTTTTAAAATTTGGAATCCAATAACTAGCTAATACAAATTTTAAATAATAAATATTAAGAACTTCAAATGCCTTTTTAAAGCTCCATTCCATGATGCAAGAAAAAATTCGTAATGTTCCATACATTAATCCAAGAATAACCCTTTTTTCTATTCCATCCATTCCATATCTGTATGGCGGTTCACAAAAGACATATCGCTGTAAAATTTCATTAGAATCTTCCGGACGGGTGGACATGACAAATTTATTCAGATTTCAATTATAACTGCGGCACTAAGAAAGAATTTTGCTACATTCATCCCTTTAGGGGGTAAAAGTGGAAAACTGGAAGTTTGTGAAGACATTCGACATTTTATCCAAAATCATCCCCTAGACGGTAACATAATGGAAAAAATTTGTGTAAGGATTTGAAAATTTTTGTAGCTAAAATCATTAACAGTTATAAGCTTTCTTTTATTCTCAGAAGTCTACGCGGACGAATTCGCTGGAATAGGCTAGTGTTTAAAGTAATTTTTGAGCATTTAAATAAAATAAAAACCAAAATAGTAAAAACTAGGTGTTTAACTATTAACAGAATTCTAAATTTTTATTCTTTTTTATTGATGAAAATTTCAGATAACTTACAAAAAGTAACAAGTGTTTAACTGAACTAATATTGGTTCATCTCTAGATTTGAGATGATTGATTTTCTAGTCTTACAAAGTCATTTGAAGTTAATTCGAATTAAAATTTATGTAAATAAAAATAATTAGTTCATAGACACAAGATAATCTCAATTGGGCTTTGATCGCTATAAAAAAATATTTGGCAATTATTTTTGCATTATAGGTATGTAAGTACTATTTCTTATTTCATACATTTAAAATTCTGCTAAAATTCGAGATAATTATTTAATAGTCACTAAACATTTAATAAAGGAACAATCTTAATTTTTAACCTACAGGCCAAATACCAATTTTTATGTATTTATTTCCAAAACTGACTGATTTTCATTCCAAACTTCCAACCCCCATTTAGGATAAATTTTGCAAAATCCTGTCTTAGTGAAGACCTACGTAAAGTAAGGAACCCTCGCGCCAAATTTTAAGTTGCTTAACTTAGCTGTTTGGGCTATGCGTTAATGTTTTTTAAATCAGTTTCTTCTTCAATATACCTACAGATTTTTTTCCTCTCGAAAAGTCGTTACTGAGTTTTAATATAAAAATTTCCGCTGAGAAACGGTAGGGAAAATATTTGCTTAATTTTTTTAATGCATTTGTCAATTAATGCATTGCTGCTCTTCATCAGCGTTAATATCGATTATTGAAAAAAATAAAAATATTTTTCCTAAATAAAGGGCGGGCGTTGTGAAATAAAATTGGGGATATTTATTCAAACATAGCATTTGTATCGTTAATTAACATTAAAAATATAAAGTTAATTTCCTGAAGTTTGTATTTTAAATATAATATAAATATTAGTCGTACCAAGAAAATGCCAATACATATATTTTTATATTGTGAGGTCGTTACTTATGATATAGTAAAGTTATTACTCCTTGCGGAGATATTTGTGGAATTGGGTTTTAGGAAGGTAATATTTTACGATCATATATGAGATCATAACAGTTTTAGAATGTAATAATTTAGGTAAGATAACGACATCCATCTTTTTTAGATAAGTTGGTCGCGAATAGATGGAATGGTTTTTATGTCAAAATGGGGACTTAAATTCACATATTTACAATTTTTATTAACCACTTGTCATATAATTACATACGAACGAAATTGTCTCTTTATATCTATATTATTCTGTACTGAATATAGAATTTTTTTTTTTAGCTTTCATACATTTATTTGATGTTTACAATAAGAAATATGAACTAAAGATTAAAAATTTCCCCCATAGAGCCCTCATGAGGCATGGTGCCCAAAATAGAGGCAGCGTTGCCACGCTGTATAGCCAGGCTTATCTTTTGAGCAAAATAGCTACCAGCCCTGTGATCTTTAGTCTCCTGAATGAGACGTTTACTTAATTCGTGGAAAAAATCTTTAGTTCCAGACCCCCACGGACCCAGCGTTTCAACCGCAAAAGGCACAAACAAAAAAGCATCACTGAGGCCCACGAATTTGCGCCGTTTGCGGTCTTCAGCACCAATAGCAGCAGCTCCAACCTTTTTCGCGGTTGCTGAAAGATAGGTCGGGGCCAAAGTCTCTACACAAGTGGCGTCCCATACAAGAATTCGACCTTATTATTAATTTAATTAATTAATTATTATTAATTATTAAATTATTAATTCTGTACTTGTGTATGTACGTATCACTAAACTACTAAATGGCTGAACTGATTTTGATGGAATTTTTTGTGACTGTTTGAGTGGTTTATGAATGATTTATACTTACAATTTTCAAAAAGTTTGAAATATTCCTCACCTCTCACCGATTACTATTATAACAACATGTACATAATACACGAATGTCATCACACCTATATCATTTTCCTAATATACTTGGTTGCTTAATGTAACTCTTATAATAATTATGAATAAATCACGATTTTTAAATAATTATAGTAATGAATTCCATAAAATGTTTTATTCATAACATTCTATGGAAGTAACCATCCATTTTTGTATTTTGTAGATTGATATATGTTTGACATAAATACATATTTTAGTCGCGTCAATGAAGCCCTATAAACAGGCAATCTTCGAAAGTCCTAAGAAACAGCTCCGATTTGGATTTTTTTTTAATTTTTGTTTTTTATATATTATTTAAAATCAGATATATTTCAAAGGGGGTAAATAATTATTTGTATTGTTTAAACAATATGTAAATTATTTATATAAGGAAACAAGTTTTAACCTGCTAATGTTTTAGTAACTCGAAAAAATAACACTAAACAAGCAATTTTGTGATTTTTTTTATTATTTTCAAAAAGAACATTTAATTTTGATCAATTATTTGTGTATTAAAACCATCATCTTCTTCAAGTGGTGGGTGATTATCGCACTCACTTCCACTGCATACAATGCAGGCGGGTCAGCAATGCAAACCACTTTTTCTACAGCCACACGCTGAACCGCATCCTGTTTTGCAAGAGCAAAATATAATTTTCAAAATGTTCATTGGTGCTGCGGGTTGTGTCATTGTGATTGGTTTCAAATAATTATTATGTATTTGCCAACCCTAATCTTCGGGAGGTATTGAAGCATTATCTTTCCATTGTTCAACTTACAGGTAAACTCTTTTAATGTGTTGTTTTGCTGCATTCACTGTTGGAGGTAACGAGCTTAGTTGTACGCTCTTGTTTTTTTAAAGCTTACGCTATAAAACGCTTGCATCGCAGTTCATTCAAGCTTTGGGCAGTTTTAGCACCATACCTGGTAAGAATACAATAAATAACTCCATTAAAAAGTATTTCTTCAGCTTGCTCCTCGACCATGAAATTTTCAGCTACTGCACGAAATTTCTGATCACTATTAAAAAAAATTAATGATATAATTTTTTTCCTTTATTATAAAAAGCAGATGTAGTGTCACATCCAGTGAATGCATGAATGAACAAGAGATGATTTTTGGTAATATTTGGATATATTATTAATATGGTTTTTGTCGAATAAACTCGTTGTGACATTATTTTTGACTGGTTTCAAGAAAAATATTTCTTATTCTTCTAAAGCCATCAATATCACTAACACATCAATGTCCTCTGCTACAACAACTACATCATGGAAGGAACTATAAAGAGCTGATTGTACAATCTTTGTTGCACTTTCTGCTTGACTCCACTACATATTTTATTTTTAGCATAGTAAATATCTGATGTACTGTTGAATAATATCGACAAACTTTTTATATTTTTCCCATTTTATTCTATGAAGTAACATACTACCATCAATAATGTAAAAAAAATTGGGACATCATTAACATCAGTTTCACATTGCTGAAAAATGTCTTATAGCGTTGATTTCGTAGTTTTCCTCATTCCACTGTTATCAAAAAGCGAAAGAGGGTAAGGAGCCAGCTTATAGTTAAAATAGCATATATACGTGTATGTATAGCAAAAACTAATATATAGTATACACGTAACGCATACATATCTTTTGACCCACACAGCAAATTTAAGGAAGTAAATATTCAATTATTACCAACAAATGTACTTTTAACAACTTTTTTTAACACCAAAGTTAATACACGAATAATTTTTTTCAACGAAAACCATGCAAAAACTTGTTTCCTTATATAAATAATTTACATGCTGTTTAAACAATATAAATAATTATTTCCCACCTCTAAATTATTTCTGATTTTGAATAATATAAAAAAAAAATGATCCAAATCGGAGCTGTTTCTGAGGACTTTCGACCAAAAAGCTATATTGACGCGACTATTCATATAAAATAAATTGCAACATACATAAAACCTTAATACTTACGAGAACACTTCAATATGTGTTGGGTATTTTTTATTTTAATAAGGTATCTCAGATTTATATGTACTTATATTTTACACAATCTCAATTGAATTTAAACTTCAATCTTACTATAAAATATATTTTTTTATTTAAAAAAAGTGATTTTTAGTATTTTAATTACACATTCTACATATATTACCTTAAGATTTCTATAATCGACAACCCTAACAGAAGTTTTAAATCAACGTCTTATATTTTGTTTAATAGAAATACACAAGAGCTCATTGTGTTGATATGTTTTTCGTTCGTAAGTTTGTTTAAGGTCCGTCTACGTTACCTATTCTTGTAAAATACTTTTAAAAATTTTACTATAGGATTTAATATTTTACTTTGATACACTTTAAATTCGAGCTATTGACACTTATATTTGGTTAGCTTAAAACCTTTGATAAAATAAATCAAAAATTCATCTCCGTTATTATATAAAATTATAGAACTTGTAAGTTTGAGCGCGCCATTCTCAGGAATTCATTTTGCTAAGGTAGTACGTTTTTTGGGGATTATTTACGAATGCATATATTCACGCTATCACTTAAGGAGGTGAGCAACATAATATAAAACTTTATCCTTTCTATTTTTATTTGCCAAAGCTTGAATTAAAAAAAAACATTGCATAGAAAAATGTTAAGGCATAAATTTTAGTATTATTGAACCTAGCATACAATTTCTTAATTATTAAAATTATAATTTTAGTTAGCACTTTGATAGTTATAATCACAACCTTCCAGTCCATTTCTTTGATTGTTATTGCTTAACGTTGATACGGAGCAGTGGCGGTCTATCATAGAATCGCAAAAGCCTGGCTTGTTATTAATATTAAAGGAATTATAAAGAATGTAACATCCACTTAAGAACCTTATAGTCTATCGAACGAGCAACTGATTGAGTTGATGTTTAGCACAGAAATTATTCATGGGACGGAAAAGAACGTAGGCTACTTTTTAGTTTGGAAAAGTTCCCACAAGGAATAACTATAAGCAATCTGAATAGAGATAAGCTTACCTATGTACATTTTTCTTTATTATTGTTGTGATATCTTTTGTAATTTTTACGTACAATAAACAATAAACGTAACTATAGCTACAGCTAAAGCTTGCTAGTAAATTCTTTTTTACTTTAATCCAAGACTTACTGTAAAAATACCACGTCGATAACTGAATTGAGTCCGAGCGGTGCCGTGTGCAAAAGCTATGGTATATTAGCTAATGCACCTCTTTGAATTTCATTAACAGGGCCTAACTAATTTACAAAGGTACCGTGTATCAAAAAGTTCACTCTTATTTTTCTAATAGTTTGAGTTTACATTTTATAAGATAACTAGCTGACCCTGCGAACTTTGTTTGACTTTTTTTTACAACTTGCGCGCCACATATTGTGAAAAGATTGTACTTATTCGGAAACCTTCCCCGGCGTGTGTAAAACAATTTCCCAAAATTTCATTACAATCGACTTACCCTTAGTGCGAGAGTCCGGCTTGCAATAGGACCTTTTTTATAAATACCTTGCCCTAACAATACCGAACATATATATATAGATTACCACAATTTATTGTTAAAATTATTTTCCAACTGAAGTAGAACAATTTCATTTAAATATTTTTTATAATCGTAATGGTTTCCACAGCTATAAAATTCAAATAAAAATTCTAGCAAGAAGTGCTATTTAGATTCATTTCATACGAATGACTTGCTCGTGAAAAACCAGTGTATAAAGTTCTGACAGCCGCAACGGGGTTACGAGCTACGAAGCAACGCCATGCTACGCGATCGTAGAGCAGCTACGTACCGTGCATATTTATGAGGGTTTCAATGTGACGACGTGGATTGAGGTCTTTGCCTTTTACATATTTAAGTGTATGAGGTAGTTAATATACATGGTGTCTATGTAATTATGTAACAGTTTATAACACACTTTGCTTGCATGACACCAGTTTCAAACTGTAATTTAGATCAGATTTTTGGAAATTAGTAAATATTTTTACCTTTTTAGTGCATTTTTTTGAAGCCGGTTGTTTTTTTCGTTAAAAAGTTTTTATTTTTTTCTTTTCAGTGACGAATTGCTTTTTTTTTCTTGTACACTAAAAACATTCATACTCGTAACAAAGTTTTATACAATCATCAACATAAAAGGCGTTTCACCAGTTCCAAACAAACATTAATAATTTATTTTTTTCCAATAACTTTAGCTTTAAATTTATTATAATAATATAGGACCACCTGGAAAGTATAACCTTTTAAATAAAAAAAGAATTTCTCGAATCGGTCCAGGCGCCTTGGAGAAGTCGGGTAACATACATAAAAAAAAAGAGATTCCGACGAATTGAGAACCTCCTCCTTTTTTTTAAGTCGGTTAAAACACATTTAAATGGCGCGCATCTGACACCGTTAATAATAACAAAGAAAGGTTAAACATATATTTTATGATATATATTACTAAGATTAAGCAAGCGTTCTGGCGCAATCTTCGCCCTCGATGTGCAATAGTCTGTGACGAGGGTCCGGGGAATATAGAAAGGCGTATCATTTCTTTATTGTTGTATGCGCATAATTAAGAACAAAGCGTATTTCTTAAGAGGTAAGGCAGAAAGTTAGTTTCTGTAATACTAACTATTTGCATATTACATTAAAATCATAACATTATGTCATATAAATTTTGATGTGGTTGTTTTATACTATATAAGTAATTTATACCAAAAGCACGTCTTAAAGCTTTTTGTTCTGCAGTCACAATTCGTTTTGGCTAACATTTTGAAGTAATGCAAAAGATAACACCAGATCTTATAATTTTACTACATACATAGCAACCCACTTAAACGCTTTAAAAAATTACATTAGTGTAAAAAAAAACGTAACTTTTAGACTTTTCTTAGCAATAAATACAATAATTAATAAAAAACACTAGACAAAAGCAAATTTTTTTTATATGCCATAGTTTGGTATAAAATTTGCACAAATCTCCACCAACCCATAATTTAATATATTATTTGAATGTCATATTCATATCGCTGGTATAACGGAAACTGTGTATACAACGGTATTGACCAGTCACTAACAAACGTTAGAACGGTGTCCTCGGTCCCTGTCTCTCGGTGAGATTGAGACCAAGCCCCTAAGTCAACGGGAAGATAGGAAGATACTGAGAAACAGGTTTACAGGATTCGATTGAGATGTCGATGAAAAATCGATCTAAAGTTATGCGATATAACACACACACAAGCTTATAAATACGCTTAAAGATAGTGAGTGGTTTGATAATAATTACGCGTTATACAAATCCGCGTTCGTCATGTTTTGTGATAAAATTTAAAGATTTGTCTGAAAAATTCTATCTATTGATCCAAGCGTTAGTAAATTACTTGGTATTGTATTTTATAATGTTTCCATATTGCTAAATTGTGTTGTATGTCAAGGTGATAAGACTAATTTAATTGGCAGTATCTTTCTTTCATCGAATAACCTGTAAATACTCCACCTAGTAACATGAGAAAACAAGCGATCCAATTTCGTCACCATTCGACACGTGCGTCATAATTGTGCACTAAAGATAAATAAAATGGATACTTTATGGTCCATTACGAAGATTAGAAGGGTCATGAAACGCGAACGAGGTCGGTCCATTAGTTGTACATCCAGTTTAGTGGCGACGGGTGTCTCGACTAGTCTCGGGTGACATCGGCTCTCCTTTCTAACTAAGAGGTCGGTGGCGTCAGATATCTCACCATCATCTCTAATTAGAGGGTTATGAGGAAATAAATAAATCAAAGCTATTCAACTTTCAGTGCTTTTATTTGAAAGCCTTTGTAGCTCAATGGGTAATGAACCGCCTCCTGAGCCTCCTATCTATGTATGTATGTATCTGGTATTTATATTACAAGCCCTGCTTTGTTTGGTTACAGATGGCGTTGTGAGATTTGTCCAAAATGATTGTTACTATTATTTAATTATACTTTCCTTTATACCTCAGCCGTCGATTGTCTTAATTACAGGTGCTCAAGTTCACAGACATATTCTAAAGGAGGCTTAGGCAATATTCCAACGCGAATTGGCAGATGTTGTCGTGCAGAACCTTCTCGACTGGCAGAATTTTTAAGCCACCCACATGGCTTCTGTCTGATTTGGCTACAAAATAACGAATAGTACTAGTCTTGACATAATGCTGTCATATGACAAGAAGCTCAGAAAGAAATGTGTTATAGGGCGGTCACCCATCTTATGACTGACTACGCCCAACGTAGTCTAATAGTTTATAGTCTGGAATAGTACATAGGCTACTTTTTATTCCGGAAACTTCAAGCGTTCCCGCGGAAATAACTATAATGTTTGTTACTCAATGCCGCGGAGCATTCAATTTAGCAGTTTTTTTTTTAAAAAGAAAGTTAAAGACACGGAGAAGGACATAGGGTTTTTATCGCAAAAGTTGCCATGGGAGTAACTTATACCGAATCTTGAGCGAACTGTAGCTGCAGCTACCGTTACAGCTTACCATCAGGCGGACCGCATGAATGTTTGCCACGTTGGTGGTAAAAAAAAAATTATAGCTTGCTATACCAAACTCCTTAGTATGATTAAGGAGTTGCAGTAGGAATCCCACGCCGAAAGCCAAATTTATGCGGGCGGAGCCGCTGACAAAAGCTAGTTTTCATAGCTTGACTGTTACCTTACCGATTCATTTCTTCTATTTGTGTTTTTGTACGGTATTTCAATTAAATTCTCGGTGTGTTTGTTCAGCTGTCAGTAACGTAAAGGGAAAAGCCTTCCAGAAAGCTTCAATCGAGTTTGAAATGTTTGCGTATATTGACATAGGCTATGATAACAAAGTTTGTGAACACTATTGCTATATTCCATTTCACAATATTTATTCCTGAAAATAAAATATATAAATTATATGATGCAAATAATTTCCGACATCGAAAGATGCCCGGAGCGATAACAGGCGTTTATTTCAATTTAGTCCGCAGACATTTGTTTTTTGTATTTTTGCTTGAAATTGTGCATTTTATGATTATCCATACGGAGTTTTGGCGCGCATCTTAAGAAGGAGTGGTGTTTTTTTCTGTTTAATTTTTCTAAATTAATTTAGTGTGCTTCGATGTATATTCGATGTTCGATGCAGTGTTTAACGGAAACGTGTTAAGAATTGTGCAGCGAAGGCTCATGAATAGCGAATTATGAAGAAATAAGCAGGACATGACGCGCAAATTCTGAAGGATGCACACCAAATCTCCCGCCCTATAAAATAAAACTTGTATATGGCACTTCGCTAAACTTAGATAAAAGCACGTGACTATATTTACACTTGTCTCTGGAGAAATTATATGCTATCATGCGAAATCTGGTCTCCACATCGAAGAAGGATGGAAGGATTGTCCATACTAATATTATAAATGCGAAAATAACTCTGTCTCTCTGTCAGTCTGTTACCTGTTCACGCTTTAACTACTGTACCGATTAAGATGAAATTCGTCATGAAGATAGTTTGAATCCCTGGATAGGAAATGGGCTGCTTAAAAACGTCAAGCGTGAGTCGGTTTTTTTTACTAAAATTGACGAGTTGCCGTTAAAATCCTACACCGATAACCGAATTTAGGGCAGGTGGAACCGCGGGCAAAAGCTAGCATATATAAAAATATAATAAATATACTCGAAACTACATATAAATAAGGTTTATTGTGGTCACAAGGTGCTATAATGAAGTAAAAAATGTTACAGAATATTCTGTAAGTACAGAAAAAAAATCAGGTAAACTTAAGTGATTGTAGTGTAAAGCATAAAGGAAAACAACAAACTTACCTAAGAAATCGCGACAGAGTAGCAACAGCTCTCGTAAGAATCGAGTCGCCTACAAAACTTCAGCAACGCGCTTAAAAACTACTGTCTACTACTACTACTGACAGATACACAGAAACACACATAGCGGTCAAACTTATAACATCCCTCTTTTCCGCCGCGTCTTAGCGAGTCTAAGCTCGACTCGTACAAAATCAAAAATGTGTCTTAAGAAATTATATCTGCTAAATTTTTTTTTTAAGTAAAAATTTAACCGATTCAAAAATTAACAAAAGAATTATAACCTACCCTTAAGAGATTATGTGACGACCCTCCCCTATAGCTTAGTAAAAGGCAAGTAGTATGATGCGATCCTTTATTTAATTGTTTCATTCATTCTTTAGGTACATGAGATAAAAGTTACAGAAAAATATCACCAAACACAGTAGTTGAAATTGCAGACACTGTCAATCATTTCTCAGCTCAGCCATTGCATCGCGTACCGTCTGCCCTAGTGTCTCCGTTCGTTTGTATATGCATTAAATACACCTGGACTTAATAAAATAAAGTGTATATATTTGGAATATAAAAGAAGTAGAATGCTGTTAATGAAGATAATTAAATGTTGACAATACTGATTGTATTGATTGTTCCTTCCTTTACACCGAATTGATATTATTAGTTCTATCGAGAATTTCATTGACGAAACTTACAAGATCGATTACCCAGGTATGACTCAGATGTTATTCGCCATACCTCTCCCTCAGATCCTATGATAAATCTATACCGAGTTTATGATTCTTATCAGATGATTCTTATATTTTACTTCACGTTCATAAAATAGGTACCTATTCACAACTCAAGCAAAATCGACATTGAAAACAAAATAGGTACCGAATGAATTTACGTTATCTATCCTTTCGGGTTACGATGGACTTTCCCTGAGCCTATGATAAATGAATGTATTGCTGAAATAAATGGGGTTCATATACATAATATTTAAAATGAGAGATCTTCTAAGTAACATCTACTATTATAACATAAATATAACTTCAAGATATAATGAATTTAAATATATCTTCATGTAAGATACTACGTTAGCATTTGCATTTGAAGCATGATTAGAAAGTTTTATTATTGTAACTTATTTGTTAGTATACTGACAGTTTCGCTGAAATATATTATGCAGTTATATTTAGCTTTAAACAAATGTCTCCATTTCAGTGAATACGTTCATCATCTGCCCTTTCAGCGCCAGCAAATTCATTTTTCATGCGTGAGATTTTCTAACAAGTAAGAACTCGACCCTATAATTACCGGCTTACACCGTAGCTCCAAATGAACTGCCCCTTGCTCACTGTTGTTCTACTAAAATCTTGACTACCGTCGTCACGTTAGTGTTATTCAGCCTTATCGCCTTTGCAATAATTCCGTGAATCTCTTATTACGTCCATAGTCGCGCAACGAAAAAGTGCTAAAGCTATCAATGAACAAATAATATTTTATTAAGTCCTTGCACACACAAACGCAGTCGCGGAAATAACTAGTGTTTTTATGTTTTTAGTTTAACTTAAAACATTGTTTATTGCACATTGATAGTCCTCAAAAGGTAATTTTTTATAACAAATTCCGCGTATTTTAGTATTTTATGAAGGTACTTGCCTAATAAAAAACGCCAATTAAAATTTGTTTTATCAAAAGATTTTAAAAGCTTTTCGCTTGAAGCTTGTTTAACGACACGAGGGAGAAAGACGTGGCATTCCCTAGCAAAGGTCCCTTCTTGTTATGCTGAAAATTTATACAAGCTTTTTATTTATTTTTAGGGTTCCGTACCCAAAGGGTAATTAGCAAAAAATGGGATCTCTATTACTAAGACTCCGCTGTCCGTCCGTCCGACCGTCCGTCCGTCCGTCTGTCACCAGTATGCTTAGTGTGAGTTTTTGCGTATTCGAAACTCTACTATCGCATTTGCATATTCATTAAAAGTCCTATGAGAAAAAACCGTCTCGAAACGCGTCCGCTAGTATAGAGGCGCTCCTTCAATTCCAAACATTTATTTCGTTGACGCAAACGCGATAGTAGCGTTAAAAACTCACACTTTTTAACGCTACACACAGACTGTATCTCATGAACCGTGATAGACGGTTGAAATTTTCACAGAAGATGTATTTCTGTTGCCGCTATAACATCAAATACTTAAAAACTATTAATAATAATGGTACGGTACCCTGTATGCGCGAGTCCGACTCGTACTTGTCCGATTTTTATCGTATGCTTCGCATCAATTAACTATAATATCAGTTAATTAATCCATCAAATAAATTAATTCATATAAGTAGGTACATTAAAGGTCTTAAATTTTTAAATACAGATCACTACTTTCTGCCTACAAAGGCGTAATTATATTAGTGTTAAAATGTTGTAGAAAGTTGATATTCAATGAAATCTAATAGTTTTAATAAGTTTTTAAAGACACATTGGATTTATTTTTTCCAAATATAAGATCTTAGTTCATAGGCTCTCAAAATAAAAAAAAAACTCGTGCGGTTATTGTCATAACTGCAAAAGTGCGTAATGGACGCTGTTAGGATGCTGAAAATAATGTAGTTAAGACTGCTTTATGACAGCGCTCGCCATCGGCAGGGAATTCCTCCTCACACTTAAGAACCTATACAGTGTGTTTGGATAGGGCTAGCAATAATTTAAAGAGATGTTATTATAACAGTTTTATCGATAAAAGCATTAATTTTTTAAATAATTTGAACATTATTTTTTTGTTTTTATTTATCCATTTTCGATAGTTCTCATTTTGTATGTAGAAGAAGGGCAATATGCAAATGACGATAACTTTTGAACCATGCAACGTAGACCTATGATTATAGTACGGTTATTCAGATAATATCTTTGTCTTTTTGATAATGTCAAAAAAAAAATTACATTGAAGTAATATTTTTTGCAATAAATTTACAAATAAAAAAAAAATGGGTCCAACATTCCGTTTATAATATTTTTATATAAAATATGCTATTTTTTGTAATATTTTTGGCCATTATTTTTTCATTTTTGTATTTTTTATGGCACATAATATTATTGGCTTTCAAATGAAATTTTTTGTTCATATGTAGGACGGATAAATAAGCAATAGATACAATTTTTGTGTAGTCACATAAAAAATAAATTAAAAAAATTAAGGCTCCCCATTTCAAGAGGAGGTGGACCTACAAATGGGGGCGTTTTTGACGATAAAATTGTCATTATAACATCACCTTTAATTATAGCTAGCCCTATCCCAAACACACTGTATAATATGACTGACGATAAAATAGAAATTTGTCTGCTTGTATGGATAGCCGGCAAAAGTTGTCCAAATCAAAAGCAAACTTTAAGACATCATCCATATCTATCCATCTTATTTAGGGTCTGTCTTATAAGCGTTTTTTCTCTATCGTTGTCAGTCTAGTATCTGAATCAAGAGCTTTGTTTTTCGGCAACATAATCAGCCTGCCAGTTCTAAGTATCCTCGTTATACGATAAATCCTAAAGTTTTATTTATGTTTACTTATTGGGAGATCGAATCATTTCGTCGATTCTTGTTTGCGTACACAATTCAAATTGAAATTCCGCTGTTTGTTCAGCCGCCAGTGACGCAGAAGTAAAAGTAAATGCTTCATTAAGTCTTGTTTTTCTTCGTATTGAAATAAATAATAAATATTCAAACATTTTAAACTCCATTATAATTAAGGAATCCTAACGTCACATGAGGAATCCACATGCCTTTAGTTCTAGACCCAGCGGTTTGGCTGTGCGTTGAAATGCCAGTCAGACAAATCAGTTTCTTCCTTTAATTCACAAAGGGAAGTATTTATATCAACAGGTTTTAAATATACATTTATCGTTTTCAAAAACTGCTTTAACAATTTTAATAAAATTAAATAATATTTAAGCTTTGACATATATACATACATACATATTTTTTCAAAAAAATTCCGGTTTTTTTATTTAACCGGTTTGATTCCTTTTATTGCATAAAATGAGTAATAAACAGCTGGCTTAGCTTTTAAACTTGGAGGAAATATGTTCATGCCCATTGGGAACTTAATTCCCAAACGAGTGCCTAACTGATAAAATGTAGATGTATATCTCTAGGGAGGAACTCTTATACTCTGTTTTCTCGATAATGGCTGTCGTTGGAATTCAGAGAGCATAAACCGCGTCCTCAAATACTACCTCGACGGAGTCCCTAACTGTGAATAGAATACTGGAGTAAGTGGAATAATACCGTTATTGACTTACCTATACATTTATTTAATGTACAAATACATAGACATAAATATGAGAAAAAATAAAGCTTAACTGCTTAACAATATTGTTAAATAAATAATTTTCATACCTATTTTAATTCCCTATTTTGCCCTCTAGATGAGGCCAAAACGGTATAAGACGTAAATTTTTATTTCAAAAATGACGAATTTCTATCCAAACTAATCAATATATCAGTTCATATAGATTAAATGGTGCAGGCGGACTTTATGCCTGAAAGCATTTGCTGCTAGTAAACTAAAATAAGACAGAAACATAAAAGAAAATAATGTATATAAGTATACCTAACTTACTTTAAATATTTTAAATTTCCTAAGCGAGGAAAGAGCCAGCCCTCTCATCACCTGCAGCAATAATTATAATCATAACAGCACAAACACGTAGCTTAACAACAAACTACCATATTTCTTTATTAACAGCTTTTAAATTTGGAGATATATAAATCTCAAAAAAATACGTTTAGGACATTTTGCGCTTATTTCCTTTTTGCATTCAGAAGATTTCGCTTTGAGGAATAAGTCTTTGATGAAATTCGCCGAAATCCTGTCTAATCTGATATGAACATCGTGATTCATGACCCTATCACCTAAATAAAATTTGTAAATTATAAAGTCCTAATACATCAATCTTACAAATACACAAATATGCATATAATTAAGAAATACATTATAAATATACATACATAGAAATAATCTTTCTTCATCTGAGACTCCCTGAAGGTTAGCTTTCGAAGAAAATATATCATAAAAGCCATATCTATGTAAATAAATATTTGTATAGCAAAGAAATACGTAATATAAATAATTAATTCTATCAAGATTGGTATATTTGTAAGATTAAAGTACCTCATAAGTTACTAAAAGTTGTTTGTGACGTTCATAACGAGCGTATTTCCATGGCAAAGACGTAGTTGGTGTATTCATTGGCCAGAGTTGTGCCTCGATAGTTTAATTGGTAGAGCACTTACACGTAGTGTACGGATTGTTACAGGTTCAAGTTCCGGTTCATGGTTAATCTTTTAACTTAATCTTTGCTATGAAATTATAAAAAAACATACGTTGATCAACATAATAGCAGATATTCAATTTAGACTTTAATGGTAAATGTTAAGCTGAATGATTCCCCATGTTAATATACATACTTGTATATGCCTAAGCTAAATGAAGCTGGTGCTAAGGTAGCGCCATGCTAGACGCCGACACCAGATGCAATATAATTGCTTTTATAAAATAATTACATAAGTGAAATAACTTTGCAAAACATAAGGATATATTTCTTCTATGTGTTTGAAGACTTTTTGTCTAAAAGAACTAAACATTAAATTTTAATAAAATGTCTGCTTTTCCATCTGAAAAGTAACTTTTTAATTTTCAGGTGCTGTGCACTCATTTCGAACTTTGCTCTCTATTCTGTGTAGGAATTTAACTTGGAAGAATGAATTCTTTATCGGAATTAATTCTTAGATAAGATAAATTATTTTTTTATAAAAAGGAAAATAAAAATGATATATTGGTAACATTGATTATTGTCCCCGTAAACCATAGATGTATAAATGTCGTGAACTCACTCCCTCACTCACTAGGACCACAAATTATTAGATTATACTATATAGTACAGACTTCTAGTTAACGAAGATATAGTTTATAATGAATGAACGGAACAATTGTAGATAGACGAACGAAACTTTGTTGGGTTACGAAATCTGGTTTCGTTATCTGGTTGTAAAAACTATTTTACTTGTTATTTCGCAAATATTCTTATATAATGAAAATATGCCGAAACAACAGTACCTACACGCAAGAGTTTCAGAATCGTAGCTTCAAGATGCTTCTGGCTTCAAAAGCTGGCTTCAAGTAGTTTTTCTTGTTTTTGCAAAATTTACTATCATTAAATATTGACTCAAAATTCCTTTGTTTTTTTTAAAAAAAATAGCTTTTCATATATAATCATAATTTAGTGGTTACATATTATACGCTAAAAAATCTGGTGGTTCTAGGTCCTACATCTAGTGGGTATGCAAAACAGTTTGCTGGCAACACTGAATGTCATGGAGTAGCTTAGTATCATGTATGACCCCTAAGTCTCGAATGTTATATTCACTCTTTAAATGTTGATTTTACAGAACATACTTATGATTAATTAAATTAGTTTTTCGCGTAAATGAAATCTAACAACATTTTGAGACATTTCCAGCGACAGTAATCTTTTAAACGAGGTCTTGTTAATGGAGCTCACAGTTGTTTTCGGACTTAATGTTTCTTAAATATTTTTATATCGTCTGCATCTACTGGAATACTACCAAAGGCAAAGGCAAGGTTCCTTGCAAACTGATTGACATACTCGGCTGTTACATTGTAGCTCTAAAGAGAGCTACTCTCTTAACCGTTAATGACATCCCGAAATGGCTGGACATAGTTGAAAAAGCACTTTTACAGAACCCAAAACCCAAGTATTTGTAGAAATTCTAGACGGATTTGGCTATGACCTTCTTCCCGTTATTATATCCCTCTGACTCCCTTCAAAAAAAGGGCCACAAAAAGACTGTGGTGAACTCAGACAAATTCAAAAAGCCCTGAAAAGCTTATCAGCTTACAGCAACTAGATCACATCGCATCCTCGTTCTTATTAGATCCCAAGACAAATTGAAGTGGACATCGAATCTCTCACCAGTCACTAAGTTAAGATACTATCAGCAAGTGCTCTAATCAAACATCAGTGGAAAGCGATCACGAGCGATATATCTTAGCTTTTTTGTAGGAAATTTAATAAGTTACAGTTTGTATTTACACAATTTTTCCATGTTACCAATTATTGCCGAGATATAAACAAAAACCTAAAACCGCGAGCGCAACAGGTATCGATGGGGACTTTTAGTATGTTTAACAGGAAGTTGTAATGAACATGTGCACCGAAAATTTAAAACTCTACCAATCAATGGTTTTTCAGTTTCTAATTTGATTGCACTATCTACATATCGATGAAAACCGAATTAAAATCCGTTGCATAGTTTAAAAGACCTAAGCGTACATCGCTACAGGCAGCGGGAAGCGACTTTGTTTTATACTATGTATAGATAATATCTGAAGTTAACATAGTAACGCACAAGTTTTTTTTATATGGTGCTGTCTGCCTTGACCAAAGATATTGAGAACTAGATAGCACATTTCTTAGCCAGATGTGTAAAAAAAATGGTTGCAAAAGTGTGCCAGAGACGAAGCGAAACTGAGGTCTATGGTAACTTTTCAACTTGTTTTAATAAACATAAAGTAACAAAATGGCTGACGTTGATAGAAAGAGGGAACATATCACAGATTTGATTTGTCTTTTCCTAAATGATGATTAATTTTGTGAGGTTATTGCACAGTTCATAGGAAAGATTACAAAACTCAAGTCCTAGGGGCCCTGGCAGAAAAATGGAAGCAGTTTTATAACGCATGATACAGAGAAAATCATTTATTGGAGCTTTTTCCAAGATCTTCGATGCACTACTGTCACATGGCAGGCTATTTTCTATAGTAGGCCCATATACTTACTGTACTTATGAAAGGATTATTAATATACATTAACACGTCCTAAATAGTATCTCCTTCACATAACAATTGTTACAACAGTAAAAATTTGAGAATCTACGGGTCAACATATATCACATATACATCTAACTTTTACCAGGCTTTTACGTCATATTTCATTGTTTCTGTTATCCAGTATATTTTGTATTTGAGGTTTTTTAATTCTCCAAAAATCCGTCCATTACACACTGCTCATAATAAATAAATTGCTGTGATTGAGTAGCAGTTGCCATTCTCCTCTAAACCTATTCATACGATAAGTAAAGACCAAATAAAATACCTAAAAAGAAATGAAGATATAGAAAAACACAGAATATTAATGTTTATTTTTGTCTGGGATGAAATAAAATACTTACAAAACCTCAGTGGAATTGAATTTCACGAACCATGAGCGGGGCAAAGAAAATATTTAATCAAAAATAAAACAATTAAGAAATAAAAGACAGTAATATTAATAATTTATAGCATACCTATTGTAGTATTAAATCCCGAGTGTATGAGTGTGTGGGCTTAACAAAGCGAAGTGAGTTCTATAATAGGCTATGTATATGATGCATACATAAAATTTACACTTCTGACGTAAATCCTATATTATAATGAGTTCAGACGCCATAAGATAAAACACATGTATTACCATTACAGTGCTGTAGTAATTTTTAGTGCCCAAAAAGACATAAAGCGAGCGCTTGTGCGTCTAGTTTTAAAGCCGGTGCTGACCAGATGCGTGGCGTGGGGTGGGTTTTAAATGTAAGAAACTGTAAGAAAGGTGCCAGATCAATTGCTCTCCGTGTCCATTGGGACCCTTGGTGTTGACATTTCTAGCGATGTTCAGTTCCGAGATCATTTGCTAGACAAGGAGAAGCTGGCGGCCAAAAAACTTAGTGTACTCGACGGAGCGAAGCAGTACTTCACGTCGCGGCAAAGGTTGCTGCTTTACAAGTTGCAAGTCCGGCCTCATATGTAGTACTGCTTCCATCTCTGGACGAGTGCACCCGGATACCAGCTTGGCCATTTTGACTAGGTTCAACGACGGGCTGTAAGAATTGTCAACAATTCCAAACTCACTTGCGGTATCGAGCCCTTAAGTCTGAGGAGATACTTTGCCTCCCTGTGTGTGTTCTACCGCTTGTTTAATGGATTTTGTTCTGAGGACTTGATCGAAATTATCCCCACGGCTACTTTCTACCATCACACCGCTCGCCATCTGCAGGGAATTCATTCTCATACTTTAGAACCAAAATGGCGACCACTTTGGTTCTAATAAAGTGTGAGAATGAATGGCATATTACAGTTCGGTTTCAGAAAAACTTCCTACCCCTTGGGTTGTGGAATGAGGTCCCTGCCAATTGGCTACCGTGACCGCTTACCATCAGGCGGACCGTCAGCTTGTTTTCTACCTTAGTGGTATTAAAAAAAAAGTGTTAGTATGGATTTTATTATTCTTAGCTGTATCGTTAAGCAAACAATGTGAAGACAATGGAAAACTCATATTTTAGACTTAAGTTTGCGCATAAATTTGCTTATGAATAATATAAAATTAGTTATAAAGTCAAATACAATTAGTATTCTGGTGAATTGTGTTTTGGTCCATTAGAAATAATTAAAATTCATGAAGTAGAAACAACTAGGTACCTAATTGCGTATTTAAAACAAATTAAGCTTCACTTACGTTTTCAAATTTTGGTTCAAGCATGAATATAAAGAAATATAAATAGATACTTTATATGATTTTTTTACCACCAACGTAGAAATTTTTCTCAGAGATTGTTAAAATCAGAGTACTAAAGTATTGCTTGCTTTTTTTAAAAAAAACAGGTACCAAAATTTTTATAACCGCTTAAAATTCGAATCGAATTAGCACTTGTTTAAATAAAAAAAAAATATTTACCTTAATTGATGAATATTAAAAATTAACGTCGTAAAAAATTTTAATAAAAAATTACAATCTTCTTTTAAAGTGTAAAAACCGGCTAGTGCGTTTCGGGCCACGCGCAGTATAGGGTTTGGTATATTTTATAAATTGGTCGACTACTTCTGGTAAACTTGTAAACCTACTTAGCTGTGATAGTTTTCCTTTTATTTTTGTAATATATACTAGTGCTGTGAATATTTTTATGTATCTACACACATACGTTTACACATCATACCACATTTAGCTGGCAGGGGAGAATTCCACACTTAAGTCTAACAAACATAAGCATGTTAAAGCTCAATATTTTGCAAAAGGATCTTTGAATCGAGGAATGGTTCTCATACACCCGCAATATTCGGCGGCCTTTTTATCGTCACACAATGAGATAGACTAGAAAAATTAATTCATCCCCACTTTACGTGTAAAGTAAAACCTACATTAAAAAGAAATTATTTCAAGATTTTTTTTGACCAGTTCGTCGGCGTGTTTATATGTATACCTATGCCAAATCACAGATATTTAGTACTATAAGTATCTGAAAGGGTTTTTTTATAGTTTCACTACGACGGAACAAAAATAAGCTTTACCACTAGTTGAGCTATGTCAGCGACTTGAGCTCTTGGAGACTTGGAGCATATATCTTTCTTTTGCCCATATTAACAGCCACGTCTTAGTGACGTCAGTCATCACTAAAATAAACTCTGGTTCAAGATATCCCTTCAATATAGGTAATTTATATGTAGCTTTTATATTGTTTGGTGGTACGGAACCATTAATTTTCCAGGCTTGGTTGAATTTGTCTGGTTTTTTAGGGTTCTGTGGCGCAATGGCAAAAACGGGACGCTTATATATTTTTCATGTCCGTCCGTCCGAATGTTACAGTCTTATTATTCCGCTGTCTTTGGGTAGTTTGTAATGAAATTTTCCAGTGATATGCGCAGTAATTTTCGCACACCTCATAAATCAAAGTTCTCTAAAATTTTGATTATGCGAGTTATTGGCTTTTAAATTAAAATATTTGCAAACCCCCCCCCATGTAACTTTTAAACTGCGTGCTCTAAAAATCTGAGAAAACTTACGATAATAGGGCTTAATAAATACTAACAAATAAAATTGTTGTTTTAGACAAAATCTCTTCACAAGTTTCTTAAATATAATCCTCATTCTATGGAACCCTAACTAATGCGTGTACGACACGCACTTAGCTGGTTTTATTTTATAAATATTTCGTTACACATACAGATTTCTACTTCGATTCTCAAAATGGTTTAATTAATTTAGTAAAACAAAAGAATCACTCTCAGACAGACAGCGATCCAATATTAAAAAAATCTTAATATTTACGATCAGAAAACTCATTGCGAAAAGTAAATTACTGAAACAAAAGCTCATTAAAGTTTGTATATTTACATAAAAACCTTTGTAACAAAGAACTTTTATTAGGGCCTAAATTAAATATTGATTTTCGAGTGACAGAGGTCTAGAATAAAATGAGTTATGTACGTTTATTTAAGTAAATTAAAATTTATTCATATATAGAAGTAATAATATACCATCACGAATCTTATTTCTAAGGGGTGGTCAAAGAAATTACGAACGTAAAACAGTATAATTTATATAATTTCATTGATGCTATTCCGTCTCACAAACGAATCGCAGTACCTAACATTAACAAATTGAAACAGTATTACTTGCCTCTACTAGAAAACGAACCTGCGACGTTCGACATGGCAGCTTGACGTTTTACGAATGCGCCATTCGATACTTATATAATAGTCACAAATAACAGTTATACATTTTTTTTTTTTTTTTTTTATACCACTAAGGTGGCAAACAAGCCTACGGTCCGCCTGATGGTAAGCGGTCACCGTAGCCTATGGACGCTTGCAACACTAGGGGCATCACTCGCGCGTTGCCGACCTTTCAGAAATCTAATAACTTCTTTTTTGAAGAACCCCATACTGTAGTCCTTAGAGAAAACCTTGGCAGGGAGCTCATTCCACAACCCAAGGGTTCGCGGGAGGAAGTTTCTCTGTAACCGCACTGTACGCGACCATTTTGGTTCCAAAGTGTGAGAATGAATTCCCTGTCGATGGCGAGCGGTGCGATGGTAGAAAGTAGCCGTGGGCATCATTTCGAACAATTCCTCAGAACACAATCCATTGTACAAGCGGTAGAACACACACAGGGAGGCAAAGTCTCTCCTCAGACTTAAGGGCTCGATACCGCAAGTGAGTTTGGGATCGTCGACAATTCTCACAGCCCGTCGTTGAACCGAGTCAAAAGGGCCAAGCTGGTATCCGGGTGCACCCGCCCAGAGATGGCAGCAGTACTCCATATGGGGCCGGACTTGCGACTTGTAAAGTAGCAACCTTTGCCCCGACGTGAAGTACTGCTTCGCTCTGTTGAGTACACCAAGTTTTTTGGACGCCAGCTTTACCTTGTCTAGCAAATGATCTCGGAACTGAACATCGCTGGAGATGTCAACGCCAAGGATCCCAATGCTCTTGGAGATGGAGAGGGGAGTGTTCTGGAATTGTGGGACTACAGTGAATGGGGTTTTCTTAGCGGTGAACGCGCAGACTTGTGTCTTTGAAGGGTTGAATCGGACCAAGTTTTCCCGCCCCCAGTCAGAGACCTTGGACAGACCAATCTCGATTTGAGACACAAGTTCTTCACGCTTTTCCTCCACAACGGAACGTGGGATGCTTGCACGGCCCGTGTAATAAGCGTCTCCAGTACTGTCATCTGCATAGCAATGTATGTTGTTGATGTCCAACATATCATTGATGTGCAGTAGAAACAGCGTAGGAGACAGCACAGAGCCTTGCGGGACACCAGCATTAATGTCCATGCTATCAGAGCAACTACCGTCAACTACGGCTCGTATGCTTCTGCCGGACAAAAAGCTAGCCACCCATTTGCACAAACCCTCGGGCACTCCGTAAGAAGGCAACTTCGATAGAAGACCCCGGTGCCAGACCCGATCGAACGCCTTCGCTATGTCTAGGCTACATGCCAATGCCTCCCCCTGACTCTCAATGGCTAGTGCCCAACGGTGTGTGAGATACACTAGAAGGTCACCAGTTGAGCGACCGTGGCGAAAGCCATATTGACGGTCACTGATCAGGTCGTGTTTTTCTAGGTATCTCAAAAGCTGTGTGTTGATTACACGCTCCATCACCTTGGAGAGGAGAGAGGTTATAGCGATAGGCCTGTAATTCGATGGATCTGATCTATCGCCCTTTTTGGGCACCGGGTGCACATTCGCAGTCTTCCATGAAGACGGAAATTGCCTAGTGTGGTACGAAAGCGTAGAGAGGCGCGTGAGTACAGGACATAACTCAGGAGCACACTGCTTAAGCACCACTGCTGGTATGCCGTCTGGCCTACTCGACTTATGAACGTCTAGGGAAAGCAACGCCCGCCGGACCTCGCGCTGTGTTATAGAGATTTCCGGCATGGTCTTACCGCACCACGGTAAAGTAGGTGGTACAGCGCCTTCGTCGTTCACATTCGAGTTAGAGGCAAAGAGACTGCCCAATAGATCGGCTTTCTCTTTTGCACTGTGGGCCAAGTCACCATCGGTCTTTCGCAGTGGTGGTAACGACGACTGGCAGAAGTTCCCCTCGGCAGCTTTAGCAAGCGACCAGAAAGCACGACTCCCAGAAGGATAGCTCGCAAGTCGCCCACCTATTTTGCCGATGAATTGGAATTTTGCTCCGGCAGTTGCTTTCTTACTGAACCTCGAGGCAGCATTTAATTTGCGTTTTAACTCAGAAATATTCGGATCCTTATTATTACGAGCCGTGGTCCAAGCCAATGTTATTAATCAACTAACAAACGCCTGTAGCTATGCTAGCTTTGATTTTTGTCATTGCACACCCTGTTAGAATCCCATGTGAACTATAAAGCTGGTCATAAACCTTTTTTTTTCTGAACTGAATATGCAGTTGGCTGATGCAGCCATTACTGCTACACCAGACTTTTGGGGCGAGACTCTGAAAGAGGCTCCCCGCGGGGGGAGCCTTGGCTTGAGTTGTCGCTCTTGGGGTCGTCTCTTCGACCAGCAAGAGCCTTGAACCCGAAGTTGAGTCAGCGTCAGGACGGGAGTTCCCCGTTACAGGTCATGATCAGTCATAGTTTAGCAGCTCTACGAGCTATACGGGATGTACTGCAAATTGTCAAAAAAACTATGAAATATTTGTTTTTTTATTATTCATGTTATACTGTGCCTACGGTCATATTTTTATAAATATTTTATCTATAAAAATGTTGGTAACGAGGTTAAAGGTTAATGTAAATAACCAGCTTTCCGTGTATTTCTTCAAAAGACAGCAGTCACCAAAAGTTTACTTGTCTATTCTTAATTCCATATCGTATTTTCGCGTGCTTCGCTAACGAACGTTCCATCAATAAAGTTGTTAGTCGAAAGCTAACGCGATGAGCGATGATGGTACAATGATTGATATATGATCGCAAACTTTGAAAGCCGACAAAAAAAAAATATTTTCATCTATTTTCTGAAATAATTTATTAATAAAACCATTTATCTTAAAGTTATAAAAAAATACCTTTGAGACCCGCACAAGAAGCCCTTTCAATAAATATGTTATACGGTATAGTTTTCAATTTTTTTTATTTGTCCCCTGAAAGTGACCCCCATATTCACAATTCACTTATTTACATAACACTTTCGAGTTTGGGTCACAAAAATTCATGTGTGTTTGATTTCCAAATTTCAACTTAATCGGTCCAGTGAATTCGGAGAAATTTTGCTTTGACAGACCGTTTTTTTCATTCAGACCCTAGAGCCCTATCCTACTTCCTACATTACAATATTTTAAATGTAAAAGTTTGAATGTTCAAATGTTTGTTACTAAATCACACTGATCGGGATGAAACTTGACACACATATAGTTTAGGTCCTGGAATAGATACTTTTTATCCCAAAAAATCTAAAAACTAAAACCGAGCTTAAATAAACTATAGCTATAGCTAACGTCATTAGTTGAAAACTTCATTAGTATAATCGTCCTCGATTAATTAAAGAATTTCACACCGATAACCGAATTTAGGGCGGGTGGAGCCGCTGGAAAAATCTAGTAATTTTAAATGTGAAAATTCATTTATTTTTTGTTTGTCGTTTCTTCACGTGACAGTGAATTAAAATTTAGATAGGATCGACAAAGTTTTAATTTAAGCATTAAACCTACTTCGATAATCTATAACATAATAAAACATAAGCTCCTTACACATTGACATAAGCTAGAAGAGCTTGGATCAATGTTTTTAATGTTTTCACTGCTAAAGAGCTGATTATTTTTTACTTTAAAAATCTTTTTATTAAATTTCTAATGAATTAGATTAGAGCGAAAATGAATAATATATGAATTATGAGATGTCTCTACTATAGCTACCTCGTTAAGTTTTCAGCACACGAAGTCGCAAGCTCTTTGAATGCTAACGAGCGATACTGTCGGGATAAAAGGGTTCTTCGACGAAAAGTTGTCGTTGAGCATTTGCTGGGTCGGTAACCTCTGGGGCAGTTCAGCGGGGTTAACTTATTCTAATTAGTTAATGTAGTATTTAACTACATTTCATTTACTTGCTTTGTTCGTGTGTTTGTGACGGTCAAAATTTGTAATCCAATTTCAAGCACTTGCTGACCTCCTTCTGAGCTATCAATTTTTAGCTATGTGATCACGTTGATAGGCAATTCAATGGAGCTGATCTGATCATGGAGTCCGAAGGGGAACCTAAGAACTTCTCAATCCCCCAATCTATCCACCACCCATTGGATTTAGACTCGTTAGATTTGTTTTGACAATTACTATATTCTGAGGTAGTGTCCTGGGTCTGATGATGAAGCCGAAAGATAGGCATAGCCCAGTTGTGTTAAGGACCGTTAGATTTTTATTGACGGGTATTATAGCTTTTTGGCTAACTATGTGTTGGCCAGGGTCTAAAGCCGGAAGGAGGTCATGGGAAATGTGTGTTTGGCCTTCAATAGATTAAGTAGTACAGCTTAAGGTTGAGGTTTCTTTATTTCTCATTATGTCCTCATTAATAACAATTTAATATTATTCATTAGTCACATAAGAGATTGTCATAGTAGGTATACAATCAAATACAATAAAGCATAATCAAAAACAAATCAATTGAAATCTAAAAAAAATTGAAAATAATAATATAACAATCATTCATAAAATTATAAACAATAAAATTGATTAATTACATCCACACAGTCTAAAATGTCAAACTATTTAAAATTTTGTTTTCATGTACTTATCAATGTGTGAAATGAATAGTGCAAAAGCAGGTTCTTTAGTTGGCGACACAATGATTCGTCCTCTAGTTCCTGCTTCAGTTTAGCGGGAAGTCGCTCATAATAAGTTTGCATTTTTGCAGCTAGCGTTGTGCGCCGCGGAATCGCTTTCATGCGCGCTGCACTGAGTGTTCCGCGAACTCTGCAGGAGTGCTTTATATTAACACCGGATAGAGTACCTATTGCACGTTTTTAAATAACAAACAGGCGATTTAAGTCACTACATCTATAATAGCAGTAGGCAAAATATGCATGTTTTAGCATGTCACCAGAATTGGCTTCAGCTTTTTTAAGGCATAGGTTGCACAATTTACTGTTTCCAGTTCATGTTACAGCCTAATATGAGGCAAAGAAATTTAGTTTTTCCTTATTAGCCTCATACGTCCTCACTGCTTGGCAGTCTATGCTACTCTAATGTCTTTGGCACTATCATCTTTTTTATTTAATTACAAGCATATGCAAAACACGCTTTAAAAATTTGCACAAGTGTTGATAGATTGGTCAGTTTCAGATTTTTTGCATTAACTAAATTAAATGAAAATCATTCACTATGGTAATGCACTAGACAAAAGCAAGTTGTATAACATATATTTTTTTTAATCCTTTAGAAGCTCTAGTTTGGCCACAAAAACGGCGTATTTTCGCGGCCTAACCTATATAGCAGTCTTAAGGGATAAATTTTGCAAAGTATTATTTTTACGTCATGAGAGAAAAATTACCCTGTTACTCTGTTTAAAAATTACCGTATCTGTGAGTCAAATTATGTTCTTTTTCATTACACTTATACTTGTAAACAATGTCATTACGTGCAGGAAAAACGGGTAATAAGATCTTATTTACTTCCACAGCCTTATTATTTGTAAATTGTACTTCTCTCAAAGCAAAGCGAGCATTCAAAAAACTTAGGAGCGGTAATGACGGGCCTATTTTATAAAGTATGTATAAAAGCCGTCGTTTCAAAATATGAACTACATACGCACACACTACTAGCGAGCATATTCAAACAAAACATTTTGATTAATAAATTTTCTAAATATCTGGCGGTGGCGTTATTTTATGTACTTCTATTCCCGCCATTTCAATTGTGTTTTGGTGAGTTTATTCACCTTTTATTTTTATTTATTTACTCGGAAATGTGATGAAAAACATTGTATGTAACACAGGCGGTACGGAAATAACAAACTGGAATCGTCAAAGCCTTCAGCCTTAGGCTTCTAAATAGCCTCGCGTAAGAAAATTTCTTCTTAACACCCTTAATATACGTTGAACTATTTATTATACATTTGGATCATTATTGTATGACCTACAATATGTAATAATAACTAAATATTAAGGCCCCAACGTATCATTAATGATACAGACAACCTTAAATCTAAGGAATACTATAAAAATAACTGTGGCAAAGTTAGGTTGTATTACAAAGTATTCCGAAAACGATAAATCATTGGTTGACATTTCATTGCCTTGCGACCTAAATTACGTCCTGTCCTTACATATATACATATGCCAAGGATTTAAGACACAATTTTGTTTGATTTGAACATGCCAATACTACGTATTTATTTATATACTACCTTTTGCCCGCGGTTTCACCCGCCCTAAATTCGGTTATCAGTGTCGCTCGTAGGATTTCAACGGCCACTCATTAATTATAGAAAAACCACGACTCACACTTGACCTTCTTAAGTAATCTTCATCCTTCCCCGTGAATTAAACTATCTCCATGCCAAATTTGACCGTGGTTCCACCCACCCTCAATTCGGTTATCGATGTAGGATTTAAACGGTAACTCTTGAATTATAAAAAAACCGAGTCCCGTTTGACGATTTCAAGTAGCCTATGCCCTTTCTCGGGACTCAAACTATCTCCATGCCAAATTTCATCTTAATCGGTACTGCGGTTGAAGCTTAAAGAGGTAACAGACAAACTCAGTTACTTTCGCATTCATAATATTAGTATGGATTCAACAATTTTTTTCAGTAAAATACTTTCATGAACGATGCATGTCACAATCGTCTCGGAACCAGATAGTTTTTACTGACTTGAATAAGGGAGCCGTTGACGGCTTAAAACGCATTTATTTACCATACTCGGAAGTGTCTAAGTCAAGCTAATTATAAAGATAAATTTATATAAATATAAAAAAGAGTAAAATGACTAATATATCAACGCACAGCCCAAACAAATTGGTTTAGCGACTTGAAATTTGTCACAGAGGTTCCTGTCATACCGTAGGTGAGTAATAAGAAAGTATTTTACAAAATTCATCCTCTAAGGCTGTTAAATAGAAGTTGAAAGTTTGTATGGAAATCTGCAATTCTTAAAGATAAATGAATAAATCTCTGTATTTAGCCTTTAGGTTGGAAAATCATTCCCTGCAGGGCAAAATAGGGGATAGAATTGAGAAATTTGTAGGTTGGCCGTTAACTGGGTCGCGAAATAATTATTTGTTTTGTAATTACGGTTTGATATATACCGGTCCTTTTTAACGAGTCGTGTCTGAGTAGATGTATGTATCGTATACTGTGTGTGACTTGTTGGTGACGGGGGCCGATTTCCTCTTCTAATGGTGACAAAGTCGAGCTGATGTTCGTGACAGCTTATTCCACGTAACACCCAAAACACCGAAAATAACTGAAAAACACGACAACTGGCCTTTTCCAGTTGAATTTGAAATTAGCAATTTAAAACCGTAACGAGTTCCGCACGATGTATACAGTTTTATGCGGCCGAGGTGCGATTGACGCGCGCACCGAAAATAGACGCGATGAATGAATAGCTAACCCGTCACCGGTCCGAAACGAGTGAGTCATTCATTCTTTTCAGAACAGTAGGAATAACCAAATAAACACTTAAATAAGTCGACGTGGACGGAGCGTGGAAATTAGCTAGTCTATGTTCTGTCATACTTTAATAAAACTGTAGAAGGGTTGCACATTAAAGAATACCAGTATCCTATTTCGGGTGAGTAGTAAGAATAACAAAAATATGTTTTATCTATCTGTCTGTAGATATACATATACTAGCTTTTGCCAGCGGCTTCGCCCGCTCTAAATTTGGTTATCGGCGTAGTATTCTTACGGCAACTCCTCAATTGTAGAAAAAAACCTACTAACACTCTCTCTCCATTTCTCTCTCTCTCTCCCTCTCTCTCTCTCTTTCTCAAAAATAATAAATAATTAACTACTAAAAACTAATTAACTATGGATTAACCTCACGAGCATCATACAAAATTTGAACCCCCGTTTAGTCCTTCCTTAAAAAAAAAGTTAATCCTTTTTTTTAGCACACGCCTACATCATAATAGCTATATGTGTGCTAAATTTCAGCTCGATCCGTCAAGTGGTTGGAGCTGTGCGTTGATAGATCAGTCAGTCAGTCAGTCAGTAATAGTTACTTTGGGCTAACCCTAACTTTAACCCGCGACTTTAGAAGGTGAAAATATTTTTAAATAATACGTACCGCCCTCACCCCTCATGACTGTCCGCCGGCCTTGCACATCATAAATGCGCGTGCAGTACTTGATCATATTTTTGCTGCGATGTCAATTTAAAACTGCGATAACTCCTAAGATATTTATTAAAATCGAATTATGTAAAGGGCAATATTGTTTTAAATTAGTTACTAGTGATGAATAACGTATTTATTTACATAAGGATTAATATCATGTTTTTAAAAACACCGTCGTAAATATTGCATTATTTTAGAACAAATTTGGTTAGCATAAAAAAGATTATAGCGAGCCTACCTTAGAATATAGACATATGTTGTCGCTTTATTTTAAAGGAAAACAATTCTGTAATACATGATTTCAGCGAAACCTTAACCGTTTACGCAGCGCACGCAGCGGAAGCTCTCAAAAGGAAAAAAAAACCCAATTTTGAAATATTTTCATTGGTGCTCCGCTCCTGTTGTTCTTAGCGTTATGATATATAGCCTATAGCCTTACTCTTTAAATGGGCTATCTGACACTGCAAGAATTTTTCAAATCGGACCAGTAGTTCCTAAGATTAGCACGTTCAAGCAAACAAACAATCAAACTCTTTAGCTTTATAATATTTGTTAGTAATTATAATATACAAGAATTTGCTTATGTTTTGAGTGAGTTTAACCTTTATAGGGTTCCGTAGCCAAATGGCAAAAAACGGAACCCTTATAAATTCGTCATGTCTGACTGTCTGTCTGTCCGTCATGTCACAGCCACTTTTTTCCGACACTATAAGAACTATACTGTTGAAACTTGGTAAGTAGATGTATTCTGTGAACCGCATTAAGATTTTCACACAAAAAAAGATAAAAAACAATTAATTTTGAGAGTTCCCCATACTTAGAACTGAACTTTTATCAAACCCATACGTGTGGGGTATCTATGGATAGGTCTTCAAAAATGATATTGAGGTTTCTAATGACATTTTTTTCTAAACTGAATAGTTTGCGCGAGAGACACTTCCAAAGTGGTAAATTGTGTGTGTCCCCCCCCGTAACTTCTAAAATAAGAGATTGATAAAACTAAAAAAAATATATAATGTACCATGCAAACTTCCACCGAAAATTGGTTTGAACGAAATCTAGTAAGTAGTTTTTTTTAATACGTCACAAATCGTAATACGCAATTTACTTTTCATTCAATCAACTCAAATATACAAATAAAAAAAAACATATTTTTTTGTGTTTGTTAAGTACGTAAATGGTGGTAGGTAGGGAACCCTCGGTGCGTGAGTCCAACTCGCACTTGGCCGGATTTTTTGAATAAAATCGAATAGAGTTGACAAACATGTGTCAAAATAAAATGTAATTTAAATCAAAAGCACTAAGGAGTATTGATATCAACTTTGAAGCAAATTAACGCCAAAAACACTTTCTTCCCCTTTTTATCCCCATTGGGATGAATTTCAATAAAATACTAAACACTTTTTCCACCAATTCTGTTAAAAAAGGTTAATGCAAAATTTGAAGATGATTGGACCAAGGAATCACGTTGTCCCATACAAACTTTGCCCCCCTTTTTCACCCCCTTAGGGGTAGAATTTCGGAAATTCATTTCTTATCGGATGCCTACGTCATACAAAGAATAGATGAGGATATATTTTCAGGTTTCTACGATGATCGGTTTAGGCTGTATTTTCTGTTAAAAACCCAATTTTTTTAAAATCGTCTATGAACTTCTTATTAAACCAAATTTTTTCAACAAAAAAAAAACAGAATCTGAGTACGAATGACTTTAAAAGAGCAATCCAAAACAAGAAGCCAATTTAATATCCGTCTGTTTGTGTAAACTTAAGCTCAAAACTACTTGACAGATTTTTATAGGGTTTTCACAGGTAACTCAGGCTTGGCTTGAAGCAATACATAGGATTTATTTTTTGTTTAGCCACTTATGGAAACTACGCTCCAAATCTTCAGTATGTTAAAAGGGCCGCTCTCCGGGCCTCAGCTACATTACCTTATTTGCCTCCTACGACCCCACTGTTGGAGCGAGGCCTACCCTCACTGAGGGTGATTTGGGCCACAGTCCACACACGGGCCCAATGCGGATTGTGGACTTCTCATATGCCTTTTTTATCCATAATCGGAACCACTGGGCCAACACCGACAGCCACATTACATTAACTTGAAATTGATTCTAATTATAATATTAATTACAAATATTATCCACGGTTTACAAGTCTATCAACTTTTTTTTCGAAGCAATAAGGAGAACGAGATTGCCAGCAACTACTGTATACTGTGTATAACAATAATTTTAGATACTGATTTACTTTATATAACCTTTTAGACGTTTTGGACCCAGAATGAGAATGAGGCAAGATGTTTACGGCTCTAGAACATCATGAGGCAAGACGTTTGCGGCTCTAGAATGCTCATGATACACTAGACTGGTTTCTTATATAATACGTGAAGATTAAATATCGTGAAAAAAAATCCTGTTTTCTGGAAGCGTAGCAACATTTTTATATTGAATTACATTTCAGTCGTGCTTCGTAAATCTTATATAAAATATTTTTTTCTTGATAAATAAATACATAGCCCTCGTCGTGTTAGATATAAATACGCCAAGATTTTTTTTTGTTACCCGTCATGAGGGTATTCCATCCAAGATGAATGAAAGTCTTGCGCACTGAGAAATGGAGGTTCAAGCCCTGTGTTTGTGCATGTTTTTTTTGGTTAAAAAAAGACGTATTAACAATCCGCAGTAGGTCCGCGTGACGGACTATGGCCCAAATTGCCCTTGCGCAAGGTGACGCGGTGTCCTACGTGAGCGGTATTGACGCGAAGGCGCGAAAACAACAAACATTCGATACATATTGAAGTGTCTTACGTGACCACACGCGCGCGGGGTACTGTACGGCGCGGTGCAAGCGAAGCGAGCACGATCAGTTGGTTTGATATTTTCGCGCAAATCCTCGCCCTGAAATAATTAAAAGTTCTATATCCGACATTATTTAAAAACAAAACGACAATCGGACAACCGCCGCCGCATTGCATTGTATTCACTTGGCACCGCATCGTTTGCAATTCTGGACGCTTTGAATCGCCTACGAAGGACGTAGCCTGAGATAGGCCGTGCTTCAACAATGGGGACGTTTGAGGCTGGTAAGGAGGCAAAGAAGTTTAATGGAAACATTATATTAATCTAATACCCTCAAACGAGCAACGGCTCCAACGATTTTCATGAAATTTAGTATGTAGGGAGTTTCGGGGGCGATAAGTCGATCTAGCTTTCTTTTTAGAAAACCTCGTTTTATCCGTGTTTTTAGGCAACGATAAACGGAACAATATGACTCTTTCTGACATCTATTGGCGAGTAGTAATACTATTATTTTTACCGACACAGCAACGATAAAGCTACTTGACAATAGATGGCGTTGTTCAGCTACTTGACAATAGATGGCGTTGCTAAAAAAACGAGCGAAGTTCGGTCCTCCAGGTACTCGTTAACAATATGCAAAGCTAAGCAACGTCGGTCGAAGTCAATCATTGGATGGGTGACTGCCTACTGGCACACCTTTCTTGACTCCCTCGCGCTTCGGAAGGCACATAAGACAGCAGTCATTAAGCTAAGCTAAGTAAGTACCTACCTTATGGGCAAATACAAAATTCTGACAATCAAGTGGCCGCTGTCTTGATAACGTTTGCCATCTGTAGTGCGTGCAAATAGCGGCTAAGGCAACATTATCTTTAGTGTTTATTCTGTAAACATTAATGTCAGAGTATGATGTGTAATCAACAAACATCGACGGTTTATACCTTCTGACCCGTAGATATCAATGTGATGTTAATGAATTCTCTCTACACTTTAATACAATGTTGATTTGGGGTTAATATATGAATTTTAATTGTAATTAAGTTATCTTTAAGTATTTGTTTGACGATAACTTACTGTCCCAACTTTGATAACTTCAAAAACTTTAAATTGACATTTTATGTTACTACTTAGAGTATATTTACGTTTGCTTACTCTTAGGGAAGTCATTTTCTACAATTTTTTCATAAAGTATATTATATTTATCTCTGCCTGCGCTAAATTCGATTATTGATTATAACACAGAATACATAATAGTATTATAGTGCAGAAGTTTTCTATAGCAAGCTATAGTAATACTATTGTACATATATTCGTTCCTCCTGCGGGAACTTACCTATACATTTTTCAGAATAAAATGTAGTTTAAGTGTAAGTTAGTTAGCTATTTGCATTCCAAATAACAGCCAAATCGGTTCAGTTTCTGAGGTGCGATCAATGACCTTAGGTCATCAAAAAACTTTCCGACTACAAAAATCTATCAAAAAGTATAAAATAAAGCCCCCTTAGGCTGACAAACAGACAAAACATTAAGCTACATGTTTTCTTTGCTTTGAATCGAATGCCGATTGTCAATTTTTACCGCAAATTTCTGCTAAACTAACGTTTTACATATAAAATGTAAACTAAAGTAAAATAGTTATTTGCTATGCAAGGTAGGAAAATTGCTTTTTTTTTGCGTGAGGGCCTATATTGAATACCGAGCAAGCGAAGGATCCAAAGATTGAACCCACGAGCGAGCGAGTGTTTCAAAAATTTAATACTGAGTAAAGGGAGGGTTTCTAATGCATGAAACCCAAAAAATTGTTAGATAAATAGAATTACAAATAGATAATGGTACGGAACCTTTCGTACGCGATTCCGCCAAGTGCGGGCCGGTTTTTATCATACTACAGCAAGGAAAATATATACAAGATACAAGAATTTTAAATAGTTTAATTAAGTATTGATAACATAAACAGGTTAAGCGTCTTTTGTATGTCTGCACGTACTCAACAAATCGAACGCTCAGAGGTACTTAGGCGAGACCGAGGGGAGTTGAAACAATTTTGAGATTTTGTTTCATACATCAAATACTATAGTCAAAAATCGTATGATATTAGTACCAATCGATCATTCTTTACACTTTCGAAAGACTAATATAAAGAAATTGTAAGCGTTAGATATTGTGGTGAAAAACCGATTTAACTTTAACAAGTCAACTTGTTTCAACTCCCCTCATGCCGAGGTAAGATGAAATAGGGGTCGAGGGGAGTTGAAACATATGGTTTTTGAGAAGTATTAGGGGTGTAAGTATTAAAAATGATGATATAATTTAAAGGTATTTATTAAAATAAAACTTTTCAAGTACGAAACAAACTTTTTATTAATATTTTATACTGATATATTAGTTAAGTATGTAACTACAGATCTAATACAAATAATCAACTCCTTAAGTAGTTAAAGGTACCGTACCGTTCTATTTGTAACATTAATTAAAATAATAGTCAGATAAACAAATTGTTTTACATATTTTTAATATTTGACAATAAATTATTATTAACTTACAGTCATTTCTTAAGTACTACAATCAGTCTTAATCAATATTTCGTCGTGCAACCCTGTTATTTGTTTTTTTTTCTTCTCTATGGTTCAATCCTGTGTAAATTAATCGAAATACCAAGATACTGAAGTATTTTCATTATGTCCAAAAAGAGACTTAACAACTGGCGACCGTGACAGGACGAATTGAAGATCAAAAACCGCATAGTGAAAACCAATCCGCAACCAGGTCAATGCATTGCAGCTACGTATCAAGGAGATATTAAGTGCTAGCCATTGCAGCCAAGCCGGACAGTGACGACACAACAAAAAACTACTCCGCAGCTAGGCCAATGCAGCTAAGTGCCCTCCATTCTAATCCATCCAACATTCCTAAAATCCCGTACCTATAAAACATTTCTCTGCTTGAGCCTATAAAGTCTTTAGGTACCCACTTTAGCAAAAATTTATCTCATAGAAACAGCTGCCTACTTGCAACCTACTTATATTGCCGGATTTTCAATTTTACCTAACAAAGTTACTTAGGAAACCTAAGTTCAATTCAATTGAATGTAAATAACCTTAAATTATCATTTTATTTTATAGATATCAAAAAATTTCAAGGCATTAACATACCTATCTTCTACAAAGGTTAATACAAATAGATTGAAACAAGATATCTCAAAACTATTGAATTTCTTTTGTGAATCCTAGCCTTATTATTGTCATTGCTAGATGTAAATATATTCGCTAAACATTTCCAGAATCAACAAGGAATCATATTTATCTACGTGAGACAAACAACTAGTAATTCAGTGCGACGCTACCTGCCCATTTCTGCCTGATTGAGGAGCGTGAGATTTATTTATTTTATTATTTACATATTTGTACCTAGTTTTTGCCATTTAATTAGTAATTTATTATTCTGTCACTGTAAGCTTCATATTATTATTTGTATTCCATCTAAATTAAACACATAACAATGAGTAAAGAAAAAAGTGATGTAAATGGTGCTAATAAATGCGATCCGGTTTCGCAAGGACTTTTTATAAGACGAAGCTCTCTAAAGGGTCAAGTTACTAAATTCAAAAATTATTTATCGAACTTATCTTTGAATCCAGTTATAAATTCGATAAAATAAGCTGAATTGAACTTAAAGTTAAGTAAATTTGAAACATTGTTCAACAAATTCGATGACTTGCAAGGCCAGATCGAGGATTTAAATTCAGACAATTGATCAGATGAGAACAATGAGAGAGATGACATCGAGCAGTCATTTATTAGTAATATAGCCTTCGCTCAAAGCCTAATACAAAAAAATAGTTCTATGTCAAGGAGCGAAGAAGAAACTAAAGATCTCAACTCTTCTCACATTTCAGCTCTATGCTCATCCAACAATCAAAAATTGTGCTTCAAGCTGCTGCAAATCTAGATTACCAAATTTGATGGCACTTACTTTCGATTGCTTGAGTTCCGCGACACATTCATGTCATTAATTCACAATAATGAACGCATCTTGCCAATTCATTAATTTTACATATACATTTAGAGGGTGATGCAGCCAGAGTTATATCTAACCTAGAAGTCTCTAATGCCAACTATAACACTACCTGGACATTACTATGCGAGCGCTATGACAGTATCATTTAAATTCCTTACTGAACATAAATACATTTACACGTGAGTCAGAGAGGTTATTACGATTATTAGTTGATCATGTTACAAAAAACTTGCGTGCATTATCAAGTCTAAATCAACCCACTGAACATTGAGACTGAGACATTGAGTATTAGTAATTCACATTATGTACACTAAGCTTGACAATAGAACCTTAGCTTAGTGGGAAGAAGAACACCGCAATTCCTTAGAAGAGGTTCCTAATTTAAACCCATTCCATAAATTTCTAATTGACCGTACAATCGTACAATTACGACGCACAATCAGTACGATGTCATAGAATCATTAAACCGGAATAAATCTGAAATTCATTCTAAACTTATAAATCCAATCCAAACAATAAAATCTCATCGGTCATAAACCAAATCCTTTGCCTGTTCTTCTCAAAATATTACACCTCAAAACACTGTTAAGTGTGTCATTTGTAGTGGAGAGCATAGAATTTATGATTGCCCTGTATTAAAAGCCAAGAGCGTAGAAAACAGAAGATCAAGCATTTTTAAATAAAATTTGTGTTCCAATTGCCTACGTCAGGGACACTCCGTCCGCGATTGCCGTCTGGGTCCATGCCGTGAATGCAAACGAAGGCACAACACGTTACTTCATATTCCTACAAAACCAGTCTCCACAAACGAGAATACCCCCCAAGAATCCGTATCTATTTTTTCTAATCAAACAAAAAATGAGGTCATCTACCGCTATCATTGAAATCTGTAATATAGTATTTTCATTATGTCCAAAAAGAGACTTAACAAGGAGAGTTGTAACAGGCTGTTTCAAATCTCCTCTGTATGAAAAAACTCCCAATTTTTTATTTAATCCACAATCAAGAAGCAAATGCACACAAATCAATTGTACCAAATATATATAATAAATCTTTAGTTAATGAGCTTTCGAAACATATATAACTTAAACCAAATACAAAACCCTTATCAAAACATAAGCATAGTAAAAAAACGGTAAAAACTTAATTTTCACGATTTTTGTCACATGGCACGCAAAACTCCACAACCGCGCGACTTATTCCAACGACGCGAACTTATACGTCAGTGGGCGGAGAAAACATGAACAAATACAAAATAGGAGTACACTGTGAAATACCCAACTTAGCCCTTTTTGAACAATAAAACTTTCCTTTTTAGATTACAAATTTCAAGCCAGCATTCCAGCAACAAGCACCGATTTATCAGGTGTTCTCAGACAGAAATGTTCTTCTAAACTTATCTAATATGAAGATTTTTACTGTCATATATAGCCAAAGGAAAATAATTAGTGTTCGACGAATAATGAGGAGAGTCAATGAAGACACAGGATTTGTACCTACAGGTACTGTAGTTATAACTTTTGCTCCATCTATACTGCCAGACTTCGTAGATCTTCATCACTAGAGACAACTGGATCTCATCCTTGGTCTCAATAAATCTCTAATAAATCTTTCTCCAAATAAAAAAAGTTTAGAGCGATCTCAGTGTATAGTAGAACAGCTTGAAAACCTTTGTGTCAGTCTTTATTGTACGCTTTCGCCACCAGGCATAGATGTGCTCCGTAATGAAGGGCTTATGCTTATGCTCAGGGTTACCCAGAAACCGAAATGACCTTTGTGAAGATGTCTATAGTGTCTATGAAACTATGTAACCCTGTTAGTAGTAAACGCTAAAAGAGCTTAACCAAAGCGTTTAGTAAACTAATTAATCTTTCATTCTTTCAATTAATTAATCAAGGGCTCAGGACATTTTTAACTACGCCGCAAAAAAATTAGTTCGACGTCACCCCGTTAAACATTATTACTAATTATAACAGGACAGGTTAAAGCAGTAGTGCCCTGTTACCGAATGCACCGGCTAAGTGCTCAGAAGGAAAAGAGGAAAGATAGAGGGAGTTCAAAGGCGAGGAAAGAAACACTTTTCAAGGGTAAGGCAGGTTATACTAGTTTACTCTTTCATTATATAGTAACAGCTTTTAATGCACAATATCGTAATCACATAAGGTAATTCTTAACACTTAAATATCTAGATCACAGCTACCTAATTCACAATCATATAGGACTACATAAATAAATAGAAAGATAGCCAAACGCAAGCCTGCCTACACAGATTTTAAGTGTAGTTTTTAAAGCTTTTATTAGGGAACTAGTAAACTCAGGTCTCTTCGGCCTAGAGCCCAATTCGATGTCTTGCTCGCTGTAGGCACCCCTCAGGTCAGCACCGCCGTAGAAAGAAGACGCGGATGGGACTGATTTTACGTGGCCTAACAGCGTGTGGTGAGTAGTGAATATGCCGCCCGTGGCAGGCACAAGGTAAGGCCGCACGTGGCTAGCACAGTGCAAGACCGCACGTGAACGTAGCTCGCCAGTAGCTTCGGCGTAGAGCAGGACGCCCCGTAACTTTCGTGTGTAGCGGTGTTCAAGATAGCACCCCTACTGCACAGGCCGAAGGTTTGGGTCAATTTGGAGTTTAGTATACTCCGGCCTTCCCCAGTAAAAGAACAGCAAAGCAGCTGCCGTGCGCCGTCGTTAGACAACAAACGTGCACCCGCATACAAAGACGTCTTCTCACGGACCTCAGTTTAGGCGTAGAGCCGTAGTAAAGTAATATATATACGTAGTATATATATACTAAGAACCGTACGAGGACGGTATTCTTTTATAGCATAGAAGTAGATATGCAGCAATTTGTAATTTAATAATAGAATCCGTGAAAATAATTATCAACAGAATTTTTTACGACTACGTCAAGTATCTACGTAAAGAGAACTGTTTTGACTTAGCGATGTCAAACATCTAGAGATTCTTTGATCTCTAAATTTAAATTACCACAGTGGTAATGGACCTAAGAGCGAATGCCCAGAAACTTCTATCGTTTCCTACATCATCCGGTCCTTTACCGGAGACGGACCACCGAAAACGGTCGTTCCGTTATATAATATAACGATCAAGGGTAGCCTTAATTTTGATAGCCTGCAAAACTTCGTCTACAATGACAGGAGCTAGAGAGGCAAACGGCAGTTATAGAGCATCTGCCTTTTAGACGTTCTCAAACGCAGGGATTGATTTAGACGTTTGGAGGAAGCCATGGCGCTCAGGGTGTCGACTTAAATAGTTTTATAGCTTCAGTTATCCTGGAGGCCGGGATAAATCCCTTGCAACAGGTTTTTGTGGCTCATTCAATTCAAAACTGTACCAATTAATGTTATTCGAGCCTAAAAATTTATCTAATTTTCTGTACTCATAATATATGGAATAAATACAATATGGACGATTCTTTTCGAACAAAATATTGATATTATATTCATGTGGACTCCTTCACACATAGGAGAACTCTGAAATGAACGAACAGATTACTTAGCCTCGGCCATTTCTGAATATGATCAAAGAGTACATTAAAGCGACGATTACTCTTTTGCTAGGAGTGTTGCTATACCTCAATCTGATTTTAATAATGTTTTGCACCAAAAAATTGATGAAGATTGGATATATTATAAAACTCAAATAATACTTGCCAGCCTTCATACGTTTCCACTGCTGGGGCATGGCCTACCCTCTTAAGCGAGGGTGATTGGGCCATAGTCCACACGCGGGCCCAGTGCGGATTGTGGACTCTTCACATACGTCATTTTATTTTTTCTTGACGTATGCAGGTTTCCTCACGATGTTTTCCTTCACCGAAAAGCCAGTGGTGTGAATAAAATAATCAGTGTACTTGAGAAATTAAGAAAAGACTCATTGGTACACGCCGACCCCGGGGTTCGAACCTCTGCCACTTGGGACGTGAAGTGAAATTTAAACCCCTCGGCCACCGACATAAAAAAACTCAAATAATAAACAGTGAAAAAGGTTTATGACATTCTTCTTTTTCTTACTCCTTGGTTTGTTAAATCTAATAAATACGTGGGATGAAAGCTTTATACAGTCGTATGTAATCTTATATTATATTGAGATTAAGGCTTGGTTATTGTAAAATTAATGCAATATTAGCCACAACGCGAATTATTTCATCATCTATTTGTAATTTTTGCAATACTAAAGATCAAGCAATAGACCATGTACATGTTTTGAGTGTACTTATTTCACGATGCCTAGATTACTTATGATTGACGACTTTTTAAATGTTTACAAAAACAGTGGAGATTCAAAACCATGCAACTTATCCAATATTCTACAAGTTTATAGTAATGACAGGAATTGCACTTTAAAATGAAAAATAAGCAACTCAGATTGGTTTAAAAGGATTAAATAAACTGGACAGAACATGGTTTAGGCCTCATTCTTACACAGATTGGACATTTAAAATTTAAAATATATACGAGGTGGCATACGCCGCTTTATTCAAGAATTAGACAATTAAAAATCAAATGCTTAGGACTTTTTTCAAATGAATTCGACATAAGAAACAATAACTGTACATGGCATAATTAATAAGAAAAAAAGGCATCAGACTACGCTGTATGGACTTAGTCCTTTGCATGCCACATTGGCAAATAAAGAAAACAACAACAATTAAAAAAAACGCGTGCAAGCAATAAGGTAGGCTTTACTACACAGATTTTAAACGATAAAGTGAGCCTTTCCGAGCCAGTGTAATGAAAAAAATTAGGCTTTTAAATCGCAATCTATATTCGCCCCTGTGGAAGACAGACGTGAATTATTTACCTAGTTTGTAAGAATTTTTGAAAACATTGATTTATTATATACGTGGTTTTACGTAAAAAGCTATTCGCTAGATTTAAAGTTTATTACTTTGGCAATCTAACTTTAGTCTCAGTAGGCTTTCGAACATAGATCCCAATTACTTTTGAGGACAAACTTCAGTGATGGATTGCAGTTTTATTAGCAGCACGTGATCGGTGCGTGGAGGCTTAAGCAAATTGAATTGCAGCATTTTTGAATTATTAGCTAGGTGCAAATAGACTTTATTCAAGTTAATTTGTTATGGTCTAAGAGCTCATCGTATAAAATGGTGCCTATAAAGTAACAGAATGGGATGTTTGTTTTATTAGATTATGACACAAGTAAGCTCGGCTGCTCATTGCAGACGAAGTTGTGGGTTGCAGCCCGAGCCGAAGCTGAGGGTGTTATTCAGCCGAGTGTCTATTGAGCACAGCTCTTGCTGAAACTAAATAAAAATATGTGTAGTAAAAAGCACTTGTGCAGTTATTGTCATTACCCCACAGGTACGTAATGAACGCTATTATAAGAAGCTGAAAACGGCGCATTAAAGGTTGCTGTATGAGCAATCGTGTTATAAAAATGTTAATACTCATCGCGACAATGCAAAAATGTTTGTGCCCATATGGAACCTGTTTAGTAATTTTGTATATTTGATTTTAATCGAGTTACTTTTTAATTTGTGCCGATGAGTACTAACATTTTAAAATGTTACCTTAATGGTACCATTTTTAAGGTAACGTACTGAAAGGGTGCCAACGTAGCCCTATTTTTTTTATTTTTTTTCTGAACTGACATTGCAGTTGGCTGTTGCAGCCATTACTGCTTCACCGGACTTTTGGGCGAGTCTCTGAAGGAGCCTCAGCCCGTATAGCACCCAACGCTCAAGGGCTCCCCGCTGGGGGTTGTCGCTCTCGGGGGCGTCCCTTCGACCGGCGTGAGTCTCGAACCCGAAGGTGAGTCATCGCCAGGAGAGGAGTTCCCCGTTACGCGGGTGCGGTTGCGATTGAGTGGGGGCGAGCAGCGCCCCAGCACTCTTTGATACCTCGTGTATCCGTTCGGACGTCGACGAACCCGGGGACGTCGCTATCCGGATAGCGAGATCGTCATCTGTGGCCGTTAGTACGTGCCGGGGCCGTCTAACTATAGTTTTACGACCGTGCCGAGGTCGATCGGGGGGTTGGTAACCCCTATTACTAAGTCTACACTGTAAGACTGTCTGTCCGACTATTAAATGGTTCTATCTTTTACACCGAAATAGGTAGAAGCCTGAAATTTTCACAGAATATGTGTAACGATGGCGAATTACTTAACACATAATAAAAAAAACGGGTTGCACTCCGGGAGTGCCGGCAGAAGTGAAAACATACTCGCTATTTACTTCCCATCACTTCTTATCCATATTAATTTATTAAAAATAATAACTTTTGTTTATTTACTTATTTGACGTTGTATATTTGACAGCTCAATCTGTCATAGAATTAAAATCCCATATCCAACCTCCCTGTACTACTCATAATCGCCATATACTAAAAATAAAAACTAACCTAATGTAAATAAAGGTCACGTGTCCTAACGCGAGTGACATCTTACGAATTTTCGATCAGGACACGTGACCTGACGCGAGTTTAACAGTTTTTACCCATCACAAAAAAAGTGCACAACGCCGCTAAAGAAGTTTTCACTTCAAAAATTCAAAAGAAATAATTTTATTTTCTCATACATAAACACGTTTTATTTGTTTTTCATAATATGTTAACTGTAACATTATTATTTATTTAAGTTTAGGTCTAAAAATTTACCAAATCATTTATTTGCATGCATGTTTTTAACTTGCTACTACAAGTCTGTCATTTTCAAGGAATATTCTGTAAACTACCCTAAGAATGAATCTACAGAGGAAAAGTCAGATTATAATTTATTTGTAAAATATTTCATAAAATTTTTAGGTGTTGTCTCATAATATTCACTATGGCATCCAAGCTAGTGGTAGCAACTTAATAGTTTTTCATCAAGTGCCAAAATTAAAGTATAGGAGTTGCTGGAAAGTTACTCCGGAAAGGTGGGTCAGTTGGATAACACAAATGACGTCGAATGAAGCCCTGACCTACAAACTTAGTTTACCGTATAATTTATACAATAGACAATAACGTTTAGCTTATGTTTATTAACTTCTTTCGAGGGAAATTATTATAATAGGTCCGATAATGGAAAACGCTAAATATAATATCTGCTGTCATTGAATCAGAGAAATTTAAAAACACACCATGATTAACCCCAAACAACATTTACCATTACATTCCCGAGGGTGAGCTTTACCTTAGGGCATTGTTTCGGTGTAGGACTCGGGTTTAGCCATTACGTAGTTCTTTTGCTAATATCGTAAAGTATTCATTTTACCATAATCATATACAATCGTTTCCATCACATTTCACAATTCGGTCGAAAATCCCTTTTCGTTTCCATTTTAAAAAAAGGCGAACTTTTCACAGTTAGTTATTTTTTTTATTAATGTTTTGAATATCATATAAACTATTTTGATAACAACCCAATAAAATGTACTGAATCCCTTTTTTTATACCTCTAAGGTGGCGAACAAGTTTGCCGTCCGCCTGATGGTAAGCAGTTACCGCAGGTTATAAACGCTTGCAACACAGGGGGCATGACTCGCGCGTTGTCGGCCCTTCATAAATCGTTAGAAATCGTTCTTTCTTGAAGAACCCCATACTGTAGTACTTAGAGAAAATCTTGGCAGGGAGCTGATTTCCCAACCTAAGCGTTCGCGGAAGAAAGTTTCTCTAAAAAGTGTCCATTTATTGTCTAAGGTGTGAAGATTCCCTGCCGATGGTGAGCAGTGCAATGGTGAAAAGTAGCCGTCATCATTACGAACCATTCCTCTGAGGAATTCACATCTCATTATACAAGCAGTAGAATACAAACAAGGACGCAAAGTCTCTTCCAGATTACACTTAAGGGTTGGATACAGCTTGTGAGTTTGGGATCGTCGACGATTCTCACAGCCCGTCGTTGAACCGAGTAAAAAGGGCCAAACTGGAATCCGGGTGCACCTGCCTACAGATGGCAACAGTACTCCATATGTGGCCGGACTTGTGACTTGTAAAGCAGCAACCTTTGCCTCAGTAAAGTAAGGCTTTGCTTCGTGGAGTACACCAAGTTTTTTGAAAGGGTGGGACTGCAAAGCCCAGCACACCCTTACCTGGTTTCTGTCGCGTCTGGTATTTCTGTCGCTAACTTTGTTTTTTTTCTATATAAAAGCTGACCTAACACAACCTAACCTTCTAACCAGCTTCATGTGCTTATTTTCATGCGTTCGCATTGACTACATGAAATAAGTACAAGTTGGTTCCAGGGGACTTTACAGGGGAGAGTGTTTCCTACCTCTGAATTCGATGGGGCCACAATGTACAATTGAGATATTTTTCATATTGTTTTTGTTAATTATTTCTTGAACTCTACTCCTCATATGTTTTGTTGTTTACGTGCATAATACCTTTAAATACTTTTCAATTAAGCATATTGATTACTGTTGAGTAGGTAGACCACCTTGCCGTCTTCTCAATTGGTTGCTCCGTAACTAAGTTAAGCAATAAACAAACATACAGACTTTGACAAATATATTACTTAAGATATAAGTACTCGTATATCAAGAATTTTTACAATATCGCTCATATTTAATCTCTAAAGTCGGCTAAATGTATGGATTACAACGAGGAAATACAGCCAAATTACAAGAAGACACCTACGGCATTTTTCAAAACTTAAGATTTAAAGATAACTTCATCTGTAAGCTCAGTTCTAAATTGTGAGAAATAATTAAGTTGAAACAAACGAAGTAACGTATAAATAATGTTTATTTAACTAGGTTACTTAATAGTTACTTAGGCTGAGTAAGCCTCTTAGCAAGAAAATTAAATTAACGCTTCAGGGAACTGTCGGTACCTTTAATGGAGTGTGGAGTGTAGCTCTTGTTACACATTTACTTTCTTTATTAGGTTTTAAGTTAATATTAGGAAACCTAGTTTATTATTTCCTTCAAGTAAATGGATTCCGTATTATTAAGTAATTGCTACATAGATTCTGTCATATTGTCTATCATACTATAAACTAGTTTTAACCCGCGATTCCCCCCGACTACTTTACCTGCAGAAACTATTAAAAAATATTCATTGTTATCTATTTCTGTGCGACGTGAGGAAATAGTGCCACTCAGATTTGCCCGCGGAAATTTGCTTTGCGTAGAAGCTCTTGATCATCCAAATGAAATCGTATCCCACGTCCTTCTCGTTCCTTCAACTAAACCTGTGTCTAAAATCAGATCATCCAGTTGTTGCGTTGAGAGGTTAAGTAATAACAAATACACAAAAAAACACGTTTATATATATTAGTGGGCAATAAGATGTAAAGGATTCAAAAAAAGAAATTTATTATATATTATTGTGATACAGAACATGAAAACCGAGCCTTAAGTAGACTTGATTGTTAAATATATTAAATTTACTACCTACCCCTTTTCTCCCTATAGGGACTGAATTTTTTATTTCAGTATTAAGCAAAAAAAAGTTTTTAAAACTTAGCTTGCCTTTAATTTTATCATAAAAATGAAAATTATACAATGAATTGTGAGAAGCCTAAGGCCGATAGTCGACGGCTTTAATGACTCGAGTTTGTAATTTCCGTACCGCCCGTGTTACATACAATATTGTTCATCACATTTGCGAGAAAATAAATAAAAATATAACGTGACTACATAAATCTCCAGTAGAGAAAACAACGCCACCACCAGATATCTAGCTTGAGGGTTCATTAATTAAAATCTTATCGTTGTTTAACTGTATTATAAAGCATATTTACACAAAATTTTAAGAAAATTGACGCTACAAATATTTTAACTCAGACGAGTTCGCTGATTCCCTTTTTTTATTTCAGTTGTATTTAAGTAGTTTAGTTAAAGTTTTAGAAATAGAAATTTTATTTGTGATGAAGTTCATCAATAAATTGGACCATATAAATATTATATCCTTTACAAACTGTGTCATCCCTTTTCTCCCGTTGTGGGTTCAATTATGAAAAAACCGAAATACGTGTTCAATTAATTGTGCTGTAGAGCATTAAAACTAAGGTTCAAGTTAATTTATCTAGTAATTATTTTCTATAAAAATTTTGCCACCGCTTTTTCACCTTACACTGACAAGTTTATAAAATTTAACCCTGAATTAAATTTTTAAAACTTGTCAGTGAAAGTTTTAAAAATTGTGTAAGAGAGCATTAATATAAAGTCTTAAGTAAATTAAACTGAATTTACCACCCTTTTTACCCGCTTACTTGTTTTATAAACCTGAAATACGTGTTTCATTAACTGGTTGGCAAGCATATTAATTACATAATACTATATTATTATTATGTTAAATGTTGAATTTTAAAAACTTCGAAAGCCGTCGGTTATTAACCGTGAAGAAAATCATATATATTGAGTTTCAAGTGAGTAAATTGAACCAAACCCATTATATTATTTTTAGCTTTGTCATCCCCTTTTCCCCCTTGGGAGCTAAATTTTGAAAAATCCAGAAACAAATATTACATTAATTGTGTTACTGAGCATAACACCAAATTTCAAGTAAATTTGACCGTTTCAGCGCCTTAAGGATTGAGCTTCAGACAATGACGGCTTCAATATAAAGTCAACACCTTCTCCAAATTTAAAATGTCAGTCCTCAGCGGTTTGAGCTGACTGATGATGCGTGTCGTTTGGGACATTGTTTTATTTATGTATTTTATTTTATGGATTTAAATTATCAATTTTTAATTTTAAAAGGATTATTTTAAATTTTCAACCAAAAAGTTATATACCAATTTTTATCGTTTTAAATGAGTTGTTATACAAATCTCTAATCCCTATATCCCTCTATATGGTTTTTAAAAAATCGGCAACATATTTTCTTTATTTTCAACTTTAATTTGGCATACTTATTTCCATGGTTTTATTTGAAAAACCAACAGAATATTTTGCCACCTCGTGGATGATTTTTCAAAGCATAGCTTGTCATTCTTACTTTTAAAACTGACGAATTTTCATAAATACTTTCAACCACTTTTTTTCTCCTTGGGGCTGAATTTCAAAAAAATACGTCATTCTTTATTTGCTGCGTTATATGAATACACAAATTTTCATGGCTTCATTTAGAATAATAACCGGATTGCCAACAAAGTTTCGTCCCCTATTTTACCCCCTGTAGTAGTGTATTTTTGATCTTTGAGTGTATCATTCCTTATTTTTAGTCAAAAGGTTGAATACCAATTTTCGTAGATTCAGCACAAAAAATTACAAACATATACTATTTTATTTATACGGGTGGCATTTAAAAAGCAGAACATACAGACATAGTGACTGTGTATATCTATCATATATAAAAAAATATAGATCTTATGCCAAAATCCAGGGAGGAAACAGGGGAATACGTTTGTATGGGGAAAAGCACGACTGAAATTTCCTCTTACGTCCTAAAAACAATATTCATCATTTAAAGTAAGAAACAATGTGCAAGCTACTGCCGATTTATACTACGAAATATTTAACCCATCCACAGGCAATGTGCCTTTTACAGGCATAGACGAAGCTAGATGTGCGTGGTCAATTTACTCGCCTAACAATACGAGAGTGTAGCATTGTTCAGAAATTTCCTCTTTATAATATTAGTATAGACAAACATACAAGTAATTAAAACTTTTTCTATATAATATTCGTGTAGACATGGTTATTTAGTAGAAAAACTATTACAAATATACCTACGATTTTCACACATGAGCTCTTGTATTCTTGGACAATGTATTGATTTTATCAAAACGAATCGTATTGTCCAGTTGCTATTTATTGTTTTGGAATATTATTCAAATCGGTCAAGCACTATTGTTAGCAAGGAAGCTCTTTATCTACATTCCTCCAGTTTATTTTTCGCCGCATTGCTTTAATTATGCAATACAATTACTACAGTGTTATGTCAATTGTTACGCCAACACTCATTACCTTGTTTTAATTTTTCGAATTAACGTATTTGTGATTGCTTTATATTATAGTTACTTTTCTTAGCTAATTGAAATGCCTATCGTCTCAACACTGCTTCTGATGAAACGGCTTTATCTATGTTCTATACTTCGTTCATTACCAACTTTAACGTAAAAAGTGGTGAAATGATACCTACACGAGAGACTGAATAATGTATCCGTCCCCTTAGCTGATCTAGACGAACCAAATAAAATTGAGCACCTGACACACGTAAATTATTCAATATATTTGTTCATAAAGCGGCTTTTATTCCATTGATTTTATGTAAATAGGTTATTCAGCTTACAAAATTCGCGTCTTTTTACAAATACATTACTGCACTAGTGCAAACATTTTTTTAATGTCAGATGGCCAGTATGTTTACTTTAATGACAGTGTATCTACGTTTACATTTAAAGGGGCGGCGACAATAATTCGAGTCTGTAATGTTTAGGATCGGCTCCATTACGCCCCTACCTTGCGGTTTTAACTAAAATTTTGCCTAGTGTTTAATTGTGTGATGATCAATTGAGCTTACTTAAATAAATATTTTTGGACATTACACACAGCGCCGTAATGCAAGCAAATCTTGTGTTATGGCTACTAGACAACGGATACAAATACATATATTTTTTATAAATTTATACATATCATACATAGATACACCCAGACTCAAGACAAAGACAAATGTTTATCACATCCTCTGCACAGCAGTCAGCCACACTACTATCTAGGCTTATTATTATTATTATTATTAGCTTATTAACGTATTTTGATAAAACTTGCTAAGTTTTAACAGATTTGTAACAGATCGCTCTTAATTACAATTTAGGATACCTGAGGTGTAACCTTTTATTTAGTCCACAGAACACTGACATAAGACGCGAGAACTTTGCAATAGACAGGTAACCTCTTAAAATCAAATAAAGATATTTAATTAGATACATTCGATTCGGTGCGTTATATTATATTGTTTAAGCTTTTGCCCCCGGCTCTGCCCGCGCTCTATTTGGTTATCGGCGTAGAAATTCTACGGCAACTTCTTCATTATATTAAGAAATTTTACGACAGCCAGCTATAGCTACAGTTTTTTAACGTTTCGTTTCGTAATTTGGTTATAGTTATTCCTGTGAGAACTTTTATCAAAAACATAAGTAGTATGTCCTTTCTCCGTCTCTTCAACGATGTTTTGGACAACTGAAAACGTAACCATTATAGGTTAGTTATGTAATATGACTCTTCACAGCAGCCATTACTATTCTATTGTAATTAAATGTTTCAGATTTATAAAACTAAACTTTGACGATGCTTCTAAACAGCTACTTCATTATTAAAATTTGTTACTTGTTTATAAGCAGCTATAACTCATTTTAATATCTTGTGTAATATTGACATCCATAAGTGTGCCTGTACCAAAACGGCCCAGAATATCATAATAATATTAATAATATATCTGTGCCAAATTTCAGCTCTTAATTAAATGCTCCGTTGCGACAAACAAAGTCACTTTCGCAATTTTTCTAAATTCATGAAAAAATGCATAATTTAGTTAAATAACATTATTGCTACAATTTCATTACTAGTCTTAGGAAAAATTGAGAGAACGGAAAATTAATTTTAAAGGGTAAAACGTAAAAGTAAGATTAATTTGTGTTGTAAGCTAGATAAATATTATTCTATTTGTGGATAAAGATTACAGATAAAGACTTGGCCAAATTAAAGATGATATAAAAGGAGAAAAATGGCTTCAGGCGTGCGATAAGTCCAAGATTTAGAACACTTGACCGAATCCTATGGGGACTTTGTTGCGGGCACAGGTATTTAATTCAAGTTAGGAAAAAATACAGAATAGTCAGTTGACTTACCATAAAATTGCTGCGTGTTTTGTTGGGTACAGGGACCTTATTGGAAACGGTCTTGAGCTATTCGGAGTCTGGAATTCGAGAGAAAATGTATGCAAGTACATTCACAGGTAGAGGTAATTTACACTTTTATACGTCTATGTCTCGAATTCCAGAGTCCGAATAGCTCGAGACTGTTCCAAAACGGTCCCTGGTCTCTCCTTACCTGGTTATAGGCGCAAAAAGCAACTAGACGCAGGCGGTGCAAGACCAACCGCCGGTGCCGTAGAAATACATAGGGGAGGCCTACGTTCAGCAACAGACGTCTACCGGCTGGAATTAGGATGATGTATTTTTTGTCTTATTTGATTGATGTATTGTTTTACACAATTAATTTCTGGGTAGTAAATAAAATCTTGTTTTTGCTCTTTACATAAGTAGTCATTTAAACTCACACTGTGTATTACAGTATTATACACAAATATATTGATTTAGGTATAGTGCAATAAATTTTTCTAATCCAGTGGCCAAAAATCAAAACTACAGTCGCCATATTGAAATTGTGTGAACTTACAACGACAGTGGCGACCAAACAACCAAGGTCAGAGAGTCGGAAAAGTTTGTTGCACTGTAGATATTAGACTAAATAAGTCCAAGACCAGGGTCGAATTACGAAGCAGGAACAAAGTTTGCAATTAATACATCATAGCGCGCGACAACTTAGGCTTACAAAATTAGAATCCCTATTAGGAGAAAATTACTAACGAGAGGCTATTTAGTAGCCAAAGGCTTTAATGATTCGAGTTTGAAATTTCAGTACCGTCCGTGTTACACACAAAGATTTTCATTGCATTTGCGAGTAAATAAATAAAAATATATGGTTAATAAATAAATAAAATCTCCAAAACACAATTGAAATGGCGGTAAATAGTTAGATAAACAATGCCGTTGCCTGATGGCCAGATATCTAGAGAATATAAGAATCAAAAATTTTTGGCTGAAGTTACAACTTTTCCATGCTCACTTGTGTGTGCGCGTAGTTCATATTTTGAACAGACAGCTTTTATACATACCTACTTCATAGAATACGTCTGACATTACCGCCCGTGACGCTATTAACGTGCGCTTTGCTTGGAGGAAAGTGAAATTCACAAAGAAAAGTCCCGAAAGGGTAATTTAAGACCTTAATTATTTACCTTCATTACACTTACTCGTAAACAGTCATGTCACCATAACGTGCAGGCAAAGCGGGTGGTAAGACCTTAGTTACTCCCACGGGATGGTTTCTTTGTAAATTTTACTTTTTTCAAAGCAAAGCGCGCGTTTATAGAACCTATGGGTGGTAATGACGCGCCTATTCTATCAAGTATGTATAAAAGCTGTCTGGTCAAAATATGAACTACGCCCACATTACAAGCGAACAATTACAAGTATTAACTTCAGGCAAAACTTTTTAATTTCATTCATAAAATCTCTAGATGTTTTGCGCCATCTGGCGATGGGGTTGTTTTCTCTACTTCTATTCCCGCCATTTCAATTGTGTTTCGATGAGTCTATTTATTTATTAAACTTATATTTTTTTATTTATTTACTCGCAAATGTGATGAAAGACATTGTAACACGAGCGGTAGGTACAGAAATTACAAACTCGAGGCATTAAAGCCTTGCCTTCCGCCTTAGGCTTCTAAATAGTCTCTCGTACTAGCTCGACCATATCTGCCAATTCGCACTGGGCCGTTGCGGTGGATTATGGCCGAAGCCTCCTTCTTCCAAGGAGAGGCACGTGTCCCTGTCTGTAGTAGGGGCAAACAACCTATAAATCTGCACGAATATCGAGCAACGCAAAAGACGTCCCTTATTCGAGTAAAAGTCAATTTTACAAATATCCCAGTAATCTTGTAATTCTCAGTTGGAATCTAGGATAAAGCGTGCCCATTTGATGTTTACCCCGGATTACTTCGCTTCAGTTAATCAGTTTAGGCTTCGATTATGTGCGACAAAGACATTACCCAGATGATCGTTCACAGTTTTCTGGCGTATTAACCCAATTGAATATTACTATTATATAAAAAAAGAATATCTAGTATATTAGACTTTACATAAAGTAAATAACTTTTTAAGCTTACGCGGTTATTATCCATACGTAAAGTAATATAATGTATGATATTAATAAACGAAAATAAAACGCCAATAGTAACCGATTATAATATCTTCAACTTTAATTATTTAATTAATAAATTTAAAAAAGACCATGGTTGGAGAAAACGCACCCTAAATATTAATGATGAAAATTTTACTCAAAGGAAACATATATTTATTTCTTAAAATAAGTAAAACTGCGTTCACAGATTTTTGATAAATCGCATTTTAAAGCCGGAAATTGGAATCATAAAACAGTAACGAAACAAACAACCTGTTTTTTTTTATATCGATTGAAACGGTCATTCATATAAGGATCAAATTCTTCTTAATAACTTAGTGTCTTACATCTAATAAAAGAAAAAAAGAAAGGAGAAAATGTGTTTATTATTGTATTATACTAAAATATATATTACAATAAAAAAAACAAATAAAAAATATATTATTGTATTGTTTTTATTGTTATGAAAAATACTATGTTATAAGAAGAAATGGAAACTTATGGATGACCCTTTCGATCGATAACAAAAAATTCAATTTTTTATATTTTACCAATTTGGTTTTTAGCTCAAACAGGTATCTCATCAAAAAATATTAAAATGCAGTTTTACTTTTAAAAAAAACATTTAATAATATTTTTTTCATCAATATCTAGGGAACGGCATTTCAGTCTAGCCTGTGTTGGTACAGTTTTTAGTTTTTACTAGCTGTAGCCCGCGGTTCCACCCGCCCTAAATTCGGTTATCAATGTAGGGTTTTAACGTGCTTCTCAATTATAGAAAAAAAATCGAATCACGCTTGATGTTTTTTAAGTAGTCTATGTCTTTTCCACGGAATCAAAGTATCTCCATGCCAAATTCACCCGCGGTTCATCCCGCACTAAATTTGGTTATCGGGGTAGGATTTCAACGGCAACTCTTCAATTACAGAAAAAAGCGACTCAGACTTGACATTTAAATTAACCTATGTCCTTTCTCGGGACTCAAATTATCTCCATGCCAAATTTCATCTTAATCGGTACAGCGGTTTGAGCCTCGGAGGTAACAGACAGACGGAGTTACTTTTGCATTTGTTATATTAGTATGAATTTTATTTTATTCATTTCTTTATCGTAAAAACAAACAAACATAATAAAATACATTAATAAAAACAGTGCAAAGGGCGCAGACCCAGAGAAAGGACAGTTAACAAAAGTTTAGAAAAGTGGAAAATGCTCAAAGTTAGTATTAAAACTAGGTAAAAAAACTAAAACATATATATATAGATTAAGATATCAAAATGAAAACATAAACATACCTTATCAGCCTCATACGTCTTGAGTCCAGCCCAGCCCACTCTTGGGGCTCAGCCTATCCTCAACAACGGTGATTTGGGCCATACTCTACACGCGGACCTGTGCGGATTGTGGATTTTACATGAATTTCTTCTTTGACGTACCTATGCAGGTTTCCTACCAATATCTTCTTTCACCTACAAGGTGAAATCGAAACCACCACCGACTTTTAGATACATTCTGATAAAAATAAAAATTATACATGTACAGACAACTCTACATATAGATACATAATACCTACTTGTAAATAAACAACACAATAGAAGAACAATTACTTCACTTCACTTCAAATAGCGCCCCAAATCCAGCGGCTGACTCATGTATCTACATAATATGCCCGAGTCTTGTTAGATCGTACAACGCCCTCATTCTTCCCAAAACCTCTATTAATCTTAGCCTAAAACTGAAAACAAGATACGAAGCTTGCTACCACGAATTAAGCACTCTGCAGACTAGCTTATACTCGTGACTTCACTTGCGTGGACTCAAATAAAAATATATACGACTTGAAACCTATGTCTGCAAATATATGCACGTTTTAAGAAAATCTATTGCTATTTTTTACGTATCAGTTGCATATGTGGTGTTGAATATAAAGATGTCAATATCTTCTGTCATACATTGTTAGATATTATGCCTAGTGTCATTAGAACACACCTTCTCTATTATGGTTAGCTTACGTAAATGACCATTAAATGTAACAGCCATCCCGCAAGTTACGACACACTAGAGTAATTTTTTTTCCATAAAAATGTTGATAATAATGGATGCGACACCTTCATACTATTATTTATCATCTTTTCTATTACGCTTGGGTTGTGGAATGAGCTCCCTGCCAAGGTTTTCTCAAAGGACTGCAGTATGGGGTTCTTCAAGAAAGAAGTTTTTGGTCGGCAACGCGCGAGTGATACTCCTAGTGTTACAAGAGTTCATAGGCCACGGTGACCGCTTAACATCAGGCGGATCGTGTGCTTGTTTGCCACCTTAATGGTGAGAAATATAAACCATTTATGTAATATAACTTACTAATTGGTAATGGCGTTTTCTTTTCAGCGGCGTGCGCAGACTTTTGTAATCTGTCCTATGGCAAAACCGTCACAAAATTGGCCTTACAAAGAGACAAAGTGAAACTGTGGTCTCTTTCTATCAACGAACGCCATTTTGTTTGTTTATGTCTGTTAAAACAAGTAAGAAAGAGACAAGAGACACCGCAGTTTTGGTCTGTCTTTGTCACACTTTTGCGACCAGTTCTTTTCACATCTGGCTAGGGAATGCGCTGTCCATTTCTCTATGTCTATGAGCGTGCGTTCATACAGGTTATTTCATGAGGCAAACGGCAAAAGTTAGCTGTATGTAACAGCTAAATAATGTGCAAAATTTTTTTGTTCGTGGAAACTGTAAATAGAACTAAATTTAAATTATGTCATTTGGTGTTAATTATCTACCAAATTCTTATAAAACGCGCATACTTATGAATAAATTGATTTTTTACATCAAAACCAAAACCTCCTAGCATCTTACTCCATGGTGTGTGGTGCCAGTCTTCAAAACTAAAAAAAATACTTTATTTAACGCATGATTTTATCAGTTTTAGTAGGGTTCCGTAGTCAACAAAGAACCATTACAGTTTTGCCATGTCCGTTCATCTGTCAGTCTGTCTTTCTGTCTGCCCGCGGCTTAGCTCGGAAACTATTACCACTTTCTTCTCGTCTATCCCATAGAGTGGGGTGTCGCCGGATAGCTCGTTTAAAGGCATTGTAAAAACCATTTCGATTCAGGGATGCGTTGTGCACACGCACACACGAACACACGCGCCGCACACACACATACCAAAAAAAGGAAGTGAAACTTAAATAGGAACTACCACAGAAGGGTACTAGCGACCAAGATGTTGGAAAATCCTTTCCTAAACCTCTGGGGGGAGCAACGCTTCACAAACAAATTTGCTAAACCTGCGCGATCTGGCCCAAACCATGCATAGCGCAGAACTACTGTCAAACTCCTCCTTGCAGCCGGCACCGCGTCGAGTCGATGACTGCAAAAACACGAATGTCGACTCCGCAAAGTAAGCAGCTTTTGGAGCTAAAAAACGTGGGAAACGCAACTGCCGTCCACGGCGGTCGAAAACCATTAGTGTACACCCGGTAGGTAACGAACCTTTGAGAACGCTCACCGGTCACCGGGCGCGCACCCAACGACTCAGCCATACGCGACGAACGAGGAGGCTTACCGAGAACTCCCGACCGTAACCGGTGACGCCGCAGCGTCCACCCTACGCAGACTGCTGGAGGATAACCAGAAGACTATAGCTCTAATCCAGAAGCAGTGGATTAGAGGCAAAAACACATGTGGGCCTTACAATATCGGGGATAAGTTGCTGCACAAACCCTCATTTCATCAACCGAGAACATGCATATAAATTCCCAGATCAAAACCAGCAATGTCACTAACTAATTTCTGCTCCAGAGACGTTTTTGCGGTAAGGCTTGACACAAATGACACCAAACAAACGCTAGTACTAGCCTCGGTCTACATGCCTGGTGACAAGTTCCATCAACGTAGCTGACTCAGCTGGTACAATATTACAGAGATCACGGTTGGCATAACATCATATCAGCGACGCAAACGCTCACCACCCATTGTGGGGAAGTCCGAAACCGAACCAAAGAGGTGAGTGCTAAACAGAATACAAATTCTCAACTAACTTGTCTATAATTAACAATGGCTCGGAGTCGACATTTTTTAAATCCAGATACCAGATCATAGTGGATGTTACTCTTGCATCTGACGGTGCTGCGGAACTTGTGTCAAACTAGCACGTTTCTGCTGAGCCATCGTTTGTGGACCGTAGGAGAATCTGCTATACCATAAGAATGCGAGAGAAGGATTATCAACCGAAACGCAACCCTCGCAAAACCGACATCGCGTGGTACAGGAACAACATTAGGTAGAAAAAAATACCTTTAAAGATATGGCCGATAGCACTGACAACACAGAACATAATATTAACACAGTTACCAAATCCTGGAGTGTCACAGTGAACTGCAAAAAAATTGCACTGGAGAATCAGTTCACTCTTCAGTGGATACGTGGCCACAGTGGCTCACTAGGCAATGATGCAGCATATCAACTGCCAAAGAGGGAATGACGACGATGATTGATAAAGACACTTAAATAATGGGACCCGAACCGATTGTGCCGGGTATCCTTTTTTCTTTTCTTCTTTACTCAAATTAAAACGTGGTTATGCGACAGAACCACACAACTTCACAAAAAACAGAAGGCAGAACAGAACTAAAGACAAGCTTTGGCTGCTCTCGCATCCCTAGACAAGCTCCTGTCGCATAAACTACTGCAACTCAGTAGGAAAGAGTTCCGCCACATAACAGGCATAATAACAGGTCACTGCCAACTAAATAAACATCTCTTTAACATCCGCATTTGTGAAAGTCCCCTGTATAGAGGCTGCCTGGATCACTTGATCTCGTACTGCAGAAGTGTGAGCAAAGCCAAAACGGGCAAAGCTTCTGGATAGTCCTAGTCTAATCTTGACTGAGGCACTGAGAAGCACCAGACACTACAAGATATCTTGACAAAGCTGAAATGGTATGAGTAACCAACGACGGACAGATTGGTTACTTACATACCGCCCAATTGTAAGGCTAAGTGCGGAAAACATACGCCCAACTAACTAACTATATTTAAAGTAAACAACACCGGGCTTGGTCAATAGTCAATTGTTGGATAGGTAACCGCTTAGCGGCACACTTTTTGTTTGGATTGTTAATTACGAAAATGGTAGTGGGTACGGAACACATTATTTTTACATATATATAGAAGACTTGACGAGTTACTACATTAAAAATATTATTACCACTTTGCACATAAAAACGTGTATAACATTTTTGCAATTTACGACACAATCGTGCGATAATAATCTGAGGGTACAATAAAACAGACCCAACAATAAATAAAGCTTATACTTAATGACGTAAATTACTTTTGATACTAACGATTTGTTTAGATTTTTTAAAGCAGAATAACCTTAATATTAATCCAGAGATTAATATCATAAAAGGTGCCAAAGACTATTTTATTTATTACTAACCATTATCATGAATCTGATCAAAATAAATAACGAATTAAGATAGTTGGCATTCAGAGAGCATGTGAAAACGGCTACACTGGACATTATATTATTTTATTTTACGTACATAAAATGCAATTGATTTTGCTAAAAACTTCACTATAACAAGTTTGCTACAAGCCTACGACATGCCTACGAGCTATCTACAACACTGTAGCCACATAGCGCTTCTGCGGCGACGCGTAGCAACGTACTAACTACCGAGGTCATGCGAGGTCATTCGTCTGAAATACGTTCAGACGGCTTATGTATTTTTATTCCGAAATGTGGAATTGATTAGATTTCATATTTTAGTCTTTTAACTCCAAATTGTAGCTAACTTGATGTGAAGTAAATTTTATTTATTTAGATTAATTGCATCTCGAACTCTCGTCATACATTTTCAAAATTCTTTTTATTGACTCGGATCAATATTAACACTGACTATTAAGATATTTGAAATCTTGAATACACAGGAATGACAAGCACTTTTACATATATACACACACATACGTCGTACAAAGTATGATGCATTAGTAGTAGTAGTAGTAGTAGTAAGAGCTAGACAGGTATATCCAGAATTTAAAAATAAATTAAAAGCTGTTAAAGTACGTTTTTTCAAACATACTACGTTATGTGACCATATATTGCACAAGCTTCTTTGGGATAAATCGTACTTGCAGTACAGTATCAGAGAGCAGCCCGCAATGTTTTAGCCGAATGCTTGAGCGTTCGAGCGGTCGAATATGTAATTTGCAAATGGAACGAACTTTTATAAACCCGAACATTGATAGCAAAATAGATTCAGCTTATCAAGTTTTATTTAAATTTCAGACTGGCACAAGAAAAAGAATGCACTATTTTCTAAACTTTTTTTATTATTGTTATAATACAGTTGTCAATATAATTAGTTTTTTAAATAAACATGTACGTACGTATTATGTTATTGTTTTAACCCACACACACCACCACAACTGAGCATAACCCCATAAACCTCAGCCCGCATACTCATGATCACCCGGTTATGCTGCGTTTGTGGGCCGCGGTAGTAATGTACTATTTTAAAACGTTTCAAAGTTAGTATATATACATGCATATAAATATGTACAAATCAAGTGACGTTTGTTAGTCTCACAAAAAAACTCGAGAACGGCTAGATCAATTAGGATAATTCTTTTAGGTGTGTTCGTTATTGTTGGAGCAAGGTTAAGATGTAAGTAACCCGATTGTAATAAGATTTTAGAAGTTGTTACACGCCGGGTAAGGCTTCTGAGAAGGAAAAAACTGGTCAAGTGCGAGTCGAGATTGTAATGAAATTTTAATAAATTGTTGTGCATACGCTGGGTAAGGTTTCTGGGTTCTGAGTACAACCCTTTCACAATAGGCAAGGCAGTTTTTTAGAAAAGAGAAACAACGTTTGCGGAACAGCTAAAAAAGTTACATATCAATATTTTCTTACAACTATTTCAAAATGACATGGGTTTTTACAATATAAATATTATATTCTATAAATATTTTACATTTTTCTTATAAATACCAATAAAATCAAAAAATCTAAATAAAAATCTATAGCTATCTGGTCACTCACGGAGGTTGTATCACGGTTGTCCGTAAGTGACCATATTAACTAGTAAATAGGCAATGACAGTTGTTATGTTGTTTCGGTAAAGCGTCGTCTTTAGAGCAATATTTAAATTTATAATGAATGTTAACATCTTTTGAATTACTTATAAGGAACAAAAACATGCTTCAAGAAATTATTAAAATCACTGTTCAAAGAGAGTAAGAGAATATCGTAGCATTTTGGGAATTATAAAATAAATAATTTATTTAGTATACGAGTTACATGGAAAAGTTTTATACCTGATAAAAAATGTAAGTAAATTATACTAATATAATAATATTAAAGGAAATTTGTATGTTTGTTCTTTTTTTATGTCGTAGAAACTAATTGATGTGAAATTTGGCACAGGGACTTAGGATTTAGTTAAAAAAGGCGAAGAAAATCTTAAACAAAAATGCTATACCCCCTTAATGAATTACTGCTACGGCTTGGTATAAAAAACTTCGTTACTAAAATAAAGGAGTTGCCGTGGACACGCTGACAGCCGAAGCTAGTATTTATATAAACATAATAAAGATACGTTCCTCCTTGTACTACGATCACGCGAAACGGTTTGCTTTCATAGTGGATTAATTCATATAAAGGGTGTCCCTACGGAGTTACTCGCGAGATTTAACTTTTCAGGTCCAATACAAACTTTTATAAACCCTTTTAATCCCCCTCCCTCAGTATCAGGCGGTGAATGTGTATTCTCCCTTAGGGTGTCGATCATCTGAAAATGCTGAGATACATCATTAGTTACAACACTCGTTGTTTAATTTACAAAAATAACCGAATTTTCTTCGAAGTTTCAGAAGGTATTAGAACGTAGTATTTAAAAATACTATTCAAACTTTGATTATATTTTTTTTAATACGTTTTTTTATCTGCATTGTTGTATTTAAATATTTGTCGTTACAAAATTGATATTGATAATTTAGATACTCCATCTAGTTATTATTTACCTCAAATAACTTCTTGGATCTTACTTTATAAAATACCTAAATCAACATCAGATTCAAACATTTGATTTACATTTAAAGGGTTCCAAAGAGACATTTCACCTTACTAAATGAAACGAAGTTAAGAATTTATAATAAAATGGTAAATAAACATGATATATATTCCTAGAAGCAGCTAAAAATTTCAAAGGAAAATCCTTTGAAACACAAAGTTATATTTTCATTCAATATTTCTTTTGATCCTCTTTCCTGATTACTTCTTGCGGATATCTTTAAGTGTCAGTTAACTAATGTAAACTATTAAGAAAATACTTTTAGTTTTACTAGATATTTTTATTCAAATGTTGTGTAAAACTTTATATAACTTTATTTATATTGGTAATATAATCTCATTGTATGTAGATTTTTTCTAAAAATAGAGTAAACTTATTATTGGAAACGTTTTGATATCAAAAAAAGGTTTTCTTTATTACTCTTGAACATAATAATTTGCTTCATGAATAATAAATATAAATATAAATGAATAATAAATATTAATCCGTTTAACCGTATCAATATGGTTCGTATTTTTACCTAAAAAAAATTAAAATAAAGTGTATACTTAAAAAAAAGTGTATACTTTTAGTAAATATAAACTTACTAGCTGACACATTTCACTTATTAGTGACTTCCTCAATAAACAAGATATTTAAAGTAACAATAAAATTTTAGTTTCTGAAATAAGCGCTCTTAAGTGGTTTAAACGTATAAAATCACCAGCTTTATTTATGATTATTAATAAAAATATGTAAAAATCGTCTGGTCCCAAACTAAGCAATGCCTATCATATGAATACCAAACAACGTATGCAAATGTTAATACATTTGTTTTGTATATACATACACATTATACATAGAAAACATAAACACAATTATTCATCACAAAAATGTACGGGAATCGAACCCACGTCCCTCGTATCAGAAGGCAGGCTTACCCACTGAACCAAAGAGCCTGTCAATGTAAGGCTTATAATATTTTAGGTACCTATGTAGGTGCCTAAATATTGGAAGGTAGGAAACAATATTCCTAAATTTTAAATAACAGGTACACTAAAATCCTACACGTATTGTAAATAATGTACTCGTTTCTATGTAAAGTTGGGACTATTACTAACAATTGTTATGTAAATTAAAGTTGGGGTTAACAATTGTCATGTAAATTAGATTGAACTACACGCTATTCATACGGTCATGAGTAGAGCTGCATTAATTAAGTCGACAACGCTTTGGCGAGGTAATTGATTTTAGCCTACAAACATTAACTACACGTTAAAGTTAACATGTATATATAAGGTGTTTATTCTGAGGTCCGTGGATCAAAACTGCTACCTTATGTTTATTAGTTTGACTAACTTTGTGGCCGCCTTTCTAGACGGGGAAGGGTGACTGTCCGTATGTTCTATCGTCAGTAAGGGCCTAGATTGCACAACGGGAATTTACTTTAAGGATATCAAACAGAAGGGAAATAAGAGAAATTAAAAATAAACTGTTATCAATTTTAGTCACCGTAAGGTCGCCGCCAGCCGACGTGTAGTACCAAAATCCGACTTAAACCAAAGACAAAAGTCTTCAACCAGTGTGTGTTGCCAGTGATGACTAACGGCACTGAGACGTGGCCGCTAACTATGGGCCTTATGCGATAGCTCAAGGTCGCTCAACGGGCGATGGAAAGAGCTATGCTCGGAGTTTCCATACGTGATCGAATCAGGAATGATGAAATCCGACATAGCTCACCGAATCGCAAAGCTGAAGTGGCAATGGGCAGGGCACATAGGTCGAAGAACCGATGGCCGATGGGGGAAGAAGGTTCTCGAGTGGCGACCACAAACCGGAAAGCGCAGCGTGGAACGGCCTCCCGCTAGATGGACAGATGATCTTGTAAAGGTAGCGGGGAGTCGTTGGTTACAGGCGGCACAGAGTCTTGCCTTTGAATGAAATAAAATACTTGAGTTGAAACTTGAGATATTGAGATTTCAAAAGCAATATTGAAAAACGCATTTCAGGGTGTTTTAACATTCAACCACTAAAGGCAGTTTGTTTTGAAATTTGTGTGGTTTTGTTATATATGTGTGTGAAATAATAATAATATAGTCAAATTTACATCAAATTTGCCAACACAATTCATTAAACACGTATTTCGGTTTTGTTTAACACGTAAGAGGGTTTTTCGCAATCGAACTTGGTGGCAAAATTTGTATAGAAAATAATAACTACATAAATTAACTTGAACCTTAGTTTTAATGCTCTACAGCACAGTTAATAAAACACGTATTTCGGTTTTTCACACTTGAACCCTAACGGGAGAAAAGGGATGACACAGTTTGTAATGGATATAATATTTATATGGTCCAGTTTATTTGTAACTCAGTATTGATGCATTTCGTTACAAATAGTAAAATACGCAGGTATTTTATTGTTTCTTAAAATATTACTAAACTACTTATATACAACTAAAATATAATCGAATCGAATCGAAAGTGAGTTCGTTTGGGATAAAATATTGATATCCTCAATTTACTTGTAATTTGGATAAATATGTTTTGAGTTTTGGAGTTTCTAAAAATTCAGGAAGGGTAGGTAGTAAATTTTGTATAGGAAATGATATTTAATAGTCAAGTATACTTAAAGCTCATGTTTATCATAGTTCATGTTTTTTATCACAATTGATGAAACAATGTATTTCAGGGACATTAAAATCGGGTTTAAAACATGTCTTTCAGTGTTTTTAAAATTCAATCCTTAAGGGGAGATAAGTAAAAGGCAGTTTGCTTGGATTATTTATGATCAACTTTGCCCTAAACTTTGTAAAATATACATACATGTTTTTCAACACAATTAATGAAACATGTCTAAAGCGGAGAAAGAGAGTGACAATGTTTGTGTGCAAAAAAAGTACTGACTGAACAATCATCGCCAAATCGCTAAGGATAGAAATTAAGATTTGGAGCTCGCGTTGATTTTGTATTGTAGGATTCGTTAAAAAAAGATGTTTTGAAAATCAACCCGTAAGTGTCTAAATCGCGTGCAGCATGATATAACTTTTTCAAACGAAAATGCGAAAGCTTTGTAGGAATAATGTAATTTTTTTGTTTTTTTTAATTTAACTCCTACAAGAGTATGAACGCGTATAAAATTTTTTCTGTTGACTGCCATCATCGCCCAGCACATATCGCTAAGGATAAAAATAATAAATTTAGAGTACGGTTTCATTTAATGCCGTAAGCGTCGCTTAAGAAGAAAAATTTTGAATTTCAATCCCTGGGGAGGTGACAATATCGGGTAAACTTTACAGTTTTTAACTAAAAAAAACTCTACAAATCTTCAAAGTGTATACAAGCGAAGACTCGGCGTTTCGGCTGCTACGATCGCGTAGCCTGGTGTAGCTTCGTAGCGCGGTGTAGCGTCCCTACATACATTATATTATTTAATATTAATGGTCCCTAGCAAACAACGTGTTCTTCGTCAGACATCCTTACTTAATTTATATCCTTTCATTAACATATTTACAAATACTGACTCTTTCTGACGTTGGCACTTACAAGGAAGTATTCGTTTTTAGGGTTCCGTACCCAAAAGCCTATTGTCTAGCGGTTCGATCTTAAAAGGATCTTTTGAACTGTAATATCTACCGAGCTGGAATTTTTACAGACGGTAGATTTCATAACGACAAATAATAAAAAAATCACAAAACTAAAGAATGGGAGATATATATATCGTACTACCGCACAATAGAATCCAAGAAAAAGATTAATTGAAAAACATGTTTTTCTCTCCTATAATTTACAATTTTATTGTGAAAATGGTACTACACACAAGCTTTAATCTATAATTGATTATGGTGTAAACCCAAAATAAAAACAACAAATAACTACAAATAGGTCAACTGGGAGTTTATTGTGTAAAAGCGCAATAACTAGTACAAATACATATCAAATAACATAACAAGAAACCTCCAATTAGTATTATTCCTTTGTGAATTCTTTTGAAAATAATCATTAATAGACAGAGCTTACTGATCAAATGAAATGAAACTAATATTTCTCTGTGATGGAATGAGATATCCAATTAACTTACAATGCCTTTGTGTTTTTGATAAAACCTTTTCAACTATCATTGTTCGTCAAAATAATGATTGCTGTGTTTTAGAGAAATTCTCTTAAATTAATGAGGCCTTTTAATACTGGTGCCTAATAACGAGATTTGTTTTTATGACTTAAAGACAGAACCTATTTGAACGTCTATTTTTTAATGCGCTTATTTATAATACAATACTTTTAACAGTAATTTTAGTGTCATAGAAGATGTAGTCCAGGAGAATTCGGCGCATGAGTACCGAAAACTATTCGACCTCAATTTTTTTATGCGATCCTCTTCAAATTGCCCTTCTAATGATATAAATGCATGTTGCCATGGCGCAACCCGGTGCCATATTGTTTAAACCGAAATTGTTTAAACAATTGCAAAGAATTGTTATTTTTCAACCGGACAAATTTTTTTCATATTCTTTATTGAAATACCAATAAAATTTTTAAAGATATGAATTTTTAAAGGTTCGAAAAATCTCAAATTTGGGTACTTTCGACCCATGAAGAATATATTAAAAAAAAACATAATGTCTAAGTAATATTTTTTTTTAATTCTTTATACAATCGTTAATAATATTGTTAAAAGAAATTTTAAAAAATTTCATTGTTTATATCTTTTTTTTAATTGTTAATTCCGCGCGCTCGCAAGTATGCGTCGCTTACCTCTAAGTATCGCTGTCGGCCTCTCTGTGTCTCGAATCATTATTTATCATTTATCTTAAAAACTATCAACTTTGTCAAGATTGTTAAAGAGAGCAATGTTATTAATTATTAAATTGTCTACAATTTGTTTTTAATAAATTTTTTTCTGAAATCAATTTTTCAAAAGTTATTTAAGCATAAATCGAAACATGTAATTAAAATTACTTTTTTATTAGTTTATATTACTTTTTTGTTATTATCATAGTAATTTTTGCATTTATATCAACAATAATAAGATATAATGGTATTTGACTATTTTTTTAAATCACAATTATTTATAAATAATAAAAATATATTGGGTACGCACTTGAATGTTTAGAAAAAACATTCTAATGAATTAAATAAAAATAATTTTACGTACATGTATCATAGTGCGTGTACGATTGTGTCTATATAAGAAAAAGATTCTTTTCTTTGTTTTTTATTCTTTCAAGGTTACTCTTTGTATAAAACCTCGAGATCTTTGTTTGTTCTTGTGACAAAATTATTGATTATATATAACATTTAAAATAAAAATACAAGTTAGTGCATGTCGATTCTCAACTGATCATCCTTTGTTTTTTACTCATAGTTATTCAGTCTTTTTTATTTCGTTCAAGATTTAAGATCGTTAATCGTTAAGCGATACTTAGAGGTAAGCGACGCATACTTGCGAGCGCGCGGAATTGACAATTAAAAAAAAGATATAAACAATGAAATTTTTTAAAATCTCTTTCAACAATATTATTAACAATTGTATAAAGAATTAAAAAAAAATATTACTTAGACATTATGTTTTTTTTTAATATATTTTTCATGGGTCGAAAGTACCCAAATTTAAGATTTTTCGAACCTTTAAAAATTCATATCTTTAAAAATATTAACTTTATCGTTAAAAGTCATAGGACCTTTTTTATTGGTATTTCAATAAAGAATATGAAAAAAATTTGTCCGGTTGAAAAATAACAATTCTTTGCAATTGTTTAAACAATTTCGGTTTAAACAATATGGCACCGGGTTGCGCCATGGCAACATGCATTTATATCATTAGAAGGGCAATTTGAAGAGGATCGCATAAAAAAATTGAGGTCGAATAGTTTTCGGTACTCATGCGCCGATTCCTCCTGGACTAATGGTTTTTCTCACAAATATAAACATTTTTTTTTAGAAAAAACTCAAAAAAAAGCAAATAATGTAATAACTGTTTGACTTAAATATATTAATTACTTAAATAATGTAATAACTTTTAATTTTTAGTAATAAGTTACTTTGGCATGCAGATTTCCCCATTATCAAAACTATATAGAAGTAAATTTTATGTGAGGGGGATGAATTTTATTAAAATCACAAGGGTAAATAATTGTAATTTAGTTTTCTATACTTCTGGTCAAATTTCTGAATTACTCCTTAAAGTTAGTTTAGGATTGGTAAAGTGATTATATGGTTCTGTCCTTAGACTTTAATTTTACCACTTATAGGTACTCAAAAGCTACACACAAAGTGACCTTAATCCATATACACTATCAGAGCTAGTGTTGCGGTGATGGGCTACGAATCATTTTATTCTGCGACAATACTAAAGTGGTTGGTGAAAAGTGGCTTTACCTATATTATGATGCGGATGTATGTCTGCCCCTAGCTACTTCCTTTGAGAAATTAAAGCCGTGATGTTGTACGTACATACATTTGTTATGGCAGCATATACGTTAACGCAGTATTAAATGCAATCTTTGCAATTTTATCAAATAGTAAGCACCTAACGTTAAAATCAAAAAAACTTGTTATCGGAGGGAAACTTTTTTGTAATTTATAGTGTTCGTTTGTAATTACCTAATTTATAGTGTTCGTTTGTAATTACCTAATTTATAGTGTTCGTTTGTAATTACCTAAGAAAAACGTAGCCAAATACCCTTTTGCTTTTAGATAGCGATTTATCAAAAATCAAAACTAATAGATACATTTAGATATAGTATAGTCTAGTAATATACAGTCTTTGGTATAGTATTTATTGTAATAACATTACAAAAGTGACATGAGTAATGAATTGTTTTCTCGAAATATTTCCTGAAGCAGAAGTATGTTAGGCATAGCAATATATTGTAAATCCAATGCGACAGGGGATGACAAGGCTCAATAGTTTCAGTCACAAATATTGAATTATGACAAGAGTTACAGAATTGTTTTTGCTGCTCTTCTGCTTTGTTACACTAATTAGGGAACAGAACCCTAAAAACCATATTCACCACCACTCCAACTTTTGAAAACATCGTAGATTGTACAAGACCTTTGACGTAATTCATTAAAATTTAAAGTGACATTTGTATGTTTGATGTATTTAAACGCCTTTCCTGGCACATTTATAGTATTAGTTTAAATTCGTGACGATGTATGTAGACGGTATTTTGTGAAATGAACAAAGTCACGAGATTTTCATAAGACGACTGAGGACTTAAAAACACAACACTTTTATACACAAGAGCTTAAAAAGCAATTCCTTAGTCCGCTTATACCTAGCATTAAAAAGAGCCTTAACAACATGTAAAGTAAAAAGGTTTTTTATTTCACGAATCTGATAAGTATTTTATTATCCACAACAACAATAATTAATACCTTATTATCAATTTTAGTACCTTCTTAATCAAATAATACTCGATCTTAAAAAATGATTTGATCTTTTGATAATGAAGTAAATTTTTTAGCGCGGTGCAGTAATCCCTCTTTTCTTGCCTAAATCGATGTAATACAAGAATTCCGCTTGTGCGATTTGGCTGATCGTTTCACCGACCGGCAGCGTGTTAATGGAACCCTCTACGTTCCTGTGTAATAGGTATCTTAGATTCTTCGCATCTCTCGCTAAGACTAATCTTAGGTGCATTTTGTTCACTGCGTCAATGCGTTTAAAGTCATAATCCAGCTAAGTAAAAAAGACATAAATTATGTATGATACACTACAAATCTTGGCTCATTCTCTTTAGTTGGATTATCGACATTAGGCGCATAATGTACATTATTTCGGTCAGCAAAACGCCACTCTTTTTGCTTCTATAATTTTTTCGTAGATTTTACTATTATTAAGTATAATTAATTATATATAGGTATTTATTTTGTTGTTCCTTTTTAATTTTGGAGTTCGAATAGTATAGTTTTGATATTATAAATTTGTTGTTACCGTATGCAAGTAGCAATGTTGGAATTGCAGAATATATGTATATTTTATTGTTATACTACTGGTTTTTGGGGCCTCAGTTACTTAGTGTGGTTTTGATGATTATAAGTATAGCAATTTTAGGATTTTCTTTACCAAGAATCAGTAAATGTATTTAATACTACACACTGCACACATATTTTAATAACCAAAAATCCAACAAAAAATCAATTTCAATTCTAGAAAAAAAAATGTTGACAGCTTAATTAAAATTATTAGACATATAGGTAACTTTATAAAAAGCAGATCCGACCCTTTTAGCTTAGGTTGCGACGTCTGTTGAACGATTTCAGTGGCGAATTTTCCCGTTAAAGCTTTCATTGGGCAAAGATATACAAATAACTCACTGAAAAGATGTTACATAAGTAACCAAACGCTACCTAGTCAAGTTGGATTTTTTGATTATCTTCTTCTCAAAGCTGGGCTTACCTAATTGCATCTAATACACATGTGTTCGTTGTATATGTAACCTATGTGTAACCGATTCTAATGCAACAATAATACCGTGGATGATTTGGGGAACTCCCCTCCTGGCGCTGACTCACCTTCGGGTTCGAGGCTCACGCTGGTAGAAGGGACAACCCCAAGAGCGATAACCCAAGCCGAGGGGCCGAGCCCTTGAGCGTTGGGCGCTATATGGGCTGAGACTCCTTCAGAGCCTCGTCCCAAAAGTCGGTGGAGCAGTAATGACTGAATCAGCCAACTGCATAGTCAGTCAGAAAAAAAAACTGACGGTCATTATTTTTTGCGGTTGAGTGGGGGCGAAAAACGCCTGGCACTCTTTGATACCTCGTATATGAGGTAGGTCCGTGTGTTCGCCGACGAACCCGGGGACGTCGGCGTCGTGTGAGGGGGAGGCCCTTTAAGGCGAGGTCTTTGAGACTAAGCTCGTTATCCGGATAGCGAGATCGTTGTCTGGGGCCGTTAGTACGTGCCGAGGCCGCCTAACAATTATAAGTATTTCGACCGTGCCGTGAACGGTCGGGGGGATGGGCCGATCATTCATTATCGTGCAGCAGTTGGAGTTAGAAGCTTGGCAGAAACTTTGTCAGTTTGCTATTAAAAATTAATGGTGAATAAAATTAATAATAATAATAATATTAAAACACTTTATTGCAGAAAATAAAATCATAGTACAGTACTTACACTAGAAGTACAAATAGCGGTCTTATCGCTTTGGCGCGATCTCTCTCAGATAAACTTTGGGTTGAAATTAAAGTTAAAAAATTTAAGATAGTGGTGCGTTAAGATAAATTAATAAACGAACAAAGTATTATATATATTAAACAATGCAAGAGTAAATACAATTACATAAATACTATATAACTATATATAAGAAAAAAAATACATACAAACATACATACGAATATTAGAAATTATACTAGAGATAGTAATATACAACTTTTTTATCTTTATTTATTAAGTGTGAAATTATTAGTTTCTTAAATGTTATCAAGAACTGAGCTCGTTTTATGTCCAAAGGTAATGTATTCGACGACCTAATTACTTTCACAGTAAATGATTGATTATACATATGTGAATGTGTGTAGGAGTTCTTAACAGGCTTGTAGATTCACGAAGTAAAGGAAAACCAATAAAAGTGAAATACTCTTTTAAATATGCCGGTGATTTTGTATTAGACAGGACGTTATAAAGAAGAAATAAGACATGAGTATTCCTGCGAAGAACTATTTGGACTAAATTAGTCTATTCTTTTATACCCTCGTGAACACATGTAATTGTGACTTTTACTAATTAAAAGAAAAGAAGCAATTGTAATAAGGTACATTTCAGCATTTCTATCTTGTTTACATAGCACCCATGGGCGTATCCAGGATTTTTTTGAGAGATTTCTGCAGACTTTTATTTTCGGGGCAGGATTCAGAGTTTTTGATAAGATTCATACATATTGAAGGACCTTTAATATAAACTATTTATGGGATTAAGCCCCCTGGATACGCCTATGATACCACCATATTCATTTTCAAACACAAATAGAAAAATACTTGAATAAATCGGATAAGATTTGTTTTGCAACCCCTTATTGAAGATTATAGAATAATATTCGGTGAGCTTTCGGCAGACTTCCCGTCATATTGCATCGATCGACCGTTATATGTTCGACTAACGAGTTGCCAATAACGAGTAATGACTGCAATATTATGCAATCACTTAGTAGTTAAAGTGACCTCGTTAAATTGTGTGCATGTTGTGTGGGTGTGTTTCCAAGTGATTTTCTTGTTCACACTTTATTTACATTCCAAATCAATTAATACTATACCTATACGTTGCCTAAACAATTGTTTTACAAATGCAGTAGCTTAAAACACAATATTCTCGGGTTCCATCCCCGCACAAGACAAACATTTATGTGATAAATATTCGTATTCGTCTTAAGTCTCGATGTTTCTACGTATGATATGTATGTATTTACAAAAGAAAGTATGAAAGTATTTGTATCCGTTGTATGATTTCCAAAAAAACCTGAACATTTGAAAATTAAAAAAATGCTTTATTTTATTAAAACTGCATTCAGAATATTTGGTAGCGTTGCATTCCAGTCACGTTACATACACGTTTGTGTATCACATTATGCGATTTCTTCCAGTAAACCCGTGGGTAAGTTAGGTTAAGCAGTGACTTATATATATATATAGTAACTAGCTTTTTACCCCGGCTCCGCCCGCCCTAAATTTGGTTATCGGCGTGGTATTCTTACGGCAACCCCTTGATTATACTAAAGAAGTTTGCTTTACCAAGCTCTAGCTGCAGCTATGGTTCGTTCGTGGAATTCGTTTGTAACCTATATGTATGCCAAGTTTTATCCCGATCCATCCAGTGGTTGAAGCGGAATTTAGTAACAACCAAACATCCATACATTTATAATATTAATGAGATAGCTGGTAATTAATAAATTTTGCCAGCGGGTCCACCAGCCCTAAATTGGTGTGGGATTCTTAAGCCAACCCCTTATTTTACTATTGACTCCTTAAGTGTTCGTTTAAGCTCGGTTTTAGTCATTGCTGCTTCAAACTCTGATTTTTTTGGGATAAAACCTCCTCTGTCCTTCTCCGGGACTCAAGCTATCTTCATACCAAATTTCATCTAAATCAGTCCAGGTGTATGAGTTATGAAGTAACAAACAGACAGACAAAGAAACTTTTGTATTTATAATATTTGTAGGACTAAATTTGAAAAATAACCTTAAAATGTACATCATACTTTAAACCTACATGAAATACCTATATTGTAAATGAATCATCCTAGTCGGTAGTGTGGCCGGCTGCTGTGCAGAGGGTGTGGGTTCGATTCCCCACTGGACAAACATTTCGGTTTGTCTTGAGTCTGGGTGTATTTATGTATGATATGTATGTATTGAAAAAAAAGTAATATATGTATTTGTATCCGTTGTCTGGTATCCATACCACAAGCTTTGCTTACTTTGGGGCCAGACGGCGCTGTGTGTAATGTCCAAAAATATTTATTTATTTATTTATCATACAAAATACTTATACATACATATATGAATAATTTTCTACATACATATACACATTTATTGTTTGTTAATTATTGCATTTAAAAAAAAAATACATAAAACTTTAATATAATGTATAAAACTTTATGTAATAAGTGTTAAAGCATCAATATAAATTACTTTACGCTAAAAATATTCTGGTAAAAATAACAAATACCAGTTTTATGGTATATATTGCTTTTTATCACCAAAATTCTGTTAAAAAATATCTTTGGCAAATTAAATTAGAGACGACTGCAAGGTTTACTTGTGTATCTTCAAATACTTTTTTTTCCCAAGCGACATAAGAATTCTGTTTGGAAGTACATTGAATAAAGTCAATTCGAGATTATCTTTTCTTTGCTTCGTTGCCTTGCGACGTAAACGTACATTACCGCGGGAGTTTCCAATCGGGAATAAAATATTATTATGTCCTTCCAACTTGGTCTAAAAATTTGATCAATTTGAACCCTAGTCGCACCGTTAGTAACAACAGACAAACACATTCCGCACAGGAATAGAAATAGGATTTATGCAAAGAGAAAATGCAGCCAGCGTTTTTGCTACCTTACCAGATTTTTTTTTTTAATGAAATAGACATTTTTTTATTACAGACTAAGTTGCTGACATCTTTGTTTTCAGTTAGGGTTCTTTCTGACTTTTTTTCTTTTTGCTTGTCTCCTAAGACTTGTAGCGTGATTTTAAACAGCCTATAGCATTCCTCTAGATTTTTTTAATTCAACTCGTAGTTCCAGTGATTAGCGCGTTATTATATAAGCATAGATTGTACAATAACCATTTAAATAAATAGAAATTATACGGATGTATGTCATTTAATAGATATTGCGTATGAAACCATTAATTTAAATAAAGTAATACGTAATGCCAAACCGAAATTGTCATCGGCTTTCAGCAACAGTAACGAACGACTTCGCTTGTAATCGGTACTCAAATAAAGCGAAATAATCTAAAGTAAACATTAAGCCACCGCATTTCAATTTAGACGAGAAAGATTACACAGATTTTTGTCATAACAAGTACATGATTTTACACTTAAACTGAAAATATATTTAATTAAATAAAAATGATGGTTTTTTAATCGTAGTGCATTTCTTTATTATTTTTAGAGTTATCAGCAGAAAGTTAAATTTTAACCTTAATTTTATATGTTATTAAGACTTATGTTGAATTAAGACGGTTTATATGCAGTTGAAGAAACTGAAATAAAAATGTATAACGCATTTCTAATTTATAAACCTTTTTTTAGGGCTATTTGTGAATTAAAGATATCCCACTTTAGTAGGCAGATACTGTTCCTAATTATCTTAATGCGGACAACAATTGTTAAATTTTCTTTAGTTTTAAAAAGGATCAGTCCACCAAAGTATCTTATATTGGTTTAGAGCAATTAAAATGGATTGTAAACAAATATGAGACATTTCTCTTTTTCGCTTTAGTGGCGTCCTGGCCTTAGAATATTGTAGATCTAGGGTCCGATGTTTTGTAACAATTTTATTTAAAGCGATAAGAAGCCAAGAACCTTACGATATACCAAGAAATATAACATGAGCTAAACAAATTGTGCTTTGTGAACTTTGAAGTATGTATACTGTCTTCAAAAAAAAATTATCGATGTTATAAACCGTGTAACTTCTTTGGCTCAACGAGGGAAAGGAATTAATTATACAGCCAGTGGATCGGTCGTTGCGCCTAATGGAGTGCTGAACATAACTTAGCTATTGCTGAATATGTTAGCACCATAAAGCATTTTAATTTTTTTTTAGTTAACCTATAAACATTAAAATTTAAAATTTAATAACAATAATTACCTAGGTTTGAAAATAGTTCCACCGTCTCCTAAGAGAAAGCCACTTTATGCACCCTAATTGTGAACATTATCTGCATTCCTATTATTTAAATTTAAACAACTGTGCTTCAGTTGTGATTACAAAACACACAGACATTACACACAGCGCCGTCTGGTCCGAAAATAAGCAAAGCTTGTGCTATGGATACTAGGCAAGGGATACAAATACATATATGTTTTTTTTTTGTAAATAATGACATATTATATATACAAAGAAAACACCCAGTCTCAAGACAAACACAAATAATATATGTTTGTCTTGAGCGGGAATCGAATCCACGCCCCTTGATTCAGCAATCATTACCCACTGAGCCACGGAGCCGAAAAGAATATTATATTAAAATGAAAATACAATAAATTTTATTTTACATTTATGAAATCAATTTTCTAGCTCCAATCAGTTCGAATTCATAGTTTGACAGAAAAAGTGAGCCGCTATGCCACCTTGGATAGTGAATAACAATAATCAGCGACCGTCAATATGGCTTTCGCCACGGTCGCTCGACTGGTGACCTTCTAGTGTATCTCACACACCGATGGGCACTAGCCATTGAGAGTCAGAGGGAGGCATTGGCATGTAGCCTAGACATAGCGAAGGCGTTCGATCGGGTCTGGCACCGGGGTCTGCTATCAAAGTTGCCACCTTACGGAGTGCTCGAGGGTTTTTACAAATGGGTGGCTAGCCTTATTGTCCGGCAAACACATACGAGCCGTAGTTGACCGTAGTTGCTCTGATAGCATGGACATTAATGCTGGTCTCTCGCAAGGCTCTGTGCTGTCTCCTACACTGTTTCTACTGCACATCAATAATATGTTGAACATCAACAACATACATTGCTATGCAGGTGACAGTACTGGAGACGCTTTTTAGACGGGTCGTGCAAACATCCCTCGTTCCGTTGTGGAGGAAAAACGTGAAGAACTTGTGGCTCAAATCGAGATCGGTCTGTCCAAGGTCTCTGACTGGGGACGGGAAAACTTGGTCCGATTCAACCCGTCAAAGACACAAGTCTGCGCATTCACCGCTAAGAAAACCCCATTCACTGTGGTCCCACAATTCCAGAACACTCCCCTCTCCATCTCCAAGAGCATTGGGATCCTTGGTGTTGACATCTCCAGCGATGTTCAGTTCCGAGATCAATTGCTAGACAAGGTAAAGCTGGCGTCCAAAAAACTTGGTGTACTCAACGGCGCGAAGCAGTACTTCACGTCGGGGCAAAGGTTGCTGCTTTACAAGCCGCAAGTCCGGCCCCATATGGAGTACTGCTGCCATCTCTGGGCGGGTGCAACCGGATACCGGCTTGGCCCTTTTGACTCGGTTCAACGACGGGCTGTGAGTCGACGATCCCAAACTCACTTGCGGTATCGAGCCCTTAAGTCTGAGGAGAGACTTTGCCTCCCTGTGTGTGTTCTACCGCTTGTACAATGGGATGTGTTCTGAGGAATTTTTCGAAATAATGCCCACGGCTACTTTCTACCATAGCACCGCTCGCCATCGGCAGGGAATTCATTCTCACACTTTAGAACCTAAATGGTCGCGTACAGTGCGGTTAGTGCAGTAGCGTAAGGACTACAGTATGGAGTTCTTTAAGAAAGAAGTTATTAGATTTCTGAAGGGTCGGCAACGCGCAAGTGATACCCCTGGTGTTGCAAGCGTCCATACGCTACGGTGACCGCTTACCATCAGGCGGACCGTAGGCTTGTTTGCCACCTTAGTGGTATACAAAAAAAATCGCATAAGTGGTTTACGGGTAGGTTAAGTAAAAGTAAGGACACAGTAAGTGACAGTATATTTATAACATTACATTTCCAGAGGCCTTATTAACACGCATGCCGTAAATTCACGAGTAACAATTTTCCTTTAGAATTTCATCATCTGCGAAATTAATTAAAATGAACTGAGACCGTTAGACAATTAAAACGGACGAGTAAAAACAGTTTCATTATTGTGTTGTTACATTATTACGAAGCAGTATTAAGACGTATATTTATTTCTTTTTCTTATTCTAAGGAAATTCTGGATTCTACTTGTTGGCAGGTAACTTTTTTCAGTTCCATTCATTACCTACTTGGTTACCCATATCGGCCAATATAATTACTGTGTGCGTAAAAAAAAAAAATGTAAACACAGCAAAATGCCGCTCTATCTCTTGCTCATCTGACAGATTCTTGTAAAGTACCTATTCATATCTTATCTAGGTATCTTGTTATTGCGATTCTCTCGCAGCCTAGTTGGTAGTGTGGTCAGCGGCTGTGCTGAGGGTGTGGATTCGATTCCCGGACTGAACAAACATTTATGTAATAATATAAACATTTGTGTTTGTCTTGAGTCTGCATGTATTTATGTATGATATGTAGGTATGTATTTACAAAAAAAAAGTAATATTTATGTATTTGTATCTGTTGTCTGGTACCCATTACAGAAGCTTTGCTTACTTTGAGGCCAGACGGCGCTGTGTTGTTATCCAAAAAAAAATATTTACTATTTGTTATTAATATCTGAACTTAATAGTCCGATAAACTGTGGTAATATTGTGAGGTGGTAAGGAACCCTTAGTAGTCAAGTCACAATCATTCTTGGCTGGTTTTCTTAAGTGGTAATAGTATTGCAAACTTGTTGGAAATATATTTATTTATTTTATTTAGAGTGCCCAGTGAAGTGACGTTTAAAGGTATAAAAATTTAAATGCCCTGTGTTGAGGAATACCCGAATCACCCACATGTATGGTTCGCGATTATTAGTAGTTTAAGAGATAGAAACTATATTCTTTGTTAAAAATTTCACCCGACGTCGGTTTTTTTTTTCTCTTTCTATTAGACGTTGCTGGAAATTTAAGTTGTACTTAATCCTGACCGCTATGATAAACTGCACCTTCCGAAAACGTTTCAGAGAAAAAGAAAAAAATAAAATAAAAACCGATGACAGTAAAAATTAAGACACATCATCAAATAAATTCTATTTCCGCAACTACTATACTATAATCTCGGAATATAAATACATGTGATTCGGTTACCCCTCAATATAGGACATCTAAATTTTACCTTTATACGTCACTTTGCCGGCCAACCAGTATTAGGCCCACTCGAAAGTAAAAATTGAAAATAATTTCATCTCATAATCTTTTTTTTTTATATCACTTACTTGATTTACTATTGACAGAATAGTATTAATAAAGGAAACTAAAAAGTCAGAGAAATGGCAAAACAGATTTTATTTATCTTGAGTGCTGTGAAGAGAAAAGATAACGAGCCAAAGGAAGGAGGTACTAACATCTCGAGCGATGTTTTATTGGAACCATTAAACTTTATTACCAAAAAGCTGTGAAATGAGCTTAATATATATTAACTTCGTCGACGCCTACTTTAGTCAGTAAACGTACTAGTTAGAAACAACTTTGATAAGGAAGTATAGACAGAATTCAGTTGCGCTGGGCGGCATTCCGAAAGTTACGTCAGCCCTTCAACTTGACTGAACTGAACAGTGCAGTATCAGAGTGCGGCCCGCAATGCTTTAGCTTGCTTGCCAGATGCTTGCTTGATGCAATACGTAATTTGAAAATAAAACGAACTTGTATAAACCCGAACATTTATAACTAAAGAGATTTAGCTTATCAAGTTTATTTAAATTTCAGACTGGCACAAGAAACAAAATGCACCATTAAATTAATTAAAAAAAAAGTAAAAAAAGAAATCGACAATTGAATGCGGTGAATTGGCGGCAAAGTTTCCTAAACTATTTTTATTACGGTCAATACAGTTGTCAATATAATTATTTTTTTAAATAAACATGTACATGATTATGTTATTGTTTTAAATTTTACACATGTTTGCGAAAAGCACTATACAATTTATTTATTTTTCTAACTACTGTCTACTGTTGTTGGCCGCAGATGGCCTTTACAACTACACGCGGACTAACTTTTGCTGCGGTGCTGCTTGCACTCTTCAGCAAAAAGTTGGGCGGTTTGCCCAAGGGTGTCCTGGACACGAACCTCGGCTTGGACAACCGCTCTTAAAAACTAAATTTGTATCTGACTAAAATTTAGCCTTGGCCACAACTAACCATAACCGGACTTTGTGATATACTTCCGATCCTGTGGTTACGCTGCATTTGCGGGCCGTGGCAGTTATGTTCTGTTATTGAATGTTTATGCCCATTACTCAATATTTAAAGACGAAGATATGATCAGAAATGAGGAAATCCGACAAAGAACTAAAGTAACAGACATAGCTCACAGAATAAGCAACCTTAAGTGGCAATAGCCAGGTCATATCTGTCGCAGAACGTGACAACACGTACAAACGTGTTCTTGAGTGGAGACCACGAATCCGTAAGCGCGGCGTGGTTGTGGCTAAAGAAGGTAGTTTGAAGTAGCTGGATGAGAAGGGCGGGGGAAAACTAATTCCGTTCCTTGGGAAAGGCTAATTTCCAGCGGCGGATTAAGTCTGTATCAGGCTAACCGATACCTGTGACTTAGTTTTAATTTTTTTTGGGGATAAGAAGTAATTAACATCAGCGGCAAGACGTCGTGGTAAAAGGCTGGCGCTCATTGACGGCACGGCACGGTAAGGATTTTATTATGCTGAAGCAATTTCAAAATTTATTAGTATGCTCTTAAAACTCATATTTATCTATTTCATAGTTATCTTGTCTAATATTGATTTTTTTATCATGGAACCTGTTTTATGGTTTATAATCATCATTATAGAAAGCTGTTAATAGGGGAGCCCGGGGGCAAGACTAGGTTCGGGGCAGAACGGGAATGCGATAGTGTGCGTGACATGTGCACGATAGTGCCGGCAAACGCGCCATTCAAACAAACTGCAAACGCCTCACGTGAGTCAGCGAAGATAAACTTGCGGTTGCGTGTTTTGGCTACATTGTAACAAATTTGTTTATAAATTACGAAGTTTAGTGACGAATAACGTTGTTCTATGAGATGAGCAAGCCAGTTTTAACAATATTTAAAACCAAAAACGACAGCTGTGATATTAATTTTTTATATTAGGTGCTATTTACCGCGTTCTCTGTTATTGGTTTGAAGTGACTAGTTTCATTTTAAAATATGTATGTTGGGGACATTTTTCTAAGAAGACTTAAAATAAAACAAAGCAACTTAAAAAAAAAAAATACAACACACCTGGTAAAAATAAAACTAGGAATCCCAAGAAAGAAAGTGAGATGGACAAATGAGCAAAATGATGAAGATTGTGCTTGCATCTACTGCGGGTACGTAAACTATCAGTCAACTGAAGTATGGGTGATTTCAAGTGTGTGCCGTGGTAAGGTGCATAATTCTTTTGCTGGAGTTGATGAAAAAGACGATAAAGCTCATATTTGTGAACGTTGCCAGCCTGATTAAAATTGTGCTATTTTTACCTTGTATCATTTCCCATTTCACCCCAGACACAATATTTTGGGTTACTTATTATTTTTTCCTAATTATCAAATAATTAAGCAATTAAGCCTATAAATCAAGTTGATTATATAAAGTTTAATCGCAAATGTAACTTTTTGAGTCAAATTTATTTAGATCAACAGTTTCATTTTCTTTATATGATTTGTTTTCTGAATGGGATATCCCGTTTTACCCCGGTCACCCCCATTTAAGGAATACCTATATACCTACCTGTAGGTGTCATTTCCCTTTTTTCATTTTGATAATTTCATTTGAATATTTTTTTGATATTTTAATCTTCATAAGTAATTTCATTTATCACAAGATTTTTATTTTACCAAGCGGAATTACTATTTAACATTGTAACAAAGCTACAAATCATAACAAACTTTTTCCCCTAAGTGGCAACAATATTTGTTTTCATATTAACATATTTTAACGTACTTTCCACGCTCAGCGTTTAAACTTCCTGATAACTTTGCCAAAACGATGTCAATAATATTTCATACGATAACAAAGTACTAGTAAAGTAATATATTTCCAGTAAAATCATTTAGGTACCTAACCGTTTTCAAATGCGTTTTTTTCACCGTTACACACACAGTTACAGTCCGTATGTGAATCTCATTGTTCAAAGCTATCATTCTTTATTATCATGCTAGTAAAATTGTGCTAAATAACGCTTATATAACGCTAATAAAATTAAAATAGTTTTTATAATCCACATAATAAATATTATAAATGCAAAAAGTAACTCTGTCGGTATGTTACCTCTTCACGATTAAAGTAAGTAAGTACCGAATATAATTGAATTTGGCCCGGAGATAATTTGAGTGCCAGGGAAGTACATAGGCTACTTGAAAACGTCAAATGCGAGTCGGTTTTTATTTATATAGTTGAGAAGTTGTCGTTGATAACCGAAATAAGGGCGGGTTGAACCGCGGGCAAAAGCTAGTAGCAAATAAAGTGCCATCAGTAGTTGAAACATGTGCTGATTGACAATAACTTATAACGCAAAGAATTGATTCTATTTGAGAACTTATCTTTTGTTCAGTTAATAATATTTGTAGGGTCTTTATATCCACTGATCTGAAACTTTAGAAATAAACAGCGTGTGACAGGAGGACCGTCGTAAAAATAGTAACTATTAGACTTCTGCTATTATTGCCTATATTATAAATAGGTAGGTAGGTTCTCTGATAGCTTTAGTTTCAAGTTGGTTCAAGTTTCATAATTATATACGACAATAACCTAACTTCCCAAACTCTTGCTTAGAATTGGATTCCTCGCAGACAACAGTTTTGAATGGAACAGATTTTGTCTAAGCCCATTGTCACACTTCTGTAGGTACAACACGGAATTTATGTTCAGCAATACGAAAGACGCATTTGGCTTTGCTCAAATGGAATCTATTCTGCTAAATATGCTTGCATCATAAAAAATAATGACAAAATTATTTTTGTCTCCCTCACACTATTCTGCAAAAAAATAATTATTCCTTTAAATATAGTTCTCTATTTTGTAAACGTATCTATCTATTGCTGATACAGCAGAATTAGCAAAGTTGGCATATTTTTTTGGAACAAGATTTGCCACGAAAATAGGGATTTTTGCAGCTGAAAATGCGTGCGTTCGTTGAAGTGCGCGAAAATAACATTGTGCACTGTTCGAGTGTGTAAAACAATTCTCCTTCGTATCTGATCAGTGATCACTTCAATTTACTATAACGGAATAATAATCATCAAACTGTAATAACTCTAATTACCGATATAAACTTATGTATTGAAATACACTTTATGATTATTGTAATCTTTTTTGTGAAGAAATAAATTACAACAAAGTGTAACAATATACACAAAAGATGGCATCGCAACCTTTTTCCCGTATAAAATGAGCCTTCTTAGAGTCAACTTAAACAACAGTTTGAGAAAATAAACTCCAAGAACAAATTAACATACAAAATAAATCGGATTTGTTTTATGTTACTTATTTAAATGAACATACACAATACTAGAACATGATTATTGACGTTCACAGCTTTTTCGCATAATGTTCATATCTAATAGAATCATTAATATGTTGATGTGGCCATTAAGTGGCAATAAACACTGAACGCCTCTCTCCAGGGTCGTTAATTGACTTCATTAGCCACAATAATGTACCTCAATTGTGACGTGATGCCCATTTAGAAGCGGCTTTTGTAATAATCCTTTATGGTTGAAGCCTATTTAATCATAATATCCGTTTTCTTACATTTCCGGTTTAGTTTTCGGGCATAAAAACAAAATACTTTACATTTCAATTGAGAATTTTCGAAACAAATTGTGACATCATATATTATTAAATTCTATATAGTTAAAATGTTTGCTATCAAATGTCAATAAAAAGCCTTTAACTTTTCTTGGAGAAAGAGGCTTCGGCCATAGTTTACCTCCCAGGACCCGTATCAATTAGCGGACGTTAGACGAGCTACCACGACTCGACTGTCAGAGTTTTCAAGCCGCTTTCATAAGGCCTTTGACTGGGCTTAACGACTGCTATTGTAATATAACACCCAAGACCAACGGTTTAACGTGCCCTTTAAAGAATTTACAAAAATGTGCCACTAGATGGTCCACCATCTGGGTAAACCATCTGAGCGGCCTCAAAAAGTCCGGGTATATCATTTTACCACTTATTACTCTAAAATTGGTAAGTTACGACTTATGGAACAAATATAAAAGTACCTTAGAAGCAGTGTTGCAGTTATAGGCCTATGTAGGACTAGAGAGGTTCGTGAAGGGAGTATGTTCTCAACATTACAGTCACTGATTACCATCTTTAAGGGATCAAAATCAAAAAAATAAAGAAAAAGGAGTAAAAAATACGTGTCACATAGTTTCGTGGTTTTCTGGCTCTCGACGCATAATGACCAAAACGCATTACGACACATTTGTGTTAACAAAAAAATACGTGGAATGGCTACTTGCAAAATGACATACTCGTACAACGACACCTCCCTTTTGTCCTTAGCTTAACACTTTATTAAATGTAAGCCATGTAAGATAACAACATGTGAAGTGCAAAACAAAAACTAACAACACAGTGTACCTACTCACATAATTAACATCGTATTTTGTTCGACTATACAGTTTACATATGTATATCGATTTATGTTTTCATCAAGCATAAGTATAAAGGAAAATAAAAAAGAAAACAATTAATTATCTCTTGAATAATTATGTGCATGTGCATTATCTATATTTAACTAATTAATAATTTCTTAAATATAATCTCTCGTAGAAAAGGGACTGCTATATTTTTTTTGTTTTTTAACTCTTTTAAATATTTACTATAACATCTATCACAGTTTAAATGTACTTCTTCCTTTTATTTTCCTTTCAGTGCTAAATAAATTCTTTACTATTGTTCGATCCCATATAGTTGACTCCTTAATCAATTTCCAAATAAAATTTATCAATAAAGGTTTACGAGGCATTCTTGTATTTAAGCGATAATTCCTTCTTTTTTTTTCTCAACTGTCTACTGCAGTTGGCTGATGCAGCCATTACTGCTTCACTGCACTTTTTGGGTCGAGACTCTGAAGGACATATAGCGCCAACTACTCGGCTTGGTTTGACGCTCTGGTGCTAGACGAACAATCGTTAACTATAATTCCTTAGTAAGTTCCGTTGGTAATAAAGGAAAATTGCTAATTAAACGCTACAATCTTTAGATAAAGAGTAAGTAAAACCTCTTCTGAAGATAACAGGGTCGGCAGGAATAAACGAATAGATACATAGAGAATTGGTCATTTGGCGTATAGAGTATGTCATTATGCGGATTGGTTATTTTGCGAATAAAATATTGGTCATTCCGCGTATTGGTCACTATACGTATTGGTCGATATACGTATTGGTCAATACGCGTTTTTTTAAAAAAAGTTATTGGTCATTATGCGTCGAGAGCGTTTTTTGATAAACCTTAAAATAAAATGTATCCAAAAAAGGACATGTATCCATCTAATATGCCAATTTGAATTATTACTCATGTATCCATATATAAACATAATAAATGTGAAAGTTACTGTCTGTCTGTCTGTCTGTTTGTCGGTCTGTTACATCTTTACACTTAAAACACTGTACTGATTCAGATGAAATTTGGAATGGAGGTAGTATTAGTCCTGGGAAAGGATATGGCTACTTTAAAACGTCAAGTGTAAGTCGGTTTTTTTGAAGTGAAAACTTCTTTAGCGACGGTGTGCACTTTTTTGGTATGGGTAAAAAATGATAAACTCGCGTCAGGTCTCGTGTCCTGATCGTGAAAATTCGTAAGACGGATGGAGAGTAGACAGCTGGCGCGGCGTAGGAGAGAGTGTATCCCCCTCTCTTTCTACGGCGCGGCGAAAATGTATGCCTGCGCCTGCTGTTTCGTTTAGGCGGCGCAGGGCGCTTGCGCGAATCGTCGTGTGTGTTTATGTTACAGCGTGCTACGCGCATCCATGGATGGTGACAGCTGATGGCTCGACCGTCTGTGTAGTGGCCATACTGCTGTGTATTCGTAAAATTATAATTATTAAAATTCTTATTTTTAGTATTCGCGATTATGAGTAGTACAGGGAGGTTGGATATGGAATTTTAATTCTATGTCAGATTGCGATGTCAAATATACTACGTCAAAAAAGTAAATAAACAAACATAATTATTTCTTGACAATGACAAAGACATGTATTGTGACATATTTGAGTGTTAAGCGCGAATCGTGTGTAAAGGTTTTCACTTCTGCCGGCACTCCCGGAGTGCAACTCGTTCTTTTTTTTTATAATTGAGAAGTTACCGTTGAAATTTTACACCGATAACCGAATTTAGGACGGGTGGAACCGCGGGCAAAAGCCAGTTATATTATAATCAAATCCAAACAGTATTCCCTACAATATATTGCGAAGTTACTAAACTGAAAATATTTCAAAAGTTAACAAAGTTTGGCTTATTAAGTTCTGAATACGTAATTAGGCTCTTGTTTTCTCTACATTAACTCTTAGCATGTTCATTATAACATAATTATTTATTTCAACTTTCACACACCTCAGTAGTAAAATAAAAGATATTCTTGATTCAAAATCTCGGTTTTTTTTTATTTTGGAACAACAGTTGTTTGCAAAAAGTAAGATCGATTTTGGTTAAAGGTTTTGTGTTGTAAGGCTTAAAATCAAGTAAATATTTTATCAATTACAGCAGCCAGATATATAACAATTTTAGGGACAGTTCATACGTATGTGTTCGCACGCAAAAACTTATACATACTTATTTACCAGTATTAGAGGTTTTTTTGTACATAATCATGACACGATTTCATTATGGATGTAGCGTCACGATAAAACAGGGGGGAAATTCTCAATCTTATTCGCTATCTGATTATCGTCATCATATCGATATCATTTTACTGTCTGATCCTACAATCATGTACAAAATGATCTAGAATTCTTGTCTTCATAAATTCTAGATCATTTGCAAAATTGACATAGTTGATTTTTGTTATCGATTTAGTTATAGCAAGCTGAATAAGGGAGCTTTTATGTAAAATGATTCACCATCCGTGACTAAGCGACTGAAATTTTCGTATAGAATTCGTACCTGCCAACTTGTTTATTGTTTTTTGGTCACAATAACTTCTAAATAGACATCCGTAAATTTGTTGTGATCTCTTAGTCTAAGAACGAGGTGTCAAAGTCGCTCATTAGATGCATCGATCTTCCGCGACTGGAGTTTGTAAGTAAAAGGGGTTCGGACACTATATCGAGCTTTTAAGAAGCAACTAAGTTTGCCATTGCTAAAAGCAGCCTGTCTGCGGAGGCCCTTAAACAACATGTCCTAAAAATCTAATTGAATACTTTCAGAGAAATCGTTTTGAACGAGTTTGGTTTACAATTATTGATTTAAAACAACTTAACGCCATACATGAATTTCAGACATTCGCAATAACTAAAACTTATGAAAACCTAACATAACACATATCATCGCAAGAATGTGTAGTTTCATACAATTTGCATCAAATTCAAGTTTATGTAACTTAGCACCAATAAAGAAGTAAGAATCAAAAAGAAATGTTTTAGGTTAGTTAATTTGAAACAATTCTAATGTTAAAACAGTAGGATAAAAGATATAAGCTTTATTTTCATTATAATGAGAGGTCTATCTTAATAAAAGTGTGACTATTCAGAAACCGAATTTTACGGGAACGAACTTTAACTACAGCTGTAGCTTCCTTGAGTTCAGGAGTTGCCGGAGGAATCCCACGCCAATCACTTTATTTTGAGCGGACAGAGTCGCTGGCAAAAATATATAAGTATTCAGTAGGCAATAAAAGTTCTTCATGCCAATACATTATAAAAAGAAATTTAACGGCTTATTCTTATGACACTCCACTTTCAAGTTCCCTGCGATGATTTTTTTGGGAGCTGAGTGTGGTCGGCTGGTTAATTGTTGCCGCTCACGATTTAGCGTTCTCGTAAACGGAAATTAAAAAAGCGTCTCATATAATTCCATACATTTAGGTCCCCTTTATAGTGACGACACAATCGTGTCGCGTCGATTCACTCGACGGTAAATTATAAACGCGTCTATTGAATTCCAGGGCGCGGCGTGCTCAACCGCGACACAGTATTAACATAGGTATTCACCTACCCACCGCAACCATGTCGGCTCAGTTCCGTGTCAGCGTTACAGTGGTACCGCAGCCACAGTGCCTTCAATCCACACATGTCAGTGTCAGTCCCACAGTACTTTTGCGTATTCCCGTCTAACTTCATTTGTTCTCCTATTTTCTTGCTGTGTAAATTTGTTTTCAATTAGGCGTCTATTTATTTTACTGGAATATCATACATAACAATATTTTATCGAAACAGTTCGATTAACCTCTCGTCCTTCTGTTTGTTTTTGACATAAGCGTCCGTCAGGTGACAATAAATATCGCTGGCAACGATGTACTTTCGCGCTTGCCAGACCAGGAACTGACACCTTTTAAACGGTCGCAAACAGACATAAAGGTCATCTCGGTCGAAAGGTGCTGCAGGTAAGACCGAGATTTAACGTAGGTATGTAACATTATATCCAATTTTAGCTTTTAGCTTCTATTTAACAACTCTGGCCAATGAAAATCTCTATAACATCTTTGCTCGTTACGATCGTCACTAACAACTCTAGTGACTTATGAAGTCCTAGTCCATCAATCTTACAAATATACATACATATATACATATACATATAAATACATTGAAATAATCTTTCTTTGTTTGAGACTCCCTAAAAAGAGATAAACAATAATACTTATTTATATTAATGATGTAGTCATAGATATGGCATTTATGATATATTTTCTTCAAAGACTCTAACCTTCAGGGAGTCTCAAACGAAGACACATTATTTCTATGTATAGAAATAAAATACATATAACATTATAAAAAACACAATTCTAATTTCAGGACTTGTTGATATTTATTTTCAGTTTTATAGCAGTCGGGTGTTTTGATTTTTTAAATAAACTGCCTTTATTTTCCAAGCGAGCGGACGGTTGTACAAACATGGTAAAGGTTTGCACAAAGTAGGTCGGGGCCCTAGGGGATTCCTCGGATAATCTCCTAATGGTAGATACTTTATCTCAAAACCCATCCGCATTTGCCTCGAGCATCAGTGATTTCTCTAACATACAGTAAAAACTCGATTATCCGGCCCTCAGTTATACGGATTCGCGATTATCCGGACTACCAACCGCGACCGCGAATTATATGTACCAACAAGTCGAAATTATGCAAGCATGAACGTGTCGGAACTGGCATATCTCGCCCGCGCCCCGTGGGATCGCTGCGCCGCGCGTTTCGATATTATTTTAGTTAGTTAGCAATTGTTACTCTGCTCTGAGACACTCTGATAAACACATAATATTATGTACTACATGCACAAAACCCGCTTTTCTTCACACATTTGATTATCCGGATTTTCGATTATCCGAATGCCTAACGACAACAATTAGTCCGGTCCGAGGGTGTTGCCAGGTCTGAAAACCGAAAAGCCGAATAACCCAGTCAGTTTTATGGATATATTAGAGATATATATTCTAAAGCTGAAATAGAACCAACCGAAGGTAAAATAATTTATGATCAAACCTAAAACCACTGGATATTAAAGATATCAAGAAGAAGAAGAAAGGTTCTAAGTGCCATAAACTAAACATGGAGAAATTTGCTTAAAAATAATTATGCGCCCTGCCTCCTGTACCATATCATTCGCACTTAGTTGTAATGGATTGAAGTCCCATTTAAAAATTGGCAAGGCTCAAAGGTTATTTTCGATACACCCTTAATATACATTTTTGGTGTAAAAAGGAAAATTACTTATTTGTGGCACTTAGACATTTTTTTGTATTCTAAATATGATTTGTATACTGTTTGTCCATCGGAGCCTCTAGCTCCGTAGAATGGGTTAATTTTAAAGAGTATTTCGAAGCATTTTTTTTATTTTTGTGTACTCTTTTTTCTACTGGTCTCCTACAAAATTTTCTAAAACGTCCGGAAGAAGAAATTTTACTTAAACCCACCGCTTTTCTAAATAAAGTACAGACTGTAAGTTTTTAGATCAAATGGCAAAAAAAAGGATACAGATGGTGTAATCACTTGCGAAGACCTTAAAAAAAGAGGGAATAAAATATGTATGAAAATTATATGTCTGGAAAGATTTACTTATTACTTCCCAAAATTCAACTCTTTTGACCACCAAAGGTTTATTTAAACATGAAAATTACAGACTCAACCATCCGGTCTAAAACCCTAAATGACCTAGAGAAACACTAAGGAAGTATGTCACAGAATAAAGAGCGTCTGCAGAAAAAGTTAAATCGCGCAGGTGACACCGCGAGGCACCAGCTAGCTAGTAAATGTGTTAAGCAAATATTGTGTGTCAAATAAAATCAAAGTGAAATGTAAAAACGAATTCCTTTCATCTTCCAAAACAGAACAAAAATGTCCGCTGTGTTCTACAAATTATAACCTTTGGTATTTTGCGTGTAAATTTATATGTAAGAAATACCTATATAATTTACCGGTTTCACTTGCTCCTCTTACCAAATTTGTATAGTTTGTATTTTTCAACGAGTAACTTCTATCTAATCATAGAAAGTTCGATTTAAAAAAAAAACGGCCAAGTGCGAGTCGTACTCGTACTCGCACTTGATCCATTTTTGTTGTTTATGTCTTTGCTGTTAAGTTTAAAGTATATCGTTTTACAATAGAACAAAACAACAAAAACATGTTGTATGGAGGGTGATTCCCCTAAATTTTACTAGTTTTGTTACACTGTGGCTTTAAGAACCATGACACAATAGTTAACATGAAGTGTTATACATTATAGTGCGTCTTCAAAATCTAGGCACATCCTACAAAAAGCAAGATGTAAATACAAGTGTGTATGTAAGTACAGAGAAAACTGTCATTTAGTATGTGTTAATGAACAACAAACTAAGCAAATATTACAAAAACATACACAACAGTCTGTTTATTTAGACACAGTCTCATGAAATACAGTAGCTTAAATTACATAGGCAGCTTATACCTTTCTAACGAAAACATTACTCCGACTTTAAATCCACTAAAAAATAATAAATAAGCCCCTAAAGTAGACTTATTGTGTCGAAACATTCAATGTATTCGATAGACTAAAGCAAAGATCAGTGTGTCTGCTGGCAATCGACTTCAAGGCAAATAAGACATGTAGCTGAATGTCCTTTTTTATACCACTCAGGTGGCCAACAAGCTAACGGTTCGCCGGATGGTAAGCGGTCATCGCAGCACTTCTTTCTTGAAGAACTCCATACTGTAGTCCTTAGGGAAAACCTTGGCAGGGAGCTCATTCCATAACCCAAGCGTTCGCGGGAGGAAGTTTCCCTAAATCCGTGTAACACTGTACGGAACCAATTCGGTTTTTTTAAATGCGTCTGCTTTAAAGTCTTGTAATTAAAGAAACTTAGAACTTCTAACTTTCTTTCTTTTTCAAAACCCTAAATTAGTAAGGCGAACGAATGGATCAGAAACTACAAAGTTTCGGTTTTTACCACATATCTACGAAACCCTACAAACAAATTCGATAACTACGAAACAATAAGCGTTTAAATAACTTTTTACCGTTTGACTCTGTATTTATCTAAAGGACAGACGGACGGACAAATATGACGAAACTGTATGACCGTAGTATGATGTACCGTTTTTAACCGACTCCAAATGAAGGAGGATCTCAATTCATCAAAAATTTTATGTATGATTACCGAAGACGCCCCTTTGCCCGAAGACGCCGATTCGATTCGGATATTTTTTTTTTTTTTTGAGGGGGTATATTTACCAAGTTGTCCCATGGTCATTAGTTCAGGATATAATAATGGAATTCTGGAGAATTTGTTGAGAGAAAAGGAGTTTATATAGGCACACTTTAAGCGATTTGGGTATTTTTTTAGTGTACGAGAAAAAACTTTTCAACAAAAACAACAACCGACTTCAAAAGGATACACTAAAAAGCGAAATATAATGATTTCAAAAGATCTGATCTAAATTACAGTTTGAAGTTGGTGTCATGCAATGAAGTTATAAACTGTTACTAAGATAGACATGAACATTAAACTGTAATTTAAATCAATTTTTACCTTTAAGTGCATCTTTTTGAAGTCGGTTGTAGTTTTTATTAAGAAAATATTTAACCCTAAAATTTACAAACAGAATGAGTATGGATATGACGGAATCTGTTTTTGCCGTTTAACAATGGAATCCTTATATTAGCCAAACAAATGACGATATGGCGAAGCTATAGTTTACCTACATAGGATTCGGTTTTGCATAGCGAACCCTAACAATAGAAGAACAAGGTAACATTTTCCTTGACGACACACGAATGCGTTAGAAAGAGATGTACCTATAATACTTTATCATTTGTCATTGTTCTGGCTATTGGACTAGTAGCCTATCCATAATTTTTCTGTTTTTTGTGTAGTACCTGGCCGACCGAGCTTTGCTTTTTAAAAAAACTATATAGGTAAACCTAAAAAGCGAGATACTATCTAAATACAAAATTTCGTCCAAATCGTTAGAGTCGTTTCCGAGATACACAAACATCTTTTTATATATATCTACAAATATTGCTCGTTTAAATAGATAAGATACAATCGACTGTTCCTAGATTAAGTATGTTCGTTAAAGTTGTAGGTTTAACTTTTTTAATCCCAATTTGTGAAAATTTAAACGATTTAGAAAAATTTAAATTTAAATTTTACTATACGAGTTCTTGCTGAAAGCTATTAAAACCATTTAAAGATACAAGAAGTCTTTATGTGTAACTGAAAATAACTGTTAGTCTGCCATTTACAGTAAGTACACAATGTCACCTCAGCTATTGTAACTTTAGCATTAAAAGCTCTTAACATCTCTTTTAATTACAATGTCTGCCTCTGATACTAATGGATTTTAATGGTTAGCGGAAAATACACGGTTTTATACTATGTATGTACTTTAAAAGCAACTTAAAGATTACTATTTATAATATAATGTATAACAACAGCTTTCTTTTATTATACATGTCTAATAGGCTCAGTATTTCTTAATAATATAATTTAAATCGTAGGATACACAGATGCTTCAATCTTTGAAAAAGCGGTTTGGCAATATTATCGCAAGTTCGAATCTTGCCGGCGTTCACTTCAAAATTGTATTTTCGTCAAAAGTTTATCTTTGAGGTGTTAACTTCATTTTATAACATTACCAGCCTTTTTTTAGGGCGTCAGCGCAAATTTTGTTAATCAATCCACCAGGATAATGTATTACTGTGGAAACCCCTTGAACGGAATAAATAAATCTTTTCTGTACCAAAAACCCTGTCAATTACGTCTCGTTACGGAGAAGACATCAAACAAACATACTTTTACAATACAACAATCATTTAATAATGTTTATTGTACAAGTGTGCAACGAAGATTGTTAAATTATAAATTTAAATAGATAGGTCATCGATTACTTCATGTTTTAAATACACAAGGCTATACTAATACAAAAAAACTAAAAGCGTGATATACTTATGGACGGTATTACTACAGCCTAAATATTCAGTTTTAGACCACAATAAAACAACAAACCGCCAGAAAACAACAAAGTCGCCAGACCGAAATAATTAACAGTGTGTACACAAGTTAGGAATGGAAAATTCCCGTGCTATTTTAATATATAATTCTTGACACATACACCGAACACATAACTTAAGATGAGTAGTTGCTTCGTGTCTAAAATGAAATATATAACACTAGCTTTTGCCCGCGGTTCCACCCGCCCTAAATTCGTTTATAGGTCTAGGATTTCAGGGGCAACTCAAGTACTTTTCAATTAGCATATGTCCTTTCCCGGGCTCAAATTATCTTCATGTCAATTTTCATCTTAATCGGTACAATTTTAAGCGAGAAGAAGTAACAGATAGACAGACAGACAAAGTCACTTTCGCAATTATAATATTTATAACGATTACATCACAGCATAACAAATCTTTATACATAAAAGAGTAAACTGACTGATTGACTGCCTGACTGACAGATATATCAACACACAGTCCAAACTAATAGCTAGACCAAATTTTGCACAGAAGTTCCTAAAAAAAAAAAGAATTTCGCAATTTTAAAATGAAGCGAAAACGTAACAGCACGGTTCGATGTGTTACGCAACTGACATTCAGGGATAGTAAATACCGGCCTATACCGGTTGTTGTTGGGAACGCTGCTCTCAAAGTTTCTGACGAATATACATACCTAGGGCAAGTAGTCCAGTTAGGTAGGTCAGGTAACTTTGAAAAAAAGGTTCAACGAAGAATCCAGCTCGGTTGGATCCAGACGAAAGTCTACAATCAGTGTGTTGCCAGTGATGACTTATGGTACAGAAATGGTCTCTAACTTGTAGTGATCCCGAATGTTGTAGAGTACTTCAATGAACCGATACTAATGTTCAGTTCGTATCTTCCCCTTAGTTTCGAGAGATCTTAGAGGTGATAGATAAATACACAGACAGACGGACAGATAGTGTTACCTGGGTTTTAACCTGAATGATGTGCACGTCGCTATTTGTAGGCTCGAAGACTCTCGTAGTGTGATCGTCAAAACAGTTGAAGACAGTGAATTGGTGGGAAGTAGGTATTGCTTATACCTAGCCGTGTCTCGTGTGGGTTTAAGATTGCCATCGAAGCGAACTTATTCACTGTGTGTAGATTAGGTATCGCTACTCTTACTTCAATGTCTACAAATACACAAGAATTGAGTATTTGTTTAATTTTGTTTGAGATTTTATTTTGTCGTTTCTCTAGTTATAAACTAAGGAGACGATAATTTTGATAGAGACTTTGATCGTTACTTATAAGATTTATCAGTAATCTCTGAATTTAATTTAGGGGAAACTCATTCTTTTAATTGTAGGAATTTCCCTATGATTTGCTCAGACTCTAAACTTGGTTCGGAGGCGTGTTCTCGAAAAGAGACTTACTAGTGGACAATTCTAGACAAAGTCTAGATTAGAGTGCACTAAGCTGTACAAAAAGATCGTCCTTTGTCGTACCTCCCCAGATTGTTCCAAACTGAGGGTCTGAATGCTAGTTTCAGAGCGACTCAGGGTATTTATATATATGAATGTCACAAATCGTCTATCAATTTTGACTAGCGTTAGATGTAAACACTAAACTCGGCCGAGTTAAGAGCGATTTTATTTAGATGATAATACAGCTTACATAGAATGCCCCCCTCCCCCTTTTATAGTAGGTCAACACTCAGGGCTCTAGAGCCGAACTTATAAAGCCTTTTATAGAGCCTATCAAAGAGAATACCGTCAGTTTGATTTTTACAATTCAAGTTGATGTTTATAAATAATAGATCATTCATCAACTCCTGATCGAGCTATTTGACTGACATGAAAATAGAGATTTTCATTCAATTTGAAAAATTTATTAGGACACACAAAAATTACAATAAAGTTTAAAGCCTAGTTCGTTGCGTAACACTAGATCAAACTTTCTATCTTCCCCCACAAGAGACTGACATAATCTAGAGATCAAAATGAAACAAATTAGTAAATTATTACCTCTACATTAATTCTCTCGAGGAGCAAAAAAAAAAAAAAAGTTTGGTTGTACTCGAATCTTTTTGAGTAATTTCTTTATTGCTAGTCATCCACTAGGATGACCCTCAACAAAGGCTCTTATCTAATTGCCAGGGGTTTTTGCCTACTGATAGTGGAACAAAGGAAGAGCTGCCAAACAAAACCGCTATCCCCGCTCCTATTACTGCTCTAAAGGACAGGTAAATCATAAAATCAAATATTAAATTAACGTTAACACAAAGGAAAGAAAAAGAAAAATTTAGGTGGTTTTCAATAAACAAAACTTTCAACGAGGAATGATAACTATTCTCTGCAATTTATGATAATTAGTCCAAAAGCATGATAGCTATTCTATACAATTGATAATAGTAGATTCAATAACATGATAGTTATCTTCTACAATTCATAATGGTAACTTCAAAAGAAAGTTATTCACTAGAATTAATAATAGTGAGTTCAATAACTTGGCACAGACCCTATTAGGGCTTAAGACGAAACAAGCAGTTATCTGTTTACTGAAAAGAGCTACAACACACAATTCTTAACAGGTAGATACACAAATAATAATGAAAGTGACTACAATACTTAGCTGAAGTCCCGTAATCGCTCAACACTGAATTTACAAGAATATTAACAATTTTAGCGGTTTTAACTAAGTACTAGAAATTTTATTGTCAATTAATTACTAAATGATAAACAATAACAAAATAGACTAGATTATTGGGAGACGAGTTGATTGCTCTAGCACTATTTTTTGAATGCCTGCATAGTCGTTCCAGACAGATCGTCAGCCTCCGTATATCCCCACTTCTCCAGTCTCGTGAAGTTGTCTTCCGAAAAGTCGATCTGCAATCCCTGTCATAGGAGATGGTATCTTAAAATTGTGGGACGTACAATCTTGACCTGAAAGGAGGGTATATCACTTTTTTTTTCTTAATTTGGGGTGTATTCTGCACGCCCCCGTAAGTGATCCTTGTTAAGTGTGTCCTCCGAGATGATTTTTGAATGAGGCGAAATTTTGAAGCACCGGCCAAGTGCGAGTTGGACTCGCGCACCGAGGGACCCGTACCTACCACCATTTATAAAAAAAATAAAAAAAATAATGAAAGGTAAATTGCGGTTTACTGGCGTCCAAAAAACAAGGTGTACTCAACAAAGCGAGGCAGTACTTCACGTCGGGGCAGAGGTTGCTGCTTCACAAGTCGCAAGTTCGGCCCCATATGGAGTACTGCTGCTATCTCTGGGCGGGTGCACCCGGATATCAACTTGGGAGTGAGAATTGTCGACGATCCCAAACTCACTTGCCGTATCGAACCCTCAAGTCTGAGATAACATCACCAAACCAATTCCAGAGCAGATGTTTCTAATATTATTGGAGTTGTACTTGAAGTCACTTCAGAGCTACTTTATAAGATATATGGGATTTATAAGATAAGATGGAACAAGGGATGAATAAATGGATAAATTATATTGCAGGTATGTATTAACTTGTATGTAAGGGTATGTTTGCGGGTATGAGTGTATTTGATTTACCTACGAGTTGGACCTATGAGTTGAAATACAGTAGAACTATGAGTATGCAGACGTACTAAGTTGAAAATTAGTACGTCTGCATAATCGATACGTTATTTCATATCGATGGTCTGCATGTGCTTCTGTCAGAAACTTCAATGACATTGAAGCGTTTTATTCTACTGTATTGTATTTGGAGTTTTTGTCTGCAAATCTGGCGTCTTCCAACTTAATTAAACACTTATTATACAATTATATATTAATAAATTCTTCTTTTAACATCACATTGAAATGTGTATCTTACATAACTTCTAGTGCCCTAAGTTTTTATAAAAAGCGTCTTTCTTTGTTTTCGTTTTTACTCATGTTCAGTAAATTCTGTGGTCTTTAGTTAAGCTGTAATGTTTAAGAGCGAGATCTACCTATACAAAAAATCACGACTCTTCATACGACGCCAATAAACTACTCAAAATCGTATGAAACATGCTAAATTTATTTAGGGGTAAACGTGTTAACATAGTTTCTAAAATATCACCTTTTTATATTAAAAATAATTCAATTATAATTGTATGCGACTACATTAACCATAAAAAAAAATGTTATGTATTTCTTCTCTTTTGCAATTTATAGGACTCGTTTGACGTAGAATATGACATATGTATGAAAAGCGCACTCAAATTTTATACATAAAAAATAATTTAGGAAAATTTATAGATGCTTTTCCTGGTAATTGTTACTTACCAAATTATCTATTTAAGAGTTGTGACCGAAAGTCTTATTTACTAACTGTAACAAATACATATATTACGCAATCTTATTGCTAAAATAGATAACGTAAAGTGTTAATTAGAAACACTTTAATGTTAACAGAGGTAGACTTGTAGGTACTGTTACCTAAATAATCCTTTGACGTCGAGATGTTGATTTAACGTTTAATGAATTCACCTTAAGATGCTTAAACTGTACACAATGCTGATGTATCGTAGACATGTACTTACCTATACATACGTTTGTCCTACATGATGAATTAAGTATTAAGACTCCACGTCAAATTCTAGAATTCCACGAACTTGTTAAGGGAATTACTTAAGGCGCAGGGTCTACCTAAAAATAATCTTTATTTCCTGTTTATAAAAAACATATCTTAAACATGTTACAAAACAATTATTTAGAATATAAGCTATTTTTAGAACGTTATGTATTGTTTCTGGAATATACTTGTAAGTTGTAGATAGCGTTTTTGCTACAAACAGCCACTTTAATTAGAAAGCTATCTAAAACTCACAGGTATATTCTAGAAACTACGTATAACGTTGCTAAAATGGTTAATGCCTAGCTCAAAATAATTGGTTTGTAACATTTGTAAAATGTGTTTTGTGCAAATACGAAATAAAGAATATTTTCAGGTAGTCACTGCGCCTTAACTTAGTTATTAGCTTGTGTTCCGTTTTCGTTCATTCATTTTAAAAAATTAAGACACATATAATAAAACTGTATGGATTTTTGCTGTGCCCGCGAACAAAGACGAACACATTTAATTGTTGTTGAACGTAGCGTTGTGAAGGGTGAAGGTTCGAACCCGGCGTTTACTAATTAGTCTTTTTCCTAATTTCTCAAGTGCATGGTTTCTTTACGCCGCTGACTTTTCAGTGAAGAAAAACATCGAGAGGAAACCTGCGTACTTTAAAGAAAGGCATGTAAAGACTACGATTCCGCACCGGGCCCCGTGGTGGACTCTGGCCCAAATCGACATTGCCGAAGGTGAAAGTTTGCCGTTCCCTAATAGAAGTAACGTGTTAGGCTGGTACTGAAGGAAGACAAATACATAAAGCTTAAATCTTTACGTTGCCAACATAAATAAATAGACATTTTCGGACATGACACATCCCAAACTAAGAAAAGCTTACACTATGGATACCAGACAACGAATACACTTTTTTTGTAAATACATACATTTTGTACATAGAAAACACCGACTCTCAAAACAAATGTTTGTCCAGTGCAAAAATTGAACCCCCTCAGTTGAGCAGGTGGGCCATCATTACCCACTGAGCCACGAAGTCGCGTTTGCCACATACAATACTTTACCACGTTTTCACGTTTTACGAAACCGTGAACGAAGTCACAAGTATGTTTTACTGTAAATACATCTTATAATATAATTTAAATCCGATGGTCCGATTGTTTCTTCGTAACATCATCACGGTTAACTTATCTTGTATAGGTAACGTCAGAGTTACGAAAATTTATTGAAATAAATCCAACATTGTATAATTATAACATCGTGCCCAATACTAATTTAAAATATCACAAAATTTAATGAGTTCTAGGAAATTGTTAAGTAAAATTATATAATCTAATTATTTTCAAATTAAGTAAACGATGCCGAGAAAATTGTAATAAATTATCGTACGACCCAAATGTAGGAGTTTCGTGAAAGTGACAGGTCTCAATGGAAGACGCCAGTCTAAAGTAACATCGACAAATGATTTATCGTTTTGGATACACTCTTCATAATACCTCCTACGAGTAGCTTTGTCTAACATACTAAATTATATTAATTTATAAAAACTTCCAGAATTGAGTGACGCTTTTGTTCTATTTTTAACCACCGACACAAAGGTTATTTTGCATATTTCATTTTGCATATGTGTCATTTTAAACGTTATAATGCGAAGAATTTTATCAATATGCGTCGGAAGTGT